>CM061748.1:115189588-116389588 GCA_030979885.1 Lolium multiflorum | reverse complement strand
CGCAATTACTTTGACTGCGTCCACCACGCGACCTGCTTCCACATTGATCTCGCCGCAGCCGAGCTGAGTCTTCCTCTTCCAAGAGTCAATTATTATTTACCTTCACCACACCCGATATTCGGGGCTGCGCCATTACATCGTTGCTGAAAAGATCTTAGGCTACCGCGTCTACTCTCGTTGGGAGTGCTGGTCTTCAAAAATATACCAGATCACTCGGATACTTTGAAAGTAAAACTATCAAGATGACGGGATATAAACCTCAATATATATCTTCGACTTCGAGTGTCTGACACCTCACATGTGATCTTGAGTAGCTGTTGACCCTCGTCCGACAGAGACCTTGTGCATAAAGCTAAGGAAAAGGTTCGACATATGGTGACCACACATTGGACTCTATTATCGCCATCAACATTATACGTCATCAACATCAACTACTTCCGGCCACGAGCCGCGTGACTACATCTACTACGTCCGCTGTTAACACTCCATAAAGTTCTAGTTTGTCCATACAACACTATTACTTCATTTAGCAAGACACACTCAAAATTACCCAAGTATTGTGTCTACTCTCATTGGGAGCGTTGGAATTACTCGAGGCTCCTGAAAGATCTTTGAGTACTGCGTCTACTTCCATCGAGAGTGCTGGAATTTAAGAAAAACATTGTATACACGATGACTATCTCAAAAAAATTATTGTACTATCAATACAGTTAGCATACCGAAAAAACACTCGGGGGCTGCAGACGATAGATTTATCCCATGATTTTATCAAAGCCTCAAGGAACATGCGAGTGCTGCAATTGGTGAAAATCTATGGATGGCCATAATACATTAAAAATACGAACGACTTCATCAAAGCCTCATGGAACTTTCAAGTGATGCAATTGATAAAAATCTATGGACTACTATAATACATCAAAAGTACAAACTTTTCCATAAAAGTCTCACGAAACATGCGAGTGTTGCAATCGATGGTTCACGCAAAATAAACGGCCCATGCCAGTACATCGTTCTTATGATATCTGACCTACGAAGCCCGTCGTGCACATGGTTTGCTCATTGACTCGTGGGTTGTTGCCGACATAATTCAAAAATAAATACGGCTCATTAAGATTCAATGAGTTCGCCGAGCTCGCAACATGACTTGTCACTCAGAAGTTGCCGCCGGTGCAATACAAACAAAACCATGGCTCCATGAGTCCATCGGGCCTGCAGGGCACCCTACGTTCGGGTGTTGCCGCCGACGATTTACATAAATACACGGCTCCATGAGTCCGTCGGGCCTGTAGTGCAACCTACGTTCGGGTGCTGCCGCCGACGATATACATACAAAACAAACAGCTCCTCGCTCGTTCTCACGAGCATCGTGATCAATAAATCTTCAACGCAAAGAGCCAGCTCAGCAATAATTACATCGGCTCACTAGTCCACGTCCCGTTAGCCACGCCGCTGGTGATCTCATCAAAATCATCGACTCCTCCGTAATGGAGCATCCGAATATTCTCGGAACTCGAAGAAATCTACGTATATTCAACCTTTCGGCTTATATCGAGCCTATACTTCCTTCGAAGACTCGATATATTGAAAAACATCGGACGATGGAAAGGATCCAAAAACATCGACATCAATGTCAAATTCCTCGATTAGTACAACTTGAGTCTACGCACGGTTGCAAGAACCGCCCCATAGACTCGGGGGCTACTCCCATCGGGAGCGCTGGTCAGGCACCCGATAAAAAGTAACTTCGATTCTACATCAAGCACTAGATTCAACATTCTTCGGATGATCAAGACATTCGGATGATGATGACTTTAGTTCCTGCCCGAAACTTCACTTCGACCAGACACTCGGGGGCTACTGATGTGGGTATTACCCTTCGGGTACCCGACATTGCTATACCCGATGCAGATTATGAAGATGGAGCAGCACAAGGACTCGACAAGCTGGACCCGCATGTAACATCAACTTGGACTGCAAGAAAGAAAACTCCAATTGATAGTCGACTAGGACTCTTGTAAACCCTAGCTTGGTTGCATATATAAAGCCAGGCAGGGGCACCCCTTAGATGATGTTCAGATAGCCAAAAAAACATACAAGCGATACGCCTAGACATCGCAACCCGCAAATTAGAACTAGACTAGATACAATCTGCCTACAACGGCACCCTGTACACATATATTCATATAGTGGATTGCTATCAGGACGTAGCGATCCTCCACCGTGGAGACATGAACCTTTGTACGTCGTGCCTACTCTCGCTCCCGGAATCTCCATCGTCGCCTTCCGTCAACCCTAAGCCCCTCATGGTGGGCATTGCCGAGGAGCCGCCTCGTCACCGACCGATCTGCCTAATAAAGGTAGTTGTCCTAGGATTCTTCTTTTGTGAAGATGGTGACCTTCCATAGACCGGTCCTTCTTCATCTGGCTGGAGTGTTGAGTTTCGGAAGGCTCCGCCGGCGAATATAACAGTGCATCTTATGCCTGGAGTTTCTTGGATCGGGTGGTGTTCGATTCGTGCGCACCGATGCTTTTATTCCGACTGCTTGGTTCTGGAGGGAGCTACGTGAAGCTCTGTTTCGTGTTTCCATCAGATGTCATTTTGGTCCTTGGTGAAATCAGAGATAGAGAATATCATGATGGCTGGATTGGAGGACTTCAATGGAGGTTTGAGTCTCTGTGATGTTGAGGGACTTGCTTGGTGTTCTGGTTTCGCGGCAGCAGTATGCAAGTGGTGCGGCAGCACATGTGAAGTTCAGAGTCTTACCTTTCAGAAGGGCGAAAATCCAAGGTCTGGTCTTAATTGGTTGTGCTTGGCAATGACCTTGTTGAAGGCATTGTTTTGAGAGAAAGAACTATCTTCAGGGTGAAAACCTAAGATCTTTTCATCGCACGATAATGGCGCTTGTGCATTGTTACCTTCTTGGAGGCGTCGCTTTTGGAGAGCCTGAAGTTCAGGTATTGTCTTGGTGGTGGTTGTTGTATTGTTACTACTAGGTCTGGAATAACGTAGAGGGACTTTTTCTCTTTTTAGTTGTGTGTATCCGTACTACCATTAGGGTAGTGCGTTGTTGTAGAGGCTAGGTATAATTGGTATCTCCGGATATTAATATATTCCCTTTATCAAAAAAAACTTTGTTTAACTTGAGTGCTAAATGGGTTGATTCTAGGGTTAGTTCGTTGGTTGAGTGCTAAAGATTGTGAGTTGACCTTTGCGAAACTTTTAACCTTTGGTGCAAAATTAAAATATTGGAAAAATATAAAAAAACAATAGTGAACACAAGGGGACCTCACAATTGAGAAAAAAATAGAAAATTAATCCCGAATAAGTAGGATTCAAGAAACCATGAATAGCATAAATTAATTATTAAAATATAGCAAAGTGTGAAAAAAATAAGAAATGGAAAATCCCAGCTTTATCGAATGTTTGAGAATATTTGCGTCATTTAATTGAATATTACATGATTATAAATTAATAAAAGAAGACTACAAAAGAAGAAAATAAAATACAAAGCTAAACTAATCTTAACACTCTTATTCTTTACCCTCAAACGAAAATTAACAAGGATAAATGAAACCAATAATTATTGTTAAAATGGTTGTCTTCATCTTGGGCGAGAATATTAATGTTGGAACTTAAGTAAGCGTGTTTCACCGAGTGATGTTTTGGAACATGGGAGCATATGCTCCCTCTATTTTGAAATTCATCTTACACATATTTTAAATTTCAAAAAAATTAAAACGAAAAATTCGCACGTACATCTTCACGTGCTACGCGCTCACAAAGTTGTTTCATAAAAAATAGACTTGTCATGTGACGTGTGTAAAAAAGACAAAACTCAGTGCTAAAAATAATGCTTTTTACAAGATAATTTTTCTCTTTTTCACATAGACCACAAAAAATATTAATTTTTCGTGAAACTTGAGGAATGCACATATATTATGGAGATGTACATGTAGAATTTTTTGTCAAAATTTTTCGACAAGTCGAAATAATTTTTTTGGTATAGGGAGCATACGCACCCGGGAGCCGAATTGAATTTCCGTGTTTCACCTAGGTATTGGTCTAGAGTAGATTTGTGAAAGACACTAGTCTTTTGACTCAGAAAGAAGTAGGCTAAGTCCTTTACAGAGGGAAGAGCTAGAGCTTTGATTATAAAAAAAACATTTTGAGAGGTGTAGGTCATGTCAACGATTCATCATAAGAGTAAAGTTTCATTTTTTTTCCTTATCACTCGCATCTTATTTGACACATATTACTTTATTGAAAACATTTCCTAACCATTTTATGTTTCATATGAAATAAGTAAGAGCGAGTTTGGCATTAGTTCTAAGTATCTCACACCAGCGATCTGACTAGCGAGAACAAGTACATCATTATCATCTCTTTCATATTAAGATCAAATGATATCCTCCTCACATGACTATGAACTTTAGATTAACAGTCCAAAGTAATGTCACACTCAACCATACAAATCACTCACACAACCTATAACATAAAGCATATTTTATTTTTTCTTTTATTTTTCATTTTACCACCCTTGGTTGGAGGGTTTGTGCCCTCATCTTTTCCTTGCACAAATTTTATTCTAACCTACAAGGGTGGTTGTGCCTGTTAAGTTCGTGGTCACTCCACAAATTATTCTCCATGAGTTATGATCTTACACAAATAAAAGTATTTTGAAAGTTTAAAGATAGCACACATAAAATTTACTTGCTTGGAAGTGAAATACCATTGAGTAAGGTATAGTGACACATGTAAAAATAACTTGGCTCAAAGGGAATTTGGTGCACAGACAGAATCCATGCTTAGTATGTGGAAGGCTGGCAAGGCGAGAAATTTGACCACTAGTGGAAATGCAACTTTATCATTAGGATGGACTATTTCTTAAAATGGAAGATAAACTAATGTTGCTTACAATATTGAGTTTAATAAAACCTATCACTAAATGAGAAACTTGCAAGCACTTTACACCCATAAAATCAACACTCACATGAGTACAAACAAAAGCACTTTTCTTCCTCATAGTTATTATTTTGCAAATTTTTCGCATTTCATTTTAGTAGGACTTGTCCACTATTGATATACGTTTTCACAAGAATTTTATTTATAGGTGTCTTGGCAACAAGAATATAACTTATTTTCTTGAATAATGGGTAAGGTATTTTTTTGCGCTGACCATTCTTGAATATAACTTAATTTGATTTGCT
Source organism: Lolium multiflorum (assembly GCA_030979885.1). Classification (NCBI taxonomy): domain Eukaryota; kingdom Viridiplantae; phylum Streptophyta; class Magnoliopsida; order Poales; family Poaceae; genus Lolium; species Lolium multiflorum. The sequence goes on along the minus strand of CM061748.1, from coordinate 116,384,380 downwards.
ACATTCTCTGTGAAAAAACTTCACCACAAAACTTTCTCTTATTCTTTTCTGCGGGGTTAGCGGCATTAAGAAAACAACATGTTATTTTTCAGACATCCAAATTAATTTTGATTTCACATGTCGAGAGATCTATTAATTGCCAACACTTCAAGTTACCAAAAGATTCAAGTGGACTCCTATAGAGACTCAAAACATGTTACTTCAACAACTAAAGACAGAATCTATCCAAAACAGGACCTTCTGCAAGAAGATTCTTAAATGCCACTTAGAAAATTTGTAAAATTATTAAAATTTAGGAGAAAGAAAAGGAATAACAGATGAACTTAAGATACATTTTCAGCATTTTACAAGATTCTTGTATTTTTCAAGAAAATATACGATGAACAGTAAAGCGCGCAAAACTACAGCTCATGCAACTGTATTCATCCAATAGTATCCAATTAGGTTAAACTTGACACTTTATTTTCAGAAGGCTTAATTAAAATAAATACAAAGCTATATTCTAAGAGAGAGAGAGAGAGAGAGAGAGAGAGAGAGAGAGAGAGAGAGAGAGATAGAGAGAGAGAGATAAGCTTAGCAAAAAAAACATGGTTCCCTATTTCTTGATAAGAATCATTGTTGTAAAATTAAACATGAGTACATAAATAGGAAATAGCCCGAAATTAGTTGAAAGAAGATGCGGATGCAGGGGCGTCCCAAGCTTCTGGTTTTGCTAGTTCTTGTATTCATGTTCTTCCTTATCATGTCACGTTTCATCTGAAATAAAGAAATATGTTTATCTCAATGATGTTTGTGGTGCCTACAAGTTGGTTAGTTCTCCAAACATATAGTATTCATAGTTTCAATCAAGACGCACACTACACTGATTAATGGGAAAGCACTTTATTTGACTGTAAACAAGCACAAATAAAAGCTATTTCATTTTTTAATTGGAGAAAAGTTTAATTGATGAAGGTTTTGCAATGATTCCATTGGCATTAACATCACATGCTCAAGGTCGTCCTCAACTTCTCAATTGCTTATCTTGTTCACTTACTTTTCCTGGTTTTATTTTTACTCAAATTCCTAATTTATTTATTTTTAAACAGTAGATAAAATAATTTATATTATACAAATATACAAAGGGTATGCTCAAACCAAATAGATATTTAAATCATAAGGATCACTCCAAAAAGCATGAAACATGTGACATTGAAGTCTAACTCTCTTTCTATGCATTGGCATTTTATATATTAATAAGTATCAAAAAATTTGTTAGTAACCATTGCATACAATCACAAGAGGCTTGCATTTTAAATAAAGTTAGTACATAACAAGAGATCTTATTTCTTCCTCTCTCATACTAGTTGCAAGAATTAGAGGCAAAACTAATAATATAGTTTTAAGTGGAATCACCACATAAAGATTTGTCATTTAATGAGTAAAAGGGATCGTCATCCCTCTGTCAATAATTACCCTGCATTTTGGGTTTAGTCAAAGTCAAATTTGGTAAAATTTGACTAAACGTTTAGAAAAAATATCTATATTCACAATATGTAACGAATATTATCAGAATTATCATAAAATATATTTTCAGATTGCATGTATCCACTACCACAAATGTTGATGTCTTTTTCTATATGCTTAGTTAGAGTTTACAAAATTTTACTTTGACCAAGCCGAGAATGTGGGTTAATTCCAGAGAGAGGGAGTAAATAACATATATATCACTGTCATCCTCCCATAAGCAAGGAAGGAATATCATCTTAAGCACTATCGGGTAGTAAGTCAATGCAAAACACCTCATCTTCATCTTTAGTGGGAGGACTGGTTCTAGTAGAATCATTTTATACTTTCCAAGTATATTTTCTACCCAACTATCACATGATTTTCCATAGAAAGAATTCATGTCGAAGAAATCGTCAAGTATGGGTTCATTAGAGTAAAGATCATCATCACTTGCAATTGTGTAAGAAGGGATGTTCATGGGACCTTGAGAGTTACCATTATTGGGATTCGAAGATGGGTAGCTACTCCATTATTTCTACACTTGTCTTTGATTGCGCTCCTTCATTTGTTCTTCCTTAAATCCTTGATCTCATCATAATTTCCTTCACTCAAGCATTAGTACAAACATGAATATTGCCAATTTCCATATGCATCAACAAAGAGTCATTGATGATCTTGGTAGCCTTAGTACTTGGGAAATCTTCCATTGTCTAATTCTTTTTTTTTGTTTTATATCATAGGAACTAAAATGAGATGCGAACTAAAAAGCATGCAAACAAGAACAGAATCTTTGCACAACACTACCTGGCAACGGTGTCGGAAAAGTGTTTGATAATCCCCAAGTGCAGGGAGTACGTAGCCGTACAAAATTCGTTAAGTATTAAGTGTCGAAACCATAAGGAGTTGAAGGCAAAATTTTATTCTGTAAGGTCGTATAACTCGCTTATATGATTGTACATGCAATGCAATTAAACAAAGTATGCAAGGTTGTTTTTTTACTTAACACCATTGACTTAGACTCCTACAAATTACTTAACCTAGAGAGTTTGAACTTAGGAGTGTGTGAAATGTATGAGTAAGTTGTAACCCAAGGGAATAAATGCTCTTGGCAAGTAATTATTTCATTTTTTGTATTTAAGTGAAGCACATATTCTTTTATACCAGCTAGATGCATGATTTCTATGTGTTGTTCTCATCTTGCATTCCTTTTATCTACCTATGATCATGTCATATCCAAACAAGGCATTAGGAACAACAAGCTTGATGAGTAAAAACCCCTGTGTCATTTTCATGTGCAGGCAATAATTAGATAACGCTATACCTGACTATATCATTAGCTTTTGATATAAATATTAAGTCCATGTTTCTTCTAGAGAGGAGCCATAAATAGGTGCACATGTATTCATGAGCAATTGCCCCACTTGTTATTGATCAAAAGGCCATATACATGTGAAAACAAGGGATTATTAATACACAAAGTCTAACTGTACCACTGTTTCAACATGTAAATAAATAATTTAGGCACATGTATTTGTCATTTACACGCCATCCTTCAAGTCATGCACAATAGTGATGATCGCAGGCATTCCTCCAACATATGTGTGCACTCATACATCAGTACACATAAGACGACGATAGAAGACAACAAACATGTATGCAACCAATAAAACAAACTATTTCACCTTTTGCTTGAACTAGTTACTACTCAAAACTAGGCATAGAGATGCAACACATTAAGTGGAAATAATATAAATCATCACACATCATGTTTTCCAAGAGATCACAATAGGGATGATAAAGAGGTGATGAAGATGTGTCTGCCTGATGAGGAAAGACAACCATAGCAAGGAGGGCGGCGGCCAAGGTGGTGGCGGCCCCGTGCCTCTTCTTCCTTGGACCTTCTAGCTTTGTGTTGTAGATGATCCCTCCCCCTTGTGGTCAAGGAGTGGCGGACTCCAAAAAAATAGGATATTCCATCAATATATAGTGTCAGGCAATAAAAAAATCGCGGGAAACAATGGGGGAACACCCCACTGCAATCTTTATAAATTTTATAAGGTATATGTATAGGTGTTCCCTCGGGCCAAAGAGCCTAGACCAAAAGAGAATACAAAACAGAAATGAAAAATTACATCTTGGCCATTGGATCCAAGCCCCTTTAATCGAACGCCTCTTGGGAATCTCTAGAACCTTTATAGAGACTCCTCTTTGTCCCCACAAATCCCACAAAACAACCTATGGTCGAATCTATCATATATGGAAAGCGTTGGAGAAATCTTGTCATGCATTTCGGATTCACTCGATGCAATTTTAAGTCTGGATTGACCGGACGTTATCTAGGGCATACAAACTCAGATTTTGAAGTTTAATAGATCTAAAATAATGCCAAGATATTTTACTACAACTTTCATGTTGTAACTTAAAAAAAATCATTTGACGTCATCTTCGAGACGGAGCGATCTTTAAAAATAGTTATGCATAGACATTCTGGAAAACACCAATTGACTCTCCTTTGTGGTTTCAATGTAATTCCTACACAACAAAATGTAAAACACGGATTTGTGCACTTTTACAACTACTAGTAGGTTAGTCCCAATAATAAATATGACAAGGTTCTAAAGATTAAAAATAATAAACTTGAAAGTTCATTGATACATTTTACATGTATCAACACCTAATATCTTTTCTGGTTCACGTGACTTACCGGGAGCATCATGATCCATCACGTAGGATTCAAGGTCGCCATGGTCACAAGTGTTCAAACATCTATCAGATAGATGATTAACGTGTTCAGAACCTACTTCCCGAAGCCAAGAAGACGCCAAGGAATCAACCATCTGTTTCTTGGGTTCTCCACGACCTATCTTTTAGTTCGTCGAAACCTTCAAAGACCTACCATCCGGATTACTGGTGCACATAAGACCTACTATTCAGTTCAACGTAGTCATCAAGCTCAACGTACGGGTCCTCTTAGGAGCATGGCTTGGCTTCATCAATCATCAACATCTCAAGGCCGGTTGTCTCATTAAATATACTTATCGGGGGCTTGTCGAATATACGTGGAGTCTGACCGCATCCCTACTTTACACGGACATACACCCTTTCTCAGCCCACGAAGCCCAAGAATACCATGATGTGAAGGCCCTCATCCATAAGCTCCAACCAGCCCTAACCTGATGTGCTACACCAGGACTCCACGAAGACTTCCTCAACCAACCGTACGTGATGTACAAGACTTCCAAGAACTAGCATGCAACATGAAGACACCTACCAATGACACTTATATATATCGCAGACCATTCGTCCAGAAGACCAAGTTTAACATCCACGGCAAGTTGCTCTATAGTCTCCATAGCCATAAAACCTAGATCCATCTATAAACCTCGTCAGGTGCATACATAAGCAATGGACGACATGGCAATGGAGGATGCCATGATGAGGGTCAATTTGAGTCGGGTGTTGCCGGGGTGCAAAGACATGTACCCCCAATACAACCTTCGGGAGCCGACGAGCACCAGACCCTTGAAAATTGCCATGGCTGGACCATGATATGGCCAAATACCCAGATTCGTCTTGGGGGTCGCTGCACCGGCGCCACCTCGATCGTCCGGATGCCTCGGAAGGCACCTCCCGTCATCGCCGCCACAACAAACTGTCACAAAAAACTGATGGGAGCGTCTGCACCTCAACCGCCATCAGTGCCGCCTAAAGCCAAGGCCGTTGCACCGCCATCGCCCCCGCCACCACCACAGGACGTGGACATGGTGACAAATGATGACATGGATGATGATGCACCGGTTGATGTCGATGCCTACCTCAACACCGGCGCCGACATAGATGAATTATACATGCCTCATGTGGATGAAGAACCATTCCACGCTCGCGACAATCAAGCTGGCGTGGCCAAGGCAACCAAACAGCGCATGGTGTTCCGTGGCTTTCCTGAAGAGACGCCTCCGGTCGCCGATACACAAGAGCCGTCCGCCGCAAACATTTTCAGCCCTAACACACTACTTAAGAAAGTCAATGAGCAGTTTGAAGCGTCAGGGGACGTTGCTGCGAAGAAGCTCCGGAAGAGACCTAGTAAGAACAAGGAGAAGGATGCGGGCTAGCCACCTCCGAGGATCCGTCATCAGGACGACGTTGTACTTCCCCACAAGGATGGCTTGACCAGAATGCATGAAGCTGGTAAACCAATACTGGGTTTGGAGCTGCACCACCTTGCTTCCGGAGCTATGTTGTGTCTGCAGGAGGGTATCCTGCACCTAGAGTCACTCCTTCTTAAGGACAAAGATCCGAATTACCAGGTATTCACGGTCAGGGTGGCAAGGGATGTGTGCTTCACCACTGATGCCCCCGCGAATGTGTTCTTCATAGTGTACGAGGACATCTTCAAGTTGTTTCACTCGAGAAGGCTAGAATATAACTTGGTCCGCCTATTCGCGCTCAATCAGGCGATGAAGATTAAGAGAGAAAGTTTCTCGTATGCCGCGGTAGCGGATCCCTACTACATGCGTGACAGCCAGTTGGCCTCCTCAGCGACACAAGCCCATGCGACGTCGTACCTACAGAAGTTCTTCTTGGACAACAAGAGGAAGGTCAACATCCTTTTGGCTTTCTTTCCCGAGTAGGTACACATCCGCTAGCCATCTAATATATTTCTTTTCCATTGCTCTTTTCCAACATCTTGTTCCAATTGTGTGTTGCGCAGACATATACTGCACACTCATCTCCATCTCCCCGAAGTATTCGATTGCCACCTATTTTGACTCGGGGAGTGCGAAGAAGAAGAACTACGCCGGAATAAGGGGTGTTCTGGATGATGCTCTCGAGGGCTACTACAAAAAGGGAGACACCTTCAAAGATAAGGGGGAATGTCTCACGGACGATGGCAAACACAAGTTCAAGCACGTGCTCAAGTTCCCCTGTGTCAAGCAGCCGGCTGGCAGCGTGAAGCAGGCCTTCTACGTCATGCATCACCTTAAAAGGGTTTGTCTAGGATAGCCAGAACTTAACTCTGCCATCCGCTCTTCGAGGATGGGCCAAAAAGTTGGCGCGGATCGACGATGATGATCTTAGAGAAGACTTCCATGCTACCCAGGTCAAGTTATCACATGTCATCGTTGAAGATGTCATCACAGGGGGGAGGGGGGCTCTTACACCAGGGTAGAGCGTAATGTAAGAGGGACATCGAAGAACGCCTCAAAGCGCAGGGTGACATTAGAACGTGGACGACGAAAGATTTGTATAAGGCGTTCCCGGAGCCCCGCGAGGCCATTGCTCCTTGACTTAGTGTGTGTAACGATGGGACACATCGTGTGTGGGTCATAAACTCTAAGTACTATCTTCATCGGTTTGTGTGTATCGATGGGCATCGTCGTGTGTGTGCGCGTCACAAACTTAACTTACCTACCTCTAAACGGTAGTTGTTGTTGTCTTCAACTTTACTATATGTGGTCGTTGTTCTTTGATTGTCATCGATGTTATCTGTTACGTTTATGAATGTTTTGCTCCAATATTTATCAACATATATGCATGATGTACTAATATGATATACTAATATGCCTTGTCAATAGATATGCCGACGTATGCTGTGTACAAGGGTCGGGTTCCAGGTGTCTAAGAGGAGTGGCAGGACTGTCACCAACATGTGCATAAGTTCAGCGGGAACAACTACAAGGAATACGCGACTAGAGAGGAGGCGGTAGCACAATGGAGGAGACACGTGGGGAAGAAGACGAACCGGCTGAAGTTCTTGGTCCCCCTCTTACTCACCGGCAACGGTTGTACTCTATTTTACTTTAGTCTAGGTGGTGACTAAGACATGTGAACATTTGTAATGTGAGATAATGAACACTTCTGTAATAATTTGGCTCTAAATGATGTAATGATGAACATTTGTGAGTGTATCATGTCATTTCGCGTATAAAATGTCTTCTCCTTGTATTTCTGGATCTTCTATGTATATTTCCTGTATAGTACTGTATATTTTCTGTATAATATCTGGATATAGTACTGAAATGCAAGAAATTTGAATATCCTAAAAAAACAATTTTGTGGCGCATATTGGAAGATGCGTCACAGAATGTTGTGGCGCATCCTCCAATATGTGCCATAGAATGTTCATCCTTTTGTGGCGCATGTTACCCCATGCGCTAGAATTCTGTGGCGCATCCCGACATGCGCCACAGAAATGAATATCTGTCGCGTGACTTCTGTGGCGCATGGCATATGCGCCACAGAAGCTGAAAATGGTGCGCCACAGAAGAGAGATTTCCTAGTAGTGAGCCCGTCAAGTTTGTCTTATAAATCCTTGTACACTCATGTGGTTACAGCCAATAATGAAGTCTGGAAGATGCTTTTCATCATCTATATCGTGTCTTTGATCCAAATCTGTTGATCTGAGCCCCTTGCTGAACAAATAAACTCACCACCGATCCTCAAAGTGAAATTGTCATGCTATCGTGAAAAGAAGTCTTCGTTAGAGAGAGCTTAGGCGGCGTCGAGGGTTCTGAGGATACATCCTAAGGGCTAGCCGCATGCGATTATTACTATCTGGAAGGGTTCTCATAAACCCTATGTGACATGTTTGATAAGGGTTTCTTAGTATTATTGTCATAGCTAACCTGACAATATTCTTGCGCGCTTGGCCTCAGTCGTACTGAACTTGCAACCCAGGTGGCGGCAGAATCTGCCAGGTTATGTGATAATAAAGTGCACATCCCATCCAAGTTCATAGACTGTCGTGCATTTTGCTCCTCTCGAAATACATACATAGTTCGAGGTTAACGAACAGAGCTATTTTTCGCAGCCGTAACTCAAAGCTATGTAGGCTAGCACACCCACGTAGCAGCCATAAAGACATTATTTCGTACTACAACTCGCTCACTAGATAGGTAGACTAATGGTGACGCCCGCCCATTGCTTAACCAGATCCCCAAAAGGATTGAGATGTCCAAAGACAGAGACTATTCCAGAGTGTGACATCACCCCCAGCGTAGCCATCCCCTCCTTTAAAAAGCTCCCAGCAGAGCAGACACCCACGAACTCCTATCACCCCTCTAGACAAAGCCAAATTCCTCCTCCCTCTCTCCTCTCCTTCATTCCCAACTCCCTACTACCCAGCCACACGCCCGCCCAAGCTTGATTAATTGCCTAGCTTGCACCAAGCACGTACGTCGATCGTGCATGCAGTGCATGGCCCAGGAGAGCTCCGAGGCCTCCGTCGCGAGCTCACCGCCTGCGCCGCCGCACCCACCATCATCGGCCACCTGGTGGCGCGACATGAATCCTTACTCCACTACCCCGGCCTGGCCGCCACCACCTGTCGCCGCTGCGCAACGATGGCCTCCGTTCGGCCACCAACAGCATCAGCAGCAGCAGCACCGGACGTCCTCTTCCGGCGCGGAAGACGACATGTCGGCCTCCAACGCCACCATGCAGACCTCCTACACCAACACCTCCACCACCAACCACTCCGGCATCAGCATGGACGACTCCTCGGCCGCCGCAGCAGCAGCCGCCGAGAGCCACCTCTGGAACCAAGTCCTCATGTGAGTATTAGAGTACAGAAATCATCACTACATGCATATTTGCATATTCTCCGGGCGTGAAAAGACGGCATGCGTCCACTACCTCTTGTCCGACAGAGAAAAAGAAAGCAGCATCGCTTTGCCTAGATTCTAATCTCGCGAATATATATTGTCTACCTAGCTAGTGTCATGATACCGGTTTCGATCGATCTAATCCATCCTGCTGGGCTTAATTCTCATCTCCATCGATTCCCTAGCTAAGCTACGCTAATTAAAGAAGAAATTGAAATGGAACAAGAATATATATGCAAGCATACATATCTTTATATGAATATTTATTACAAAATGATGATGATGGATTCTACTCTGGACTCACTCTAGAGAGCCAGTGCAAGGGAAAGCTAGCACAAGAGAGGAACAAAAGCAAAGCAAAGCAAAGGAGCCAGCTAGCTTTACAAACAGTGTGATATAGGAAAAGGGTAATTCGATCTGACAATGCAAATCTAGATGCGCCTTTCGGTTTGCCAGGGTTACATGTGTATGCATATAGAGCCATAGAGGCATCATTGCGATCCTTCGCTCATAAGGTTCTTTAACCTGACATGTTAACAAAATTTTAAATAATATATGAAGTAGACTTGCAGGTAAGGCTACTGGAATTGGAATCAGCATAAGTGAGATTGCTTGCTTCGAACAAAATTTTGTTTCTTCTTTAAAGAATATAATCATAAAGCTCCATGCATGCTTGGTATATATAGAGTTGCTTAGGCTTTTGTAGAACCTAGCTAGATAACAATGCCAAACTACATAAGCTACTGTCAGTTAGTACTTAAATATTTAAGTGGAGATGCAACTAAAGATTTGTTTGTTTGGTACGGCTAGCCAAAAAGTGGAACCATATCAAAGCATCAGTGTCTCCTTGCTTACTACCAGTACTTTAGTCCATTTCCCAAAGACGATCCCTTCTTTACATTCTCTTCGTCTCAAAGAGGCTTTCCACACTTTAATTGATTGCCTAATGATAGATGACAAATACTAGGCAGGACTAGCTAAGTTGCATAAACTAATTTAATTGTCGTGAAGCAGGATTAGTGCAGGTCTTCGATCTTTTAGTTCACCTTTTAATTGCTTCTCTCTTGGAACGTAACTCAGGGGCGCCGGCGGCGATGTCGGGAGGAGCATGCAGGCGGTGCATGACGCCCACGACGACAGCGAGAACTTTCTCGATCTGCTCAACTCGAGGACGCTTGCCCCAGAGCTCTTCGCTGAGCCGCCAGCCTGTGACTACCTTAAGAAGATGGAGTACGGTGGCAGCCATGGTGGTGGCGGCCCATGGCCGGACGTGCACCAGTTCAACGCGGCCAATATGGAGAAGCACCTAGCCGGAGCTGGCTACGTCAATGCGCTCGCTCACCACCACGGCGCGCCAGAGCGGCTCACGGCGAACCTCTCGGACCTGGTGAGCAACTGGTCCATAGCGCCACCCAACCCGTGCCACACCGACGGCGGCCACCTCCAAGGGCGCGTGGGCCAATGCGATGACGCCGCCGACATGGGCCACGGCGGCGCCAAGGCCCTATTTCTGGACTCTAGCGGCAACGTCAAGCACGAGATGGGTGGCCATGCCGCGATGCTGCAGGAAGCGGCCGGGAGCAGCAGCACCAGCAGCCAAGACTTCACAAGGCCCATAGGGCTAGGGTACAGCTCCATGCTAGGGCTCAGCAACAGAATGTACGGTGGCGGTGGCGGTGACGCCGCCTTGGAGGTGCAGTGGGGAAGCAACAATAATGGTGGCGACGCTAGGAGCCTGTCGGACCTGATATCCTTCGGCGGGGCGATGGGAAAGCCCGCGCCGTCAGCATCGCCGGCCAGGGCGTCTTCGGCGGAGTACAGTAATAAGAAGCAAGTGCAGGATATCTCGTCGCCGGTACGTGTAAAAGAATAAGCTCTGCATGCTCACGCTGATCAACCGATGATGTAGTACATACTGTGTGCGTAGGCGAAGACGAACAGTGGCAGCGGCAAGGCGGCATCGAGCGAGGGGAAGAAAAAGAGATCGGAGGAGGAGAAGGGGTCGTCGGAGGGGAACGTGAAGAAGTCCAAGCACGAAGCCTCATCGCCCACCTCGTCGTCTCTCAAAGTATGCTATTGGTTGCTTGCACAATTGCACTTGCATGCATTCATACATGTTCATCGATCGATCAACGAGCCATGCATGCATCGTGTGCTTCTTCTAACATCAATGGATGATTCGATATGCTAGATTACCTCTCAAGTCTCGACCAATTATATGTTTGCTTGCAAACTATAAATCCTGCTTGGAGCGATATAGTGAACTATTGAAACATAAATTTACCAAAACCATCAATTATTTTTATTTTATTTTATTTACATGAAAACCATCAACCATTAGCTCAACCTTTTTTTCTCTCTCACAAACAGTTACTACATTAATTCTCTAAGCACTTCTTTCGGAAATACGAACCCATGACCTACTCAAACCATAACATATGCATGTTTCAAACACCATGCATCTGGATTGGCTAGCCATTTTCATCATTGTGTTAGCCAGTGCATGAAGCTGAACAACATCTAACTTAAGATACGATTTTTTGTTTAAGATATATACCAATTTCCTCAAACCAATCTATGCTGCCGGAGATAGTTCTCCTGTGCACGAACCTTGGTATGTGCACGATAGTAGCATTCCTTAATCAATTAATCAGGCTTCCGTTTAACAGGCGCAAGTGCCAAAAGTAAAGCTAGGAGACAAGATAACGGCACTTCAACAGATAGTTTCGCCATTTGGGAAGGTAAGTTCAAACCTACATATGTGTTCGGTTGTTTTTTTTTAATATTATTTATAATTAATGCAATGATAACAAAGGTAAGAAATAATAAGGGAATACTGACACTGTTCCTCTTCTACATGATGCAGACTGATACAGCATCAGTTCTATATGAGGCGATAAATTATATCAAGTGGTTGCATGAACAAGTGCAGGTAGCTTAGCTTACTGAACATTTTCTTCCCTCTAGCCGATTAATTATTTATTGTCCATATATGTGGATTGATTTATATTGATTTATGTTTAAAACTAACTGTTTTACTTGGTAAGTAGAGTTCTACAGTAGTTTTGATCTTGTAAGCCTTTCTAATGTTAGAAAGTGTATATCTTCCATAATACGTTAAGAAAGTTAGCTGGACATTCAGTTATTTCAAAAATAGTTTGGATAAGCCTTGAGCAAACTAGGATTAACGGAATAAGTATGTTTGCCTTTTTTTATGTATAATGCATATGTTGTTAAAGGACTGTTCAATCAACATGATCAGCAAAAGGATAAGGGAGTTTTCTCTCCTTAACATATTTTGATAATTGAGAGCTTTCTACGATCTTTTTGACTCAAGCAACATAATCACTGCAATTATTGATTTGTCAAAAAGGATGTTTTGCAAAAGGCCCTAATATTTCTGGGGGAAAGCCACTCCTTAAGATTAGTTAGAGGGGAATGATCATGAAAAGCAACCAATTATCGGTGGACACGTGTCGCACCGTAGTCCTATGGCTAATCAATTCATTCATGCCCCCCTCTTGGAGGACCCCATGGTAGCCTTCCTTTGTTCGTATTTTGTACAGCATGAATGTCACTAGTGCTCCTGCTTTTGTGTAATGGAATGCATGGTCATGGCCCCGTTGCTACCGCCTTTTGCAGTTTGGCTCTATCAGTTCATGATATACGACATGGAAAACTTTTCGCATATCTATCTGGGAACCCACTTTTGTTTGGTTTCAATTTGACTCGATATTTTCTTGTCTTTCTCATGCAGCTGCTCAGTGATCCTTACATGAAGTCAAGCAGTAGCAAGGTAAAACCACAAACCTATATATACGGAACTTCTTTTGAATCTAGGCGTCCTTGCAAAAATGAGTTGTAAAGCTTCATTAGAAACCACAAGCATGACCGGTTCTATCAAGTAAGAAGCAAAAACAAAACAAAAAACTACACATCTATGAAATAACTAACCCCAAGAGTTAGTGAATTCAATCTTTCAAGCCAGTGTTTTGTTCTTTGTTCTCACACTGATCAGATACCTGAGATCAGTAGCTATCAAACTTTTCCGCGGTTTTTAGCGGAACCTATTACAGTTGTTAAGACATACACCTGGCCATCGCAATATTTTCATGCATATAACATCATGTTATTTCCTTCTTTTTCTCAGGATTACAACCCATGGGGAGGGTTGGAAAGGAAAGAGAAGGCAGAGGCTGAGGCTGACCTAAGGAGTCGAGGGCTGTGCTTGGTACCAGTCTCATGCACGCCTCAGGTGTACAGGGATAGCAACGGCCCAGATTACTGGACCCCACCCTACAGGAGCTGCCTATACCGATGATTTATTTTATAGCATATTATTATTTGATTATTACAATTATTATTGCTTACTACATGGTGAATAATTTGTGGTTAAGATATGGTTAGAGAAAGGCCAAATCATGAGGTTAATTTATAGTTGTATCTGTGTACTTACAGCCACAAGTAAATTAAACATCAAATGTATCTTGTTATGTTGATTAGCTCCATGCTTTCGGTGTCGAGATATATCATGGTTCTACACTTATAATAGATATTACAAGAAGATAGATCTACACCATTAATAATTTATCGTGTGATATGATGGCGCCACTTACAAATGTTTCATTGCATATGTTCGAGAAAACATCCTAAGTCCACAAAGTGAAGAGAATTATTTTTTCATTCACTTGAACTTATTGAGAGGAGACAAAAAATAGTGTCAGCATATTCCGTTGTTCGGGTTCCTAGTACCACTGAACCCTAATTGAGTAATTATAATCAATTGTAATATGACAAAAATAAATAATTGCACAATAAAAAAAATTCCAAGAGATCAATTCAGTACCTCGCATGGAAAATCTATACATAGATGTGGAACAACCAAATGTAGCGGTTCCTGCTTGTAATCTCAGCTTTCATAAACTTTCTAGTCAGCCCAACTTTTGCAGGCTCCCAGCCAACTGCACATAAACAACCCCCTCAGAGAACTATGTTTCTTCTTGAAGAAAAGAACACAAAACAGAATATCTGAGTAGCCACTATGTTGTATCCTACAATGAGGTTAAAGAAAGCCCTATCTATCACCTCTGCCTTTATGCTCTTCTGAAGCACTTGAAGTTGTATTGGTATATCCGAACAGCTTTCAGAGAGAGGGCATGCACGAAACCTGCATTGTCAACATGAGTGAGAGCTCAATGCTCTTCAGACGTTTCAATTCAAACTGCTTAGTGGTGAAGAGTTGGTTTCACCAGCTAGCTGGCTGCATGATGGCCAAAAGATTTCAATGCAAGTAGTAAGTGAGATCAAAGAAAGGGCTAAGAAACCAGCACTGAGGTGCTAAAGTCAACGATAACACAGCATGTAAGATCAGTTACTCAATGTATATGGCCCTCCATTTAGATCAAGCTTTAATGAAGTTACAGAGGGTGCCAAGAGCCTAATGTACACAGGGATCTGCCCACTGAAATTCGCCAAGGATCAATATACCTCAGTGCTCTGACTGTTGACTAATAAGCGGCAGGTCATCTCACCTTTCAATGAGCTTAGTTGGAGCCTGAGACAGCTGAATCATATCTTGATGTGCTGTCATAATGGAGCATATTATTAACATAATAATCGTGTCAGGCAAGAAAAAAATGCTTTAGTTACTACACATTTACTAACCCCTTATTCAGTCTACAGAGACAAACGCCCAACAGATCCACTGAAAACATAACTTCCAGAACATCACCTTCATCTGCAAAACTGCAGTTTGCCTGTTTCCATGCACAAGATGTGCCTACTACGCATGGAGCCATGGGCATGCTCAGCCCCTTAACTGCATGCGTAGCAAGTTATCATGTTGCACGTGCTCATTCGGTGATGACCGACATAGTATAATTTATCCCTGTTAGAATTGGTGAAGCGTAAGCTAACGGCACATGCGGAAATAAATAAGTAGAAAAAAATGTGACGACGTTTGAATTAGACTGACTAGGCTCACCTTCAATCATCACTCATATAAATGATTCTGAATCCCTTCTTTGTACATCTTAAAAAAAGTTCACCTCCAATAATCAATTACATTACCTCCAGTTTCAAAGTCCACAATGAAGTCATCATCACCTTGTGTGTTTACAGCTCCTTAGATGAACTCTTAACATTTCTTGACTAGTAACTGAGCAGCAAGATCATTGTTTCCAGATTCTCTAAAGGAAACCAGTGCATTATGTAAAGACTTGCTAAACTCGCTGTTTCTATATGCAAGAAGACCATTTATCCTTCTCATGGCTTCTGACATTCCAGATATCCCGTAACAAGTTGACAAATGGATGTAAGTAACCGTGTCCGGTTTTAGCCCTAAAGCATGCATCTGCGTGAACAAACTGAAAGCTTTGTCCACCTCTCCACAGGAAGCATACACCTTGAAGGCAACATTGTATGCACATGGATCAATTGCCAACTCAGGCTTTAAAAGTTGCTCACAGATATTTAATGCAGTAGCATGCATGCCAGCCATGGAAAACAAGAATGCAAGTATAGCATGCTTGGCAGAACTCCTGCCATCATTATATGCTGATTCTAACTGCAACACTTCCTCAGATGAAATATTAACTTTATTCATTGCAGAAAATATCATCCGAAACATTGAGGCATCTGGAAAGATGCTATCTTCCACCATTTTCTGCACCAATTCTGCACATTCTCTCAAGTTACCCTTGGCCACATAACATGCCATAACAGCATTATATGCAGCACAGTCAGATAGTAAACCTGAATCCTGTAATTTATGGGCGATCTTAATGGACTCGCTTAGCAAGCCCATGTTCTTGTAGAGGAACATCATGGTAATGTACGAAACATCATCAGCCTGATTATTTCTCGTCAAACTGTCAAAGATCGCCTTAGCCTCAAAGACCATCCCAAGTTTTGCATAGAGGTTTAGCATGGTATTAGAGGCAATGATATCAGGGCCACCATCCATGTTCCTCATCCTTGTATAAAAAATCTGCGCTTCCTTCCAGCAATTGACCTTGCTATAGGCCTTGATTATCGAAGTCAAAATAATATGATTTGGAACGATTCCAGATTCTTCCATCAAATTGCTGTAGTGCAGTGCCTTATCCACTTGTCCTGTCTCCGCAAACATATCAATCATCAAACCATAAACAACCACATTTGGCTCAACAGCAGAGGCCTTCATTTCATTGTACATATCTATGGCTTCAGATACCAAGGAATTGTGGGAGTAAGATCTAATAACAGCAGAGTATGTCTCACACGCTGGTTTAAATCCCGTGTCTTTCATTTTACGCAAAAGCTTCTTAGCTCTCTGTGGAAATCCACCAACAGAAAACATCTGAATTAAGGAATTGTAAGTGCACTCATCAGGTGAGATACTAGAGCCCTTCATGTTCTCAAGTAGAGGTGCGACTCTATCATACTGTTTTGCCAAACCATAAGCCTTAACCATCACATTATATTCCACTATGTCCCTCTTGCCCCCAGCTCCCCTATCACAGTGGAAAATATGCTCCGCTTCTTCCCAAAGACACTTGTCTGCATAAGCATCCATGATGGCTGCGTAATTCCTGGATGACACCTGCGCACCTCTGCAATGCCTTTGAAAGAATGCATTTGCCTTGTCAAGCAATCCTTGATCAATGTACATCTTCATGACAAGTGGAATGGACTGTTCATGAACACCAGTAGCAGACTTGATAATCCCTTGGATCACATCTTCTGCTTCATGCACCATCTTCCTCTCACATAGCACCTGCAGCATAATCCTATAGCTCACAGCATCGGCACACAACCCGGTCCTCCCAATCTGACGGTAGTACCTCAAAACTCCCTCCACATCCCCCACTGATGCAAACGCCGTCATCAGCACATTGAAGGTCCTAATGTCCGGGGTGATCCCTCTGACGAGCATGTTAGCTAGCAGCACCTCTGCCTCCTCTATGCTGCCGTGTGAGCCAAATACATTGATCATTGAATTGAACGTATATATGTCCGGCATAACTTGATAAGCCAGCATATCCAGAAACATGTCCATCGCGTCCTTGAGCCTCCCAGCCTTTCCATAAAGGTCGATCATGGTGTTATACGTCACCACAAGCTTTGGCTTCCTACTAGGAACTTCCTCAACACCCAGTGCGCCAGCAGAATCAAGTTTGTCATGGACCATGTCGTCTAGCAAGAATTTCATCGGCCCATGGAAATCAACCGCTCTGTATTCAAGATGGAGAAATTCAACATCGAACCTGCCATCGCACCAGTTGGTGAAGAGGGTGACTGCGTCGGAGTAGCGGCCGGTGTTCTTGAGGATGCGGACGAAGGTGTTCATGGATACCTCGTCAGGGGCAACACCTCGTGCGCGCATGTGCAGGAGAAGCAGGAGGGATTCCTGTGCCAACCCGGCCTTGCCAAGAGCGTCGGCGAGGGCGGCGTAGGCTGGATTGGAGGGCGGCACGGCGTCGTCCCGGGACATCCTGAGCCAGGTGCGGCCGAGCTCGGGCCACCGGTGCGCGCGGGCGAGGTGGCGGAGGAGGACGTTGTAGTGGACAGGGTTGGGGGCGTAGCTCGGGAGCGCGCGCAAACGGTCGAACAGGTCGTGGGCGCGGCGCCAGTGGCGCTGCCGCGAGAGTAGCGCCGTCTGCTCGCGCGGGGACATGGAGGAGAGGGAATCGTCGGATGGGTGGAGGGTGGCGGTGGCGGGGTTCCTGGAGAGGGTGGAGGTGGCAGCGGGGACGGGAGCGTGGTTGCTGCAAGAAAGGGGAGGTGGCGGCGGCAAGCGGGGAAGGTGGAGAGTAGACGCGGCGAGGGGAGAAGTAGGGAGGAGGTTGGCGTGTGAGCCGGCGGTCGTTGGCTTGCCGGTGCTGGTGACGGCGGTGCCGGTGGCCGGCGGGCAATTCATGACGGTGACGGCTTCGGGGAAGGGAAAGAGGCCGGGCGGAGGAGACGACTGACGATGGGTTTAAGGCTTGTGGGGACGACATGTCAGTGGAACAAGGCGCCGCGTTTGACCTCCTCACTCACACCGTCACACGCCACGAATGCTACTGTGCTGAAATTACCGCTACCTCCGTTCTAAAAAAAAATGCAACGTCTATAGTGGTATTGATTTGATTTTGTAAATGAATATTTTTAATAAATATTAATCAAAGGTTGCAAGCAGTTGACTTTTGACTAGAAATATAGTACTACAAACTAGCCACTCTTACTGATTTTAACCACTGCCTTTCAATCAATAGTCTTTGTTTTTTTCTAATCAGCAATCATTTTATCGCTAACTTCCCAATTTTCGTTGTTGTTGTTTTCTTGTCTAGCCTAGTTCATTTCCCATCACGAATGCAATCCACAGTTTGAACCAAGGCTAATGGCGTTGGTCGACTTTGTCCACTCAAGTATGATTTTCTTTTCAAGAAAACACAATGATATTGCAGGACAGAGATTTGGTGGACATGGGCATCAGTGATCTCATTTTTTTAATAAATTAAAAATCATATTTTTGAGTTTTAAAAAAATATGAAAAAAATCTGCATAGAGCCAATAATGTATCCCACAAACATGTGAAATATCAATTTCAAATATTTTATATTTTAAGCTACACAAAAAAGACAAAAGTGTAGATCTGAGTAGTCATTTTCAAATCTCGAAAAACATGCCATATTTTGTTACTTTTGTCTAGCACAAAGTAAAAATAATTTTGGGTTCAGATTTTCCATGATTGTAAGATGTATTACTGACAATCTACAGAATTATTTTTCATTTTTTATAACTATAAACATTTTTTTTATTCTTTTAAAATGGCAAGAGCACTGGAGCTCGGTAGCCAAAAGCACTTTTCGGATATTGTTTCTTTTCATCGCATAGAAGAAGAGTTCAGTGCGTCAAACTCCATCCACCTTTGATATTGCAGGACTTTGTTGACTACCAACTCAAGATAGAACTTTGACAGCCTAAAGATATTCGTGTTATTCTCATTGGAACCGCCAAAAATCATATCAACTATTATTTTCACGGGTGCGACTATTTCTCAGTCGACTGAGAACTACTTCGTTCTCAGATGATGTCATCAAATTTCTGTTGCAACCCACGACTAGCACAAATCACGATGCAAATCGAATGGTGTAAAACTTGACTAAGCACGCTGAGAACTAGCAAATCCCTTTTTTCACATTACCAAAGTACAATAATGCCGATGTTTTCTATATGTGGATCAAAACTATAATCCTGTCCCTGAAGTACTGAAAACTATCTTTGCCTCTAATTACTTCAACCGGAGTGGCCTCACAGCACTTCTTCTTGAATGGCCTTGCCGAAGAAACTCAGAGTTAGGGTCCCTATCATTTTCGTTAGAATCCATTAACTGTTTTATTTCAAGTGTGACATGATATGACTTGCTGCTGGATTTACCTGCTGACATGTGAACGGAGGAGAAAAAGTACATGTTAAGCTCGCCCATCTATCAGGAGAGAATCGAATTCAGCAAGCAATATGTTTCTTTTATGCATAGATTATTATTACATGAAAGATTCATGTTCCAAATATATTATACATTTGTCTGAACTGGGAAAGTGAACATAATATCACTTGATTTATCATTCAAAATTCTTTCAAAAAAATTTACTAGTGTATTTTTAGGAAAAGTAACAGTCAAAGTTGCATATGCGAAGTCAAAGTTGCATATGGGAGACTGCGCCCATGTGCAGATGTCGTCTATTTGATAGGAACTAGTAGAAACATGTTCACTTTGTAATATGATACTTTAAAGCAATTGTTTGCAACTGGACATATATAATTGAAATAACCTAAGCTACATCATCTATGAAATGGCAAGATGATAGACACAAAATCATGGAAATGAAGCATGAAAAGTCAATTTATTATAATTATAAACCAAACTGTGTCTGCTAAAAGTGAAACCGACCTAAACTGAAAATTCAGTTAGCCAGTTATATACGTCTTTCGATGTGTCTTGGATATTTTCAGCTTTCATATAGCTCACGAATCAACATTGTTACTAATCAATAAATGGATAGATTTCTAATTTATAACTAAAATCACAGAGGTATAGGTCATAGTCATAAGATGTACCGATAAGTTAACTGTTGCAACTGGACGAGAACTAATATCTGATACTGTTGGGTCTGGATGACAAAGAGAATCTGTGTGGCCTCCATGGTCAACAATGGCATGATGCATTATCTCTGAAGTTCCATTTTGTCTGCTTGCCTCCATTGAAGACAAACTAGGTGAAACTATCTCATTGGAAGGAACCTCAATCGTTGATGGTGAGCCCTCTTCTTCCTTGCTAGCTTGAGTATCAGAATAATTATGAGCACTACCTGCATCATAAAATGCTTTAGGAAAAAGAACGAAATGCTATGTTCACAGTAAAATCAAGTCCTTTCAATCTTTGATTACCTTCTTGCAGAAAAACTGTGTCAATTGGTGAACCCATAGATGTGGGCTTATCGGTCCCTGATGGACTTGAATCATAGATTGGATCACCAATCTGGGTTTCATCGATCTCAGATTCCCTGCCTACATAGAAGAAAATAATCATCAGTTATTAAATCTGGAGTCGGTGACATAAATTCCTAGAAACAATGAAGAGGTGTTTCCCACATTACGTGTTAGTTCAATGTTATTAACCTCAAAAGGTCTGGTAGCTTCTGTTGATGATGACATCGAGTCAAGATCATCTGAATGTGGACAAATTTGATGGAAATCATTGCTTGTCATATCCATTTCTTGTGGGTATTGCATAACACTAAGATCTTCCAAGTGAGGCAAATTCAAATTTTCCCTGCCTTGGGCTTCCTCCCAATCATTAATATGCCCATCAGGTAGCGACATGTCATCATCCGATGAATCACTAATTAGTACAGGTGGGTCGATGTCGAGTGCCAAAGGGTCCTCTCTCATATATTTGGCTGAAGGAGATTGCTCATCGGTTTGACTAAATGACGGTCCCTGTCCTTGGTTGGAGCTATCCTCCAATAGCTCTTTCTGGATTTCTTGATCAGCAACTGAAGCAGTACTGTTTGAGTCTTGAACAGGGCTCTTTGCACTAGTTTCTCTTTCAAGAATTGGAACTTTAAATCCATCATTATCCGTTGTTTCCGTAACAAAGTATGGTCTGAACCGAGAAGGCTGTAAATCTTGCCAGAAGTCAGTGATGAATGGTGCTCCTTCTGTGAAGCTCTCATGCCTCCTAAGCATTCTATTCTTTTGTGGTTGAGGTGCAACAGTACCAGGCTCCACATTACTTGAGTTATCTCCTCCAGTGGAGCTACTCTCATCTTCTTGCTTGCGTGGAAGCTGTAATGCGTTTCTCATTTTTAACGGTGCAGATGGAGCAGACTCCGGGAAGTTGTCTTCGTCATAGGGAATATTAAAAGGATTTCTCCTAGGTGCGAAAACAGGAAGTTGCACATTAAACTTTGAGAGTTCCTCCACTGTTGGGAGGGACTCACTGCTGTCGAAGTCTATCAAGTTCCTATTTACATATTTCCTAGCCCTACGCCTAGCAATCAAGGTCTCCAGCCTTTGGTTTCTCTCAATCTCCAAACATCCAATTTTCAGTATGTTCTTCTGATCATCAGCAGTCCATGCCACAACTTTAACACCATCTTTCTTCTCGAGCCCGCTTTCATCATTGCCGTCTTGATTCTCAGTTTCATCCTCAGTGTTGTTACTACCGGAATCTCCATCTTGAGATGAAACTGATGAACTGGTTGCCGATCGGAGCTGATGAAATGCGTGAAGCATTGGATGGATATCTGTTTCTGAGCCATCTGATGCACCTGATACTGATTCAGAAGAAGAACCTCGGCCATGAGATCCCTTCTAGATTTTCTTCTCACTGTTTTTGTGGTTAACTAATCTCTCCTGACTAGATGGAATTTGTGGACGAGATACATCCCCAACTAATTGAGCATCATCGTGGATATTCAGACTTTGAGGAGCCTTCTGTATCTTTTTGTAGATATGATCATTGTCTGGATTGTTCGGTTCACCATAAGCTAGGATAATTCCAAGGAAGAAACCTGTGAGTAGGAGGATTGGCGATGTGGCCACAAGGAGGGAGAACCAGCTGAAGTAGTACGTGTACAATATAACCACGCAAAGAAATAAGCAGAGAACTGAAGGATGACGCCGACAGAATCGGCCTGCAGTCTGTAAGGTGTATGTCTCTTTTAAAACCTTTCGCCATTTCATTGTAACATTCCCCAAGTTCTGTTGCATTGGTCTGATAAGATTAAGAAACACATTTATGGACAATCTTCATGTCATAGGAAATCTCAGATTGTGCGAGCGGGCACAAGCAAAGAAAATAAGCAGCATTTGTTTTCGCAAAATCAAGTTATACCACTTTCAAGTTAGATAAAGGCTTTACTTTTCAGTTAGTACTTTCCTGATATGAATCTGTAATAGTTTAACTATTGGTACATGATAATATTTCTAAGGTAGCAACACTCGCACCAAAATTGAGGTGGAACTTTCACGAATTAAATTCCCGTGGCTATATATGATTTAAGTCATTTATCAAGATCTGTATTTGCCATAATTCTCCCTGAATTCCAATTTGATATTAATATATCCAAAAACTCATTATCTCAGGAAAAGAATTATCGATATGCATCATACAAGGACATCGGCACAACATCAAGATCGTCATTTGCAATCAGCATTTACCCCCATTTCTCTGCCCCACAAGATGACCTAACTCTCGCTGTTGCAAGATAACGAATGAAAATTGTCCAAAAAGAATGATCGATATGCATCATACAAGGGCATCGGCACAAAATCATGATCGTCATTTGGAATCAGCATTTACCCCCATTTCTCTCCCCCCCAAAATGACCTAACACTCGTTGTTGCAAGATAACGAATGAAAAAATTCCAAAGAGAAGATGATCCGGTTACCTGAATGGGGGATCACGCATTCAGGTAAAGGGAAAGAAATGGGGGTTGAATCGAAGGATAAGCTAAGGTCGATACATGAATCAACCATAGGAAAATATGGCACACAAAAAAGCTATGCATTTGCTATTCTATTAAGATGCCGCCACCCAGTAGCCTGAGCAACCACTAGCATCCGGTTGCATCCAGTAACCATATCCTCCCGCTGCTCCAACGGGAGAAGGAAAACTCATTGTTGAATCGAATGAGCAGCTCGCCGGATAACTTGCAAAAAAAATAGTTCCAGTTTATTTGTTAAATATAATATCATTCCTACTCCTCCAAATGGTCCAACAAAGAGCAGATACCCAATCCGAATTTTCTCTTTATCATTCTTTTTTTTTTTTGAAAAGGCTTTATCATTCTTTTGCACACCATTAAGCGATCTACCGAACATATTAGTAATATTAGCTGGTGGAGGAATGGAATGTTATATGTAAGATACATCATATGCCTAATAATCTTCGCAAAAGGGCAACCAATGAACAAATGATTAACGGTTTCCGCGGAATCACAAAAACAACATTTTTGACATCCATTCCACTTCCGTTTAGCTAAGTTATGCTTAGTTAGAAGCACCTTGTTACAAAGGAACCACATAAATTTTTAATTTTCAGAGGGATCTTTAATTTCCATAAATACTTATGAAGGTAAACAGCATGCCCATTCATCAAATCAAGATACATAGACTTAACTGAAAATATACCCGAATCAGTAAGTTTCGAAACAAACTTATCCGGTTTCAGTTGATAAATTTATTGTTATTAACTGCTGGCTTAGATGTATCCATTGTAGCCATTTATTATCATTCAAACCTCTTCTAAATGAAATATTCAAAGGTACAGTAGCAAACACTATCGATACTAGCACATTTTTATGTTGGACAATATAATAAAGTGTCGGATATTGATGAGATAGAGGCAAATCCCACATCCAAATATCTTCCCAGAACCTAACACTTGTCCCATCACTAATTTTGAAATAACCCCGCTTGAAAAAATCATTCTTGATATGCATAAGGCCTTTCCAGATAGGTGAATCATTAGGTTTAGCTTCTAATTGTGCTAGAGTTTTATTTCTGAGGTATTTATTACATAGCAGTTGCTGCCACATACCCTCCTCCGAGAGGAGTTTAAACAACCATTTACAAAGTAAATATTTGTTTTTTAATTCCAGCACCTCAATTTCTAACCCACCCCGATCCTTAGGTCTATACAAAATATTTCATTTGGATAGTCTATATTTCTTCTTATTCTCATCAGATTGCCTGAAAAATTTTGATCTATAAAAGTCTAACCTCTTCCTCACCCTAATTGGAATTTCCAAAAAAAAGAGCATAAACATAGAAAGACTTGTAAGAACCGAATTAATCAAGACCATCATATCTCCATAAGACAACATTTTACTACGCCAGCACCCTAACTTGGAAGCAAAGCGATTATCAATGGGGTTCCACTCCGCATTTCGAAGTGTCCTATAATGTATAGGAATACCCAGATACTTAAAAGGAAAGGATCCAGACAGTGGCGGAGGACGAAAAAAAATTGAGGTCGGGCAAAATTTTAAATGTTAAAAATTGACTCAAAAGAATAAACTGTTTTGAAACATTAATAGTTTATATAATGGTAAGAAATTCACAAATTTGTCCATGTTAGTGAGCTCGCAATTCACAAATTCACAGGTCTTCGCTGGTGTTTGGTTTAGATTGGCTGGCACTAGCAAGTGGCATAAAATATCTCTTCGAATATGCAATTGGAAACATGAAACGCATTAGTAGTTTGTCAATGTTATTGAGCTTACAATTCATAAATTTAAAGTTATAAATTTCAGCAATTTGACAAAAACTTCTACAATTGTACCTCTCCTCTAGCTGCAGTGTTCTTCCCCTTCATGTCCATCTTAATTCTTCTCAACTCTCGACTACAAAATTGAAAACAGCTCCGCATTCTCCGGAAAACCTAGATGCTAGACCCGCGTGATTTGCAGGACTAGGGGCGCGCAGCCGGACGGCCTGGCCGAGGGTGAGGAAGTCGGAGGGATCTCGTCGGGAGAAAGCAGCCGGCGGCGCAGTGAAATGATCTCCCGGGCGGAAGTCGCGTCTGGGCGTCTGGCGTGACTCGCGTCGACCGTCGAAGACGAACAGATGAAACAACTGACTCACGGGTATTCCCTCAAAAAAAAAAAACTGACTCACGGGTCACGAATCACGATCTCTGGTCCTTCTGGCTATCGAAGCGAACCAATCGCAGGACACAGACGGTTGGTTTCCGTCCACCACGCGCGGCACAGCTAGCATCAGCCCAGTTCGGTTGCTTACTTGATTGCTCTCCTCCTGCCGGTGCAACACATCTTTTTCTTTGGTTTTCCTTTAAAAATCTGTACAAAATTGATGGTATATCCACATATGTATATATATACTCGATTTTTTGCTAAAAATCAAGGTAGGGCAAGTGCCATACCTTGCCCAAAGGGGAGCTCCGCCCCTGGATCCAGATTCGTACCCAAAAATATTTAGATATTGGTCCTCCATATCCTTTGCCCTTACCAAAGCAAAAAAAAATCACTCTTGTGAAAGTTAATTTTTGAACCTGATAGCTGTTCAAAAATGCATAGGATGAGTTTCATATTCACGGCCTTAGCAATATCATGTTCCAAAAATAATATTTTATCATCTGCGTATTAAAGTATGGAGATCCCCCGGTCAATTAAATGTGGTAACAAACTCCCCACTTTACCCTCATCTTTAGCACGGGAAATAAGAATCGCTAACATATCAGCGACAGTATTAAAAAGAATCGGAGATAGAGGATCACCCTGGCGTAATTCTTTCCTGGTTTGGAAATTATGACCAATAACATCATTAACCCTTATTCCCACACTCTCGCCTTGCACAAATTGTTTTATTATATCATACCAAATAGGATCAAAACTTTTCATACGTAGCACTTGTTGCAGAAAGGGTCATTTCACCTTATCATACACCTTTTCAGAAACTATTTTAAAAATCACCCCATCAAGCTTTTTCCTATGCATTTCGTGTATCGTCTCATGAAGGACTACCAATCGTTCTAAAATATGTCCTTCCAGGGATAAATGTCGTTTGTGTAGGTCTAATCACTTTATGAGTTACATTAGAAATACAGTTTATCGCAACTTTAGTGAATATTTTAAAACTCACACTAAATAAGCAAATTGGCCTATATTGCTGAATTTTAGTTGCATTTTCCTTTATTGGGAGTAAAGTGATCACTCCAAAATTCAATTTATATAAAGGCAGGTCACCTTTCTGAAAGCACTCAAACAATGCCATAAAGTCAGTTTTGATGACCTCCCAAAAATGTTGATAAAACTCAGCAGGAAAGCCGTCTGGACCCGGGGATTTATTATGCTCCATCTGAAAAATAGCATTGCGGATCTCCTCCATCGAAAATTCTGCAATTAATAAGCTATTCTCATCCGCGGACAGTTGCAGAATATCTTCAGTTCTATCTTCATTCAGAAGGATAGAACTAGGCTCTGGGTTTCCAATAAGTTTTTTATAATACTCTGTAATGTAAACCCTAAGATTAACATCCCCGACAGGATAGCCATAATTTTAGTATCATCATAGCTATTATCATGCATGTTGGTCCCACAAAAATACTGATGTGGTAGCTAATTAAGGGGAGAGAAAAATTAGAGTAGCATAGGTGAATGTTGTATCATAGCGCACATTAAGAGAAAATTAATGTTAAACAAATCTTGTACACAATTTTACATTAAGATTCTACAAATCAATAAATACTACAAGATTAAGATACTACTACATGATACTATCCACTATAGAGATAATATCTTACACAAGTACCATATGCATGATACCCCTATATGATACTGCTCACTATGATCGATCTTAGAGTAAATTCCACTTTTTACCCTCTAGTTATACATTTATGACACTAATTACCCTATCGAGTGAAAATTCGTGTAGATTACCCATTTTAAAAGCTTTTGACCTTTGTTTTTTGATGTGTGTTCATTGGGCAAGGTGTTAGGTGATGACTAGGGTCCAAAAATATCAAAATGATAGTGAGGAATGGGACATGTGGATTAAAAACGTTTGCACATAATGTGGACCCGGTATTTACATTTTTTTTGCTCCACATTGATGTATCATGTCTATCCTATCTAATAATAACAATAAAAATGCTATATTTTGGCTAAACTATGTTTAAAATCTCCTAAATAAGATGTTTTGGTAGAAGTTTCACTAAACCGGATAAGAGAGTGGATTTGGTACACACATGGGTAGGTACGCATGCATACATTGCCGTCGGATTTTTTCAGGCACCGTTGGATTGTTCTGATAACTAACGGCCACAACACGGTTCAGCATCAGGCGTGAGTGGATTCTGCTAAAAAAAAATGCACGCGGCATGGGTCCTGTTCCATGGAGCGATTCTCTTCTCTCTCCAAATTTGTCTCTCCGATTCACACTACTTAGTAAATCTCCAACGATTTAGGACCGGCGACTTCCATATAATCAGCAGTTCATCACCGCTCGTTGGAAAAGTCCGTCTGTGCCACGAACGGAATCGCAAATCGCAGCAGCTCGAGGTTGCGGCCATGGCGGACACCGCGAGTTGTCCTTCCTCGTCTCCTACCTCCGACCGGTCGCGTCATGGCAGAGGGATGTTGTGGCGAAGCCGGTCGAACTTCTCTATCGCTCGAGTCGGTCGAATGGGGAGGAGCAGGTGACCTGGGCAACGCGAGCTTGACCGCTCATGGCCAGGCCCTCGTCGCGTTGTGCAGCGGTGGTCGACAATCAACGGAATCGACCCCCGCGCGGCGGAGATGTGTAGCAGAAGGCCAATCATGGGAATAAAAATCCCCACCGACGAATTCAGCTCAAACTGGAGCTCCCTGCGCCACCACCGGCGGGCCTTC
Organism: Lolium multiflorum; assembly: GCA_030979885.1. Classification (NCBI taxonomy): domain Eukaryota; kingdom Viridiplantae; phylum Streptophyta; class Magnoliopsida; order Poales; family Poaceae; genus Lolium; species Lolium multiflorum. The sequence goes on along the minus strand of CM061748.1, from coordinate 116,356,406 downwards.
CACGCAGCGCCTACTTCGCGCGTCGTCGGCGACGCCGGCCTCCCTACGCTGCCGCACTCCCCCGATGCGTGCGTGGCCGGGACGCCTACTCGTTGCGTGGTCAGCGGAATCGACCTCCCCGGCGCGCTCGGCTGCAGCCTCCCCAGACGAGGCACCTCATCAGTGCCGCCACGCGAGCTGCGGGCGCCTACTCCTCGTGTGGTCGGCGGCGGCGAGAGGCGGCGCCCTCCCCCGATGCGTGCGTGGCTCTGATTTCTGTGGTAGTTTCGAAGAGAGAGAGAGAGAGAGAGAGAGAGAGAGATTGAGTGGTCGAGAGTGCCTCACGGCAGCGGCGGAGGAGATAAGGCGATGGGGGGTTGTTTTGACACGATGCTTTTCCTATTCCTAATGTTGAGGCGTCACACGGGGTGTGCTCACGGACAACTAACACCGTCGGACACGTGTCAGTCTGTTACCGCGTGCTCACGTACCCCCCTGATTACCAGGCTTCATCCGAACCGGATAATATGTGTCACAAATGCACAACTAACGGGTAAAAAGTGGAATTCACTTTTTTTCTTTAAAACAAGTGCACAACATAAGTTGATCATCACCGGTAGTTAATTAAAGAGAGAAAAATATCAGTTGTGTTGTCTAGTGTCCTACGTCGAGACCTGGTGACTGATACGTCCAATTTGCATCACTATTTTGTATCATAATTTGCTGTTATTCATTGATATATTTCATATTGGGACACAATACTTATGTTATTTCATCTATTTTGCATGTTTCATCATTATTGGAGGATCAAGCACCGGAGCCAAGATTCTGCTGGAAAAAGCACCGTCAAACGCAATATTTCGGAAGATCAACTGTGGAAGGAAATTTCACGTAAATTCCTATTTTCCAGATGACGGAGGGAGCCGGAAGGGGAAGAAGAGGGGAGCCAAGGTGGGCCCAGACCACAGGCCGGCGCGGCCCATGGCCTGGCCGCGCCACCTGTGGTGTGGGGCCCCACAGCCCTTTCGCCTCCTTTCTTCGCGTACTCCTTCGTCCCGAAAACCTAAGCCAGAGGAGGACCTCACGAAGAGTTACAGCCGCCTGCGGGGCGGAGAACACCAGAGAGAAAAGAGCTCTCCGGCGGGCAGGAATCCGCCGGGGAAATTCCCTCCCGGAGGGGAAATCGACGCCATCGCCATCGTCATCGAGCGGGACATCATCTCCATCATCATCATCATCATCTCCACCATCTACACCGCCATCACCACCGTTGCACCTCGTCACCGCTGTAACAATTTGGGTTGAATCTTGATTGTTTGATAGGGGAAACTCTCCCGGCATTATTCTCTACTTGTTATTGATGCTATTGAGTGAAACCATTGAACCAAAGTTTATGTTCAGATTGTTATTCATCATCATATCACCTCTGATTGTATTCCATATGATGTCTCGTGAGTAGTTCGTTTAGTTCTTGAGGACATGGGTGAAGTCTAAATGCTAGTAGTGAATTATGGTTGAGTAATATTCAATGTTATGATATTTAAGTTGTGGTGTCATTCTTCTAGTGGTGTCGTGTGAACGTCGACTACACGACACTTCACCATTTATGGGCCTAGGGGAGTGCATCTTGTATTCGGTTGCTAATTGCGGGGTTGCCGGAGTGACAGAAACCTAAACCCCCGTTAGTATATCGATGCAAGAGGGATCGCAGGATCTCAGAGTTTAAGGCTGTGGTTAGATTTATCTTAATTACTTTCTTGTAGTTGCGGATGCTTGCAAGGGGTATAATCACAAGTATGTATTAGTCCTAGGAAGGGCGGTGCATTAGCATAGGTTCACCCACACAACACTTATCAAAACAATGAAGATTATTTAGCCACATGAAGCGAAAGCGCTAGACTAAAATCCCCGTGTGTCCTCAAGAACGTTTGGTCATTATAAGTAAACAAACCGGCTTGTCCTTTGTGCTAAAAAGGATTGGGACACTCGCTGCAATTATTTCTCTTGCAATTTACTTACTCGTACTTTATTCATCTATTACATCAAAACCCCTTGAATACTTGTTTGTGAGCATTTACAGTGAATCCTTCATCGAAACTGCTGCCAACACCTTCTGCTCCTCGTTGGGATCGACATTCTTACTTATCGAAGATACTACGATACACCCCTATACTTGTGGGTCATCAAGACTATTTTCCGGCGCCGTTGCCGGGGAGTGAAGCGCTATTGGTAAGTGGAATTGGTAAGGAAAACCTTTACTGTGTGCTGATTTTATTTCTGCCTGCTGCTATAAGTCATTATGGAGAGATCTTCTCTTCAATTTCTATTTGGGAAATCTACTACTACTGCAACGGTAGTGGATGAAGCACCAGGTGAGGAAGTAGTACCATATAAAATACCTATGAAAATTATCGAACGTGTTATGGATAACCGCTATGAAGGTGATGGAACTGTCCATCCTGGTGATCATTTATTGTTTTTGCATGAATTATGCGGGTTATTCAAATGTGCAGGTATTTCTATGAATGAAGTTAGAAAGAAACTATTCACTATATCGCTGTCTGGTAAAGCGGCGCACTGGTATAAATTGCTGAAGAATGGTGATTCTATTGATTGGGAGGACATTGTGCCTTTATTTTATTCCAAATTCTATCCTCCAAGTGAAATTCACAAAGATCGGAACCGCATATATAATTTCTGGCCTCATGATGGAGAGAGTATTGCCCAAGCTTGGGGGAGATTGAAGTCTTTAATGCTCAAATGCCCCATTCATGAGCTTCCTGGTAATGTTATTATTGATAATTTCTATGCAAGACTTTCTTTTCAAGACAAGACCTTGCTGGATACTTCTTGTTCTGGATCATTTACACGCAAGAAGGAAGAGTTTAAAAGAGACCTTCTTGATCGGATCCAAGAAAATACTGAAGGATGGGAGAACGACAAAGATAGAGAATCAGGTATAATTTATGATTATAAATGCATTGAAGCTTTTATGGATACTGATAAATTTCGTAATATGAGTGCTACATATGGTCTTGATTCCCAAGTTGTTGCAAATCTTTATAAAGCTTTTGCCTCTCATTATGAATTGCCTAAGAAGAATTTTGATAAGTATCACGAACCGTATAAAGATAAAGTTGATTCATCTGTAAACAAATGTGTAGTGATTGAAACTGTTGATAATGTTATTCCTGAAGCTTATATTGAAAAAACTCCTTTCCCTGCTAAAATGAAGGAGTACTCTGTCATATCTAGTGCGGTTAATAAAAGTGAAAAGAAACCTAAAGAACCTGAAGAACAAATTAAAATTGAACCTGCTGTTGCAATAGTTAAAGATCTTGTGACCGAAAATGTGGAGGATGGTCATATTATTTTCCGTGAAGACGCTTCTAATATTGTCTCACATCCTAATAAACCCAAACAAGTTAGTGTTCCTATGTTATCTGTTAGAATTGGTGATCATTGCTATTATGGTTTATGTGATATTGGTGCAAGTGTTAGTGCTATTCCTTATGAGCTTTACACGGAGATTATGCACGAAATTGGTTCTTGTGAACTTGAAGATATTGATGTGGTTATTCATCTGGCTAATAGAGAAACTATTTCTCCAATTGGTATTGTTCGAGATGTGGAAGTTCTATGTGGTAAGATTAAATATCCTGCTGACTTTTTGGTACTTGGTTCTGCTGCTAGTGATCATTGTCCTATCATTTTTGGTAGACCTTTTCTAAATACTTGTGGAGCTATTATAGATTGTAAGAAAGAGAAAATTTTGACTAGATTTGCTGGTGAACCTTATGAATTTAACTTTTCTAAATTTACCAAAACTCCTTATAAAGCTGACTTGCCTAGTAATGATTTTAAAATGGAGCAGTGTGCATCTATTGTTCTTGTTCCTAATAATCCTTTGCAGCAACATTTGGAGAATAGTGAAAGTGAAGCTTTTAGGAAAGAAAGAGATGAGCTTGAGGAAATTTTTCTTCGCCAACCTATTCTCAAGCATGATTTACCGGTGGAAGATTTGGGTACAACACCGCCACCAAAGGAAGATCCTGTTTTGATTTAAAGCCTTTACCTGATAATCTTAAATATGCTCATATTGATGATAAGAAAATATATCCTGTTATTATTAGTTCTAAGCTTTCAGAGATTGAGGAAGAAAGGTTATTGGAAATATTGAAGAAACACCGAGGAGCTATTGGCTATACTCTTGATGATTTGAAAGGGATTTCTCCTTCTATTTGCCAACATGCTATTAATATGGAAGATGATGCAAAGCCTGTTGTTGAACATCAACGTCTAATTCCGAAGATGAAAGAGGTGGTAAGGAATGAGGTATTAAAACTTCTTGAAGCTGGTATTATATATCCTATTGCTGATAGTAGATGGGTTAGTCCTGTGCATTGTGTTCCTAAGAAAGGAGGAATGACTGTTGTGCCTAATGATAATGATGAGCTTATTCCTCAAAGAATAGTTGTAGGGTATAGAATGTGCATTGATTTTCGAAAAGTTAATAAAGTTACTAAGAAAGATCATTACCCTTTACCCTTTATTGATCAAATGCTAGAAAGGTTATCTAAAAATACTCATTTTTGCTTTCTTGATGGTTATTCTGGGTTTTCACAAATTGCTGTTAAAGCTAAAGATCAAGAGAAAACCACGTTTACTTGTCCTTATGGAACTTATGCTTATAGGCGTATGCCTTTTGGTTTATGTAATGCTCCTGCTACTTTTCAAAGATGCATGTCTGCTATTTTTCATGGTTTTTGCGAAAGTATTGTGGAGGTGTTCATGGATGATTTTTCTGTCTATGGGAATTCTTTTGATAATTGCTTGCGAAACCTCGATAAAGTATTCCAGAGATGTGAAGAAACTAACCTTGTTCTTAATTGGGAGAAATGCCACTTTATGGTTAATGAAGGAATTGTATTGGGACATAAAATTTCCGAGAGAGGTATTGAAGTTGATAGAGCTAAAGTTGAAGCAATTGAGAAGATGCCCTATCCGAGGGATGTTAAAGGTATTCGTAGTGTTCTTGGTCATGCTGGGTTTTATAGGAGATTTATTAAAGATTTCTCTAAAATTTCAAAGCCTCTTACTAATATTCTTCAAAAAGATGTACCTTTTGTTTTTGATGATGATTGTAAGGAAGCTTTTGAAACTCTAAAGAAAGCCTTAACAACTGCTCCTGTAGTCGAACCTCCTGATTGGAATTTGCCTTTTGAAATTATGTGTGATGCTAGTGATTTTGTTGTAGGCGCTGTTCTTGGACAGCGGGTGATGGCGTGTAACTCACACGTTCGTTGGGAACCCCAAGAGGAAGGTATGATGCGCACAGTAGCAAGTTTCCCTCGAAAGAAACCAAGGTTTAATCGAACCAGGGAGCCAAGAAGCACGTTGAAGGTTGATGGTGGCGAAATGTGATGCGGCGCAACAACAGGGATTCCGGCGCCAACGTGGAATCTGCACAACAAAACCAAAGTACTTTGCCCCAACGAAGCAGTGAGGTTGTCAATCTCACCGGCTTTCTGTAACAAAGGATTAAGCGTATCGAGTGGAAGATGATTGTTTGCAAGAAAACAGTAAAGAACAAGTATTGCAGTAGATTGTATGCTATGTAAAGAATAGGACCGGGGTCCATAGTTCACTAGAGGTGTCTCTCCCATAAGATAAAAGCATGTTGGGTGAACAAATTACAGTCGGGCAATTGACAAATAGAGAAGGGCATAACAATGCATGTACATGATATGATAAATATAGTGAGATTTAATCCGGGCATTACGACAAAGTACATAGACCGCCATCCAAGCGCATCTATGCCTAAAAAGTCCACCTTCAGTTATCATCCGAACCCCATTCAGTATTAAGTTGCAAGCAGACAATTGCATTAAGTATGGTGCGTAATGTAATCGACAACTACATCCTTAGACATAGAATCAATGTTTTATCCCTAGTGGCAACAACACATCACAACCTTAGAACTTTCTGTCACTGTCCCAGGTGTCAATGAAGGCATGAACCCACTATCGAGCATAAATACTCCCTCTTGGAGTTAAGAGTACAAACTTGGCCAGAGCCTCTACTAATAACGGAGAGCATGCAAGATCATAAACAACACATAAACAATAGATTGATAATCACCATAACATAGTATTCTCTATCCATCGGATCCCGACAAACACAACATATAGAATTACATATAAATGATCTTGATCATGTTAGGCAGCTCACAAGATCCAACAATGAAGCACAATTAGGAGAAGACCATCTAGCTACTGCTATGGACCCATGGTCCAGGGGTGAACTACTCACTCATCACTCCGGAGGCGATCATGGCGATGAAGAGTCCTCCGGGAGATGAATCCCCTCTCCGGCAGGGTGCCGGAGGCGATCTCTGAATCCCCGAGATGGGATTCGCGGCGGCGCGTCTCGGAAGGTTTTCCGTATCGTGGCTCTCGGTCTGGGGTTTCGCGACGGAGGCTTTAAGTAGGCGGAAGGGTAGGTCGGGGGCTGACGAGGGCCCACACCATGGGCGGCGCGGGCCCCCTCGGCCGCGGCCCTATGGTGGCGGCGCCTCGTCGCCCCACTTCGTTATCTCTTCGGTCTTCTGGAAGCTCCGTGCAAAAATAGGACCCTGCGGTGATTTCGTCCAATTCCGAGAATATTTCCTTACTAGGATTTCTGAAACCAAAAACAGCAGAAAAGCAACTGGCTCTTCGGCATCTTGTTAATAGGTTAGTTCCAGAAAATGCATAAATATGACATATAATGTGCATAAAACATGTAGGTATCATCAATAAAGTAGCATGGAACATAAGAAATTATCGATACGTTGGAGACGTATCAGCATCCCAAGCTTAGTTCTGCTCGTCCCGAGGTAAACGATAACAAAGATAATTTCTGAAGTGACATGCCATTATAATCTTGATCATACTATTTGTAAACATATGTAATGAATGCAGCGATCAAAACAAAAGTAATGACATGAGTAAACAAGTGAATCATATGACAAAGACTTTTCATGAATAGTACTTCAAGACAAGCATCAATAAGTCTTGCATAAGAGTTAACTCATAAAGCAATAAATCAAAGTAAAGGTGTTGAAGCAACACAAAGGAAGATTAAGTTTCAGCGGTTGCTTTCAACTTATAACATGTATATCTCATGGATATTGTCAACATAAAGTAATATAACAAGTGCAATATGCAAGTATGTAGGAATCAATGCACAGTTCACACAAGTGTTTGCTTCTTGAGGTGGAGAGAGATAGGTAAACTGACTCAACAATAAAAGTAAAAGAATGGTCCTTCAAAGAGGAAAGCATCGATTGCTGTATTTGTGCTAGAGCTATTATTTTGAAAACATGAAACAATTTTGTCAACGGTAGTAATAAAGCATATGAGTTATGTAAATTATATCTTACAAGTTGCAAGCCTCATGCATAATATACTAATAGTGCCCGCACCTCGTCCTACTTAGCTTGGACTACCGGATCTTTGCATGCCATGTTTCAACCAAGTGTCACAAAGGGGTACCTCCATGCCGCCTGTACAAAGGTCTAAGGAGAATGCTCGCATTTTGGATTTCTCGCTTTTGATTATTCTCAACTTAGACATCCATACCGGGACAACATGGACAACAGATAATGGACTCCTCTTCAATGCATAAGCATGTAGCAACAATTATTATTCTCATACGAGATTGAGGATATATGTCCAAAACTGAAACTTCAACCATGATTCATGGCTTTAGTTAGCGGCCCAATGTTCTTCTCTAACAATTTTGCATGCTCCAACCACTAAGGTGATAGATCCTTCAGACAAGACGGACATGCATAGCAACTCACATGATATTCAACAATAGTTGATGGTGTTCCCCAGAAGCATGGTTATCGCACAACAAGCAACTTAATAAAAGATAAAGTGCATAAGTACATATTCAATACTACGATAGTTTTTAAGGCTATTTTGTCCCATGAGCTATATATTGCAAAGGTGAATGATGGAATTTTAAAGGTAGCACTCAAGCAATTTACTTTGGAATGGCGGAGAAATACCATGTAGTAGGTAGGTATGGTGGACACAAATGGCATAGTAGTTGGCTCAAGGATTTTGGATGCATGAGAAGTATTCCCTCTCGATACAAGGTTTAGGCTAGCAAGGTTATTTGAAGCAAACTCAAGGATGAAATGGTGCAGCAAAACTCACATAAAAGACATATTGTAAACATTATAAGACTCTACACCGTCTTCCTTGTTGTTCAAAACTCAATACTAGATATTATCTAGACCTTAGAGAGACCAAATATGCAAATCCAATTTTAGCAGGCTCTATGTATTTCTTCATTAATGGGTGCAAAGCATATGATGCAAGAGCTTAAACATGAGCACAACAATTGCCAAGTTTCACATTATCCAAGACATTTTAGAATTACTACATGTAGCATTTTCCAATTCCAACCATATAACAATTTAACGAAGAAGAAACTTCGCCTTGAACATTATGAGTAAAGCCTAAGGACATATTTGTCCATATGCAACAGCGGAGCGTGTCTCTCTCCCACAAAGTGAATGCTAGGATCCATTTTATTCAAACAAAAACAAAAACAAAAACAAACCGACGCTCCAAGTAAAGAACACAAGATGTGATTGAATAAAAATATAGTTTCAGGGGAGGAACCTGATGATGTTGTCGATGAAGAAGGGGATGCCTTGGGCATCCCCAAGCTTAGACGCTTGAGTCTTCTTTAAAATATGCAGGGATGAACCACGGGGGCATCCCCAAGCTTAGAGCTTTCACTCCTCTTGATCATAGTATATCATACTCCTCTCTTGACCCTTGAAAACTTCCTTCACACCAAACTTCAAGCAAACTCATTAGAGGGTTAGTGCACAATTAATAATTCACACATTCAGAGGTGACACAAACATTCTTTACACTTCTGGACATTGCCTAAAGCTACTGGACATTAATGGATCAAAGAAATGAATCCAACATAGCAAAAGAAGCAATGCGAAATAAAAGGCAGAATCTGTCAAAAACAGAACAGTCCGTAAAGACGAATTTAAATATGGCACCAGACTTGCTCAAATGGAAAAACTCAAAACTAATGAAAGTTGCGTACATATCTGAGGATCACGCTCGTAAATTGGCAGATTTTTTCGAATTTTCTACAGAGGCCTGTGCCCAGATTCGTGACAGACAGCAATGCTGTTTCTGCGCAGCGATCCCAAATATAACATCAACTTTGACATAGAAACTTTACTTGGCACAAAAACATAATAAGGAGAGGTTGCTACAGTAGTAAACAACTTCCAAGACTCAACAAAACAAAAAAATTGCTGTAGTAAAAACATGGGTTGTCTCCCATAAGCGCTTTTCTTTAACGCCTTTCAGCTAGGCGCAAAGTGCAAATCAAGTAACATCGAGAGTAGAAGCATCAACATCATAACTTGTTCTAATAATAGAATCAAAAGGCAACTTCATTCTCTTTCTAGGGAAGTGTTCCATACCTTTCTTGAGAGGAAATTGATATTTAATATTACCTTCCCTCATATCAATAACAGCACCAACGGTTCGAAGAAAAGGTCTTCCCAATACAATAGGACAAGATGCATTGCATTCGATATCCAAGACAACAAAATCAACGGGGACAAGGTTATTGTTAACCGTAATGCGCACATTATCAATCCTCCCCAAAGGTTTCTTTTTAACATTATCGGCAAGATTAACATCCAAATAACAATTGTTCAATGGTGGCAAGTCAAGCATATCATAAATCTTTTTAGGCATAACAGAAATACTTGCACCAAGATCACATAAAGCATTACATTCAAAGTCATTGAATTTCATTTTAATGATGGGCTCCCAACCATCTTCTAACTTTCTAGGAATAGAAGTTTCAAGTTTTAGTTTCTCTTCTCTAGCTTTTATGAGAGCATTTGTAATATGTTTTGTAAAGGCTAAATTTATAGCACTAGCATTAGGACTTTTAGCAAGTTTTTGTAAGAACTTTATAACTTCAGAGATGTGGCAATCATCAAAATCTAAATCATTATGAGCTACAGCAATGGGATCATTGTTCCCAAGGTTGGAAAAAATTTCAGCAGTTTTATCACAGCAGTTTTAGCAATTTCAGGCAGTTTTGTTCGCTTTGCACTAGAAGTAGAAACATTGCCAACACCAATTATTTTACCATTGATAGTAGGAGGTGCAGCAACATGTGAAGCATTAGCATTACTAGTAGTGGTAATAGTCCAAACTTTAGCTACATTATTCTCTTTAGCTAGTTTTTCATTTTCTTCTCTATCCCACCTAGCACGCAATTCAGCCATTAATCTTATATTCTCATTAATTCTAACTTGGATGGCATTTTCTGTAGTAGTAATCTTATTATCAATATCACTATTAGGCATAACTTTCAAATTTAAAAGATTAACATCAGAGGCAAGTCTATCAACTCTAGAAGCAATAATATCAATTTTATCAAGCTTTTCCTCAACAGATTTGTTAAAAGCAGTTTGTGTACTAATAAATTCTTTAAGCATAGCTTCAAGACCAGAGGGTACACTCCTATTATTGTTGTAAGAATTCCCATAAGAATTACCATAACCATTACCATTAGCAGAAGGATATGGCCTATAGTTATTACCAGAGTTGTTCCTATAAGCATTGTTGTTGAAATTATTGTTTTTAATGAAATTCACATCAACATTTTCTTCTTGAGCAACCAATGAAGCTAAAGGAACATTATTTGGATCAACATTAGATCTACCATTCACAAGCATAGACATAATCACATCAATCTTATCACTCAAGGAAGAGGTTTCTTCAACAGAATTTACCTTCTTACCTTGTGGAGCTCTTTCCGTGTGCCATTCAGAGTAATTTATCATCATATCATCAAGAAGTTTTGTAGCCGCCCCAAAGTGATGGACATAAAGGTACCTCCAGCAGCTGAATCCAATAAATTCTGAAGAAAAATTTAGTCCTGCATAGAAGGTTTGGATGATCATCCAAGTAGTCAGTCCATGGGTTGGGCAATTCTTTACCAAAGTTTTCATTCTCTCCCATGCTTGAGCAACATGTTCAGTATCTAATTGCTTAAAATTCATTATGCTACTTCTCAAAGATATAATTTTAGCGGGAGGATAATATCTACCAATAAAAGCATCCTTACATTTAGTCCATGAATCAATACTATTCTTAGGTAAAGATAGCAACCAATCTTTAGCTCTTCCTCTTAATGAGAAAGGAAACACTTTCAATTTAATAATATCACCATCTACATCCTTATACTTTTGTATTTCACAAAGTTCAACAAAATTATTGAGATGGGCAGCAGCATCATCAGAACTAACACGAAAATTGATCTCTCATAACCAGGTTCAGTAAAGCAGTTTAATTTCAAAGAATTCTGCTGTAGTAGCAGGTGGAGCAATAGGTGTGCATAGGAAATCATTATTATTTGCATTTGTGAAGTCACACAACTTAGTATTTTCAGGGGTATTCATTTTAGCAACAGTAAATAAAGCAAACTAGATAAAGTAAATGCAAGTAACTAATTTTTTTGTGTTTTCGATATAGTGAGCAAGACAGTAAATAAAGTAAAGCTAGCAACTAATTTTTTTGTGTTTTGTTTAGGTGCAGCAAACAAAGTAGTAAATAAAATAAAGCAAGACAAAAACAAAGTAAAGAGATTGAGAAGTGGAGACTCCCCTTGCAGCGTGTCTTGATCTCCCCGCAACGGCGCAGAAAAAGAGCTTGATGGCGTGTAACTCACATGTTCGTTGGGAACCCCAAGAGGAAGGTATGATGCGCACAGTAAAGTTTTCCCTCAGAAAGAAACCAAGGTTTAATCGAACCAGGAGGAGCCAAGAAGCACGTTGAAGGTTGATGGTGGCGAAATGTGATGCGGCGCAACAACAGGGATTCCGGCGCCAACGTGGAATCTGCACAACAAAACCAAAGTACTTTGCCCCAACGAAACAGTGAGGTTGTCAATCTCACCGGCTTGCTGTAACAAAGGATTAAGCGTATCGAGTGGAAGATGATTGTTTGCAAGAAAACAGTAAAGAACAAGTATTGCAGTAGATTGTATGCTATGTAAAGAATAGGACCGGGGTCCACAGTTCACTAGAGGTGTCTCTCCCATAAGATAAAAGCATGTTGGGTGAACAAATTACAGTCGGGCAATTGACAAATAGAGAAGGGCATAACAATGCATGTACATGATATGATAAATATAGTGAGATTTAATCCGGGCATTATGACAAAGTACATAGACCGCCATCCAACTGCATCTATGCCTAAAAAGTCCACCTTCAGGTTATCATCCGAACCCCATTCAGTATTAAGTTGCTAAGCAACAGACAATTGCATTAAGTATGGTGCGTAATGTAATCGCAACTACATCCTTAGACATAGAATCAATGTTTTATCCCTAGTGGCAACAGCACATCACAACCTTAGAACTTTCTGTCACTGTCCCAGGTGTCAATGAAGGCATGAACCCACTATCGAGCATAAATACTCCCTCTTGGAGTTAAGAGTACAAACTTGGCCAGAGCCTCTACTAATAACGGAGAGCATGCAAGATCATAAACAACACATAAACAATAGATTGATAATCACCATAACATAGTATTCTCTATCCATCGGATCCCGACAAACACAACATATAGAATTACATATAAATGATCTTGATCATGTTAGGAAGCTCACAAGATCCAACAATGAAGCACAATTAGGAGAAGACGACCATCTAGCTACTGCTATGGACCCATGGTCCAGGGGTGAACTACTCACTCATCACTCCGGAGGCGATCATGGCGATGAAGAGTCCTCCGGAGATGAATCCCCTCTCCGGCAGGGTGCGGAGGCGATCTCCTGAATCCCGAGATGGGATTCGCGGCGGCGTCTCGGAAGGTTTTCCGTCGTGGCTCTCGGTGCGGGGTTTCGCGACGGAGGCTTTAAGTAGGCGGAAGGGTAGGTCGGGGGGCGAGGGCCCACACCATAGGGCGGCGCGGGCCCCTCTGGCGCGGCCCTATGGTGGCGGCGCCTCGTCGCCCCACTTCGTTATCTCTTCGGTCTTGGAAGCTCCGTGCAAAAATAGGACCCTGGCGGTGATTTCGTCCAATTCCGAGAATATTTCCTTACTAGGATTTCTGAAACCAAAAACAGCAAAAACAGCAACTGGCTCTTCGGCATCTTGTTAATAGGTTAGTTCCAGAAAATGCATAAATATGACATATAATGTGCATAAAACATGTAGGTATCATCAATAAAGTAGCATGGAACATAAGAAATTATCGATACGTTGGAGACGTATCAGCGGGTAGATAAAAAATTAAATGTTATTCATTATGCTAGTAAGACTCTTGATGCTGCTCAAAGAAATTATGCTACAACTGAAAAGGAATTGTTAGCTGTAGTCTTTGCTTGTGACAAGTTTAGACCCTATATTGTTGATTCAAAAGTCACCATTCATACTGATCATGCTGCAATTAGATACCTTATGACAAAGAAAGATGCTAAGCCAAGGCTTATTAGATGGGTACTTCTGTTGCAAGAATTTGATTTACATATTATAGATAGGAAAGGTGCTGATAATCCTGTTGCTGATAATTTGTCTAGATTGGAAAATATTGCTTATGATCCTGTTCTGTTAATGATAGTTTTCCAAATGAACAATTGGCTGTAATAAAGGTGAGCTCGCGAGAGAGCCCTTGGTATGCAGATTATGCTAACTTTATTGTTTCGAGTATTTGCCTCCAACCTTTTCAGCTCAGCAAAGGAGGAAATTCTTTTATGACTTGAGGCATTATTTTTGGGATGACCCACACTTATATAAAGAAGGAGTAGATGGTATTATGCGAAGATGTGTTCCTGAATATGAACAACAGGAGATATTGAGTAAATGTCATGGTAGTGTTTATGGAGGACATCACGCTGGAGATAGAACCGCGCAAAAGGTTCTACAATCAGGTTTTTATTGGCCAACACTTTTCAAAGATGCAAGGAAGTTTATCTTATCTTGTGATGAATGTCAAAGAGTTGGTAATATCTCCAGACGCAATAAAATGCCTATGAATTATACTCTTGTTATTGAACCATTCGATTGTTGGGGATTCGACTTCATGGGTCCTTTCCCTTCTTCAGATGGTAACACTCATATACTTGTCGCTGTTGATTATGTTACTAAATGGGTAGAAGCTATACCTACAAAAAGTGCTGATGGTGAGACCTCTATAAAAATGCTTGTAGATGTTATATTTCCTAGATTTGGAGTACCTAGATATATTATGACTGATGGAGGTTCTCATTTTATTCATGGAGGTTTTAGAAAAACTCTTGCTAAGTATGGTATTAATCATAGAATTGCTTCTGCTTATCACCCTCAAACTAGTGGTCAAGTAGAATTATCAAATAGAGAGATTAAAGCTATCTTGGGAAAGACTGTTAATAAATCTAGAAAGAATTGGGCTAGCAAATTGAAAGAAGCACTATGGGCTTATAGAACTGCTTATAAAAATCCTATGGGAATGTCACCTTATAAAATGGTTTATGGAAAAGCTTGTCATTTACCTTTAGAACTATAGCACAAAGCTTATTGGGCTGTTAGAGAACTAAATAAAGATCCGAAACTGGCCGGTAATAAGAGGTTGTTGCAATTAAGTTCTCTAGATGAATGGAGAAGTGAAGCTTATGAGAATGCTAAACTCTTTAAAGAAAAAGTTAAGAAATGGCATGATAGAAGGATTATCAAAAGAGAGTTTAATATTGGGATAAAGTCCTATTGTATCGGTCTCGTCTCAGATTCTTTGCAGGGAAATTACTCTCGAAGTGGGAAGGACCATATGTTGTTGAGGAGGTGTATCGTTCAGGAGCAATTAAAATTAGCTCTCTCCAAGGCAATGCTACACAAGTGGTGAATGGACAAAGACTCAAGCATTATATCTCGGGTGATTCTTATAATGTTGATGTTGATATTATTCAAGTGGAAACACCGGAGGCTTTCATCAAAGGACAAATTGACAGTCCGCCAGAACTCGACTTTGAATAGGTAACGGTACAGGTAATAAAAAGTCCGCGTTTACCTTTCCGAACATTATTTCTGCTGTTTTTGGAAAATATGAAAAATTACGGAATCGAAACGGAGTGGAAAGACGAGGGCCCGTCACCACAGGCGGCGCGGGCCCCACCTGGCCGCGCCGACCTATGGTGACAGCCCCTCGGCGTCCCGTTTCCACTCGTTTTCG
Organism: Lolium multiflorum; assembly: GCA_030979885.1. Taxonomy (NCBI): domain Eukaryota; kingdom Viridiplantae; phylum Streptophyta; class Magnoliopsida; order Poales; family Poaceae; genus Lolium; species Lolium multiflorum. The sequence goes on along the minus strand of CM061748.1, from coordinate 116,341,168 downwards.
GCCTGTAACCTTCCTTTTGTCGTAAAAATAATTGCTATATAATCCCCCGGACCCCTGGAGGTCCGTATATCGTTTTCTCGTCGTGTTTTGTTTCGAGCTGTTTTCTGCCAGGATCTGCTTCGGATCTAGATCCACCATGTCTTCGTCGGGAACTCAGAAGGACAGCTTCTTTGAGGACGTCGTCAACCCGTACATGAACGAGCTGAAGATGCACCCCAAAGCTGCTCGTGGATGGAGAGTTGCAGATCAAAGATGTCCAGGGTCCTAAAGGAGAAGGGAGTTTGAAAGACAGGATGGAGAAACTGGAACAAGAGGTCTTCAACTACAAGAAGATGGCTGAGCGTGAAGTGGACATCTTTCACAAGATTGTGTCTGAACTCATTGATGGACACAAGAAGGAGACTGCAAAGTTGTGGGACGATATCTTCTCACTTCACGACACCACCAACAAACTCCAAGCTCAACTCTATGATGTTCATAATCAAAACTGTGAGTATGAAAACAGGTTTAAGCGCATAAGTCATGCTGCTAGTTTCAGGTTCCGGAGACCAAGATGTCTTTTGTTGATGGAGGGCTTCTTCCATGGAAGTCTGATGACGGCAAAGATTCACCATCATCACCGAAGGAGTAATTCATCATCGGTATTGGCATCCCCTTGGTTTGTTCCAAGCTTGGGGGAGCCGCGGTATCACATCATCACCACCTTTATCTTTTACTATCAAGTAGTGTCATATCATGAGTAGGGAAGTTATCATATGGAATAGTATGCAATGTGGAAGTATCTCTCTTAGTTGGTTATCTATGTATCCGTTGGTGTGAGTTATCGTTATGGAATATTAATGAGAAGTCTTATCATTTACTCTTTGCACACCTTATTTTAGTTTGCAATCTCCATTATATGATTACTCTTGACATAAGTATTGATATCACTTTGGGAGCATTGATACGTCTCCAACGTATCGATAATTTCTTATGTTCCATGCCACTTTATTGATGATACCTACATGTTTTATGCACATTATATGTCATATTTATGCATTTTCTGGAACTAACCTATTAACAAGATGCCGAAGAGCCAGTTGCTGTTTTCTGCTGTTTTTGGTTTCAGAAATCCTAGTAAAGAAATATTCTCGGAATTGGACGAAACTTTCGCCCGGGGTCCTATTTTTGCACGCTTCCGGAAGACCGAAGAGATAACGAAGTGGGGCCACGAGGCGGCCGGAGGGAGGCCGGCGCGGCCCGGCCCTGGCCGCCGACCTACCCCCTGGGCCTCGTGTGGCCCCGCGTTGACCCTCCGCCTACTTAAAGCCTCCGTCGCGAAACCCCCAGTACCGAGAGCCACGATACGGAAAACCTTCCAGAGCCACCGCCATCGCGAAGCCAAGATCTGGGGGACAGGAGTCTCTGTTCCGGCACCCTGCCGGAGCGAAGTGCCCCCGGAAGGCTTCTCCATCGACACCGCTGCCATCTCCACCGCCATCTTCATCACCGCTGCTGCTCCCATGAGGAGGAGTAGTTCTCCATCGAGGCTTGGGGCTGTACCGGTAGCTATGTGGTTAATCTCTCTCCTATGTACTTCAATACAATGATCTCATGAGCTGCTTTACATGATTGAGATCCATATGATGAGCTTTGTATCGCTACTAGTTATGTGCTACTCATGTGATGTTATTAAAGTAGTTTATTCCTCCTGCATGGTGTAAAGGTGATTAGTGTGTGCACCGTGTGGTTCTTGTCGTAGGCTATGATCATGATCTCTTGTAGATCGTGGAGTTAATTGTCATTATGATAGTATTGATGTGATCTATTCCTCCTTCATAGTGTAATGTGGACAGTGTGTGCGCTATGTTAGTTCTTGGTTTATTTTGCAATGATCTATTATGCTCTAAGGTTACTTAAACATGAATATCGAATGTTGTGGAGCTTGTTAACTCCGGCATTGAGGGTTCGTGTAATCCTACGCAACGAATGATGTTCATTATCAAACAAGAGTGTATGTAGCACATATGAGAAGAAGTATTTATTATGCGATCAATGTTGAGAGTGTCCACTAGTGAAAGTATGATCCCTAGGCCTTGTTTCCAATACTGAAAACACCGCTTATTTACTGTTTTGTTGCATGTTTACTCGCTGCCATATTTTATTCAGATTGCTATTACCACTCATATACATCCATACTACTTGTATTTCACTATCTCTTCGCCGAACTAGTGCACCTATACATCTGACAAGTGTATTTGGTGTGTTGGGGACACAAGAGACTTCTTGCTTTGTGATTGCAGGGTTGCTTGAGAGGGATATCTTTGACCTCTTCCTCCTGAGTTCGATAAACCTTGGGTAATCCACTTAAGGGAAACTTGCTACTGTTCTACAAACCTCTGCTCTTGGAGGCCCAACACTGTCTACAAGAATAGAAGCACCCGTAGACATCAAGCACTTTTCTGGCGCCGTTGCCGGGGAGGGAAGGTAAACGGCACTCACACATTGGCAAGCCCGGCAACTAAGCACTTTTCCTCCCTCGTCAACTACGCGCCAAGCACTTTTCTGGCGCCGTTGCCGGGGAGGAAAGGTAAAAGGCACTCATACTCCGGTTCCAGGTAACAGTACTTTTCTGGCGCCATTGTGTGTGTGCTCGAAGCTATTTCCTTTAGACTCTGCAATTGCGACATTTGGTTTCTTGTTTACACTAGTTAGGCATAATGGAAAACAACAAAAATATGAGAGATCTTTATGAACTTTATCTTGAATTAGGACATGATGTGTTTGAAGAAAGAATTAAGAAACCCATGGAATTTCATATGCATGCTAATGGGAATGTTGTTACTATGAATGCTTTGAACACCATTGTTGCTAATGCTATGGAAAATTCTAAGCTTGGGGAAGCTGGCTTTGATGAGCATGATATTTTTAGTCCCCCAAGCATTGAGGAGAAAATTTTCTTTGATGATACTTTGCCTCCTATTTATGATGATTATAATGATAGTAGTCTTTTATTACCACCTGTTATGGAGGATAAATTTGATTATGATTACAATATACCTTCTATATTTGATAGCTACTTTGTTGAATTTGCTCCCACTACAATTAATAAGAATGACTATGCTTATGTTGGGAGTAGTAATTATTTTATGCATGAGACTCATGATAAGAATGCTTTATGTGATAGTTATATTGTTGAGTTTGCTCATGTTGCTACTGAAAGTTATTATGAGAGAGGAAAATATGGTTGTAAAAATTTTCATGTTACTAAAACACCTCTCTATGTGCTGAAATTTTTGAAGCTACACTTGTTTTATCTTCCTATGCTTGTTACTTTGCTCTTCATGGACTTGTTTATTTACAAGATTCCTATGCATAGGAAGCATGTTAGACTTAAATGTGTTTTGAATTTGCCTCTTGATGCTCTCTTTTGCTTCAAATACTATTTCTTGCGAGTGCATCATTAAAACTGCTGAGCCCATCTTAATGGCTATAAAGAAAGAACTTCTTGGGAGATAACTCATGTGTTATTTTACTACAGCAATTTTTGTTTTGTTGAGTCTTGGAAGTTGTTTACTACTGTAGCAACCTCTCCTTATCATGTTTTTGTGCCAAGTAAAGTTTCTATGTTAAAGTTGATGTTATATTTGGGATCGCTGCACAGAAACAGCATTGCTGTCTGTCACGAATCTGGGCACAGTTCTCTGTAGAAAATTTGAAAAAATCTGCCAATTTACGAGCGTGATCCTCAGATATGTACGCAACTTTCATTAGTTTTGAGTTTTTCCATTTGAGCAAGTCTGGTGCCATCTTTAAATTCGTCTTTACGGACTGTTCTGTTTTTGACAGATTCTGCCTTTTATTTCGCATTGCCTCTTTTGCTATGTTGGATTCATTTCTTTGATCCATTAATGTCCAGTAGCTTTATGCAATGTCCAGAAGTGTAAAGAATGATTGTGTCACCTCTGAATGTGTGAATTATTAATTGTGCACTAACCCTCTAATGAGTTTGCTTGAAGTTTGGTGTGAAGGAAGTTTTCAAGGGTCAAGAGAGGAGAATGATATACTATGATCAAGAGGAGTGAAAGCTCTAAGCTTGGGGATGCCCCGTGGTTCACCCCTGCATATTTTAAGAAGACTCAAGCGTCTAAGCTTGGGGATGCCCAAGGCATCCCCTTCTTCATCGACAACATCATCAGGTTCCTCCCCTGAAACTATATTTTTATTCAGTCACATCTTGTGTTCTTTACTTGGAGCGTCGGTTTGTTTTTGTTTTTGTTTTTGTTTGAATAAAATGGATCCTAGCATTCACTTTGTGGGAGAGACACGCTCCGCTGTTGCATATGGACAAATATGTCCTTAGGCTTTACTCATAATGTTCAAGGCGAAGTTTCTTCTTTGTTATATGGTTGGAATTGAAAAATGCTACATGTAGTAATTGGTAAAATGTCTTGGATAATGTGATACTTGGCAATTGTTGTGCTCATGTTTAAGCTCTTGCATCATATACTTTGCACCCATTAATGAAGAAATACATAGAGCATGCTAAAATTTGGTTTGCATAATTGGTCTCTCTAAGGTCTAGATAATTTCTAGTATTGAGTTTGAACAACAAGGAAGACGGTGTAGAGTCTTATAATGTTTACAATATGTCTTTTATGTGAGTTTTGCTGCACCGGTTCATCCTTGAGTTTGCTTCAAATAACCTTGCTAGCCTAAACCTTGTATCGAGAGGGAATACTTCTCATGCATCCAAAATCCTTGAGCCAACCACTATGCCATTTGTGTCCACCATACCTACCTACTACATGGTATTTCTCCGCCATTCCAAAGTAAATTGCTTGAGTTCTACCTTTAAACAATTCAAAAGTTATTACCTCTTATTTGTGTCAATGTTTTATAGCTCATGAGGAAGTATGTGGTGTTTTATCTTTCGATCTTGTCATTTACTTTTGACAGACTTTCACAATGGACTAGTGGCTTCATCCGCTTATCCAATAATTTTGCAAAAAGAGCTGGCAATGAGGTTCCCAGCCTCAATTAATTAACTTGCATTAATAATTCTCTTCACATGTTTTGCTCTGATTCATCAGTAAGCAACTTAATTTTGCAAATAGACACTCCTCCATGGTATGTGAATGTTGGAAGGCACCCGAGGATTCGGTTAGCCATGGCTTGTGTAAGCAAAAGGTTGGGAGGAGTGTCATCTAATAAATAAAACTAAAGTACATGTGTAAACAAAAGAGAAGAGGGATGATCTACCTTGCTGGTAGAGATAACGTCCTTCATGGGAGCCGCTCTTGAAAGTCTGGTTGATGAGGTAGTTAGAGTGCCCACTACCATTCGTTGACAACAACAAACACCTCTCAAAACTTTATTTTTATGCTCTCTATATGTTTTCAAAATCAAAGCTCTAGCACAAATATAGCAATCGATGCTTTCCTCTTTGAAGGACCTTTCTTTTACTTTTATTGTTGAGTCAGTTTACCTATCTCCTTCCACCTTAAGAAGCAAACACTTGTGTGAACTGTGCATTGATTCCTACATACTTGCATATTGCACTTGTTATATTACTTTATGTTGACAATATCTATGAGATATACATGTTATAAGTTGAAAGCAACCGCTGAAACTTAATATTCCTTTGTGTTGCTTCAACACCTTTACTTTGAATTATTGCTTTATGAGTTAATTCTTATGCAAGACTTACTGATGCTTGTCTTGAAGTACTATTCATGAAAAGTCTTTGCTTTATGATTCAATTGTTTACTCATGTCATTACCATTGTTTTGATCGCTGCATTCATCTCATATGTTTACAAATAGTATGATCAAGATTATGATAGCATGTCACTTCAGAAATTATCTTTGTTATCGTTTTACCTGCTCGGGACGAGCAGAACTAAGCTTGGGGATGCTGATACGTCTCCAACGTATCGATAATTTCTTATGTTCCATGCCACTTTATTGATGATACCTACATGTTTTATGCACATTATATGTCATATTTATGCATTTGGAACTAACCTATTAACAAGATGCCGAAGAGCCATTCTGTTTTCTGCTGTTTTTGGTTTCAGAAATCCTAGTAAAGAATATTCTCGGAATTGGACGAAACTTTCGCCCAGGGTCCTATTTTTGCACGAAGCTTCCAGAAGACCGAAGAGATAACGAAGTGGGGCCACGAGGCGGCCGGAGGGGAGGCCGGCGCGGCCCAGGCCTGCCGCGCCGACCTACCCCTGGGCCCCTCGTGTGCCCTCGCGTTGACCCTCCGCCTACTTAAAGCCTCCGTCGCGAAACCCCCGACCGAGAGCCACGATACGGAAAACCTTCCGAGCCGCCGCCATCGCCCAAGATCGGGGACAGGAGTCTCTGTTCCGGCACCTGCCGGACGGGGAAGTGCCCCGGAAGGCTTCTCCATCGACACCGCTGCCATCTCCACCGCCATCTTCATCACCGCTGCTGCCCATGAGGAGGGAGTAGTTCTCCATCGAGGCTTGGGGCTGTACCGGTAGCTATGTGGTTAATCTCTCTCCTATGTACTTCAATACAATGATCTCATGAGCTGCTTTACATGATTGAGATCCATATGATGAGCTTTGTATCGCTACTAGTTATGTGCTACTCATGTGATGTTATTAAAGTAGTTTATTCCTCCTGCATGGTGTAAAGGTGATTAGTGTGTGCACCGTGTGGTTCTTGTCGTAGGCTATGATCATGATCTCTTGTAGATCGTGGAGTTAATTGTCATTATGATAGTATTGATGTGATCTATTCCTCCTTCATAGTGTAATGTGGACGGTGCGTGCGCTATGTTAGTTCTTGGTTTATTTTGCAATGATCTATTATGCTCTAAGGTTACTTAAACATGAATATCGAATGTTGTGGAGCTTGTTAACTCCGGCATTGAGGGTTCGTGTAATCCTACGCAACGAATGATGTTCATTATCAAACAAGAGTGTATGTAGCACATATGAGAAGAAGTATTTATTATGCGATCAATGTTGAGAGTGTCCACTAGTGAAAGTATGATCCCTAGGCCTTGTTTCCAATACTGAAAACACCGCTTATTTACTGTTTTGTTGCATGTTTACTCGCTGCCATATTTTATTCAGATTGCTATTACCACTCATATACATCCATACTACTTGTATTTCACTATCTCTTCGCCGAACTAGTGCACCTATACATCTGACAAGTGTATTTGGTGTGTTGGGGACACAAGAGACTTCTTGCTTTGTGATTGCAGGGGTGCTTGAGAGGGATATCTTTGACCTCTTCCTCCCTGAGTTCGATAAACCTTGGGTAATCCACTTAAGGGAAACTTGCTACTGTTCTACAAACCTCTGCTCTTGGAGGCCCAACACTGTCTACAAGAATAGAAGCACCCGTAGACATCAAGCATCAAGTAAATCTATTTGGTTTTGGCAAACTTAGCATTGGTCAATAGCAACAACACCCTGATGTTTAAATAAAAGAGAGGAATACACTTAGATATACTACTCTATTATCTCTATGCTAATGAGTTTAGTATTCTGAAGTTAAAATTGCTTGTGCTTATGAGAAAGATGCATGATTGTTCTATCATATGTATATTTGTTTGTTTCCCTCAACCTTTATGCTTGCTATCAAACCTTGCTAGCCAAAGACCTGTATCGAGAGGGAATGCTTCTCATACATCCATAACCTTAGACCAAACCTATGCCATTTGTGTCCACCATACCTACCTACTACATGGTATTTTCTGCCATTCCAAGTAAATACTTCATGTGCTACCTTTAAAATATCAAACTATACTACTCCTTATTTGTGTCAATGTTTTATAGCTCATGAGGAAGTATGTGGTGTTTTATCTTTCAATCTTGTTGGGCGGACTTTCACCAATGGACTAGTGGCACATCCGCTTATCCAATAATTTTGCAATAAGAGCTGGCAACGGGTTCCCAGCCCCAATTAATAACTTTCATTAATAATTCTCTTCACATGTTTTGCCCTGATTTATCAGTAAGCAACTTAATTTTGCAATAGACACTCCTCCATGGTATGTGAATGTTGGAAGGCACCCGAGGATTCGGTTAGCCATGGATTGAGAAAGCCAAGGTTGGGGGGGTGTCATCCTTAATAAAACTAAAATACATGTGTAAACAAAAGAGAAGGGGGAGATCTACCTTGCTGGTAGAGATGCCGTCCCTCATGGGAGCCGCTCTTGGAAGGTTCGTTTGGCAAGGGGTTAGAGTGCCCGCTACCATTCGTTGACAACAACAAACACCGCTCAAAATCTTAATTTTATGCTCTTTATATGATTTCAAAACTTGAAAAGCTCTAGCACATGATTTAATCCCTGCTTCCCTCTGCGAAGGGCCTATCTTTTACTTTTATGTTGAGTCGGTAAACCTATTTCTCTCTATCTCAAGCAAGCAATTGAGTTGTTGTGAACCAATCATTTATGCTATGATTCAGTTAATCATGTCTTTTATACTTTCTTGTTTAGTACCAATTTTATCTGAATGAATATGACTTTGAAGTTATCAATGATTATGAAGAGATTGTTATGCTTGAATATGAAAGCTCAGCTATAAAATCTAATATGAAAGCTTTGCTTAGAAGTACAATCCGTTAGTAGTTCTCTGACCAAGAACAAAGTTTGCCATCACCAACTATGATTTCTTATGCACCTCTACTTGTGATTTCTCTTTACCTATTTCAAGATGAGTTATATGAGGAAGTTGTTTACTAGAATGTCTTGTGTGAATGAATATGATGCTTCTTGTCCGTATTTTATTTATCGACTCTTCACTCCATAAACATGTGGTCTTGTTTATCGAGCTCAGTTTCGCTTGGGGACAAGCGAGGTCTAAGCTTGGGGGGAGTTGATACGTCCAATTTGCATCACTATTTTGTATCATAATTTGCTGTTATTCATTGATATATTTCATATTGGGACACAATACTTATGTTATTTCATCTATTTTGCATGTTTCATCATTATTGGAGGATCAAGCACCGGAGCCAGGATTCTGCTGGAAAAAGCACCGTCAGAACGCAATATTTCGGAAGATCAACTGTGGAAGGAAATTTCACGTAAATTCCTATTTTTCCAGATGACGGAGGGAGCCGAGAGGGAAGAGAGCCAAGGTGGGCCGGACCACAGGCCGGCGCGGCCCATGGCCTGCCGCGCCACCTGTGGTGGGGGCCCCACCCCTTCGCCTCCTTTTCTTCGCGTACTCCTTCGTCCCGAAAACCTAAGCCAGAGGGAGGACCTCACGAAGAGTTACAGCCGCCTCTGCGGGCGGAGAACACCAGAGAGAAAGAGCTCTCCGCGGGCAGGAATCCGCCGGGGAAATTCCCTCCCGGAGGGGAAATCGACGCCATCGCCATCGTCATCGAGCGGGACATCATCTCCATCATCATCATCATCATCTCCACCATCTACACCGCCATCACCACCGCTGCACCTCGTCACCGCTGTAACAATTTGTGTTGAATCTTGATTGTTTGATAGGGGAAACTCTCCCGGCATTATTCTCTACTTGTTATTGATGCTATTGAGTGAAACCATTGAACCAAAGTTTATGTTCAGATTGTTATTCATCATCATATCACCTCTGATTGTATTCCATATGATGTCTCGTGAGTAGTTCGTTTAGTTCTTGAGGACATGGGTGAAGTCTAAATGCTAGTAGTGAATTATGGTTGAGTAATATTCAATGTTATGATATTTAAGTTGTGGTGTCATTCTTCTAGTGGTGTCGTGTGAACGTCGACTACACGACACTTCACCATTTATGGGCCTAGGGGAGTGCATCTTGTATTCGGTTGCTAATTGCGGGGTTGCCGGAGTGACAGAAACCTAAGCCCCGTTAGTATATCGATGCAAGAGGGATCGCAGGATCTCAGAGTTTAAGGCTGTGGTTAGATTTATCTTAATTACTTTATTGTAGTTGCGGATGCTTGCAAGGGGTATAATCACAAGTATGTATTAGTCCTAGGAAGGGCGGTGCATTAGCATAGGTTCACCCACACAACACTTATCAAAACAATGAAGATTATTTAGCCACATGAAGCGAAAGCGCTAGACTAAAATCCCCGTGTGTCCTCAAGAACGTTTGGTCATTATAAGTAAACAAACCGGCTTGTCCTTTGTGCTAAAAAGGATTGGGCCACTCGCTGCAATTATTTCTCTTGCAATTTACTTACTCGTACTTTATTCATCTATTACATCAAAACCCCTTGAATACTTGTTTGTGAGCATTTACAGTGAATCCTTCATCGAAACTGCTGCCAACACCTTCTGCTCCTCGTTGGGATCGACATTCTTACTTATCGAAGATACTACGATACACCCCCTATACTTATGGGTCATCAGTGACTAAAGCCAAGTCGAGTATATTTTTCAGCCCATGTACAACTGTTGAGGTGCAGGCAGCAATATGTTTAGGACTGAACATTCTTACGGAATGGAAGCAATTACTGATATTTATTTGGGCTTGCCAACCCAAATAGGTTTTGATAGATCGAACGGTTTTATTCGTCTTACTGAAAGAGTTATTAAAAGATTAAAACATTCATAGAAAATCTTTTGTTCTGTGGTGGTTATACATGGGCATCTGTCGGGCCAGGCCAGGCCAGGCCAAAGAAAGCCAAAAACTAGGCCCAAGCCTAGCACGGCCTAGCCAAAAGCCTAGAAAGCATGTTGGGTCGTCGAGCCACGGGCTGAACCGCTTTGTTAAATGATCATTTCGGGCTACCCAGGCCCGGCCATCGGACCAACTAATCTAGGCCCACGTTCGGGATTTTCGGTCTGGGCTGCCCATAGCTACGTATAGTGGTGGTAAAGTGGTATTCCTTAAAGTGGTGGTCCAAGCCATATGGATATGTTAGTGTCCAAGCTCCCCGATAAGTAATAAAATAGATCACATGTGCTATAACTCCTTACTGGTGGGAAGATGATAATGTCCAGAAACATATCCACTAGTTCGCTTGGTGGAAAATATGTGTGCCAAAAAGAAAGGAGGCATGGGTTTTAAAGATTTAGACTATTTTAACTTGGCAATGTTAGCCAAGCAATGTTGGCGCCTAGTGTGTGAAACTAGAGTCACTACGTGCCCCATGTTAAAATTTCTGCCTAATATAGGCCCGGCCCATATATTTAGTCCACAATTTCTGAAAATCTCAATTGCCCAATTGACCCATTTCATGTATGGCAAGGGGTGAAACAAAAAAATTAATCTCGCATTGCTTGTTTAGAGAGAGTTAAGCCTCCTTTGGGGTTGATCCACCTTTTCTTGATAAAGGGTGCTTTACTTAACAGTTAAGCATTACACCCGACCTCTGTGTAACAAGATACACACAGCCGCACACACTCCCACAAAGATAGTATAGTTGAAAAAAGAGTGAGTAATAAAAAGCAACACATGGATGCGCGTCTAACACAATGGTAGCTCAATCCGTAGATTACGCCGCCATCCATGTTGGAAAAAAAAATCCTCCGCTTCATCCTCCAATTGTGTAGATAGTTCCATAAATAGGTCGTGATTCTCCGTGCGGTGAAGCAACGACCGCGAATGGAGCAATGCAGTGTACCGCTAAATAACCTGCAACACGGAAGATTTTTTTTCATTGAAAACCTTTTCATTTGTACATAGCCATAGCGACCAACTAATGGCAATTGCCCCACCCTAATAAAAGTTTTGAACCTATGATCCATCCCATTAAGCCAATTGCCAAAAAATATTTGCAACGCTCCATGGAGGGTACAAGGTGCAACCTATTTGAGTTGCTGGCCATACAGATCTCGCGAATTGGCATCGGAAGAAAAGGTGGTTGATAGTCTTATCATGGTGACAAAACACACACTTTTTACTACCTTGCCAGTTCCGCTTTACAATGTTGTCCTTAGTTAGGATTCCCCCCTACGAATATACCATGCATGCAAAGACCATCGTCTTTGACAGAATCTTCATAGACCAAAAAAATTATTATTAACAACTGGCGTTCAGATTGGATCAAAGCATTATACATAGAATCAACCGAGAATCTAACACTCTCTTTTATATTCCACCGAACCTCATCAGATCCTTGCGATAACTGGACCATCTTCAGACGCTAAAGCAAAGCATTCCAAGATGCTAGCCTCAGGCCGACAAGATCATGTCTGAACATCATCTCGGATGGTGAATTTTGCATCAACATTGCAAGAGTATCATATTTGTGCCGTACAATGTTGTATAATGCAGAATATTGTTCACCAAGAGTGCCATTACATAACCACTTATCTTCCCATACTGCTCTACTTGTGGTATGAGCATGAGAAGAGGGCTCCTACATTTGCACTCCTCCTCCTCCGTTGATGCATGCCTTGCGTCGTCACGACGGTTTGCATGAATGCCTCGCGTCGAGATTTCTTCTCTTTTTGCCACGCATGAATGGTTGCACATAAGTTGAAACGTTGTGATGTAGTGAACAATGAATATTGTTGCATGCTCAGTTCACCTTCTATCCCTTCGTTTCATCTCCCAACCCTCCAACTGTGTGCCTATAAAAGGGAGGTCGCTCCTCTCCAGAGATACACACGAAACCACAAACGCCACAGCCTCATGGTTCCAGAGCTTTGCAACAATCAAGGTCTTCCCATCCCGTCTTACAGCGTGCACTGGTAGTCAGGACAGTTGGCCTCTGGAACCCTGCCTCTTATGATCCTCTACGGGAGAGCGACGATGAGGTTTTTGGGGAGTGCTTCTACATGATTACTGAGTTCATCATGGACGTGGAAGAGTTCTTCCCCAACAACGATCTCTTCCCCGATAACAGCAGCCTCTACGACAACATGGGCGACAACACAGGCAACACGAACGGGTCTTCCACTCACTTTCCCTCATCTCTCGAGTCTTATTTTCTTTCTTTTTTTTTTTGCGCAGATAAAGCCGATTTCATTAACCAAGCATCTTACAGATAAACCCAGAAACAAAGAAAAAATACAAATAAGTCCTTCTAAGATCTGATGCCCTCCTGCTCGCACGGCACGCTCCGCCGGCGAATCCCGCGGCCACTCCTCCGACAAACGTTGGACTGGGAAGAGCCCTCAGGCAGCAAGGAAGTCGACGGTCCTCGGCGCTATGCCTCCATCCCGCACGATGAGCAACACCAACTTGGTCAACGCCATCACCTTCATCCAGATCTTCGAACTCCGGCGCCGCCATCACGAACGCCAGCTTGAGGGAAGATGCGTCGAAGCTCCGAAGAGCCGCAAGCACACCGTGGACGGAAGACCTGCCCCGAGCCTCCAGCAGAGGACCCAGAACAGAGAAGATGATCTCCATCCCCAAAAGCTTCTCCAGCGCCGCCATCTTCTCCAGAACGCCGCCGGCAAGCACCCTGCTACTACCTACACTATGTACACACCGGGATCTACCGATTCCCCACCCTCCCGCCGCCGGAGCGGCTGCCGGAGGCGAGGAATCGGGTAGATCGCCGGCGGCGAGGTGGCGGAAGCGGGGAGGCGAAAAACAGATCCTTTCACTGTAGATGGGGAAAGGGAAGCGGTCCGACTCGCGACATGATGCTTTTTCTAGTTCTACTATCTTCTCTAGAATTCATAGTATCACACAACGTGTTAGATGGCATGTCTGGTTTGTTTCCTTTATTTCTAGCCATGTTTTATCTACAATTTTTCTTGGTTAATTTATGCGAAAAGTTGCTTATATTTTCAACACCCAAGTGCTTAGGGAAAAATATTACTCTTCAGGAGATTTGTTGAATACATAATTAAAGGAAGGATCATCTTATACATGGCAAAGTATATGTGCAGGTATTTAGACTTTTAAGAAAGGATATGTGTGGCGTGTTGGTAATGGTGAAGACATAAACATATGGAGTGCTTCGTGGGTGCTGAGTAACCCATCAAGGAAGATTATTACCCCTATAAGTAATATAGTATATACCAAAGTTTCAAAACTTATTGATCCGATTAATAGATGTTGGGATGAACCAATGTTGCGATCCTTACATTTCTACACGGTGGATGTGAATAGAACCCTGAAAATTCCTTTAACGGTAGATATGATGGAAGATTTTTGTATATTGGAACTGTACTAAAAATGTATATTTTTGGTTCGATTAGCATACTAATGTGAGTGGGATGTCAAGAGATGTTCATGATCTGGGACCGGAGGAATTGATCCTTTCCGCCTGCTGGTAAATGTGGCGGGAGAGATGGAAGATCCCAAGAGATGAAAATGTCCAAAAGCCAACAAGGACCAGTCAAGCAATAGTGGCACTATCTGTGAATTTCCACAGAGCGAGTAAGAGGAACCCGGGCATAAGACGCCACACTTGGATTAAACCAGCGGAGGATTATGTCAGACTGGACATTGATGATGCATTCTCGGCGGAGAGGTTCTCGGGGCCTACAGGAGCTGTTGTTATTAGAGATGACCAAGGGATGTTCTTAGCAGGTAGATGCAGTGGCATCCCACATGTTGTTGATGCTGTTAGTTAATAAACCGCGTCCGTCGTGGCGCGCGTGTGTGCTCGCGTTGTGTTATACGTAGGGTGCAGTAGTAGTCATGGCCGTTGGACGCCGGCCGTGTCGCGTTGGACCGCGTCGTTCGCGCGGCCGGAGAAGGAGCACTGCAGCAACTAAAGACTCGATCAAACTGCATGCATGCGTCAGTTGCAGCTCTATTGGTGCGGAGAGGCAGCAGTGACATCCGGGTCATGTGGATCATGGATCAGGCCATGTGTTAGTGGTGTGACCGTGTGAGTGCATGCGTGCATGTAGTAGTGGCCAAGGTGTGGTGCGTATACGAGCGCTTAGCCTACTTAAGCCATTGTAATCAGTCTGATCATTTGAGAGGAAAAAGAATAGGGTGTATGTGCGTCCACGGCGGCGTTTGTGCGCCGGCCGGGAAAAATTCTGTGTTATCTCCCTTCTTCTAGCTCCATCTGTGAGCTGCGGGCGAGAGGGAAGAAGAGGTGCAGCCTCGGGCTGCACCAACAATTGGCAGAGCGCGGAGGCGCGCGAGGGGACGCCGTAGGGGACGCCGATGTGCGGCGACCGCGGCGGACCTGCGTGGTGGCGCAGAGGCCGCGGTGGCGCGGCATGGCGGCGGCGTGGAGGAGCTGCGCGGCCACGGAGGCCGTAGCGGCGCCATGCGACGGCCATGGAAGAAACTCGGCGTGTGTCGCCGAGGAAGAGGACCGCGTCCTGGGCGCGCCGGGCTGGCCGCGTTGCCTGCGTCAGTGCGCGGCATGGGCGTGAGCTGGAGGCGTGTGGAGCGCGGCGACGGTCGCCAAGGAGGAAGAAGATCGAGCTGCTCGAGCGGCCGCGTTGCCTGCGTCAGTGCGCGGCATGGGCGTGAGCTGAGGGCAGGCTGATCAAGGCGGAGGGAAGCCGTTCGTGCGGCGGGTGAAGGCAGCTCGGGCGGCCGCGTTGCCAGCGTGCGTGCGTGGCATGGGCGCGAGTCGAGGGTGTGCGGACCACCGGAGAAGATGGACGCGTTCGTGCGCGGGGCGTGCGTGCGCGGTGGAGAAGAGCGTGAGGTCGTCGAGCAAGACATGGCGCGCGGTGAGGTCGCGGTTTAGGGGGAGATTGTTAGTTAATAAACCTCGTCCGTCGTGGCGCGCGCGTGTGTGCTCGCGTTGTGTTATACGTAGGGTGCAGTAGTAGTCGTGGCCGTTGGACGCCGGCCGTGTCGCGTTGGAGCGCGTTGTGCGCGCGGCCGGAGAAGGAGCACTGCAGCAACTGAAGACTCGATCAAACTGCATGCATGGCTTGCGTCAGTTGCAGCTCTGTTCGTGCGGAGAGGCAGCAGTGGCATCCGGGTCATGTGGATCATGGATCAGGCCATGTGTTAGTGGTGTGAGTGCATGCGTGCATGTAGTTAGTGGCCAAGGTGTGGTGCGTATGCGAGCGCTGCCTACTTAAGCCATTGTAATCAGTCTGATCATTTGAGAGGAAAAAGAATAGGGTGTATGTGCGTCCACGGCAGCGTTTGTGCGTCGGCCGGAAAAATTCTGTGTTATCTCCCTTCTTCTACCTCCGTCTATGAGCTGCGGGCCAGAGGGAAGAAGAGGTGCAGTGATACGTCCAAAACGTATCTACTTTCCCGAACACTTTTGCTATTGTTTTGCCTCTAATTTGTGTATTTTGGATACAACTAACACGGACTAACGCTGTTTTCAGCAGAATTGCTCTGGTGTCTCGTTTTTGTGCAGAAATCCAACTTTCGGGAAAATCCTCGGAATTTCTTCAGATGGTCCTATTTTACCAAAATATTGACGGAGCCAGAAGGGCAAAGGAGGTGGAGGCCGAGGGCCCCACACCATATGGCGGCGCGGCCGGGGGGCCCGCGCGGCCCTATGGTGTGGCCCCTCGGCCGGCCTCCGACGCTCCCCTTCGGACTACTTATTGGTTTCGACCTGCGCACGGAGAGAAGTCGAAATCGCGGAAACCCTCCAGGAGCCGCCACATCGCGAAACTCCGTCTCGGGAGCAGTCTCCGTTCGGCACTCCGCCGGACGGGGAATTGGAGATCATCACCGCCATCACCGAACGCCTCTCCATCAACCAGCAATGTTTCCCCCATCCATGTGTGAGTAATTCCCCCGCTGTAGGCTGAAGGGGATGGTAGGGATTGGATGAGATTGGTCATGTAATAGTCATAAGATTGTTAGGGCATAGTGCCTAGTATCCGTAGATGTCACTTTTATGATATTGTTGCAACTTGTTATGCTTAATGCTTGTCACTAGGGCCCGAGTGCCATGATCTCAGATCTGAACATGTTATTGATTCATGAAGATATTCGTTGTTTATGATCTTACCTATAAGTTGTATACACATGTCGCTGTCCGGAACCAATGGCCCCGAAGTGACAAGAATCGGGACAACCGGAGGGGATGGTAGTGATGTGAGGATCACATGTGTTCATGGAGTGTTAATGCTTTGCTCCGGTACTCTATTAAAAGGAGTACCTTAATATCCAGTAGTTTCCCTAGAGGCCCGGCTGCCACCGGCTGGTAGGACAGAAGATGTTGTGCAAGTTTCTCATTGCGAGCACGTACGACTAAATATGGAACACATGCCTATTGATTGATTAGTACTTGGATACCGTTTTATTATTATCTGCAAATGCCCCTGCTTTGATTGTTACATGAGTTTCTCTCATCCATGCAACGCCCGTTAAATCCGTCCTGTGCCTACAGTATTTTAATCCTGCTGTTTACTACAATCACTGCTGTCTTTATTTCACCGCTGCTGTTATTTCACTATTTCCACTGCCATAAAACTGTTGCTACTGATAAACTCTTGCGAGCAAGTCTGTTTCCAGGTGCAGCTGAATTGACAACTCCGCTGTTAAGGCTTACAAGTATTCTTTGTCTCCCCTTGTGTCGAATCAATAAATTGGGTAATACTTCCCTCGAAGACTGTTGCGATCCCCTATACTTGTGGGTCATCAAGACTATTTTCTGGCGCCGTTGCCGGGGAGCATAGCTTTATTTGGAAGTTCACTTGGATTGATATTGTTCGCTGCAAATTCTCCATTATGGGTAAACCTCGCGATACTAAGATCGCCATATTACCATCCACTACAAGAAAAGGTACAACTCTGAGTACCTCTGCTGCTCTTGATTCACCCTCTGTGATAGATAAACTTGTTTCACCGCCACATGCTTCGCGTGCTGGTACTTCTGCTGAATCTGAAAATTCTCATAATATTGATAATGTTTCCGCTGTGCTTGATGATAGTGGTTCATTGGGATCTTTTCTAGATGCTACAATTGCTAAGTCTAGACAAATTGAAAATACTGAAACTCCTAATGCTGCTACACCTGTTAATTCACCTGAGTCTGTTGAATATTCTAGTGATGATCTTGATGAAGATTATGTAGAGCTTGATAATGATTTTATTGAAAAATGCAAGGCTACTACTGATGCAAGAAAAATTAAAAGTTGCTTGCAGAACATGCTGTTAGATATACACCATCTCCTGATCCTAAATTTGCCACATCTCCTATAAACATTAGGGATAAATATTATGATTTTTCTCTCGATCTATCTCATATAGCTATTGTTGAGAAAACACCCTTTTGTGGTACTGAAAAAGTGCTGTTGAACACTTGACTGAGTTATCTACTCTTAGTGGCGTGTTTTCTGATGATGTCAAGATGCGTACTTATTTTGTCGCTAAAATTTTCCTTTCTCATTAAAGGATGATGCTAAAACTTGGTATAATAATTTGCCTCCTGGTTCTATTAAAAGTCCAACCGACTTGCGTGATGTTTTCTTTCGAAAATACTTTCCTGCTAGTGCTCAACATGCTGCTTTGCAGAGAATTTATAATTTTGACCAGGAAGATGGAGAGAAATTGCTGAGGCTTGGGCGAGATTTTGTTCTCTTATTAGAGCTCAGCCTGACCATGATTTGGAAAAGCATGATTTACTTGATATATTTTATAGTGGACTAACCATTGAGTCTAGGGCATACCGGATAGTTGTGCTGGTTGTGTTTTCAGGAAAAGAACTCAGAAGAAGAGAATTATTGGCTAAAATAGGCCGGAATCATGATGATTGGTCTACACCTGAACCAACCCCGACACCGATAGTGAAGAAGAGGGTATGATTAAATTAAATGATGAAGATATGAGGGAAGCCAAGAAGTCTCTTAAAGAGAAGGGTATTAAACCTGAAGATGTGAAGAATTTACCTCCTATAGAAGATATATGTGAGACAATTCCCCCTTCATCCATGATTGAGGTACACTCGCTTCAACACTTTACTAGAGAAGATATTCCGTATTCAAAATCTCCTGCTCAATGCTTAGATGAATTTGATAATTATATTGTTAAGCAAGAAAACTTTAATATGAGAGTAGAGAATCATTTAATGGAAAATTCTCGAGCTATTAGTGAATTGCATGGTATTGTGGAGAGAACCTCCAATGATGTTAAGATACTTGTTAAACATTTTCAAATGGTTCAAACTCAAATTGATCAACTTACCAAAGTGCAAAATGACTTGTTGGGAAATAATTCTAAAGAAAAACATGCTTGTGAAGTAACAACTAGAGGTGGTGTTTCTACCCAGGATCCTCTATATCCTGAAGGGCATCCCAAAAGAGTTGAACAAGATTCTCAATTAATTAAAACTAGTGCTCCATCTAAGAAAAAGAAAAAGAAACATAAGAATGTTGTAGAATCCTCTGAACCTGTTAATGATCCTAATAGTATTTCTATTTCTAATGCTGAAACTGAAAGTGGTAATGAACATGAGAAAGATAATGATAAGAATGATACTCCTGATAAAGAAGAAATTGAAAAAGAACCTGAAAAGCATGCTAAAAATAAAAAGTATACTAAAGAAGATTTTATTACAAAGAAGCATGGTAATGAAAGAGAACCTTGGGTTCAAAAGCAAATGCCTTTTCCTGCTAAGAAACTAAAATCAAAGGAAGAGGAACATTATAATAAATTTTGTGATTGGATGAAACCTTTATTTTTGCAAATTCCTTTGACTGATGCTATTAAATTGCCTCCTTATTCAAAGTATATGAAAGATATTGTTACTAACAAAAGAAAAGTCCCCAATGAGGAAATTTCAACTATGCTTGCTAATTACTCCTTCAATGGTAAGATTCCAAAGAAGTTGGGCGACCCAGGTATACCGACTATTCCTTGTTCCATCAAGAATAATTATGTTAGAACTGCTCTATGTGATTTAGGAGCAGGTGTGAGTGTGATGCCTTTTTCTCTTTATAAGAGACTTGATTTAGATAAATTGATACCAACTGATATATCTTTGCAAATGGCTGATAAATCTATGCTATTCCTGTTGGTTTATGTGAAAATGTTCCTGTTCAAGTTACTCAGCATTGCTTGATATTAACTGATTTTGTTGTGTTGGAAATGCCTGAAGATGATAATATGTCCATTATTCTTGGAAGACCCTTTCTTAATACTGCAGGGGCTGTTATTGATTGCAATAAAGGCATGGTTACTTTCAATGTTGATGATAAGGAACATACTGTCTATTTTCCCAAGAGGATTGATAAAGTATGTGGAGTCAATACAATTATTAATGTGAAAACTATCAAAGTAGGAACCATTGATTGTCCTATATATGAGTCTAAAGAAGAATATCAAACTCTTGTAATTGGATCCATATCAATTCAATATAAGGTAACATGATTGATTTGAGGTTTATTTCTTCTTATGTCATATAAAATTTATTTGGTAGCAAGACTTGATCAACCTTGTTAACAAGTATATTTTAATGCATGAGAGAGCTAAACAACATTTCTTTCTTTCTTTCTCCCTCCATTTGTTTTACTACTGTAGCAACCTCTCCTTATCTTTATTTTATTGCATTGTTGTGCCAAGTAAAGTCTCTAGTAGAAGGTTGATGCTAGATTTGGATTTCTGTGCAGAAACAGATTTCTATCTGTCACGAATCTGGGCATATTTCTCTGTAGGTAACTCAGAAAAATCTGCCAATTTACGTGCGTGATCCTCAGATATGTACGCAACTTTCATTAGTTTTGAGTTTTCTGATTTGAGCAACAGAAGTACCATTTTAAAATTCGTCTTTACTGGCTGTTCTGTTTTGGCAGATTCTGTCTCTGTTTTTTGCGTTGTCTCTTGTGGACTTTAAGTGAGGCTTTCTAGACGTGGAGAGCTGTAGCTAATGTTTTATTGAGTTCTTGCAATGTGTCACTACAGGGCCAAGATGGATTAAAGTTTTTTTTGAGTACTAACCCCTCTAATGAAGTTTATGAGAAGTTTGGTGTGAAGGAAGTTTTCAAGGGTCAAGAGAGGAGGATGATATATGATCAAAAAGAGTCAAAAGCCTAAGCTTGGGGGGAGGTATACCGGCATCACTCATTCTTTGCATATTATGGTTGCTGGATACTTGTACATACTTGTTTAGTCTCTAGAGTGGTTTTCTAATGAGAGAGAGATGATATTTGGGGAAGTGCTGTCCAAAAACAGATTCTGTGCTGTTACCAAAAAAATTCGTACGCACAGCCAGAACGTTATTTTGAGTTGCCAATTTTTGAGCATGTTCCCCAGGTTGTTATCTAACTTTCATTAGTTGAACACTTTTTGGTCTGAGCAATGGAAGATTTTTGTTATTTTCGATTTTTGTACTGCTGTCAGGATTTGGCAGATTTCTGTCATCCTGCTTTTCTGTGTTTCTGTTAGTTTGCATTCTTTTGTTTTCGTTTTGCTTCTTTCCCAAAACACAAAAAGACCAAAAATATTTCTGTTGTTTCTCTTCACCATTTGGTTATTTGCTTTCTTGCTCTTAGTTTGCTTTATTTGCTATCGTTAGTTTGCTATAAGAAAACCCAAAAATATTTTACTTTGTTTGCTTGTTTTCTTTCGCTCTTGTTTCTAATTTGAAAATACCAAAAATATTTGCTGTTCTTCTTTGGTTTGAAAAGTTCATCATGGGTTCAATGGTCTTCGGTGGCTGGAGCGTGGTTTTCATTTCATATTATCCAAGCTACACAAGTGAAAAGGCAATAATGACGATCTACGACAATCTGATTGTGGTGAGAGGCTGGTATGAACTCTATTTGCTTTCATTTTTGTACATATACTCATCCATATGAGCATGCTTAGTTGGTTCATGTGAGGTATATGTTATTTGAGAAAGTCTAGTAGTTCATGATCTCTCATGTTTAGTTCCAATTTATTAATATGAGTAGCATGTTAAGTTCAAAAAAAATATGAGTAGCATGTCGTGGATGTTTGCTTGCATTGTTTTATTCATAAGTAAGTATGGCATTGTGGTATCCTCCTCTGAATAATTCATTTATATCGACTTGGCACATGCTCGCGCATGCATATGACTAAACAAAAAGTCAATTAAGCCTCGATGATTTATATTGCTTCAGAGTTCTTGTATCACTTTTATGCCTCCGTTAATTTATTTTGCCGCAAGCATAATTATGACAGTTACTGCTCTCTTGATTTGTCGCTCCCTAGTCTTTTGCTAGCCTTCACTTGTACTGAGCGGTGACGCCGCTCGTGCTTCCAAACACCTGAAAACCAAGTTGTTCCATAAGTGTCCACCATAAATACCTATGCATGGCATTTCAAACCATTCCAAGTAAATTCTCATGCGCTACCTTTAAAACCTTCAAAATGCTTCTCAATTTGTGTTAATGTTTCATAGCTCATGAAGAAATATGTGGTGTTTAGCTTTCAACCTTGTCATTTACTTTTGACGGACTCTCATATGGACTAGTGGCACATCCGCTTATCCAATAATTTTGCAAAAAGAGCTGGCAATGGGATTCCCAGTCCCAAATTAATTAACTTAAATAGACACTCCTCCATGGTTTGTGATTGTTGGACGGCACCCGAAGGATTCGGTTAGCCATGGCTTGTGTAAGCAAAGGTTGGGGGAGTGTCATCATCATAATAAAACTTAAATAAAAAGGCACTCCTTCATGGTATGTGATTGTTGGCAGGCACCCGAGGATTCGGTTAGCCATGGTTTGTGAAAGAAAGGTTGGAAGGAGTGCCAACCAAAAATAAATAAAATGGGAGCCGCTCTTGTGAGTCCGGTTGATGAGGTAGTTAGTGTACCCATTACCATTCGTTGACAACAACAAACACCTCTCAAAATAATTTTACTCCTGCTTTACAAATGAAAAGCTCTAGCGCATGTTAATCCTGCTTCCCTCTGCGAAGGGTCAATCTTTTACTTTTATGTTGTGTCTCCATTCTTTCTTTGAGCACTATCTTGAGAGCACAACTGTCATTCTTAGTATAATATGCTTGTCTCAAAATATGATTGATTGTGGTATAACTTTGATGCTTTTATCTTTGACAATCACTACTTCTAGTCTTTCTATGAACTCAAGAGGTGCCTCGGCATTTATGTTTTGCCGATCAAATACAGGCAAGCGAGATACCACTTTATCATATTCTCTTATGAACATTGCAATCCTGCTTATATACATGATTCATGGTGCTTATTATTAATTGTTGGTACCTCTCCATGATTGACATAGCTGTTGGATGATCTTATTTGCATGTATCTCATTATGAACTGCTTAAGTATTAGCCATAGCATGAGAATATATACATCATATGAGCAAATGTGTTCGTGAAAGTTCTTTTATCGCTCAGTTGTTAACTGAATTGCTTGAGGACAAGCAATAAGCTAAGCTTGGGGGGAGTTGATACGTCCAAAACGTATCTACTTTCCCGAACACTTTTGCTATTGTTTTGCCTCTAATTTGTGTATTTTGGATACAACTAACACGGACTAACGCTATTTTCAGCAGAATTGCTCTGGTGTCTCGTTTTTGTGCAGAAATCCAACTTTCGGGAAAATCCTCGGAATTTCTTCAGATGGCCCTATTTTACCAAAATATTGACGGAGCGAGAAGGGCAAAGGAGGTGGAGGCCCGAGGGCCCCACACCATATGGGCGCGGCGGGGGGGCCGCGCGCCCTATGGTGTGGCCCTCGGCCGGCCTCCGGCCTCCCTTCGGACTACTTATTGGTTTCGACCTGAAAACGCACGGAGAGAAGTCGAAATCGCGAAACCCTCCGAGAGCCGCCACATCGCGAAACTCCGTCTCGGGAGCCAGAAGTCTCCGTTCGGCACTCCGCGGGACGGGGAATTGGAGGAGATCATCACCGCCATCACCGCCAACGCCTCTCCATCAACCAGCAATGTTTCCCCATCCATGTGTGAGTAATTCCCCCGCTGTAGGCTGAAGGGGATGGTAGGGATTGGATGAGATTGGTCATGTAATAGTCATAAGATTGTTAGGGCATAGTGCCTAGTATCCGTAGATGTCACTTTTATGATATTGTTGCAACTTGTTATGCTTAATGCTTGTCACTAGGGCCCGAGTGCCATGATCTCAGATCTGAACATGTTATTGATTCATGAAGATATTCGTTGTTTATGATCTTACCTATAAGTTGTATACACATGTCGCTGTCCGGAACCAATGGCCCCGAAGTGACAAGAATCGGGACAACCGGAGGGGATGGTAGTGATGTGAGGATCACATGTGTTCACGGAGTGTTAATGCTTTGCTCCGGTACTCTATTAAAAGGAGTACCTTAATATCCAGTAGTTTCCCTAGAGGCCCGGCTGCCACCGGCTGGTAGGACAGAAGATGTTGTGCAAGTTTCTCATTGCGAGCACGTACGACTAAATATGGAACACATGCCTATTGATTGATTAGTACTTGGATACCGTTTTATTATTATCTGCAAATGCCCTGCTTTGATTGTTACATGAGTTTCTCTCATCCATGCAACGCCCGTTAAATCCGTCCGTGCCTACAGTATTTTAATCCTGCTGTTTACTACAATCACTACTGCTCTCTTTATTTCACCGCTGCTGTTATTTCACTATTTCCACTGCCATAAAACTGTTGCTACTGATAAACTCTTGCGAGCAAGTCTGTTTCCAGGTGCAGCTGAATTGACAACTCCGCTGCTAAGGCTTACAAGTATTCTTTGTCTCCCCTTGTGTCGAATCAATAAATTGGGTAATACTTCCCTCGAAGACTGTTGCGATCCCCTATACTTGTGGGTCATCATGCAGCCTCGGGTTGCACCAACAGATGCAGCTACAAATCTCACTATGTGATGGACTCACCCTCATGGGTCAGTTAGGCTGCAACCGCATTGAGATTAGATGTTGTTGATACAATGCAAAACGGAGGAAATTCAGTTGGTGGTACAATAGCAATCAATGAACATTGCGAAAACTGCAAACGGAGGCCGAACTACATGTAGTGCTTTATTTTAAAAAATTCAGAATTCATAAGTTTTAAAAAAAATCTGAAAAAAAATCTTGAATGTAGGCAATGATGAAATCTACAGACGTGCAAAATCTCAATGTGAAATTCTTTGTATTGTTGTAGACTACAAAAAAATGATAAAGTCTGACAGGTTTTATAGTTTTGAAATATGCACTATTCACTACTCTCATATCCACACATTTTTCATTTTTGTGTAACCTAAAGTACTACAAATTTGGTATTGAGATTTTGCATGTTTGTAGATTTCATCATTGGCTACATCTAGGATTTTTTAAAAAAAAATTCTGACACTTAAAAATATGATTTCCGATTTTTTGAAAATAAAGAGGTACATGTAGCTCGGCCTCCATTTGTCCACTCTCCATAACATTGTTCTTTCTTAGCTCGTAATTTTACTCCTATTAAAATTTCTCATTGTCCTAGGAAAACTAATGTAGCTCATACTCTGGCTTGTAATGCGTAGGGATCTTAGGCTGTAACTTGGTTTGGGGATCCGTCTGATTTTTTTTTTCCTTTTTTGAGCTTTTTAACAAACGACATAAGCTTGTTCCCTAATTAATAAAGTTGCCGTGGTGGCTTTTTCTTGAACAGAAAGAGAGAGAAAATATCAGGCTCGGCTCAAAGGTAGAACTTTCGAACGAAATACGCGATCCCTCCTGTGAGATCGAGCTTGCGAAGCTGTCCGACTCACACCACAAACGAGCGTGTCTGTCCAGTACTGTACGTGTCAAACTTTGCACCATTGTGTAATTCTGTAATGTACTCAACATACAACACCCCCAGCTTTCTTTCTTCTACACGGACTAATAATCAGAGGGTTTCATTCATGGCGAGGGGACAACACGGTAGACGATGGCTCGCCGACGAACTCCACAGGGTCAATAGAACGTGGTTAGGCCGTTGCTCTCGCTTGGGCCGAACTGGACGGTTTCCTCACAACAAAAAGTTGGAGTTAGAGGTACTCCGTAGTATACTCCCAGTCGGAGTAGTAGAGGTTTCATAATCGGACATAGAGCTCTTAATTGCTATAAATGCTTATCAAGCCTACCTTGATCGGTAGTCAGTTTTACGCATCAACTTCTCGACGCAAGGGTGTCAGATAGCAACCATGGTGATGACCAAGAGCGCGGTGGCGGAGAAGAAGAGCAGGTCGGCGCTCGCCGTCGCGCTCCCTCGTGAGCTCGTCGTCGACATTGTCGGGATCGTCGCGGCGAGTTCCCCGCAGCCCATGGCTGACCTCTGCAACCTACGATCCACGTAAGTTCTCATACATATATTCGAATAGCATGTGCATCGAAGTAGTTTAGAACAACGATCTCCATATTCCGATAATTTCCATTGGAAAAGGTATAAATCGCTACTGAGAATTCTGTCCTGACTGTATGTTGCGCGCGCGCAGCTGCAAGGACATGTACGGCGCGTCCAAGGAACGCCACGTCGGCAGACGCTTGGCGCTGGAGAAGGAGAAGATGATGAAGTGGCGGGACAACATGGCCTACCTCGCCATGCTGCAACCGGCCGACGTCGGCAACCCGGAGGCCTGCTTCATCGTCGGCCTCACGCTCGTCTTCGCCCGACACGATACGCAGCAGGGCCGCGTGTGCCTCAGCCAGGCGGCGGCCGGCGGCCACAAGACGGCGGCCTACGTGCTCGGCCTGCTCCTCTACACGCTCAAGGACCAGCGAGACCTGGCGAAGCGGTACATCGGCCTGCTCGAGGGCAACGCGGGGTGCACCAAGGTCACCGCGGAGAAGACGAATCTGGAGTACAGGAAGTATCGACAGCTCGCCGCGAACGCTGTCCGAGAGGTGGCATGGAAGGGGATGACGGACAGCAGGAGGTCGGGCCTCGCGTCGGTGCTGCTAGAGGATGACGGAGACCGGTGCACGAGCGCCCGCTGCGGCCTGCCAGAAGGCGGCTGGGCCGACTACGACATCTTCTGTAGCTATGATTGCAGAATTAGGCGTGAGCGTGTTGAATTCTTTGGGTTGGTGTTAAGATATCTACCTTAATTGTGCGCCAGCGCTATATATACTAGGAGTAGATGATAACCCGCGGATTGCTGCGGGCATTACAGAGTGTCTTCATATTTCTGAAATAACATACATAACCAACCTGAAAAAAAAAACTTACAGCTTCCATTGGATTCCTTATAATAATTCAAGCCCTGAAATTCCAATGAAAAGAGACAGATTAAGAGCTTTAGCTTGCATTCATATTGGTCAATGTCGACTAGAAATACTACATAACCAAAAGTACACAAATGATATATGGCTTCTAGTTGCGACACCATAATTATATTTTACCGAGCCTTAGCATCTAACATGCTATAAACCAGTGGAAAAAATAAACCGAAAGACGATCAGAACGGGGCATAACCTGGACCTTTCAGTGAGGAAATACCTTTTAGGATAATCAAGTACTCGTCTTGTTGACACAGAGCCAAAGAGTGGAACCGGGGGACGTGCATGAGTACAGAAATAGATAATACTACTGAGACACATGTAAATTGTAGCGAACCAGAAGCTTTTCTACCTGCAAATTGAAATAGACATTTCAAAACCAGGCTTATCACATAATTGAAGGGTATGTATGTTAGGAAGCATATTTATCCAATAGTATGCAGGCGCTCTGTTTGTACGTACTATTTGTTAGCAAGCATGTGCTACAGGTATCATGGTAATCAGGATACAAATATGCCGGTATGTTAATGAAGACCAAATCTCCTTTCTTTCATTTATGAATGTAGAAAAAACCTAGAGAAGAACAACAAATAACAATCATATGACTAATTTTATCTCCCAGATATTAGATCATATGTGATGAGACAAAGGTGTCCGATCTTTCGATGAGAGTATGATAACTTTGATTTGTTGGTGGAGTTCGTACTTGACGATCCGACTACACGTGCAAAGCTCGTGCGCCGATGCAATCGCTAGGACAATCTCCGGGAGTTACTGATCTTGCGGATGCACGATCAGCCTGACCAGCGAGGGTCTTAATTTCTACCTGAAATCGAGAACAAACAAGAACTAATGATGCAATCAAAATATGACGGATATAGATGAAAACTTTATTGAATAAGGTGGGATTCCGAATAGTCGGTCTTGTTATAGGCGTTGGCCTCAAAAGAAGTACACGAGATTTGCAGCAATGGCTAACTTTTAGTCTAATCAAAATCCGAGTCTAAACGTGACGGCTATGGGGGTATTTAAAGGAGGAAATGGTGGGGTTTCGGCCAGCCATGCGTATGGTGGCCGAACCAAACCCTAGAAGGTCTTTCCGCCTTTAATACGGACTCTAAAAAGTGGCTGACTTAATTGCTGCGAAAATTACATGGGCCTGGCACAAAACTAATGGTGTCGCAGCACCATGTACTCATATGGACGAAATTATGAAGTGGAAAACTCTATATTTCGTCCATGTCCTTATTTCCAATTATGGTGGCTTCAAAGTTCTGAAATCTTCACTCACAGTGTCCTCTTCAATCCTCACATGTTTGCTGTCATCTCCTCCATGTGTGATCATGCTCCAATGCTTGTCCCTCGCATCCATGCTAGGTTCATCATTCCTAAGAGTAACAAACACATTTGATTTAGGCAGCATCATATTCTCATGTATGTGAGGAATAGTTTCAAGAAACGAAAGTACCTGATAGTTAAGTTGTTTGGCACGAGCTCGAGTGATTGGTCCTTGTATTTGTGTGGCTGTAGGTACAGCGGTTGTATCAATAGATGGGATGTCCTCATCATGCTCCCCTTCTTGAATTGAAGTCATCCTCGACGCGATCTCATCTTCTTCACCAAAGTAAGGCTTCAAATCTGCAATGTTAAATGTAGGACTATCCGGACCCAATTCTGCAGGAAGCTCAAGTTGATATGCATTATCATTGATTTTCTCTAACACCTTAAAAAGACCAGCGGCACGTGGCATTAGCTTAGACTTGCGTAATTCAGGAAAACGATCTTTGCGCAAATGCAACCAAACAAGATCACCAACATCAAACACAACATGCTTTCTTCCTCTATCCCCAGCAATTTTGTACTTAGCATTCATGCATTCTATGTTGTCTTTAGTAGTCTCATGCAGTCTTAATATCAATTTAGCACGTTTTGTACCATCCAAATTATTTTGCACCGAAGATGGTAAATGCAATAAATCAATAGGTGCACGTGGAACAAAACCATACGCAATCTCAAATGGGCACAACTTAGTGGTAGAATGCAGCGAACGATTGTAAGTAAATTCAACACGAGGCAAACATTCTTCCCACAATTTTAAGTTCTTCTTCAAAACAGCCCGCAGCATAGTAGACAATGTTCTATTTACTACTTCAGTTTGTCCATCAGTTTGGGGATGACATGTAGTACTAAATAGCAATTTAGTCCCCAACTTAGCCCATAAACATCTTCAAAAGTGGCTAAAAAAATTAGTATCACGATCAGAAACAATAGTATTTGGCACACCATGTAAACGAACAATTTCGCGAAAGAACAAATCAGCAACATCTGTAACATCATCAGTCTTGTGACATGAAATAAAGTGTGCCATCTTAGAAAACCGATCCACAATAACAAAGATACTATCCCTCCCCTTCTGTGTACGAGGCAATCCCAAAACGAAATCCATAGAAATATCCTCCCAAGGTACACTAGGAACAGGAAGAGGCATATATAAACCATGTGGATTAAGTTGAGACTTAGCTTTTTGACATGTAGTGTAACGTGCCACAAATCTCTCAACATCTCGACGCATACGTGGCCAAAAGAAGTGTGCAGTAAGTACATCCTCCGTCTTCTTCACACCAAAGTGACCCATCAATCCTCCTCCATGCTCCTCCTGCAACAACAAAAGACGAACGGAACTATCTGGGATGCATAGCTTGTTAGCATGGAACACAAATCCATCATTGAGGACGAATTTGTTCCATGTTCTACCATCTCCAAAATTCAGCAACACATCTTGAAAATCAGCATCATGCAAGTAGTTTTCCTTTATAGTTTCTAATCCAAAAATCTTGAAGTCAAATTGAGATAGCATAGTATAACGGCGCGACAAAGCATCAGCAATAACATTTTCTTTACCATTTTTGTGTTTGATAACATAAGGAAAAGACTCCATAAATTCAACCCACTTTGCATGGCGACGATTCAACTTAGCTTGACTACAAATATGTTTGAAAGATTCATGATCAGAATGTATAACAAATTATTTAGGCCATAAATAATGTTGCCA
The DNA here is from genome assembly GCA_030979885.1 of Lolium multiflorum. Classification (NCBI taxonomy): domain Eukaryota; kingdom Viridiplantae; phylum Streptophyta; class Magnoliopsida; order Poales; family Poaceae; genus Lolium; species Lolium multiflorum. The sequence goes on along the minus strand of CM061748.1, from coordinate 116,311,158 downwards.
AGTTTCTAATGTCTGAACCAGCGCATATAATTCTTTATCATAAGTAGAATAGTTCCGACTAGGTCCACTCAATTTCTCACTAAAATATGCAACAAGTTTGCCCTCTTGTAATAACACACCTCCCAAACCAATTCCACTAGCATCACATTCAAGCTCAAAAGTCTTATTGAAATTAGGAAGTTGGAGTAATGGAGCATGTGTTAACTTATCTTTCAATATCACGAAGGCTTCTTGTTGTGCATCGCCCCACACAAAGGGCACATCCTTCTTTGTAAGCTCATTCAGCGGCGCAGCAATGGATCCAAAATCTTTCACAAAGCGCCTATAGAAACCAGCGAGGCCAAGAAAACTCCTCACTTGTGTGACCGTCTTTGGCTGCGGCCAACTCTCAATTGCCTCAATCTTGGCTGAATCAACTTCAATACCCAGCGCAGTAACAACATAACCAAGAAACGCAACTCGATTGGTGCAAAAGGTGCACTTCTCAAGATTACCATACAAACGTGCATCACGTAAAGCATTGAAAACATCACGTAAATGATCCAAATGGTTCTCCAAAGATTTGCTATAAATCAGAATATCATCAAAGTATATCACCACAAATCGTCCAATAAAAACACGTAAAACTTTGTTCATCAGTCACATGAAAGTACTAGGAGCATTAGTTAATCCAAAAGGCATTACTAACTACTCATATAAACCGAACTTAGTTTTAAACGATGTTTTCCATTCATCTCCTAATTGCATACAAATCTGGTGGTAACCACTACGCAAATCAACTTTAGAGAACATAATAGAACCACTCAACTCATCAAGCATATCATCTAAACGAGGAATAGGATGACGGTATCGAATGGTAATATTATTAATAGCTCTACAATCAGTACACATGCGCGAAGAACCATCTTTCTTAGGTACCAAAATAATAGGAACAACACATGGATTAAGAGACTCACGAATGTAACATTTATCTTGTAAAACCAGAATTTGTCGCTGAATCTTTTTGGTCTCTTCAGAATTGGTGCGATATGGCACACGGTTGGGAAGCGAAGCTCCTGGAATCAAGTCAATCTAGTGTTCTATCCCACGAATAGGTGGTAGTCCAGGTGGAACATCTTGTGGGAACTGTTGCGCGTAGATGTACACGTCCGTTGGGAACCCCAAGAGGAAGGTATGATGCGCACAGTAAGTTTCCCTCAGTATGAAACCAAGGTTATCGAACCAGTAGGAGCCAAGAATCACGTGAAGGTTGTTGGTGGAGGAGTGTAGTGCGGCGCAACACCAGTGAAACCGGCGCCAACGTGGAACCTGCACAACACAATCAAAGTACTTTGCCCCAACGTAACAGTGAGGTTGTCAATCTCACCGGCTTGCTGAAAACAAAGGATTAAGCGTATCGAGTGGAGGATGGTGTTTGTTTGCAAAGAACAGTAAAAACAGTATAATGCAGTAGAATGTATTCAGATGTAAAAGAATGGACCGGGGTCCACAGTTCACTAGAGGTGTCTCTCCAATAAGATAACTAACATGCTGGGTGAACAAATTACAGGCGGGCAATTGACAAATAAAGATTCAATACATATCAACGATGATTACTATGTGATTTAATCAGGGCATTACGACAAAGTACATAGACCGCTATCCAGCATGCATCTATGCCTAAATAATCCACCTTCAGTTATCATCCGAACCCCTTCCAGTATTAAGTTGTAAACAACAGATAATTGCATTAAGTATGGTGCGTAATGTAATCAACACAAATATCCTTAGACAAAGCATCGATGTTTTATCCCAAGTAGCAACAGCACATCCACAATCTTAGAACTTTCTGTCACTGTCCCAGATTCAATGGAGGTATGAACCCACTATCGAGCATAAATACTCCCTCTTGGAGTTACAAGTATCAACTTGGCCAGAGCCTCTACTAGCAACGGAGAGCATGCAAGAACATAAACAACACATATATGATAGATTGATAATCAACTTAACATAATATTCTATATTCATCGGAAAACACAACATGTAGCATTACAAATAGATGATCTTGATCATGTTAGGCAGCTCACAAGATCTAAACAATGATAGCACAAGCGGAGAAGACAACCATCTAGCTACTGATATGGACCCATAGTCTAAGGATGAACTACTCACACATCAATCCGGGCGGCCATGATGAGGTAGAGCCCTCCGTGATGATTCCCCTCTCCGGCAGGGTGCCGGAGGCGATCTCTGAATCCCCGAGATGGGATTCGCGACGGCGGCGTCTCTGGAAGGTTTTCCGTATCGTGGCTCTCGGTACAGGGGGTTTCGCGACGAAGTCTATTTGTAGGCGGAAGGGTAGGTCAAGTGGCGCCACGAGGGCCCCACACAACAGGACGGTGCGGCCCAGGCCCAGGCCGCGCCGCTCTGGTGTGGCGTCGCCTCGTGGCCCCACTTCCTTTCCCTTCCTGAAGCTTGTGTAAAAATAGGCCCCGGGCGTTGATTTCGTCCAATTCCGAGAATATTTCCTTACTAGGATTTCTGAAACCAAAAACAGCAGAAAACAGCACTGGCATCTTGTTAATAGGTTAGTGTCGGAAAATGTATAATAATGCTGTAAAGTGTGTATAAAACATTCAAGTATTGTAATAAAAGTAGCATGGAACATAAGAAATTATAGATACGTTTGAGACGTATCAGGAACACATCAATAAATTCCTACAAAAGGTTAGCAACCGCAGGTGGCAAAGAAGGAAGCCTATCCTCAAATGAAAATAGAACTTCTTTGCAAATAATAGCATAGCATTGAGTAGTGTTCACATGAAGTGCAGCAATATCAGATTTGCTAGCAAGCAAACAAGGATTTTTCAAACGAATTTCAGTAGCATGGTTCGAATCAGATTTAGTATTAGTCTTATGTGGCACAAAATCTGCAGCAACAATCTGATTTTCACTCTTATGTTTCTCCTCGTTTTTTACTCTACTAGCTCTAGCAAGATCATCTTTTAGTATTTGTTCAGGAGTCATAGGTTTGAGACCAATTTTCTTTCCATCATGCATAAGAGAATACTGATTAGTTTTACCATTATGAACAGATTCTCTATCAAATTGCCAAGGTCTACCAAGTAACAAAGAACAAGCTTGCATAGGTACAACATGACAATCAACAAAATCAGAATATGTACCAATAGTAAAATGCACACGTGTAGTTCTTGTTACCTTGAGCTTCCGAGAGCTCTCAAACCATTGAATGTAATATGGATGTGTGCGTTGTCTCGTAGGTAGAGAAAGCTTCTCCACCATGTCAACGCTAGCCAGATTATTGCAGCTCCCTCCATCGATGATGATCCGTATAGCTCGCTCTTTGACAACGCCTCTTGTTTGAAACAGATTGTGGCATTGATCATGCTCAGATTTGCTCAATTGCACGCTCAACACACGTTGTGCAACTAAGCTCTTGTACTGATCAGCAGTGTCAGCTTCAATTACCTCCATCTCTCTCTCAGAATCAGAATTGGTGCCATCACGTGCAGCAATAAGGGCCAATGTATCTTCATCAAAGTCACTTGCAGAATCATATTCTCCATCTTCACGCACCAACATGACATGTTTGTTCCTGCATTCTCTTTCTATGTGACCAAAACCCAAGCATTTGCGACACTGAATGTCGCGCGTCTTCCCCGTAGAAGCCATCGAAGAGGAACTCCGAGGAGGACCAGCAGATGGTGGTGGAGTAGCAGCAGGTGGTGCTCGTGATGCAGGCGCGGTGTACTTGGAGGTAGTAGGTGCTGGTGCAGCTCCACGAGATGGTGGCGCTGATTGTCGTGGAGACCATGACGATGTACGACCTGCAGAAATATTAGCTCTTCTCCATGGTGGTTGACGATCCTGCACTTCACGTTCAGCTTTGCAAGCAAGATGAAACAAGCGAGTAATAGTGTTGTACTCCTTATAATCTAAAATATGCTGAATCTCTTTATTCAAACCACCAAAAAACATGCAATAATAGCTTCATTATCCTCTACAATACCACAACGAATCATGCCAGTTTGCAATTGTTGATAATAGTCTTCTACAGAATTTTTTCCTTGTTCTAATCGAGAATTTTTTTTCAGCAAATCACGTTCATATTGTGGAGGTACAAAACGAGTACGCATAGCAAATTCTAAACCAACCCAAGTAGTAGGAATATTAGCATGATGTACTCTACAATGCTCATACCACCAAATAGATGCAAAATCCGTGAACTCACAAGTAGTAGCACTAACGTGCAAATGATCAGGATATCGTAGACATGCAAAACGTTGCTCTACTTCCCGTTCCCAAGTAAGGTATGCATCAGGATTATATCTACCCGCAAATGGCGGAATATTCAATTTTAGTTTAGCAACATGATCATCATCCCGTACCGGTCGTGGAGGTGGGCGAGCGTTGCGGTTCAGTTGCCGCGGACGACCAGGTGCAGGTTGTTCGACCTCTTCGCCGTCCAGAACGTTCTCATCGACCAGCTCCTCTTCTCCTCCATAATCATCGTATCCTTCGTCAGAGGCCGATTCAGGTGCGGCTGCTGCAGCAGGGGCGGTACCCGCAGGCACCTCCGCACGAGGAACACGGCGTGCACATCGTCGCACGTTGTCGCGAGGCTGCGGGAACCGAGCCAACAACTCCTGGAACTTGGCGTCAAGCTTGGAGTTGAAAGCTGCCTCGAGGCCATCCATCTTGTCCAACGCGTCGGTGAGTTTAGCATCAACGTCACCAAGACGCGCATCCACGTCGGTTGCATGCCCCCCCCCCCCCAATGTGGGTGAAGTGAGCATGCAACTCCTCACTCGTCATCTTGGCCGGATCAACAGCGGCCGATGTAGGTCCTGTCATGATTAGTACTCAAAAGCACAAATGTATATCCCTACAAACTACGGAATATGGTGGTTCACGCGCAATTCGTCAAGCAAAATACAAAGCTCTTACTGTTGGGATTCGTAGCATAGAAAACAAAAAATTTCCTACCGCAAGAACGAAAACACAAGCCAAGATCTAATCTAGTAGATGGTAGCAACGAGAAGATCATGAGACTAACCCTCGAAGATTTCCAAAGCCTAACGAGATTAGATCTCGTGGTGGATGTAGTCGATCACTTGCCGCTTGCAAAAGCGCGTAGAAGATTTTGACCGCTTGCAAAAGCGCGTAGAAGAACTTGACGGTGCCACAATCGGGCAGCACCTCCGTACTCGGTCACATGTACGGTGTTGATGAAGACGACGTCCTCCTCCCCGTTCCAGCGGGCAGCGGAAGCAGTAGATCCTCCTCGGAATCCCGACAGCACGACGGCGTGGTGGCGGTGGTGGTGGAGATCTCCGGCAGGGCTTCGCTATGCGCGCGGGAGAGATGTGTGGAGGAGGGGCGGCTAGGGTTTGGGGAGAGGGGGCTAGGGCGCCGGCCACTTGGGGGCTGCGGCCTAGGAGGCTAGGTGTGTCCGGCCCCTCCCCTTGGATCCTCATTATATAGGTGGAAGTGCCCAAGAGTTGTAGTCCAAGTCTTTGAATAAGACCCCAACAACAAATCCTCCCAAAAGTGGGAAACCTACTGATACGTCTCCAACGTATCGATAATTTCTTATGTTCCATGCTACATTATTGATGATATCTACATGTTTTATGCACATTATATGTCATATTCGTGCATTTTCTGGAACTAACCTATTAACAAGATGCCGAAGAGCCATTCTTGTTTTCTGCTGTTTTTGGTTTCAGAAATCCTAGTAAGGAAATATTCTCGGAATTGGACGAAATCAACGCCCAGGGTCCTATTTTTGCACGAAGCTTCCAGAAGACCGAAAGGATAACGAAGTGGGGCGACGAGGCGCCGCCACGCCAGGCCGCGCAGCCAGGGCTGGGCCCGCGCCGCCTGGTGTGTGGGGCCCTCGTGCCGCCCCTTGACTTGCCCTTTCGCCTACTTAAAGCCTCCGTGTTATCACCCGATTTTGGCCAAATCAGGAGATGGGCCGTAAGTGAAGATGGGCTTGAAGGACGTACACGTGGAGCATCTTCGAAGCGGCCTTATGCTAAGAGTTTGGGCTAAATCGCCCGTGTATCTGTAATTTAGTAGATCGCATTGTGTTTAGAATTAACAGATAGAGTCTGGCCCGTGCACGGTTAGGTGCACGCCTCAATTAGAAAGTCCCTTGGACTATAAATATGTATCTAGGGTTATCGGAAAAGAAGGACAATCACGTTCACAACAAACACAAATCAGGCGCATCGCCACCCCTTTTTCGAGGGTTTCTTCCGGGTAAGCATCATGCTGCCTAGATCGCATCTTGCGATCTCGGCAGTATGTTTATTCGTCTACCTTGTGCTGCTCGTGCTGAAGCGTTGTTGATGGCGAGCAGCACTATTTATCCTTAGGTGTTTAGGGGCTCGCATTGGTGCTTTCTCGTGCATACATGCGTGGCAATGCCGTCCCTCGACACCTAGCTGCCCTTACACCTATATGGGTGTAAGGGCAGCATCTTGCTTGTTCGTTACTTAGTAGATCTGATCTGTTATAGTTGCTCCTTGCTCCGCAGGGATTAGTTTAATATCTGCATAGTTAGGCCTTATGATGGGGTCGGACGATCCGGTAGCGCATTAGGTGTTGTTTACCGTCCCTGCAAGGGATGTTCCGGGAATCAACGTTATGTTGGTTTTTAGGCCTCTCGTAGGGGTAGTTTGCATCATCTTTCGTATCTGCTAGGCCCGATCACACGTAGGACGTTCCGGTTATGCGGTGAAAACCCTAAACTGTCGTAGATCGCTTTAGCTTTGTTTTGATCAAGCAGGATCCCCATGTCATTGCAAATCCAACGTGAACCATGGGGCGATCGGCTCTTTGAGCCGATCCACAGGGCAACCTGAGAGCCGATAGGGCTCGTATTTAATGTTTACGTGTCTACCATGCAGGAACAATCGAAGCACTCTAACACCTTCCTGATCGGGTCTAGGTCAGGTGGCACGCCCTAGCAACCGCCAGGACGTGGCTGGAAGACTTGCGGGACGACGCGAGGTGCCAGGGTCCACTAAGCGGCCTTGGGAGCCTCCCGGCTCTTCGTGTTGCTTAACCATTGCCCGCCGGTGGGTTTTGGCAGGTAACACATTCTGGCACGCCCGGTGGGACAATCTTCTGCAACATCCACGTCAACACCGACACCCGAGATGGCAGAGGAACAGATCACATACGAGGATCTCCCTGCTGAACACAAGAAGAAGTACGATGAGCTGAAGGCCATCGTTGATGCCGAACTCATCGGCTCCTTTGAGAAGACCCGTTCGCACGGCATCAGGTTCAAAGGATTCACACCACAAGGCGTCCTCGACGGGTTGGATCTGTCTCTCCCTTCGGAGGAACGTACCAGAGCCCTGCGACAGGAGATCAACTACGTGGTGGCCCATTCGCTGCATCGGCATTCTGAGAGCCTGGTAAATACGTTGGAGCGCGTTGCGCTCCAGGTGGTGCAAGAGATCATGAGGCACCAGTACTCCCCTTCAGGACCGGCTCTAGGGACTCACCAGGGAGAGGTGCAACTCCACACCAGGCCACCATTGCCGTACGCGATGGCAGCTCCACAGCAACAAGGTTCGCCGGCATACGTTGTCTACAAGGTTGGAGGTGATCCGGGCGACTATCAGTTCTTATATGAGCCGCCCAAGGAGATCCCGCACGGATACGTGTGCACGTTTGTGCCGGACTGCAACAACTGGACGCAGGCGATCCAGGCTCCGACAGGAGGGATTGCCGGAGCAGGAGCAATTGTTCCGGTAGGAGGAACGGCTGCAGCAATGGGGAGTTCGGGTGCAGACGCTGAGAAACAGGCATGGCTAACCAAGTATGCCACTGCACCAATTCATGACAGCTCAGTTGCTACGTCCTCCACCGCGGATCAGATCAGTGCAGTCCTGAGAGATCAGTTCGGCATCCTGCCGAAGAAGAAGATAATCGGCTATTCCAAGCCGTACCCCAATGAATTTGACCTGATCCCACTACCACCTAAGTACCGGCTCCCGGACTTCACCAAGTTCAGTGGGTCAGAAGGGTCTAGCTCAATCGAGCACGTGAGCCGATATTTGGCCCAGCTGGGCATGGTTTCGGCATCGGATCAGCTGCGGGTGAGGTTCTTTTCGCAATCCCTCACCGGTCCAGCTTTTGGAAGGTACACCTCGTTGCAGCCAAATTCAGTGCGATCATGGAAGCAGCTAGAGGAACAGTTTCACACGCAATATCATTCAGAAGCTACTGAAGCTGGCATTGCCGAACTAGCACAGGTTCGGCAAAGCGAGGAGAGACAGTGTCTGAATACATTCAGCGTTTCAGAACTGTCAAGAACCGATGTTATTCGGTCCACTTAACTGAGAAAGAAGCATCGAGCTGGCCGTGGCAGGCCTTGCAGCGTCATTCAAGGATCTGACGTTCCAAGTAGAGTACAACTCGCTGGCGCACATGGTCCAGAGACTGACCTTATATGAACAGCGCCATCCAGAACTGTACCAAGACAAGTTCAAGCGCGCGATAAGCCTGGTCAATGCTGATGAGGATGAAGATTCTGCGGAAGATCAGGAAGTCGCAGTAGCCGAATGGACTCGGACGGCAGTACCTGTGTCCTGCAAATGGGTGAACCCACCAGGGCCTCCAAGAGGGTTTGCTTCGACGTGAGCAAAGCTGAACAAATCTTCGATCTGCTACTGAAAGAGAAACAGTTGAAGCTACCTGAAGGCCACAAGATCCCCACGGCACAAGAGATGAACAAAAGGCCATACTGCAAATGGCATCATACGTTCACGCACACCACCAACGACTGCAAAGTATTGCGCGCACAAATTCAGATGGCGATAGAATCAGGCCGATTAACTTTCGGACAGTTTGCCATGAAGGTAGACATGCGTCCGTTTCCGGACGTCAACATGGTGGATCTAAGCCACTCCATAAGGGATCCAGGGTTCTCTTTCGATGTCAATATGGCTGGGCTTGTGGGCCGCCATGGCAAAGATAAAGCAGACTCCCGCGGCAAAGATAAAAGAGAGCAGCCACTCTCGTGGCAAAGATAAAGAGGAGGCCGTTCCACGCGACCGGCCCCAGGATGATGACAGACGATACCTAACCGAGGAGGAGGTGAGGAGCATACGGTATCAACGCCCACTATCCGTGCATCTCCTCAACAAATACGAGCAGTACGACCGACGTCGACGCCACGACGAAGACGACGAAAGATATCGTCGGTCGGTGGCGGAAGGTATCGTCAGCACGACGAAACAACGACGGGTACGAGCTTCACGCTAGAGGGAGGTCAAGGGAGCAAGACAACATGGATAAGCACTGGAACTGTCCTTTCTTCAAACATTGCTGGGACTCAGGAATGAGCCGATTGCCAACAATCGAGAACTGCCCAGAATGCAAGCAGCAAAGGAGGAAGACAAATGAAGTCTCAGTGTTCGAGCGTCTAGGGCCTCTCCCACCTCATAACAAGCAAGCTGAGTCATCTCAAGAAGAAGACTTTGAGGAGTCAGATGGAGAAGAAGATAGGTATCACCGACCAAGGTGGCGGCTGCGAAACCTGGAAGAAGCCGAGCACAGTACCTGTACACGTTGCGAAAAGCGGCCCGATCTGGCCGCGAAAATTCAGCAAACAATGGAGACAAAGGCGCGCCCGCCAAAGAAAGTATGGCGCCCTAAACAGACGGAAGCCGATGCACAGGCATCGGCTGATGTCGATGCAGAGGCATCGGCTGATACAAATATGGTATTCGTAATCCAGACGGAGTAGCAGGTCCAAGACATTGGACGTATGTGGCAAGGCCGATCCCTGAGATCGGCCCTCAAAAAATGAAAAGCAAAGGATCTTATCTCCAGCATGCCACGTAGCTACAGTGGAAATCCGAGAAGTTGCAAACCATCGTCAAGCATTGCAATGAAAAGGGAGGCCGATTCCCGCAATCGGCCAAAATTATCCTCGACACACGTTTTGTCTATGTTCAGCATTGATCCGACAGATGCCTGAAGAGCCGATACCATCAAGTACTTGACAGAATCGGCTCGGGGGCACATGGATGGACAGAACACGAGAATACAAAGCTTGGAGTGGATGTCAAATGCCCAGCAGAACAGCAAGTATGGGGGGCCGATGCAATCGGCCAATAAAAAACGAAAATACAGAAATTTTTGGGCACAGCCGATGCGTAGACATCGACTTAAGAATTCAAAGCCGATGCACGGCCATCGACTCAAGGGATACAACTGTTACAAGCGGAAGCCTAATGGAGCAGTCATCAAGTTACGTGGCGAGGCTCTACTGGAGGAACCCCTCATTGGGATTGCTTGGTGACTCAGGCCCTCTCTTCAAGGACTTCCAACTCCTTCTGCAAGACTTCAAGCTCGGCAGTACCAGCAGAAGCATCAGTTCGGGCGTCCAAGACGGCCCTTTTTCTCATTTAAGCTGTTGGTATTTGCCGGCAAGTTTGAGGATCGCAGCCCTGGCCAACAGCAAGAACAGCATGAACGTGCAGATCAGGCTAGGGTCATGAGAACAACCGACGATCGTCCAGTTGGACTGAACTGCATTCTCACCAGAGGTTGCATCATTGGACTGAAGAAGCTCGGGGGCAGCTCACTTTGAAGGTTCTCTGCTTTTGAAAGCCGATTTGGTTAGAATCGGCTGATGCTGCACTACAATTGGGAAGCCGATGATGGCCCATTCGGTGGATACACTTTTATCCTCGCCTTGACTGAGGCTCGGGGGGCAGCTCGCCCTCAAGGTTCTTTGCTGCTATGACACAGGGAAAGCTGTGAACAAATAGCACCTATTTACAAGAGTATCAACTTCAACATCAAGGTTGGCAGCAATGGGCCAGAAGCTTTCCTGGGAGCATTAACCCAGGAGTTTTGCCGTCAGGACCAACATCACGATGGGATGATTTTGGAATCCAAAGATCTGAGGGTCTCAAAGCTGTGGGCTGGACGTGTTCGATTGGGAGTTTTGATCTGAATTTCAAGGATTGCAAGTTACCATCTGAGGAGGTGATTAGATTGATCGGTCTGGCAATTTATTATAAGAGCTGATGCATTGCCATCGGCTCATTGAACATCGATCAAGGTGACAATCGGCAAAATCAGGGTAGGGGAAAATCGGCTAGATCAATATGGAAGAAATCGACAGAATCAAATTGGGAAATTCCTTCATTGATAGTCAGGTTTCTTACATAGAAGGAGCCGATTGCTCTCAAAAGGAACTGCTGGGGGATACATTGCCCTCATCTATTACTCCTAGCTCTATCCTATCTAAGGGCCGCTGCTGCCCTCATCGTCGCCGTCGCCGTTGTCGGTGCTGCTCCCGGCCGGTTCTTCGTCGCTGCTGTAGCGACCTCCGGCGGGACCTTCATTGTCCTCGTCTTCTTCGTCGGCGTCGGCATCGTCGCTGTCGAAGTCGCTCATGTTGCCCGGCCAAGGGCAGAGACGCTTGGCGGCGGCTCGTCGGAGGAGGCTTCGTCCTCCTCCTCTTCCTCCTCCTTCACCTCCTCGGCGGAGGAGAGATCATCCCAGGAGAAGCTCGTCGTCGCTTTCCTCCTCCGATTCCCCAATGGCGAGGAAGCGAAGGTCGCTCTCCCCGTCCGTTAAGGACTGGTCATCTTCAGACCAGACGGAGGAGTCGTGGGTCGACTCGTCCCCGTCGGCTATGGCGCGGCGGATGTTGGCCGCGTGGGCCTCCTGCGGGTCCCACTCCGGCGTCGGCTCGCGGGAGGAGGATTGGGTGGAAAGACCCGATGAGGGAGAAGAAGAGGAAGAAGACATGTTGGCCGAGGAGGGTTTTTGGGAGTGCTAGTGCGAGGAGGATGAAGAAGGGAACTGCAAGAAGTGGCTAAATAAAAGGGGATATAGCGATTTAATGCTTAAGCAGTTTCCGAGGACATGGGGCCAAAACTGTCAAATCGTGCGGAGAAGTTGGGAAGGCAAGTCGTCATGATGAGAAAATACTGCGACGGTTCTGCTCTGCCACGACATGACCCCTCGAAGGAAAAACAGATGGTTTTGAAATTATCATTACCAAAACCAGGGGGGCATGTGTTATCACCCGATTTTGGCCAAATCAGGAGATGGGCCGTAAGTGAAGATGGGCTTGAAGGACGTACACGTGGAGCATCTTCGAAGCGGTCTTACGCTAAGAGTTTGGGCTAAATCGCCCGTGTATCTGTAATTTAGTAGATCGCATTGTGTTTAGAATTAACAGATAGAGTCTGGCCCGTGCACGGTTAGGTGCACGCCTCAATTAGAAAGTCCCTTGGACTATAAATATGTATCTAGGGTTATCGGAAAAGAAGGACAATCACGTTCACAACAAACACAAATCAGGCGCATCGCCACCCCTTTCTTCGAGGGTTTCTTCCGGGTAAGCATCATGCTGCCTAGATCGCATCTTGCGATCTAGGCAGTACACGTTTATTCGTCTACCTTGTGCTGCTCGTGCTGAAGCGTTGTTGATGGCGAGCAGCACTATTTATCCTTAGGTGTTTAGGGGCTTGCATTGGTGCTTTCTCGTGCATACATGCGTGGCAATGCCGTCCCTCGACACCTAGCTGCCCTTACACCTATATGGGTGTAAGGGCAGCATCTTGCTTGTTCGTTACTTAGTAGATCCGATCTGTTATAGTTGCTCCTTGCTCCGCAGGGATTAGTTTAATATCTGCATAGTTAGGCCTTATGATGGGGTCGGACGATCCGGTAGCGCGTTAGGTGTTGTTTACCGTCCCTGCAAGGGATGTTCCGGGAATCAACGTTATGTTGGTTTTTAGGCCTCTCGTAGGGGTAGTTTGCATCATCTTTCGTATCTGCTAGGCCCGATCACACGTAGGACGTTCCGGTTATGCGGTGAAAACCCTAAACTGTCGTAGATCGCTTTAGCTTTGTTTTGATCAAGCAGGATCCCCATGTCATTGCAAATCCAACGTGAACCATGGGGCGATCGGCTCTTTGAGCCGATCCACAGGGCAACCTGAGAGCCGATAGGGCTCGTATTTAATGTTTACGTGTCTACCATGCAGGAACAATCGAAGCACTCTAACACCTTCCTGATCGGGTCTAGGTCAGGTGGCACGCCCTAGCAACCGCCAGGACGTGGCTGGAAGACTTGCGGGACGACGCGAGGTGCCAGGGTCCACTAAGCGGCCTTGGGAGCCTCCCGGCTCTTCGTGTTGCTTAACCATTGCCCGCCGGTGGGTTTTGGCAGGTAACAGTCGCGAAACCCCTAGTACCGAGAGCCACGATACGGAAAACCTTCCAGAGACGCCGCCGAGATCCCAGAGGATTCAGATCGCCTCCGGCACCTGCCGGAGAGGGGATTCATCTCCCGAAGGACTCTTCATCGCCATGATCGCCTCGGAGTGATGAGTGAGTAGTTCATCCCTGGACTATGGGTCCATAGCAGTAGCTAGATGGTCGTCTTCTCCTTATGTGCTTCATTGTTGGATCTTGTGAGCTGCCTAACATGATCAAGATCATCTATCTGTAATACTATATGTTGTGTTTGTCGGGATCCGATGGATAGAGAATACTATGTTATGGTGATGATCAATCTATTACTTATGTGTTGTTTATGATCTTGCATGCTCTCCGTTATTAGTAGAGGCTCTGGCCAAGTTTTTACTCTTAACTCCAAGAGGGAGTATTTATGCTCGATAGTGGGTTCATGCCTTCATTGATACCTGGGACAGTGACAGAAAGTTCTAAGGTTGTGTTGTGTTGTTGCCACTAGGGATAAAACATTGATTCTATGTCTAAGGATGTAGTTGTCGATTACATTACGCACCATACTTAATGCAATTGTCTGTTGCTTTGCAACTTAATACTGAAAGGGGTTCGGATGATAACCTGAAGGTGGAATTTTTAGGCATAGATGCATGCTGGATGGCGGTCTATGTACTTTGTCGTAATGCCCAATTAAATCTCACTATATTTATCATATCATGTATATGCATTGTTATGCCCTTTTCTATTTGTCAATTGCCCGACTGTAATTTGTTCACCCAACATGCTTTTATCTTATGGGAGAGACACCTCTAGTGAACTGTGGACCCCGGTCCTATTCTTTACATCGCATACAATCTACTGCAATACTTGTTTTACTGTTTTCTTGCAAACAATCATCTTCCACACAATATGGTTAATCCTTTGTTACAGCAAGCCGGTGAGATTGACAACCTCACTGTTTCGTTGGGGCAAAGTACTTTGGTTGTGTTGTGCAGGTTCCACGTTGGCGCCGGAATCCCTGGTGTTGCGCCGCATCACATTTCGCCACCATCAACCTTCAACGTGCTTCTTGGCTCCTCCTGGTTCGATAAACTTTGGTTTCTTTCTGAGGGAAAACTTGCTGCTGTGCGCATCATACCTTCCTCTTGGGGTTCCCAACGAACGTGTGAGTTACACGCCATCAAGCTCTTTTTCTGGCGCCGTTGCCGGAGATCAAGACACGCTGCAAGGGGAGTCTCCACTTCTCAATCTCTTTACTTTGTTTTTGTCTTGCTTTATTTTATTTACTACTTTGTTTGCTGCACCTAAACAAAACACACCAAAAATTAGTTGCTAGTTTTACTTTATTTACTGTCTTGCTCTCTATATCAAAAACACAAAAAAATTAGTTGCTAGTTTTACTTTATTTACTGTCTTGCTCTCTATATCAAAAACACACAAAAAAAATAGTTACTTGCATTTACTTTACTTGATTCATCATGTTTCCTTTTAATTTTACCACAAAAGACATACCGGTAGGACGTGGGTCTATAGTTGGGAGAAATAATATAGAAGAATTTTTCAATCATGTTAGTATTACTGAAGATTTTGAAGATAGACACTTGGTAGAACTTGCACCTACCTATGAAATTGCTGCTGCTGCTTTAGTTCGTATGTTGGAAACTAAATTTGTTAATCTCAATCCTATAATCCAACACATGTTTCTTACACTCGGTGATATGGAAGAAGGGGAAAAGAAAGATTTTGTCTTAGAAACTCTTCTTAGAGAATTTGGTGGTCTAGCAAGAGAGGCTAGAAAGGTCTTTGCTAAATTTAATATGCTAGGTTCTCATACTAATTTTGTTGGTCTCCTTGAAAAAATGGACATGGATAGAATAAGGTACACTAATAATATTAATGATGGTGGGGAGATCAAAGCACCAATACCATGTAAACTCCTAGCTATGAATGATGCACTAGAAAATAACTATGCTTGGCTTGTTCCTGAAAATTTGTTCGATGAGAATAGCAAGCCCAAGACTAATGAAAAGGGAGACGCTGAAACTTATGTATCCAATATACTATGCTTGGTTGAGAAAACTCCCAACACCCCTGGTAATGATGTTGATGCTTCTACTCTTGATGTTACTTGATTCACACTTTCTGCGCCTAGCTGAAAGGCGTTAAAGAAAAGCGCTTATGGGAGACAACCCATGTTTTTACTACAGCACTTTGTTTTATATTTGAGTCTTGGAAGTTGTTTACTACTGTAGCAACCTCTCCTTATCATGTTTTTGTGCCAAGTAAAGTTTCTATGTTAAAGTTGATGTTATATTTGGGATCGCTGCGCAGAAACAGCATTGCTGTCTGTCACGAATCTGGGCCTAAGTCTCTGTAGAAAATTCAAAAAAATCTGCCAATTGACGAGCGTGATCCTCAGATATGTACGCAACTTTCATTAGTTTTGAGTTTTTCCATTTGAGCAAGTCTGGTGCCATTTTAAAATTCGTCTTTACGAACTGTTCTGTTTTGACAGATTCTGCCTTTTATTTCGCATTGCCGTATTTGCTATGTTGGATGAATTTCTTTGATACATTAATGTCCAGTAGCTTTGTGCAATGTCCAGAAGTGTTAAGAATGATTGTGTCACCTCTGAATATGTGAATTATTAATTGTGCACTAACCCTGTAATGAGTTTGCTTGAAGTTTGGTGTGAAGGAAGTTTTCAAGGATCAAGAGAGGAGTATGATATACTATGATCAAGAGGAGTGAAAGCTCTAAGCTTGGGGATGCCCCGTGGTTCACCCCTGCATATTTTAAGAAGACTCAAGCGTCTAAGCTTGGGGATGCCCAAGGCATCCCCTTCTTCATCGACAACATCATCAGGTTCCTCCCCTGAAACTATATTTTTATTCAGTCACATCTTGTGTTCTTTACTTGGAGCATCGGTTTGTTTTTGTTTTGTTTGAATAAAATGGATCCTAGCATTCACTTTGTGGGAGAGAGACACGCTCCGCTGTTGCATATGGACAAATATGTCCTTAGGCTTTACTCATAATATTCAAGGCGAAGTTTCTTCTTCGTTAAATTGTTATATGGTTGGAATTGGGAAATGCTACATGTAGTAATTCTAAAATGTCTTGGATAATGTGATACTTGGCAATTGTTGTGCTAATGTTTAAGCTCTTGCATCATATACTTTGCACCCATTAATGAAAAAATACATAGAGCTTGCTAAAATTTGATTTGCATATTTGGTCTCTATAAGGTCTAGATAATTCTAGTATTGAGTTTTGAACAACAAGGAAGACGGTGTAGAGTATTATAATGTTTACAATATGTCTTTTATGTGAGTTTTGCTGCACCGGTTCATCCTTGAGTTTGCTTCAAATAACCTTGCTAGCCTAAACCTTGTATCGAGAGGGAATACTTCTCATGCATCCAAAATCCTTGAGCCAACCACTATGCCATTTGTGTCCACCATACCTACCTACTACATGGTATTTCTCCGCCATTCCAAAGTAAATTGCTTGAGTGCTACCTTTAAAATTCCATCATTCGCCTTTGCAATATATAGCTCATGGGACAAAATAGCCTTAAAAACTATTGTGGTATTGAATATGTACTTATGCACTTTATCTCTTATTAAGTTGCTTGTTGTGCGATAACCATGCTTCTGGGGACGCCATCAACTATTCTTTGTTGAATATCATGTGAGTTGCTATGCATGTCCGTCTTGTCTGAAGTAAGAGAGATCTACCACCTTAATGGTTGGAGCATGCATATTGTTAGAGAAGAACATTGGGCCGCTAACTAAAGCCATGAATCATGGTGGAAGTTTCAGTTTGGACATATATCCTCAATCTCATATGAGAATAATAATTGTTGCTACATGCTTATGCATTAAAGAGGAGTCCATTATCTGTTGTCCATGTTGTCCCGGTATGGATGTCTAAGTTGAGAATAATCAAAAGCGAGAAATCCAAAATGCGAGCTTTCTCCTTAGACCTTTGTACAGGCGGCATGGAGGTACCCCTTTGTGACACTTGGTTGAAACATGTGCATTGCGATGATCCGGTAGTCCAAGCTAAGTAGGACAAGGTGCGGGCACTATTAGTATACTATGCATGAGGCTTGCAACTTGTAAGATATAATTTACATAACTCATATGCTTTATTACTACCGTTGACAAAATTGTTTCATGTTTTCAAAATAAAAGCTCTAGCACAAATACAGCAATCGATGCTTTCCTCTTTAAGGACCTTTCTTTTACTTTTATTGTTGAGTCAGTTCACCTATCTCCTCCACCTTAAGAAGCAAACACTTGTGTGAACTGTGCATTGATTCCTACATACTTGCATATTGCACTTGTTATATTACTTTATATTGACAATATCCATGAGATATACATGTTATAAGTTGAAAGCAACCGCTGAAACTTAATCTTCCTTTGTGTTGCTTCAATACCTTTACTTTGATTTATTGCTTTATGAGTTAACTCTTATGCAAGACTTATTGATGCTTGTCTTGAAGTACTATTCATGAAAAGTCTTTGCTTTATGATTCACTTGTTTACTCATGTCATTACCATTGTTTTGATCGCTACATTCATTACATATGTTTACAAATAGTATGATCAAGATTATGATGGCATGTCACTTCAGAAATTATCTTTGTTATCGTTTTACCTGCTCGGGACGAGCAAACTTTGGGGATGCTGATACGTCTCCAACGTATCGATAATTTCTTATGTTCCATGCTACATTATTGATGATATCTACATGTTTTATGCACATTATATGTCATATTCGTGCATTTTCGGAACTAACCTATTAACAAGATGCCGAAGTGCCAGTTGCTGTTTTTGGTTTCAGAAATCCTAGTAAGGAAATATTCTCGGAATTGGACGAAATCAATGCCCAGGGTCCTATTTTTGCACGAAGCTTCCAGAAGACCGAAAGGATAACGAAGTGGGGCGACGAGCGCCGCCACGCCGCGCGCGGCCAGGGCTGGGCCCGCGCCGCCCGGTGTGTGGGGTCCCCGTGCCGCCCTGACTTGCCCTTTCGCCTACTTAAAGCCTCCGTCGTGAAACCCCCAGTAGAGCCACGATACGGAAAACCTTCCAGAGACGCCGCCGCCGAATCCCATCTCGGGGGATTCGGGAGATCGCCTCCGGCACCCTGCCGGAGAGGGGATTCATCTCCCGGAGGACTCTTCATCGCCATGATCGCCTCCGGAGTGATGAGTGAGTAGTTCACCTCTGGACTATGGGTCCATAGCAGTAGCTAGATGGTCGTCTTCTCCTTATGTGCTTCATTGTTGGATCTTGTGAGCTGCCTAACATGATCAAGATCATCTATCTGTAATACTATATGTTGTGTTTGTCGGGATCCGATGGATAGAGAATACTATGTTATGGTGATTATCAATCTATTAATTATGTGTTGTTTATGATCTTGCATGCTCTCCGTTATTAGTAGAGGCTCTGGCCAAGTTTTTACTCTTAACTCCAAGAGGGAGTATTTATGCTCGATAGTGGGTTCATGCCTTCATTGATACCTGGGACAGTGACAGAAAGTTCTAAGGTTGTGTTGTGCTGTTGCCACTAGGGATAAAACATTGATTCTATGTCTAAGGATGTAGTTGTCGATTACATTACGCACCATACTTAATGCAATTGTCTGTTGCTTTGCAACTTAATACTGGGGTTCGGATGATAACCTGAAGGTGGACTTTTTAGGCATAGATGCATGGATGGCGGTCTATGTACTTTGTCGTAATGCCCAATTAAATCTCACAATATTTATCATATCATGTATATGCATTGTTATGCCCTTTTCTATTTGTCAATTGCCCGACTGTAATTTGTTCACCCAACATGCTTTTATCTTATGGGAGAGACACCTCTAGGAACTGTGGACCCCGGTCCTATTCTTTACATCGCATACAATCTACTGCAATACTTGTTTTACTGTTTTCTTGCAACAATCATCTTCCACACAATACGGTTAATCCTTTGTTACAGCAAGCCGGTGAGATTGACAACCTCATTGTTTCGTTGGGGCAAAGTACTTTGGTTGTGTTGTGCAGGTTCCACGTTGGCGCCGGAATCCCTGGTGTTGCGCCGCATCACATTTCGCCACCAACAACCTTCAACGTGCTTCTTGGCTCCTCCTGGTTCGATAAACCTTGGTTTCTTTCTCTTGCTGTTGTGCGCATCATACCTTCCTCTTGGGGTTCCCAACGAACGTGTGAGTTACACGCCATCACCTACTAAAGGGGATAGTCCTACTCAAGGTGGGACTCCCACCTTTCCTTTAGGTGGGTTGGCCGGCCACCTATGGTGGAGTCCACCTGGGACTCCACCCCTTAGGGTTGGCCGGCCTAGCATGTGGAGTCCCTCCGGGACTCCACCTTCCATAGTGCGTTTCTTCCGGATTTTCTAGAACCTTCTAGAACCTTCCATAAATGCACCGGATCATTTCCAAACTTGGAATATGACTTCCTATATATTAATCTTATTCTCCGGACCATTCCGGAACTCCTCGTGATGTCCTGGATCCCATCCGAGACTCCAAACAAAACTTCGAACTCCATTCCATATTCCATATCTACTCAAACGACATCAAACCTTAAGTGTGTCACCCTACGGTTCGTGAACTATGCAGACATGGTTGAGACTTCTCTCCGACCAATAACCAATAGCGGGACCTGGAGATCCATAATGGCTCCCACATTTAACGATGACTTAGTGATCGATTGAACCATTTACATACGATACCGATTCCCTTTGTCACGCGATATTTTACTTGTCCGAGGTTTGATCATCGGTATCACGATACCTTGTTCAACCTCGTCTCTGACAAGTACTCTTTACTCGTACCGTGGTATGTGATCTCTTATGAACCATTCATATGCTTGCAAGCTAATCAGATGACATTCCACCGAGAGGGCCCAGAGTATATCTATCCGTCATCGGGATGGACAAATCTCACTCTTGATCCATATGCCTCAACTCATACTTTCCGAATACTTAATCCCACCTTTATAACCACCCATTTACGCAGTGGCGTTTGATGTAATCAAAGTACCCTTCCGGTATAAGTGATTTACATGATCTCATGGTCGAAGGACTAGGTAACTATGTATCGAAAGCTTATAGCAAACTGAACTTAATGACGTGATCTTATGCTACGCTTATTTGGGTGTATGTCCATTACATCATTCATCAATGACATAACCTTGTCATTAATAACATCCAATGTTCATGATCATGAAACCTTGATCATCTATTAATCAACAAGCTAGTTATACAAGAGGCTTACTAGGGACTCCTTGTTGTTTACATAACACACATGTATCAATGTTTCGGTTAATACAATTATAGCATGATATGTAAACATTTATCATAAACACAAAGATATATAATAACCATTTTATTATTGCCTCTTGGGCATATCTCCAACAGTCTCCCACTTGCACTAGAGTCAATAATCTAGTTTACATTTGTAAAGATATAACACCTTGGCCTTCTGGTGCTTTATCATGTTATGCTCACGGGAGAGGTTTTAGTCAACGGATCTGACACGCTCAGAAATGTATGTATTTTGCAATTCATTTGCGTCTCAACGCATCACTCATTTTCCAAATGAGTCGGCATATATGCTTAGTCCTCTGGTGGAACCTTAATTCCGCGGTCTGAAATATGTCACTAATATTGTCATACACAATATAGCTTCAAAGTTCTGACACTATCGGAACTACACCAAGTTCTCAAAGAACTTTTTGACTTAACATCTTTAGTCATTGTCAAAACAATGACATATTCTGCCTTCGTTTGTAGAATCCGTCACAATATTTAGAACTCTTCTAAATCTAGCATTGTGCTACCTTTTAAACAACACTTAGCCTAATTGAGATTGAAATTTATTTTTATATGTGACCAAACTAATATCGGTGCAACATTTACAGCGATTTGTTTGTCATTACCTCATACAAAACTATATATATATATCCTTGGTTCTTCTAAAGTACTCAAGGATATTCTTACTGTCGTCCAATAATCATCACATGAATCATTCTGGTATATGCTCATAACACTTTTAGAGCACAGGACATCTGATTGTGTACATATTATTTGTGATCTATAATCACTCATGTGTTTTTACTCATTGAGTGTCATATACACTCAAGTCTTGTTAAAACTTCACATGAAAAGAAC
Source organism: Lolium multiflorum (assembly GCA_030979885.1). Taxonomy (NCBI): domain Eukaryota; kingdom Viridiplantae; phylum Streptophyta; class Magnoliopsida; order Poales; family Poaceae; genus Lolium; species Lolium multiflorum. The sequence goes on along the minus strand of CM061748.1, from coordinate 116,289,713 downwards.
ACCTTCTTTATAATTTTATATTGAACTACTTCAATATTTATTCTATGTACTTTGACTTAAACTTATTATGTGTTTCAATCTATCTTCATAGATCTTGACACTAAATATGTTTCAGTCCATATCCTTTCATTGAAGCTAATTCTCAATGAAACCTTTTAATCAATTATATAATTACAATATTTATAATCAACGATATGTCAGCTACATAAAGTATTACAAATATGTCTCAGCGCTCCCACTTAATTTCTTGCAAATGCAAGCATCTTCATCGTTTCTGATGAAATCAAAAACTCTTTGACTATTTCATCCGGTGAAGATTCCAACTCCGCAATACTCACTTCATCCAATTGAAGTTCGTATTCCTATCTAGTATTCTACGGACTAGCAAAACTCTAGGTTGTATCTTGTATACACCTTTAATACACACTTCTGTTAAGTAATATATTTTGCCATCCTACTAACATATCTCATAAAAGAAATATGTAGCGATTACTAGAATAATCCACATAGACTATAAGCATTGCTACGGAAGATCTAATCTTATCGTAGTCAACTCTTTGAACTTTGTCGTAAACAACTTTTCGATAAGTCGAGCTTCTTCAAGGATATTTCATCCAAGTCCATCAATTTCATAGATTCATTTACTTTCAAAAAGTATTCACCTATCTTGGATTTCATGGCGCATAGCCATTTTAACGGAGTCAGGGCCCATCATAACTTCTTTGTATGTAGTTGGTTTATCATTGTTCAAAATCAATCCTTTGTCCACAAATCATTTATTTGATCACAAAGTAAACCAAACCTACAAGGTTCAATAGGTACTTCGATCTCCATGGCTAAAACACTTTGTAGTCATGGGAGCCATGATCGTCGTGGCCGCTTCCGGAACCATTTCCGATGCTGCGCTACTCTGATCATTATGCTCAGGTTCATAAACCTTATCGAGTTCTATTGTCCTCCCACTCAAATACTTCGCTAGAAACAATTTCTTGGAAATAAGAAACATTGACAAACACTTTTGTCTTTGTCTCCATAGTGGGAAGAATTCCCAATCAAATCTCTGGGATAACCAACAAAGACATTCATCCGATTTTGGTTGTAAACTTATTTACTTATGCTATGCATACCAAAATTTAAGAAAAGACTATTAGGGTTCATACCCATGCCATAACTCGTATGGTGTCATTTCAACGGATCATGATGATGCTCTATTTAGTGTAAAAGCGGTAGTCTCTAAAGCATAATCCACAAAAATATAATGGCGTCATTTTATTTTATCTCATCATTAATCCAACAAGGTTTGGATACGTCTCTCGGATACTCCATCATCACTATGATACTCCAAGAAACGTGAGTTGTAGAACAATTTCATAACTCTCTTAGATGTTCGCTAAAAACTCGTAATTCAAATATTTCCACTATGATCCAATCATAGATATTTGACTTTTCTATTACGATGATTTCCACTTCATGCTGAAATTTATTTGAATCCATTCAAATGTTTCAAACTTCTTCCTTATCGAATATATCCACATATATATACTCAATTCATTGTTGGAAGTTTTCATGAAGTAGAAGAATCTCCCGCACACAACTATGCCCAGTGAACCACATACATCATCATGTATGTTTCCACTAAGTTAGTTGCCCGTTCAACTCTTGGCCTATGAACGGTATTTCAGTCATTCTCTTTAGAAAAGATTTGCAAGCGCCAAACGATTCAAAAATCAAATGACTCCAAAAATCCATCTGCATGGAGTTTCTTCATGCATTCCTTTCTAACATGACCTAAATGGCGGTTCCACAAATAAGTGGAATTCAAATCATTTGCCTTATGGCATTTTAGCGTCAGTGTTATGTATGTGTGTTTCACCATTAAGATTTATAATAACTTATCCATCGTACATGGAGTAATGTCATAATTTGAACAACTCATTGTTTTCATTTGACTAGAGCAAAATAACAATTATTAAGTTCTTTATTATAAATTCTAAGGGCTAGGTAGAATGCCAACGACAAACATAATAACACTTTATTATGTTCCAGACGTGCATTATTACCATATTCCTTATCAGTCACTTAGGCCATTGTATTCTTGTATTGCGTTGTATTGTATGACATCTCATACCAACCAATATGGTACAAATACCCAAGAATTTCATTGTGTGACAAAACAAGGAATACATCCATAACATGTATATCATGTATATACACCTGAGCTAGCACTACAAGAAAAGTTGCCATGGCCGACGAAGTTGAAGTCGCGCCGTGGTTGCTGGTGTACCATGGCCGACGATTTTGGTCCCTCCGTGGTGCATGTCAAAACTTTTTTTTCTCGTTTTTGAGGCCACCTAGCCCGACGAAAGCGGCCAAAACGTGGCGTATGGTGGCCCGGGACGTGGTGCATCTCGAAATCTCGGGTTCGCCGGCCGAGTCAACGCAAATCCGCACCGCCGAGGGATGTAGGGCCCAGATGGCAGCCTCTCTGGCATTGTTTTTTTTCATCGCGCCATCTCGTTCAACGTTCTCCGATCGAGCCGTTTACGATGCAGGATCATGGGTCCCGCATGTCATCCTCTATGAACCAAAATTCTTTCTATTCTTGGATTTTTTTGACCCCCTGATTTCTGGCTACTTCCTTTTTCTTTTGATCCCTTGCCGCCTTGGAAACGTTGAGACCGCTGCTGCTAAATGGGACCCGCATGTCATCCTCTATGTGCAATCAACTTTCTTTTCTTGGAGTTTTTTTGGCACCTCAAATTTGGTCACTTGCCTTTTTCTTTCGATCCCCTGCCGCCTCTCAAACGGTGATACCGCTGCTGCTAATGGGACCCGCATGTCATCCTCTATGTACTATAAAACTTTCTTTTCCTGGATTATTTTTGGCACCTCAAATTTGGTCACTTGCCTTTTTCTTTCGATCCGCCTCTCAAACGGTGATACCGCTGCTAATGGGACCCGCATGTCATCCTCTATGTACTATAAAACTTTCTTTTCTTGAATTATTTTTGGCACCTCATATTTGGTCACTTGCCTTTTTCTTTCGATCCCCTGCCTCTCAAACGGTGATACCGCTGCTGCTACTGGGACCCGCATGTCATCCTCTATGTACTATAAAACTTTCTTTTCCTGGATTATTTTTGGCACCTCATATTTGGTCACTTGCCTTTTTCTTTCGATCCCCTGCCGCCTCTCAAACGGTGATACCGCTGCTGCTAACTGGGACCCGCATGTCATCCTCTATGTACTATAAAACTTTCTTTTCCTGGATTATTTTTGGCACCTCAAATTTGGTCACTTGCCTTTTCTTTCGATCCCCTGCCGCCTCTCAAACGGTGATACCGCTGCTGCTAACTGGGACCCGCATGTCATCCTCTATGTACTATAAAACTTTCTTTTCTTGGATTTTTTTGGCACCTCATATTTGGTCACTTGACTTTTTCTTTCGATCTCCTGCCTCTAAACAGTGATACCGCTGCTGCTAAATGGGACCCGCATGTCATCCTCTATGTACTATAAAACTTTCTTTTCATGGATTATTTTTGGCACCTCATATTTGGTCACTTGCCTTTTTCTTTCGATCCCCTGCCGCCTTGGAAACGTTGAGACCGCTGCTGCTAACTGGGACCCGCATGTCATCCTCTATGTACTATAAAACTTTCTTTTCCTGGATTATTTTTGGCACCTCAAATTTGGTCACTTGCCTTTTTCTTTCGATCCGCCTCTCAAACGGTGATACCGCTGCTGCTATGGGACCCGCATGTCATCCTCTATGTACTATAAAACTTTCTTTTTTTGGATTATTTTTGGCACCTCATATTTAGTCACTTGACTTTTTCTTTCGATCCCCTGCTGCCTCAAACGGTGATACCGCTGCTGCTAAATGGGACCCGCATGTCATCCTCTATGTACTATAAAACTTTCTTTTCTTGGATTATTTTTGGCTCATGATATTTGGTCACTTGCGTTTTTTTCTTTCGATCTCATGCCACGTTTGAAACTTTGAGGAACCTGCTGGCTCATGGGACCCGCATGTCATCCTCTATGTGCTATAAAAGTTTATTTTCTATGGTTTTTTTCACTCTCTGATTTTTGTCTATTTCCTTTTTCTTTTGATGCCCTGCCGCCTTGGAAACGTTGAGTAAGCTGCTTACTCATGGGACCCGCATGTCATCCTCTATGTACAATCAAGTTTCCTTGAATTATTTTTGGCTCCTGATATTTCGTCACTTGCCTTTTTCTTTCGATCTCATGCCACGTTTGAAACGTTGAGGAACCTGCTGGCTCATGGGACCCGCATGTCATCCTCTACGAACAATAAAAGTTTCCTTTATTGGAGTTATTTTTGACCCCTAATTTCTGGCTATTTGCCTTTTTCTTTTGATCCCCTGCCCCCTTTGAAACGATGAGGACGCTGTTGGCAGGTCGGTCCCATATGTCATCCTCTATGAACAATACAAGTTTCCTTTGGTGGATTTATTTTTTACCCCTAATTAATTTCTGGCTATTTCCTTTTTTTCTTTGATCCCCTGCCGCCTTGGAAACGTTGAGGATGCTGCTGCCTCATCGGTCCCGCGTGTCATCCTCTCAGAACGATAAATGTTTTCTTTTCTTGGATTTTTTTACCAACTGATTTTTGGTTTTTTTTTAATTTTCGATCCCCTGCCGCCTTTGAAACGTTGACGACCTGCTGGCTCATGGGTCCCTGATGTCAGCCTCCCCGTACAAGAAACATGTGATATCTTGATTATTTTGCAGACAATAAACAGTGTATTTCGCTCTGAGCTATTGCAAACGGATAAATTAAATCTTTATTTTTACAACATATATCTTGAATCTCCTTGTTTTTTGTTTTGGCGAAGCATAGGACTTTGTTTTTTTTTTTTGAGAAAAATCCGAACTATCATGTTCTGGAGTGGGCTGAAATTGTACGTGTCAAAAGGCCCAGAAGGATAGTTCGAAGGCCCAGATGTCCAGATGCAGCCCAATTGAAATCTTTCTTTTCTTGGATTTTTTTCACCCCCTGATTTCTGGCTACTTCATTTTTCCGCCTTTGAAACGTTTAGACCGCTGCTGCAAAATGGGACCCGCATGTCATCCTCTATGTACAATAAAGTTTCTTTTCTTGGATTATTTTTGGCTCCTGATATTTGGTCACTTGCCTTTTTCTTTCGATCTCATGCCACGTTTGAAACGTTGAGGAATCTGCTGGCTCATGGGACCCGCATGTCATCCTCTATGTACAATAAAAGTTTGATTTCTTGGATTTTTTTCACCCTCTGATTTTTGGCTATTTCCTTTTTCTTTTGATCCCCTGCCGCCTTTGAAACGTTCAGTAAGCTGCTGGCTCATAGGTCCCACATGTCAGCCTGTATGAACGATAAAGCTTTCCTTTCTTGGAGTTTTTTTACCCCTAATTTCTGGCTACTTTCTTTTTCTTTTGATCTCAAGCCGCATTTGAAACGTTGGGACCGCTGCTGCAAAATGGGACCCGCATGTCATCCTCTATGTACAATAAAGTTTCTTTTCTTGGATTATTTTTGGCTCCTGATATTTGGTCACTTGCCTTTTTCCTTCGATCCCATGCCACGTTTGAAACGTTGAGGAACCTGCTGGCTCATGGGACCCGCATGTCATCCTCTATGTACTACAAAAGTTTATTTTCTTGGGTTTTTTTCACTCTCTGATTTTTGGCTATTTCCTTTTTCTTTTGATCCCCTGCCGCCTTGGAAACGTTGAGTAAGCTGCAAACTCGTGGGACCCGCATGTCATCCTCTATGTACAATCAATTTTCTTTTCTTGGAGTTTTTTTACCCCCTAATTTCTGGCTACTTTCTTTTTCTTTTGATCTCAAACCGCATTTGAAACGTTGGGACAGCATGTCATCCTCTATGTACAATAAAAGTTTCTTTTTTTGGATTATTTTTCACCCTCTGATTTTTGGTCACTTGCCTTTTTCTTTCGATCTCATGCCGCCCTTGAAAACGTTGAGGAACCTGCTGGCCCATGGGACCCACATGTCATCCTCTATGTACTATAAAAGTTTCTTTTCTTTGATTTTTTTCACCCTCTGATCTTTGGCTATTTCCTTTTTCTTTTCATCCCCTGCCGCCTTGGAAACGTTAGTAAGCTGCTGACTGGTGGGACCCGCATGTCATCCTCTATGTACAATCAAGTCTCTTTTCTTGGATTTTTTTTTACCCCCTTATTTTTGGTCACTTGCCTTTTTCTTTCGATCTCATGCAGCCTCTGAAACGTTGAGAAGCTGCTGGCTCATGGGACCCACATGTCATCCTCGATACTATAAAAGTTTCTTTTCTTGGATTTTTTCACCCTCTTATTTTTGGCTGTTTCCTTTTTCTTTTGATCCCCTGCCGCCTTGGAAACATTGATTAAGCTGCTGACACAAGGGGCCCGCATGTCATCCTCTATGTACAATCAACTTGCAAGATCTTGGGGCGGAAGAGCTTGTATAAGTGGGACCCATATGTCATCCTCTATGTACAATAAAAGTTTCTTTTTCTTGGATTATTTTTTGCTCCTGGTATTTGGTCTCTTTCCTTTTTCTTTCGATCTCATGCCGCCTCTGAAACGTTGAGTAAGGTGCTGGGTCATGGGACCCGCATGCCATCCTCTATGTACAATCAACTTTCTTTTCTGGGAGTTTTTTTAACCCTAATTTCTGGCTACTCTTTTTCTTTTGATCTCAAGCCGCATTTGAAACGTTGACACCGCTGCTGCAAAATGGGACCCGCATGTCATCTTTTATGTACAATAAAGTTTCTTTTCTTGGATTATTTTTGGCTCCTGATATTTGGTCACTTGTCTTTTTCTTTCGATCTCATGCCCCCTTTGAAACGTTGAGGAAGCTGCTAGCGCATGGGTCCCGCATGTCATACTCTATGAACAATAAAAGTTTCCTTCCTTGGAGTTATTGTTTACCGCTAATTTCTGGCTACTTCCTTTTTTCTTTTGATCCCCTGCCGCCTTGGAAACGTTGAGTAAGCTGCTGACACAAGGGGCCCGCATGTCATCCTCTATGTACAATCAACTTGCAAGATCTTGGAGCGAAAGAGCTTGTATAAGTGGGACCCATATGTCATCATCTATGTACAATAAAAGTTTCTTTTCTTGGATTATTTTTTGCTCCTGATATTTGGTCACTTTCCTTTTTCTTTCTATCTCATGCCGCCACTGAAACGTTGAGTAAGGTGCTGGCTCATGGGACTGTACAATAAAGTTTCATTTCTTAGATTTTTTTTACCCACTGATTTTTGCTAACTTGCCTTTTTCTTTTCGATCATATGCCGCCTTTGAAATTGAGGTCGCCGCTGGCTCATGGGTCCCACAAGTCAGCCTCTATGAACAATAAACCTTTCCTTTGTTGTATTTTTTTTACCCCTAATTTCTGGCTATTTGCCTTTTTCTTTTGATCCCCTGCGGCCTTTGAAACGATGAGGACGCTGCTGGCAGGTCGGTCCCACATGTCATCCTCTATGAAGAATATAAGTTTCCTTTTTGGATTTATTTTTGACCCCTAATTTCTGGCTATTTGCCTTTTTCTTCTGATCCCTGCCGACTTCGAAATGATGAGGATGCAGCTGGCAGATCGGTCCCACATGTCAGCCTCTATGAACTATAAATGTTTCCTTTGTAGGATTTATTTTTTACCCCTATTTTCGGGCTACTTGCCTTTTTCTTTGAAACGTTGAGGACGGTACTGTCTCATGGGTCCCACATGGCATCCTCTCTGAACGATAAACCTTCATTTCTTGTTAACGACAGGTTTATCAGTATTATTTTCGCAGACTAATACAAGCTCTTTGGCTCCAAGATCTTGCAAGTTGATAGATTAAATCAAGGAATTATTAGGATATGTTTTAAATTTCAAATCCACTTTATGAATTTTTAAAAATACCGTTATCCATGTGGGTATGGAGCGATCAAGGATTTTCATATTGGGCATGAGCAGTTTCAAAAATTGGAACCCTATAATTCAAAATAAATAAAAACAACTTTTATGTAGAATCTCCGTGTATTTTTTTTTGCCAATCATAGGATCTGTGTTTCATTAGAAAAGGGCCGAAATTGCATGAGCAGAAAGGCCCATTTGAAGTTATTGGGCTTCGACGGCCGGAGCAAGTAGACCGATAACAATTACCATGTAGATGTTCCTTGGCAACCCAAAAGTGAAATATTGGGCCCAACAGGGGAAGGTTGAACAGTACTTTTTCTATTGGGAAGGTGGTACATGGGGTTATCCTGACAAAAAAAATGGAACATGGGTTACTGAAGGTTGCCCATTTGTGCCTAATATGTTTGTCAGCAGGAGCTTTACCTTCCGCCGCCGCCGCTCCGCTTCCGCCGCCGCCGCCATGCCTCGTCGCGGGTCGAGCTACCGGTACGGCGGCGTCTCGAGCTCGGGGTACAGCAGCGTCCGCGCGCGCCCCAAATTAAGGTACTTCCTCCTCGGGACGGCACCTACGATAGGCTCGGCTGGCCTTGGGGCATTTATCCAACAGATAATTGTCTTCAGGACTCATACATTTTCCAAATAGAAAAATCAAAACAAATCATGGTTCTTCATCTCACAGCATGATACAGAGACAAGAGTCTAATCATCATCATCATCATCATCATCATCATCACTCCGTCTTCATTCTGATATTCGTGCATGGTCTCATCCTGCTCGTCCTGTCCATTCTCCTCCTGAGATTCACCAGGTAGCTTCAGTTTATCCATCTCTTTGTCGACTATGCTAACCTCAACAGTGAAATCTACTTCTCCATCATGTGCAGGGATACCTGTATCCAACGAGGTTTCATCAATGTCAGCAACTTTAGTTTGCATACAACCAGCGAAATCATCTTGCTGGGCACCAATTATTGGATCCGCATTCTCATCCAAATCATATATGTTCCTTGCCACAAACTTTTGCACATACTGCCATCCTTTTCTAGATCTGTCTTCCAAGAAAAGTACCTTGGCCGCTTGAGGTACCAAAATATAAGGATCATCCTTGTACCACTGAGCAGTAGTATCGACTGATATGAAATACCCATCATTTCTGGCACCTTTGCCCTTGTTTGGATCTTGGTTGTACCAATAACACTTAAATAGAACCACAGATCGGACAGTAACCTTATCACTATAGAACAACTGAATAACCTCTTCTATGTGACCATAATGGTCAAATGACTCTGATCTCTTTTTTCTGGTTGTCAAGTGATCTCCACTGGTTGTGATGCCACTATTTCGTGTCTTCAAATGTTGTTCACGCTCATAGGAGCTGTAATGGACACCATTGGCATTGCAAGCTGCAGCTACCAACACCCTCTTATCTGGACCACGTGATAGGACAAGGAGATCAGCACTAACAGCGCCTGGATTCTCCGCATGGAGTTTCGAGATCTACGATTACAAAATAGACAAGAGGTCATCTCATGTGAAAACACATAGACAAGTCAGAGTGCAATTGAACATCTTACATATTTCTCAAACCAGTCCTGAAACCCACTCCCACGTGCCGATAGCTTTCCATTCGTTTCCATGTACAACCTGCAAAACATAGCCAAGTCAGCTGAATATATTTCATTTTGATACAAGTTCATAGTATATGCGAGGAACTGAGTAGTTCGTGTGCATAGTACTCACTTAACATATTCATCAGCCTCTGTAGCATTATTCAGCACATACCAAGACAGCTGTTCAAATTCAGACTGCTCTAATGTTTTTTCGGTCCTCTTTCCTATTAGCTCAACACCATGTTTAAAAACAGATCCTCCAACTTCCAAAATTCTGCGACCCCGATTGAATCTGGTCTCAATATCAGGAATATATCTTGAGGCAAATGTATATGCTTCAGCAGCAATATACGCCACTGCAATGCAAGCCTCCGGTCTAGCTTTGTTCCTAACTGTATTCTTGAAAGTGCACAGTCGACGTTCTATAGGGTACATCCATCCATACTGTACCGGACCTCTTAAAAGTGCCTCATCAGGTAGATGAACAGCCAAATGCACCATCACATCAAAGAAGGCTGGAGGATATATCAGCTCCAGCTTGCACAGGATTACTGCTATGTCCACCTTAAGACGTTCTACAACAGCTCTGCTTAGAGTTTTACTACATATTTCCCTAAAGAACCTTCCCAACTCTGCAATCACGTTGTACATATTTGGCTTCACTAAATCTTTAATGCCAATAGCTAAAAGCCTTTGCAGCAGGATGTGACAATCGTGAGTTTTCAACCCTTGGAGCTTGTTTCCTTCAGCATTGAGACAATTTGCAATGTTGGAAGCAAATCCGAACGGGAACATCACACCTCGGAGGTACTCACAAAATAATCTCCTTTTAGGCATCGGCAATGTGAATTCCGCGCCTCGAAATTTATAATGTTTTTCCTTGCCTTTGTTCACTTTGTCATTACGATCCAGTTGCAAGTGCCTGTTAACATTCAATGTTGCACAATCAATCCTAGCATTTGAGCTATCTTTTGTCTTGGATGGAATGTTGAGTAATGTGCCGACAATGCTGTCACATATATTCTTCTCCATGTGCATGATATCAATATTATGCCGAAGCTTCTTACCAGCCCAATACGGCAAGTCCCAAAGAGTGGTCCTGCGCTTATAAAATATTCTCGGTCTATCATTTTCCATTTCCTTCCTCTTGGTACGTGCTGCTATTTCACCTCCCATCTTCCTTTTGGTAGCTGCTAGACTCAGTTCATCTCGTCTCTTCTTCCTTTTTCTATCTGCTACTACTGCTGCTGCATCTTCTGTATTCTTCTCTGCTGTACCTCCATTTGGCAACGGGGAGAGAAACCGCTGGTTATTACTAAACCAAAACCGTCCCCGTGAGGCAAAGTTCTTCCCGTCCCCATCCCTGATAACTGCCACGGGGACATACTGCATACCATAACCACCACCATCGGGTTAACGGCTAACCAGCGGTTACCCATCCCTGACAATAGGCTAAAAAAAATTGAGCAGCACTTCTCTAGTACCTTAGCTAAAAATATTGACAGCAAATCAATAGGAGAAAACTGGGCACATAGCCGCACAGGGACACATAGCAGTTTAAGTTTCAGCCATTACATGACACAAATGGTAGGAGTAGCAGTTTAAGTTCAGCCATTACATGACACAAATCAATTGGCAGTTTAACTTCAGCCATTACATGACAAGAGTCATGACTCATGACAATACAGAATTCGAATGAACCGAAAATGAAGATAAATTGCAGTCTTTACTCCAAGCTTTGCTTCATCATTTCAGACTTGTAGAAGCACTGAAGTGCAGGCTGCGACTCACTAAACATTACAGCTTCAGGCCCTGCATAAGGTGAAAAGATTAGACTGAAAGCTTGTTCTATACAAGTATCATCATCCTGTCCGAAACAAGTGAATAACTGATGATCCATTCATCTATCATAGTAGTATCATCATCTTGTCCGAAACAAGCAAGTGAATAACTGATGATCCATTCATCTATCATAGTAGTATAGTGAAAATGCTACAGTATTAGAGATAGATGCTAACCTCGAGGCCTTCCTCAATATCTTCAAGAACACTCCAGAAGCTAGCTTCTTGTCCATTGTCATCATCTACAAGCAAACACAAATACAACAATTTAGACATGAAAAATAAAGGAATATAACTAGAGATGTTGCTCTATGCTCTCTGCTGTACGCCTGTACCTGCTGTGGCGGCTGGTGGTTTTCCTGGTTTAACATTTCTGACCGCTTCTAGGTGCGCCTCCAACTCGTGACTCTTAAAGTGCTGCGGTTTAGTCTTTTTACAGGCCTGATCACCAATAAATTGCAATTTTTTTCTATTTTTTCGGAAACTGTGATCTAATGGAAGGAAACGGCGATGGCCCATATAGCATATCTTGTTTATTATCCTCACTGCCAGCTGATCAGTATCACAGTGAACACATGCATTATAACCTGATGTTACTCTGCCTGACATAGTGCCCAAAGCTGGATAATCATGGGTGCAATACAGTACAGCAGCACGTAATAGAAAATTTTGTTCTTTAGGTTGACACACATCCCGTGTAGGGACACCCTCCCATAATGTTTGCAAGTCTCTAATAAGAGGCTGCATGAACACATCAAAATCCTTCCCAGGAGATTTGGGACCTGGGATGAGTAAGGCCATCATACAGTTCGACTGATCGGTGCATGTCCAGGGAGCCTGGTTGTAAGGTGTAACTAGTACTGGCCACATGCTATACGAGTTGCTCATGTTGCCAAATGGGTTGAATCCATCTGTAGCAAGGCCAAGTCTCAGGTTCCTTGGATCTGCAGCAAAATCTGGATGATCCAGGTCGAATTGCTTCCATTCATCGCCATCAGCAGGATGCCTCAGTAAATCAGGGTCGGGCGTGAGAATCTCTTTGTGCCATCTTGTTTCCCGAGATGTTTGTTCTGAAGCAAACAACCTCTGCAATCTTTGTACAAGTGGAAAGTATCTCAGAACCTTCCAAGGAATCTTTTTCTTACCACCAGCTCCATCATGTTTCCATCTTGATTCCTTACATACTGGACATTCATCGAGGTCATTATACTCCATCCAAAACAGTGCACAGTTATTTTTGCAAAAATCAATCTTCTCATATCCAAGTCCCAGTACCTTGATGTACTGCTTCACCTCATAAAAGGATTTTGGCAGTCCAGCCCCAGGGAGTGCATCGCTGTATGTCTTCGCAACTGCATTGAACGCTTTATTGGTAATCCCCTGGTATGACTTGTCATGAAGTAATTTCACAATTAATTCGAATCTTGACACAACAGAACCAGGGGCCACTAAGCGCTTAGCATCTTCTATCAGGTCATGGAAAAGAGGCTTTTTGTGATAACCATGGGGCTGTTGGCTTGCATATGGATACAGATCCCGTAACAAATTAGCAGTAGCCTCATCCTGGACGAGATCTTCAGGCTGATAACCATCAGAATAAAGAGGATCAATAATGTCAGGCTGATCATAGTGTTCACCATGGTTAATCCACCTGATATATGTCTGGTCCATCCCATAAACGAATAAATGATCTGAGACTACATGTTGAGGCTTGGACCCAATATTCAAACATACGCGGCATGGACAAATCACTTCCTTTGTCTTGTCGCCGTCAGTAAAATCACTAACGTGCTTCATGAAGTCTTCAATACCACTCAAATATGTTGGTGTGGTTAATGAGTCAAATAATATCCAAGTTCTGTCCATCTGTTGAGGAGATAGATGGTCAGAGAAGCGATAAGCTATTTCAACAAACAGGTCACCTACGAATGTAAGCAAGCATACCTGAGCAAACAGGTCGAATATAAAACTATAAATGCTACATTATTTGAGCCGATTTCAGCAAACAAACTGAGTGCAAAACTACGGCTACCTAGCGAACAGATTTTTTTAGGCTGACCACTGGGTTTCCCCACTTTGTATTTTTTTATTAATAAAAAGAGGGAAATATGTACAAAAGTTGCTGGAGAGCAGCAACTAAAAGGATCATAGATCCCAAGCAGCAAAATATATATATAATGTTCTACCCATGATATGATTTCCTCTTTGCCTTATGAACAAGGAGAGCAATTTCATCCTTGAATCTCTTGTGCCATCTATAAATGCTTGGGGGGGAGGGGCGAACAGATCTATCGAAAGCAATACAATACCAACACATTCTTTCTTCTTTTTTGCCGTAATTCCGCCGATCTATTAGCAGTGCAAAGAAGCCAAAAGTAATAAGATTACATACAGGTTCATAGACCACCAGGGCCGTACCTGAGAATACGGAGGGCCTGAGCAAAACAAGAAATAGAGGCCCTCAACATGATCATTGGCAACTAAAATGATTTTATATATACTACTCACTCCATTTCAATAAACAATGCACCCTTGTTTTTCGTATTTTATCTTCGAAAAAATATTAATCTATATCTCTCTATTTAAAAATGATGTTTCAATTTTATGTAGATATACATGTATTTAGATGAGTTTAGTTTGCAGATACATGCAAGTTTTGATGAAGTTGAAACATATTTTTCAGGATGAAGTATATAAAAAAATTGATATAAAACTGGTATCATTAGAAAGTATTTTCCAACACGATTCTAACAATGCTGCTTATGTATTATATGATCGTGATATTGTTGTCCTATTTATTTGGTCAAGGTTCACATTGAAATGTGGTAAAATAAATTAAAAGAAGTGCATCGTGTGAAAAAGCAATCTAAGAATTCAAAAGTGCTAATTGTTAGTCGAAACATGACATCATTGAGACAAAATATTAATATTCATTGGAAGACTAACTGAATTAGCTGCACTCGCGATGAAAGAGAAAGAGAAGATACGGGTAAGAGCAAGTACAATAAGGTACAGTCTTTTTGTTTGTTTGTTTGGGTTGCTCATCAAGCTTATCGCTCGATACAATAAGGTACAGTCAGCGGGAGTGGTGTTTGGAACATGGGTGCATAGTGGGTGGTATCATAGAGTACTATCATAGATATGCTATATTTATTATAGTGGAGTATTGAAAATGGCATATATAGAAGGGGATATTGAGAATTGAGAGTGGCATAAACACAACTTCAGTTTTTGTAATGGCATAAACACAACTTGTGAATTGAGGAGTGGCATAGAACCAATTAACACTTGTTTCAATAACAGCCATCAAAAGCCAATCGAACGCACGAGAATGGATCCAAAATTTACCCATTTTAAGTTTCACGAGAAAATTTTAAACTTAAAATTCGTACTGCCTAGAAGTTTTTGAAACAAAAATCCAGTAAATCTTATATGTCGGGTTATGCATTCTGGGGGAGTTTCATCAGATTCAGCCATATTGTTTATCAATAAACCTCATTTTATGTTTTACAACCAACTTTAAACTTAAAATTCAAACTGTCCAGTAAAAAGAACAACATTCCAGTAAATCTTATATATTTCTTCTGCATTCCGGGAAAGATTGGTCGGATTCAAAAAAAATAGTTTGGGAATAAACATTGTTTTTGTCTGGAAACGACTTATTGTAGAGTGATTTTTGGTTGGATACATTCATGTGTGTTCGATTGGCTTTGGATGGCTGATATTGAACCAAAGTCAACGCTGGGCTTTTGACCTAGCTGAACGTCACTGGAGCTGCGTCAAAAGTCCAGCCATGACTTTGTCTCAATAACAGCCATCAAAAGCCGATCGAACGCACAGGAATGGATCCAACCAAAAATCACTCAACCGCTGGAATTTTGACCTGAAAGTCACTGAAGCTGTGTCCATACTTGCCCAACAGGTTGCGTATGAACGTAAACCAACATATCTGAGCAAACAGGTCGAATATAAAACTATATAACTAAATGCCACGTTATTTGAGCCGATTTCAGCAAACCAACTGAGGTCTATTTTTTTTAGGCTGGACAGTGGTTTCCTCGCTGTGTATTTTTCACTGTAATAAAAAAGAGGGAAAATGTTACTGGAGAGCAGCAACTAAAAGGATCATAGATCCCAAACAGCAAAATCTAGCTAAAAAGGTTATACCCATGATGATAAGCCATGATATGATTTCCTCTTTGCCTTACAAACAAGCAGTGGCGGACCTAGGATTTTAGGAAAGGGTATGACACAACAAAATTTTGGAGTTTCTATTGAATTTCTTTTGTCCTAATAAAAATAATTAAATAAAATACTTTCTCGGATTCATACTAATTAACTCAAATTTGTCTAGATATAAATGTATCTACTCAACAAACTTGTCTAAGATACATCAGTATCTAGACAAAGTTGAGTCAATTAATTTGGATTGAAGGGAGTATGTCAAAATGATTAAATAAAACAGATTTTGCATATAATCAAAATGTAAATTGTTGAAAAATGCACCGTTGACGGGGTGCTCTAATTTTGAACTGAATTCTCACTAAATATATATAATTAATCATATACTTGACTACCAAAGATTAATTATCAGTTGATTAATCGTATATACAGTAGCAAGATATTTCCTTTGATTAATCATGATATCTAATCAGGTCATGGTGCATGGCCATAGCTGGCCTTGTAGGCTTACACGCGAGACAAAATCGCACATCTTGAAAAACATGCAAGTAGACTGTTGGCTAAAGCCAATGCATTAATCAATCGGATGTCTAATCAATCGGTTACATGCACTAGCTCAGTGTTCGCATGGCTGCACGCCACATGTATTAGCACCGCATGTATACATATACATCACTCATCTTGATTAATTGCTCAGCTCATTAAACTATCAAAGATCTTGCACGGCTTGGACGCAGGGTATGCCGTGGCATATACGGCATACCCTGTAGATCCGCCACCGCAAACAAGGAGAGCCATTTCATCCTTGAATCTCTTGCGGCTTCTGTAAAAGCTTGGGGGCGAACAGATCAATCGAAAGCAATATAATACCAACAAATTCTTTCTTCTTTTTGGCCGTAAATCCACCGATGTATTAGCAGTGCAAAGAACCCAGAAGTAATAAGATTACAAACAGGTCCATAGAGGACTGGCACCAAGCGACGACTACAGACATTGGGCAATGGTGAGCAGTACAGTGTACAGTACGAACGAATTCGAGCAAATAGGTAAAGCGGAAAACAATGTCAAACAAACACATCGAGAGGAAAACAATATCAACCGATCGATTCGAACGAACTAACGAACTTATAAGGGCTGGGCGACGGCGACTGACTTCGATTGAGCTATAATGAATCGTACTTGCCCAGGCCTGAAGATAGCATGCATACCGTGAGGATCTACCAGCTGACCGCGCCTGCCGGTGCGGCTGGAGAAGAACGGCGCCACCAGCAGTCGCCGGCTGACGCGGCTGATAGACAGCGTGGGGAAGTTTTGGTGCGCGGCCTGGTTCACCGAGGGTGTGTCTAGAGAAGAACAGGGCGCCGAAGGAGGTGTCTAGAGAAGAACAAGGTGGGCTGGGTGCTGAGTTAAAGGCGAGCGTTCGAAATATTGGGCGCGCGTTCGAAAGTTTAGGTGCGCGAGGGAGGTGTCTGCTGTGCTGAGTTAAAGGCGAGCGTTCGAAATTTCCCCGTCCTCTTCTTTTTTGGGCTAATCTATCTATACCTCTATTCTATCTACATGTTTTTTATTTTTTTCTATTCTATACATGAGTTTTTGAAATTGAATTTTTTCACTCTGTCAGCCTTCCGGCCAATGCTCATTTGAAGTAATTGAAGCTGTTGATTTGCAGCTTAGAGGTGCTATCTACCGCTCATCATACAAGGACTCTTCAGATCTAAACGGCTGTGAATGCACGGATTCGTCACCCATCCTTCCCTTGGACTGGCGATGCTGAAAGCCTGAAACACTGGAACCCTCTAGATACTTCGGGATACCTCACTGCCCCACATTATTAGACAGGCCTTTTCCGACACGGGAAGTCAAAAGTTGGGGGCTCCATGCAGTACATATGAATACTCGCTAGCTGCATGGTCTAGAAGCAGACTAGAGTAAATCATCAATTCGTCAAATCAATTGGTGTATAATTTTTTTTAGCAGCTAAGACGCCGGCATGAACCATTTTATCAACTTGAATGCTTACTACATGACATAAGAAGACTATGTACTTTGGTTTTTCATTTTTCTGATTTTTTAAATTTTGTGCCCATTTGAATCTTGGTCAAATCCTAGGTTTGACCAAGATTAAACAAGTTTAAAACATGAAAATGAAAAGGTAATCATGGATCCTTCTTAGTCACTCTAAAATGAAGCTTTTGGGATGTTCTTGAAATTTCCATGTTTGAAACCCAAAACGACTTCTCTTCATGCTTGACTTCATAAGACAGAGTTTAGGGGTTAGGGGGTAGATACATGATTTGTCTAGTTTGCATATATCTAGACCTTTTTTGTCAACTTTAATGCTTACTATATGACACAAGAAGACTATGTGCTTTGGTTTTTCATTTTTCTATTTTTTTTGAATTTTTTGCCCATATATTCGAATCTTTGTCAAATCCTAGGTTTGACCAGGATTTAAACAAGTTTAAAACATGAAAATGAAAAGGTAAGCCTGGATCCTTCTTAGTCACTCTAAAATGAAGCTTTTGGGAGGTTCTTGAAATTTCCATGTTTGAAACCCAAAACCACTTCTCTTCATGATTGACTTCATAAGACAGAGTTTAGGGTTAGGGGTAGATATATACATGATTTTCTGGTTTGAATATGTCTAGACCTTGTTTATCAACTTGAATGCTTACTATATGACACAAGAAGACTATATGCTTTTGTTTTTCATTTTTCTGATTTTTTTTGAATTTTATGCCCGTTTGAATCTTTTGGTCAAATCTTAGGTTTGACCCAGATTTAAACAAGTTTAAGACATGCAAATGAAAAGGGAAGCTTGCATCCTTCTTAGTCACTCTAAAATGAATTTTTAAGAGGTTTTTGAAATTTCCATGTTTGAAACCCAAAACCACTTCTCTTCATGCTTGACTTCATAATACAAAGTTTAGGGGTTAGGGGGAGATACATGATTTGTCTAGTTTGAATATGTCTAGACCTTGTTTATCAACTTTAATGCTTACTATATGACATAAGAAGACTATGTGCTTTCGTTTTTCATTTTTCTATTTTTTTGTATTTTATACCCATATATTTGAATCTTTGTGAAATCCTAGGTTTGACTAGGATTTAAACAAGTTTAGAACATGAAAGTGAAAAGGTAAGCCTGGATCCTTCTTAGTCACAATCTAAAATGAAGCTTTTGGGAGGTTCTTCAAATTTCCATGTTTGAAACCCAAAACCACTTCTCTTCATAAGACAGAGTTTAGGGTTAGGGGTAGATATATACATGATTTTTCTGGTTTGAATATGTCTAGACCTTGTTTATCAACTTGAATGCTTACTATATGACATAAGAAGACTATATGCTTTTGTTTTTTCATTTTTCTGATTTTTTTGAATTTATGCATGTTTGAATCTTTTGGTCAAATCTTAGGTTTGACCAAGATTTAAACAAGTTTAAGACAAGAAAATGAAAAGGATGTTTGAAACCCAAAACCACTTCTCTCCATGCTTGACTTCACAATATACAAAGTTTAGGGAAAATGTCAGTCTTTTTATGCAAATCTGCACATAAATGGCTCAAATTAAAACAGTATACTCGTTTCAGTGTTTTTGATTTCCTATAAAAAAATAGATTTTCCTGAGAAGTTCTAATTTTTGCCAGAATTTGAAAATTTTGGATTTCTTGTTCCTATTTAGATATTATAGATACTAGGTGACTCAACGACTGCTCCCTCAATTCGGCTCCCGGGTGCGTATGCTCCCTCTACCAACAAAATATATTTCAAAGTGTGAAAAAATTTGACAAAAAATTCTACATGTACATCTCCATAATATATGTGTGTGCGTCAAGTTTCACGAAAAAATAATATTTTTTATGACACACACATATATTATGGAGATGTACATGTAGAATTTTTTGTCAAAACTTAAATCCTGTTGAAAAGCATTGTTTTAAGCACTGAATTTTGTCTTTTTTACACACGTCACATGATAAGTTCATTTTTTATGAAACGACTTTGTGAGCGCGTAGCACATGAAGATGTACGTGCGGATTTTTTGTTTCAAATTTTTTGAGATTTAAAATATGTGTAAGATGCAATTTAAAATATAGGTAGCATATGCTCCCATGTTCCAAAACACCACTCCCACTCAACGACTCAACATTGACTCGACTCAGACACAACTACTACATTGACACAAGTACTAATATAATAAAGTAAGAGTACTAGTTTGTTTACATTTCCACAGGCCAATTTTACGAACAAAATTTCGAAAATTAACCTTCAGAAACTCGGAAGCCAGGTGACACAACAGTCATCAAGGATTGCAGCTAGTGGTACACAGTGACCTGGTCAAGATCTACCTTGAGCCTGCTTGACGCTTCAGCTCGGAGTTGAGAGCCTTCTCCTGTGACAGCTCGGCCTCTAGTTTGTCCGTCCTAACCGTGAGGTTCAGGATCAGTCCGGCGAGTTTGTCCATGGTCTCCGCCTGGCCGAGGCTCCGCCGCTGGATCTCATTACTCGCAGTGAACGATTTCATGGCGATATCGTCGAGAATGCGAATCCGGATCTTCTCAGTGGCGAGCTCAGAATAAAGTCTCATGCACTCATCGGCGAGGGCGCTTCTGTCCGCCGTCTCGACGCAGAAATCGCCCATAACCATTTCTAAAATGGGACCGATCTCGTAGCGGGGCTTCTATCAGATGGGGATGGAGCACAAAATCAGAAGTGTACCCAGAGAAGTACCAAGAAAGAGAAAATGGGAATCCCAATTTGCACGAATGTCTATACCTCGCTGCTTTGAGAACTTGGCTCCGTGGAAGATGTTTCCGCAGGCAGGAGGGCTGCGGGAAAACTAAGGCCGCCCGACCTGAATATACGATTGAGAGAAGGTAAGAAAAGGAGGGGATGATAAGTTGTGAAAGACATAGAAAGATGCGCAAGAACGGAGGATCGCCTGAAGGTAGCAGTCGCGGGCTGCGACGCCCTTGAAGACTCTTGCGCAGAAGGCACCTCGACAGCAGCACAGGGACGCCATTGCTGGGATTCCCTCAGCTTCGCCGCAGCCGCACGAGCCCTTCTGTGGCGAGACTTGCTCCCGGTCATGGTGGCGAAGTAGTATTCCAAGAGGTAAACAAAGTGGTGAACTGAGGAAGACGGCAAGAGCAAAGGTTAGTTCTTAAATTTGGCCTCCCCGTCTCCTCGGCACCTCGCGAGTAGTAATACTGGTCAAAGAGCAAACTTCAAGGCAGAGACTTGGTGGGCCATTCATCTCCAACTATACTTCCTCCGATCCGAATGATACCAAATTTTTGAATGACAAATCACCCAAAACAGTATTCCAAGAGTATATGTAAGCTTTCATTTTGGAGTGACTAAGAGCATCCACAACGTGTAGCCAAAAGTGGTTCCATATTTGATTTTTGGCTTTTGGAACTAGTTCCATACATTGTAGAGGTAGTTCCAAAACCAGAAAAACAGGCAACCGGAGCAAGTAGGTGCTCCGATGCCAAATTTCACTTTTGGCATTTGGAACTAGTTCCCTACATTGTGAGAGTAGTTCCATATTGGCTTTATGTGTTGTTTTAGCTTGATGGCGGGACCCACGTTATAAATATTTGGAACCACTACATTGTGGAGCTATTGCTATATTTCACACCAAAGCCAAATTCACCATCGTATCAGATTTGGCAATAGCAACATTGTGGATGCGCTAAGAAGGATGCAGGCTTACCTTTTCATTTTCATGTTATAAACTTGTTTAAATATTGGTTAAACCTATGATTTGACCAAGATCAAATGGGCATAAAAATTCAGAAAAAATCAAAAAGATGAAAATCAAAGCACATAGTATTATTATGTCATATAGTAAGCATTCAAGTTGATAAACAAGGTCTAAACAACAAACTCGACATTATGAAGTCAACAACATGAAGAGAAGTGGTTTTGGGTTTCAAACATGGAAATTTCAAAAACCTCCCAAAAGCTTCATTTTAGAGTGACTAATATATATAAGAAGGATCCATGCCTGCTTACCACCTTTTCATTTTCATATTTTAAACTTGTTTAAATCCGTGTCAAATTAAACCAAGGATTTGACCAAAAGATTCAAATGGGCATAAAATTTTAAAAAAATCAGAAAAATGAAAAACAAAAGCATATAGTCTTCTTATGTCATATAGTAAGCATTCAAGTTGATAAACAAGGTTTGGACATGCATATTCAAACCTAGGCAAATCATGTATCTACCCCCTAGCCCCTAAACTCTATCTTATGAAGTCAAGCATGAAGAGAAGTGGTTTTGGGTTTCAAACATGAAAATTTCAAGAACATCCCAAAAACTTCATTTTAGAGTGACTAAGAAGGATACAGGCTTCCCCTTTTCATTTTCATGTTTTATACTTGTTTAAATCTTGGTCAAACCTAGGATTTGACAAAGATTCAAATGTGCATCAAAATAAAAAAAATCAGAAAAATTAAAAACCAAAGCACATAGTTTTCTTATGTCATATAGTTAGCATTAAAGTTGATATAAACAAGGTCTGGATATATTCAAACAAGAAAAATCATGTATCTACCCCTAACCCTAAACTCTGTCTTATGTAGTCAAGCATGAAGAGAAGTGGTTTTGGGTTTCAAACTTGGAAATTTCAAGAACCCCCAAAAGCTTCATTTTAGAGTGACTAAAGGATCCAGGTCGGGCTTACCTTTTATTTTCATGTTTTAAAATTGTTCAAATCTTGGTCAAACCGTATCTAGGATTTGATCTAGATTCAAATGGGCATAAAATTTCAAAAAAATGAAAAACCAAAGCATATAGCCTTCTTATGTCATATAGTAAGCACTCAAGTTGGTAAACAAGGTCTAGACATATTCAAACCAGAAAAATCATGTATCTACCCCTAACCCTAAACTTTGTCTTAATTATGAAGTCAAGCACGAAGAGAAGTCGTTTTGGGTTTCAAACATGGACATTTCAAAAACCCTCCCAAAAGCTTCATTGTGGTGTGACGTACTAAGAAGGATACATGCTTACATTTTCAACAACCCCCCTAAAAGCTTCATTATAGAGTGACTAAGAAAGGATCCAGTCTGGCGGGCTTACCTTTTATTTTCTTGGTTTAAACTTGTTCAAATCTCGGTCAAACCTAGGATTTGACCAAGATTCAAAATGTGCATCAAAATTTAAAAAAATTAAAAACCAAATTAAAGCGCATAGTGTTCTTATGTCATATAGTAAGCATTAAAGTTGATAAACAAGGTCTAGACACATATTCAAACAAGACAAATCATGTATCTATACCCCTAACCCCTAAACTCTATCTTATGAAGTCAACAACATGAAGAGAAGTGGTTTTGGGTTTCAAACATGGAAATTTCAAAAACCTCCCAAAAGCTTCATTTTAGAGTGACTAATATATATAAGAAGGATCCATGCCTGCTTACCACCTTTTCATTTTCATATTTTAAACTTGTTTAAATCCGTGTCAAATTAAACCAAGGATTTGACCAAAAGATTCAAATGGGCATAAAATTTTAAAAAAAATCAGAAAAATGAAAAACAAAAGCATATAGTCTTCTTATGTCATATAGTAAGCATTCAAGTTGATAAACAAGGTTTGGACATGCATATTCAAACCTAGGCAAATCATGTATCTATCCCCTAGCCCCTAAACTCTATCTTATGAAGTCAAGCATGAAGAGAAGTGGTTTTGGGTTTCAAACATGAAAATTTCAAGAACATCCCAAAAACTTCATTTTAGAGTGACTAAGAAAGGATACAGGCTTCCCCTTTTCATTTTCATGTTTTATACTTGTTTAAATCTTGGTCAAACCTAGGATTTGACAAAGATTCAAATGTGCATCTATCAAAATAAAAAAATCAGAAAAATTAAAAACCAAAGCACATAGTTTTCTTATGTCATATATAGTTAGCATTAAAGTTGATATAAACAAGGTCTAGATATATTCAAACAAGAAAAATCATGTATCTACCCCTAACCCTAAACTCTATCTTATGTAGTCAAGCATGAAGAGAAGTGGTTTTGGGTTTCAAACTTGGAAATTTCAAGAACCCCCAAAAGCTTCATTTTAGAGTGACTAAAGGATCCAGGTCGGGCTTACCTTTTATTTTCATGTTTTAAAATTGTTCAAATCTTGGTCAAACTGTACCTAGGATTTGATCAAGATTCAAATGGGCATAAAATTTCAAAAAAAAATGAAAAACCAAAGCATATAGCCTTCTTATGTCATATAGTAAGCACTCAAGTTGGTAAACAAGGTCTAGACATATTCAAACCAGAAAAATCATGTTTCTACCCCTAGCCCTAAACTCTGTCTTATGAAGTCAAGCACGAAGAGAAGTCGTTTTGGATTTCAAACATGGAAATTTCAAAAACCTTCCCAAAAGCTTCATTTTGGAGTGACTAATTAAGAAGGATACAGGCTTACCTTTTCATTTTCATGTTTTAAACTTGTTTAAATATTGGTTAAGCCTAGGATTTGACCAAGATCAAATGGGCATAAAAATTCAGAAAAAATCAAAAAAATGAAAACCAAAGCACATAGTATTATTATGTCATATAGTAAGCATTCAAGTTGATAAACAAGGTCTAAACAACAAACTAGACAAATCATGTATCTACCCCCTAACCCTAAACTCTGTCTTATGAAGTCAAGCATGAAGAGAAGTGGTTTTGGGTTTCAAACATGGAAATTTCAAAAAACTCCCAAAAGCTTCTCATTTTTGAGTGACTAAGAAGGATTCAGGCTTACCTTTTCATTTTCATGTTTTAAACTTGTTCAAATCTTGGTCAAACTTAGGATTTGACCAAGATTCAAATGTGCATAAAAATTGGGAGGAAGGGTATGAATTACAATTCAAAAAAACAAGGTAACTTAAATACTTGGATGCCCCAAAGATGTGTGGAAGCCCAGAACAATGGCAAAACATGTGCGCACGCTGCATCCAATTCAAGTAGAACACATAGTAGGCATCGATAGTTTGACCTAAATTTGAAATCAGAGAGAAGGTGGTTAGAAAAAATCGAAATTGGCAAAGCAAAGCATGAAATCATAAATTTGTGATGCACTATAGCTATGAAAAGTATCAAACAATGCATACCAAAATGATTTTTTAGAGGAATACTAGTTCAACTTATTTTAATTTTATATTAGTAGCCCAAAATCGAACTAGTAGTTGGATATTTCTGAACTTGATCTGTAGTAGTGGGCAAAACCCTAGTTTAACCTATTTAATCATAGATTCGTAGGTCGATTTTTCTACTTTTTTATTATTACTATGCAGCACATGTGTGTTTGCCCGTCGAGTGAAACTCGGAGGAAGAAGGGATCACTCGGAAGGAGAGAAGAAGGGAGAGAATTATGGTGTCTCCCCTTTTTCGGGTGATGATGTTGACTTTTGTGCAGGGTTTGTCAGTGAGCAGGAGCGAGCGAGCGAGCGAGCGAGTCGAGCGAGGCCGAGAATGAGAGAGATTTGTTTTTTTTTGTGAGAGGGACAACCGAAGGATCCAGAAGGACCCACATACTTCCAATACGCATCCTGATGCGTCTTCTCTTGACAAAGAAAATGGCTGGGAGTTTGCGTACCTATTGCACGTGACTTGTGCTCACTGAAGTGTGGGACCTCACGCATGGGCACCACACGTAAGTGACAGACCTGTTGATGTAAAAACTCGGTTGATTATTATACTACTACATTTATACAAAGTTTCCTATGGATTCAAGGGTACGAAAGCCAAGTTAAATCATTTACATGACATTATTTTTTCCATGAAGCCAAGTTAACTCATTTATCAATTGGTACATTTTGGAGTGACTAAGAAGGATCCAGGCTTACTTTTTCATTTTCATGTTTTAAACATGTTTAAATCTTGGTCAAACCTATGACTTGACCAAGATTCAAATGGGCATAAAAATTCAAAAAAAAGAAAAACAAAAGCACACCGTCTTCCTATGTCATATATCAAGGTGATAAACAAGGTCTGCCATATTCAAACCACAAAAATCATGTATCTACCCCCTAACCCTAAACAAGGATCCAGGCTTACCCTTTTCATTTTCATGTTTTTAAACTTGTTCAAATCTTGGTCAAACTTAGGATTTGACGAAGATTCAAATGGGCGTAAAAATACTTAGAAAAATCATGTACGTATCTACCCCAAACCCTAAACTCTATCTTACGAAGCCAAGCATGAAGAGAAGTGGTTTTGGGTTTCAAACATGGAAATTTCAAAAACCTCCCAAAAGCTTCATTTTAGAGTGACTAAGAAGGATCCATGCTTACCTTTTATTTTCATGTTTTAAACATGTTCAAATCTTGGTCAAACCGTACGTACCTAGGATTTGACCAAGATTCAAATGGGCATAAAAATTCAAAAAAAATGAAAAACCAAAGCACATAGCCTAGCTTCTTATATATGCCATATAGTAAGCACTCAAGCTAGTTGATAAACAAAGTCTAGACATATTCAAACCAGAAAAATCATGTATCTATATACCCCTAACCCTAAACTTTGTCTTAATTATGAAGTCAAGCACGAAGAGAAGTCGTTTTGGGTTTCAAACATGGACATTTCAAAAACCCTCCCAAAAGCTTCATTGTGGTGTGACGTACTAAGAAGGATACATGCTTACATTTTCAACAACCCCCCTAAAAGCTTCATTATAGAGTGACTAAGAAAGGATCCAGTCTGGCGGGCTTACCTTTTATTTTCTTGTTTTAAACTTGTTCAAATCTCGGTCAAACCTAGGATTTGACCAAGATTCAAAATGTGCATCAAAATTTAAAAAAATTAAAAACCAAATTAAAGCGCATAGTGTTCTTATGTCATATAGTAAGCATTAAAGTTGATAAACAAGGTCTAGACACATATTCAAACAAGACAAGTCATGTATATATACCCCTAACCCCTAAACTCTATCTTATGAAGTCAACAACATGAAGAGAAGTGGTTTTGGGTTTCAAACATGGAAATTTCAAAAACCTCCCAAAAGCTTCATTTTAGAGTGACTAATATATATAAGAAGGATACATGCCTGCTTACCACCTTTTCATTTTCATATTTTAAACTTGTTTAAATCCGTGTCAAATTAAACCAAGGATTTGACCAAAAGATTCAAATGGGCATAAAATTTAAAAAAATCAGAAAAATGAAAAACAAATGCATATAGTCTTCTTATGTCATATAGTAAGCATTCAAGTTGATAAACAAGGTTTGGACATGCATATTCAAACCTAGGCAAATCATGTATCTATCCCCTAGCCCCTAAACTCTATCTTATGAAGTCAAGCATGAAGAGAAGTGGTTTTGGGTTTCAAACATGAAAATTTCAAGAACATCCCAAAAACTTCATTTTAGAGTGACTAAGAAAGGATACAGGCTTCCCCTTTTCATTTTCATGTTTTATACTTGTTTAAATCTTGGCCAAACCTAGGATTTGACAAAGATTCAAATGTGCATCTATCAAAATAAAAAAATCAGAAAAATTAAAAACCAAAGCACATAGTTTTCTTATGTCATATATAGTTAGCATTAAAGTTGATATAAACAAGGTCTAGATATATTCAAACAAGAAAAATCATGTATCTACCCCTAACCCTAAACTCTGTCTTATGTAGTCAAGCATGAAGAGAAGTGGTTTTGGGTTTCAAACTTGGAAATTTCAAGAACCCCCCAAAAGCTTCATTTTAGAGTGACTAAAGGATCCAGGTCGGGCTTACCTTTTATTTTCATGTTTTAAAATTGTTCAAATCTTGGTCAAACTGTACCTAGGATTTGATCAAGATTCAAATGGGCATAAAATTTCAAAAAAATGAAAAACCAAAGCATATAGCCTTCTTATGTCATATAGTAAGCACTCAAGTTGGTAAACAAGGTCTAGACATATTCAAACCAGAAAAATCATGTTTCTACCCCTAGCCCTAAACTTTGTCTTATGAAGTCAAGCACGAAGAGAAGTCGTTTTGGATTTCAAACATGGAAATTTCAAAAACCTTCCCAAAAGCTTCATTTTGGAGTGACTAAGAAGGATACAGGCTTACCTTTTCATTTTCATGTTTTAAACTTGTTTAAATATTGGTTAAGCCTAGGATTTGACCAAGATCAAATGGGCATAAAAATTCAGAAAAAATCAAAAAAAATGAAAACCAAAGCACATAGTATTATTATGTCATATAGTAAGCATTCAAGTTGATAAACAAGGTCTAAACAACAAACTAGACAAATCATGTATCTACCCCCTAACCCTAAACTCTGTCTTATGAAGTCAAGCATGAAGAGAAGTGGTTTTGGGTTTCAAACATGGAAATTTCAAAAAACTCCCAAAAGCTTCTCATTTTTGAGTGACTAAGAAGGATTCAGGCTTACCTTTTCATTTTCATGTTTTAAACTTGTTCAAATCTTGGTCAAACTTAGGATTTGACCAAGATTCAAATGTGCATAAAAATTGGGAGGAAGGGTATGAATTACAATTCAAAAAAACAAGGTAACTTAAATACTTGGATGCCCCAAAGATGTGTGGAAGCCCAGAACAATGGCAAAACATGTGCGCACGCTGCATCCAATTCAAGTAGAACACATAGTAGGCATCGATAGTTTGACCTAAATTTGAAATCAGAGAGAAGGTGGTTAGAAAAAATCGAAATTGGCAAAGCAAAGCATGAAATCATAAATTTGTGATGCACTATAGCTATGAAAAGTATCAAACAATGCATACCAAAATGATTTTTTAGAGGAATACTAGTTCAACTTATTTTAATTTTATATTAGTAGCCCAAAATCGAACTAGTAGTTGGATATTTCTGAACTTGATCTGTAGTAGTGGGCAAAACCCTAGTTTAACCTATTTAATCATAGATTCGTAGGTCGATTTTTCTACTTTTTTATTATTACTATGCAGCACATGTGTGTTTGCCCGTCGAGTGAAACTCGGAGGAAGAAGGGATCACTCGGAAGGAGAGAAGAAGGGAGAGAATTATGGTGTCTCCCCTTTTTCGGGTGATGATGTTGACTTTTGTGCAGGGTTTGTCAGTGAGCAGGAGCGAGCGAGCGAGCGAGTCGAGCGAGGCCGAGAATGAGAGAGATTTGTTTTTTTTTTTGTGAGAGGGACAACCGAAGGATCCAGAAGGACCCACATACTTCCAATACGCATCCTGATGCGTCTTCTCTTGACAAAGAAAATGGCTGGGAGTTTGCGTACCTATTGCACGTGACTTGTGCTCACTGAAGTGTGGGACCTCACGCATGGGCACCACACGTAAGTGACAGACCTGTTGATGTAAAAACTCGGTTGATTATTATACTACTACATTTATACAAAGTTTCCTATGGATTCAAGGGTACGAAAGCCAAGTTAAATCATTTACATGACATTATTTTTTCCATGAAGCCAAGTTAACTCATTTATCAATTGGTACATTTTGGAGTGACTAAGAAGGATCCAGGCTTACTTTTTCATTTTCATGTTTTAAACCTGTTTAAATCTTGGTCAAACCTATGACTTGACCAAGATTCAAATGGGCATAAAAATTCAAAAAAAAGAAAAACAAAAGCACACCGTCTTCCTATGTCATATATCAAGGTGATAAACAAGGTCTGCCATATTCAAACCACAAAAATCATGTATCTACCCCCTAACCCTAAACAAGGATCCAGGCTTACCCTTTTCATTTTCATGTTTTTAAACTTGTTCAAATCTTGGTCAAACTTAGGATTTGACGAAGATTCAAATGGGCGTAAAAATACTTAGAAAAATCATGTACGTATCTACCCCAAACCCTAAACTCTATCTTACGAAGCCAAGCATGAAGA
The DNA here is from genome assembly GCA_030979885.1 of Lolium multiflorum. Taxonomy (NCBI): domain Eukaryota; kingdom Viridiplantae; phylum Streptophyta; class Magnoliopsida; order Poales; family Poaceae; genus Lolium; species Lolium multiflorum. The sequence continues at coordinate 116,260,350 of CM061748.1, read as the reverse complement.
GAAGTGGTTTTGGGTTTCAAACATGAAAATTTCAAGAACATCCCAAAAACTTCATTTTAGAGTGACTAAGAAAGGATACAGGCTTCCCCTTTTCATTTTCATGTTTTATACTTGTTTAAATCTTGGCCAAACCTAGGATTTGACAAAGATTCAAATGTGCATCTATCAAAATAAAAAAATCAGAAAAATTAAAAACCAAAGCACATAGTTTTCTTATGTCATATATAGTTAGCATTAAAGTTGATATAAACAAGGTCTAGATATATTCAAACAAGAAAAATCATGTATCTACCCCTAACCCTAAACTCTGTCTTATGTAGTCAAGCATGAAGAGAAGTGGTTTTGGGTTTCAAACTTGGAAATTTCAAGAACCCCCCAAAAGCTTCATTTTAGAGTGACTAAAGGATCCAGGTCGGGCTTACCTTTTATTTTCATGTTTTAAAATTGTTCAAATCTTGGTCAAACTGTACCTAGGATTTGATCAAGATTCAAATGGGCATAAAATTTCAAAAAAATGAAAAACCAAAGCATATAGCCTTCTTATGTCATATAGTAAGCACTCAAGTTGGTAAACAAGGTCTAGACATATTCAAACCAGAAAAATCATGTTTCTACCCCTAGCCCTAAACTTTGTCTTATGAAGTCAAGCACGAAGAGAAGTCGTTTTGGATTTCAAACATGGAAATTTCAAAAACCTTCCCAAAAGCTTCATTTTGGAGTGACTAAGAAGGATACAGGCTTACCTTTTCATTTTCATGTTTTAAACTTGTTTAAATATTGGTTAAGCCTAGGATTTGACCAAGATCAAATGGGCATAAAAATTCAGAAAAAATCAAAAAAAATGAAAACCAAAGCACATAGTATTATTATGTCATATAGTAAGCATTCAAGTTGATAAACAAGGTCTAAACAACAAACTAGACAAATCATGTATCTACCCCCTAACCCTAAACTCTGTCTTATGAAGTCAAGCATGAAGAGAAGTGGTTTTGGGTTTCAAACATGGAAATTTCAAAAAACTCCCAAAAGCTTCTCATTTTTGAGTGACTAAGAAGGATTCAGGCTTACCTTTTCATTTTCATGTTTTAAACTTGTTCAAATCTTGGTCAAACTTAGGATTTGACCAAGATTCAAATGTGCATAAAAATTGGGAGGAAGGGTATGAATTACAATTCAAAAAAACAAGGTAACTTAAATACTTGGATGCCCCAAAGATGTGTGGAAGCCCAGAACAATGGCAAAACATGTGCGCACGCTGCATCCAATTCAAGTAGAACACATAGTAGGCATCGATAGTTTGACCTAAATTTGAAATCAGAGAGAAGGTGGTTAGAAAAAATCGAAATTGGCAAAGCAAAGCATGAAATCATAAATTTGTGATGCACTATAGCTATGAAAAGTATCAAACAATGCATACCAAAATGATTTTTTAGAGGAATACTAGTTCAACTTATTTTAATTTTATATTAGTAGCCCAAAATCGAACTAGTAGTTGGATATTTCTGAACTTGATCTGTAGTAGTGGGCAAAACCCTAGTTTAACCTATTTAATCATAGATTCGTAGGTCGATTTTTCTACTTTTTTATTATTACTATGCAGCACATGTGTGTTTGCCCGTCGAGTGAAACTCGGAGGAAGAAGGGATCACTCGGAAGGAGAGAAGAAGGGAGAGAATTATGGTGTCTCCCCTTTTTCGGGTGATGATGTTGACTTTTGTGCAGGGTTTGTCAGTGAGCAGGAGCGAGCGAGCGAGCGAGCGAGTCGAGCGAGGCCGAGAATGAGAGAGATTTGTTTTTTTGTGAGAGGGACAACCGAAGGATCCAGAAGGACCCACATACTTCCAATACGCATCCTGATGCGTCTTCTCTTGACAAAGAAAATGGCTGGGAGTTTGCGTACCTATTGCACGTGACTTGTGCTCACTGAAGTGTGGGACCTCACGCATGGGCACCACACGTAAGTGACAGACCTGTTGATGTAAAAACTCGGTTGATTATTATACTACTACATTTATACAAAGTTTCCTATGGATTCAAGGGTACGAAAGCCAAGTTAAATCATTTACATGACATTATTTTTTCCATGAAGCCAAGTTAACTCATTTATCAATTGGTACATTTTGGAGTGACTAAGAAGGATCCAGGCTTACTTTTTCATTTTCATGTTTTAAACCTGTTTAAATCTTGGTCAAACCTATGACTTGACCAAGATTCAAATGGGCATAAAAATTCAAAAAAAAGAAAAACAAAAGCACACCGTCTTCCTATGTCATATATCAAGGTGATAAACAAGGTCTGCCATATTCAAACCACAAAAATCATGTATCTACCCCCTAACCCTAAACAAGGATCCAGGCTTACCCTTTTCATTTTCATGTTTTTAAACTTGTTCAAATCTTGGTCAAACTTAGGATTTGACGAAGATTCAAATGGGCGTAAAAATACTTAGAAAAATCATGTACGTATCTACCCCAAACCCTAAACTCTATCTTACGAAGCCAAGCATGAAGAGAAGTGGTTTTGGGTTTCAAACATGGAAATTTCAAAAACCTCCCAAAAGCTTCATTTTAGAGTGACTAAGAAGGATCCATGCTTACCTTTTATTTTCATGTTTTAAACATGTTCAAATCTTGGTCAAACCGTACGTACCTAGGATTTGACCAAGATTCAAATGGGCATAAAAATTCAAAAAAAAATGAAAAACCAAAGCACATAGCCTAGCTTCTTATATATGCCATATAGTAAGCACTCAAGCTAGTTGATAAACAAAGTCTAGACATATTCAAACCAGAAAAATCATGTATCTATATACCCCTAACCCTAAACTTTGTCTTAATTATGAAGTCAAGCACGAAGAGAAGTCGTTTTGGGTTTCAAACATGGACATTTCAAAAACCCTCCCAAAAGCTTCATTGTGGTGTGACGTACTAAGAAGGATACATGCTTACATTTTCAACAACCCCCCTAAAAGCTTCATTATAGAGTGACTAAGAAAGGATCCAGTCTGGCGGGCTTACCTTTTATTTTCTTGTTTTAAACTTGTTCAAATCTCGGTCAAACCTAGGATTTGACCAAGATTCAAAATGTGCATCAAAATTTAAAAAAATTAAAAACCAAATTAAAGCGCATAGTGTTCTTATGTCATATAGTAAGCATTAAAGTTGATAAACAAGGTCTAGACACATATTCAAACAAGACAAGTCATGTATATATACCCCTAACCCCTAAACTCTATCTTATGAAGTCAACAACATGAAGAGAAGTGGTTTTGGGTTTCAAACATGGAAATTTCAAAAACCTCCCAAAAGCTTCATTTTAGAGTGACTAATATATATAAGAAGGATACATGCCTGCTTACCACCTTTTCATTTTCATATTTTAAACTTGTTTAAATCCGTGTCAAATTAAACCAAGGATTTGACCAAAAGATTCAAATGGGCATAAAATTTTAAAAAAATCAGAAAAATGAAAAACAAATGCATATAGTCTTCTTATGTCATATAGTAAGCATTCAAGTTGATAAACAAGGTTTGGACATGCATATTCAAACCTAGGCAAATCATGTATCTATCCCCTAGCCCCTAAACTCTATCTTATGAAGTCAAGCATGAAGAGAAGTGGTTTTGGGTTTCAAACATGAAAATTTCAAGAACATCCCAAAAACTTCATTTTAGAGTGACTAAGAAAGGATACAGGCTTCCCCTTTTCATTTTCATGTTTTATACTTGTTTAAATCTTGGCCAAACCTAGGATTTGACAAAGATTCAAATGTGCATCTATCAAAATAAAAAAATCAGAAAAATTAAAAACCAAAGCACATAGTTTTCTTATGTCATATATAGTTAGCATTAAAGTTGATATAAACAAGGTCTAGATATATTCAAACAAGAAAAATCATGTATCTACCCCTAACCCTAAACTCTGTCTTATGTAGTCAAGCATGAAGAGAAGTGGTTTTGGGTTTCAAACTTGGAAATTTCAAGAACCCCCAAAAGCTTCATTTTAGAGTGACTAAAGGATCCAGGTCGGGCTTACCTTTTATTTTCATGTTTTAAAATTGTTCAAATCTTGGTCAAACTGTACCTAGGATTTGATCAAGATTCAAATGGGCATAAAATTTCAAAAAAAATGAAAAACCAAAGCATATAGCCTTCTTATGTCATATAGTAAGCACTCAAGTTGGTAAACAAGGTCTAGACATATTCAAACCAGAAAAATCATGTTTCTACCCCTAGCCCTAAACTTTGTCTTATGAAGTCAAGCACGAAGAGAAGTCGTTTTGGATTTCAAACATGGAAATTTCAAAAACCTTCCCAAAAGCTTCATTTTGGAGTGACTAAGAAGGATACAGGCTTACCTTTTCATTTTCATGTTTTAAACTTGTTTAAATATTGGTTAAGCCTAGGATTTGACCAAGATCAAATGGGCATAAAAATTCAGAAAAAATCAAAAAAATGAAAACCAAAGCACATAGTATTATTATGTCATATAGTAAGCATTCAAGTTGATAAACAAGGTCTAAACAACAAACTAGACAAATCATGTATCTACCCCCTAACCCTAAACTCTGTCTTATGAAGTCAAGCATGAAGAGAAGTGGTTTTGGGTTTCAAACATGGAAATTTCAAAAAACTCCCAAAAGCTTCTCATTTTTGAGTGACTAAGAAGGATTCAGGCTTACCTTTTCATTTTCATGTTTTAAACTTGTTCAAATCTTGGTCAAACTTAGGATTTGACCAAGATTCAAATGTGCATAAAAATTGGGAGGAAGGGTATGAATTACAATTCAAAAAAACAAGGTAACTTAAATACTTGGATGCCCCAAAGATGTGTGGAAGCCTAGAACAATGGCAAAACATGTGCGCACGCTGCATCCAATTCAAGTAGAACACATAGTAGGCATCGATAGTTTGACCTAAATTTGAAATCAGAGAGAAGGTGGTTAGAAAAAATCGAAATTGGCAAAGCAAAGCATGAAATCATAAATTTGTGATGCACTATAGCTATGAAAAGTATCAAACAATGCATACCAAAATGATTTTTTAGAGGAATACTAGTTCAACTTATTTTAATTTTATATTAGTAGCCCAAAATCGAACTAGTAGTTGGATATTTCTGAACTTGATCTGTAGTAGTGGGCAAAACCCTAGTTTAACCTATTTAATCATAGATTCGTAGGTCGATTTTTCTACTTTTTTATTATTACTATGCAGCACATGTGTGTTTGCCCGTCGAGTGAAACTCGGAGGAAGAAGGGATCACTCGGAAGGAGAGAAGAAGGGAGAGAATTATGGTGTCTCCCCTTTTTCGGGTGATGATGTTGACTTTTGTGCAGGGTTTGTCAGTGAGCAGGAGCGAGCGAGCGAGCGAGTCGAGCGAGGCCGAGAATGAGAGAGATTTGTTTTTTTTTTGTGAGAGGGACAACCGAAGGATCCAGAAGGACCCACATACTTCCAATACGCATCCTGATGCGTCTTCTCTTGACAAAGAAAATGGCTGGGAGTTTGCGTACCTATTGCACGTGACTTGTGCTCACTGAAGTGTGGGACCTCACGCATGGGCACCACACGTAAGTGACAGACCTGTTGATGTAAAAACTCGGTTGATTATTATACTACTACATTTATACAAAGTTTCCTATGGATTCAAGGGTACGAAAGCCAAGTTAAATCATTTACATGACATTATTTTTTCCATGAAGCCAAGTTAACTCATTTATCAATTGGTACATTTTGGAGTGACTAAGAAGGATCCAGGCTTACTTTTTCATTTTCATGTTTTAAACCTGTTTAAATCTTGGTCAAACCTATGACTTGACCAAGATTCAAATGGGCATAAAAATTCAAAAAAAAGAAAAACAAAAGCACACCGTCTTCCTATGTCATATATCAAGGTGATAAACAAGGTCTGCCATATTCAAACCACAAAAATCATGTATCTACCCCCTAACCCTAAACAAGGATCCAGGCTTACCCTTTTCATTTTCATGTTTTTAAACTTGTTCAAATCTTGGTCAAACTTAGGATTTGACGAAGATTCAAATGGGCGTAAAAATACTTAGAAAAATCATGTACGTATCTACCCCAAACCCTAAACTCTATCTTACGAAGCCAAGCATGAAGAGAAGTGGTTTTGGGTTTCAAACATGAAAATTTCAAGAACATCCCAAAAACTTCATTTTAGAGTGACTAAGAAAGGATACAGGCTTCCCCTTTTCATTTTCATGTTTTATACTTGTTTAAATCTTGGTCAAACCTAGGATTTGACAAAGATTCAAATGTGCATCTATCAAAATAAAAAAATCAGAAAAATTAAAAACCAAAGCACATAGTTTTCTTATGTCATATATAGTTAGCATTAAAGTTGATATAAACAAGGTCTAGATATATTCAAACAAGAAAAATCATGTATCTACCCCTAACCCTAAACTCTGTCTTATGTAGTCAAGCATGAAGAGAAGTGGTTTTGGGTTTCAAACTTGGAAATTTCAAGAACCCCCCAAAAGCTTCATTTTAGAGTGACTAAAGGATCCAGGTCGGGCTTACCTTTTATTTTCATGTTTTAAAATTGTTCAAATCTTGGTCAAACTGTACCTAGGATTTGATCAAGATTCAAATGGGCATAAAATTTCAAAAAAATGAAAAACCAAAGCATATAGCCTTCTTATGTCATATAGTAAGCACTCAAGTTGGTAAACAAGGTCTAGACATATTCAAACCAGAAAAATCATGTTTCTACCCCTAGCCCTAAACTCTGTCTTATGAAGTCAAGCACGAAGAGAAGTCGTTTTGGATTTCAAACATGGAAATTTCAAAAACCTTCCCAAAAGCTTCATTTTGGAGTGACTAAGAAGGATACAGGCTTACCTTTTCATTTTCATGTTTTAAACTTGTTTAAATATTGGTTAAGCCTAGGATTTGACCAAGATCAAATGGGCATAAAAATTCAGAAAAAATCAAAAAAAATGAAAACCAAAGCACATAGTATTATTATGTCATATAGTAAGCATTCAAGTTGATAAACAAGGTCTAAACAACAAACTAGACAAATCATGTATCTACCCCCTAACCCTAAACTCTGTCTTATGAAGTCAAGCATGAAGAGAAGTGGTTTTGGGTTTCAAACATGGAAATTTCAAAAAACTCCCAAAAGCTTCTCATTTTTGAGTGACTAAGAAGGATTCAGGCTTACCTTTTCATTTTCATGTTTTAAACTTGTTCAAATCTTGGTCAAACTTAGGATTTGACCAAGATTCAAATGTGCATAAAAATTGGGAGGAAGGGTATGAATTACAATTCAAAAAAACAAGGTAACTTAAATACTTGGATGCCCCAAAGATGTGTGGAAGCCTAGAACAATGGCAAAACATGTGCGCACGCTGCATCCAATTCAAGTAGAACACATAGTAGGCATCGATAGTTTGACCTAAATTTGAAATCAGAGAGAAGGTGGTTAGAAAAAATCGAAATTGGCAAAGCAAAGCATGAAATCATAAATTTGTGATGCACTATAGCTATGAAAAGTATCAAACAATGCATACCAAAATGATTTTTTAGAGGAATACTAGTTCAACTTATTTTAATTTTATATTAGTAGCCCAAAATCGAACTAGTAGTTGGATATTTCTGAACTTGATCTGTAGTAGTGGGCAAAACCCTAGTTTAACCTATTTAATCATAGATTCGTAGGTCGATTTTTCTACTTTTTTATTATTACTATGCAGCACATGTGTGTTTGCCCGTCGAGTGAAACTCGGAGGAAGAAGGGATCACTCGGAAGGAGAGAAGAAGGGAGAGAATTATGGTGTCTCCCCTTTTTCGGGTGATGATGTTGACTTTTGTGCAGGGTTTGTCAGTGAGCAGGAGCGAGCGAGCGAGCGAGTCGAGCGAGGCCGAGAATGAGAGAGATTTGTTTTTTTGTGAGAGGGACAACCGAAGGATCCAGAAGGACCCACATACTTCCAATACGCATCCTGATGCGTCTTCTCTTGACAAAGAAAATGGCTGGGAGTTTGCGTACCTATTGCACGTGACTTGTGCTCACTGAAGTGTGGGACCTCACGCATGGGCACCACACGTAAGTGACAGACCTGTTGATGTAAAAACTCGGTTGATTATTATACTACTACATTTATACAAAGTTTCCTATGGATTCAAGGGTACGAAAGCCAAGTTAAATCATTTACATGACATTATTTTTTCCATGAAGCCAAGTTAACTCATTTATCAATTGGTACATTTTGGAGTGACTAAGAAGGATCCAGGCTTACTTTTTCATTTTCATGTTTTAAACATGTTTAAATCTTGGTCAAACCTATGACTTGACCAAGATTCAAATGGGCATAAAAATTCAAAAAAAAGAAAAACAAAAGCACACCGTCTTCCTATATGTCATATATCAAGGTGATAAACAAGGTCTGCCATATTCAAACCACAAAAATCATGTATCTACCCCCTAACCCTAAACAAGGATCCAGGCTTACCCTTTTCATTTTCATGTTTTTAAACTTGTTCAAATCTTGGTCAAACTTAGGATTTGACGAAGATTCAAATGGGCGTAAAAATACTTAGAAAAATCATGTACGTATCTACCCCAAACCCTAAACTCTATCTTACGAAGCCAAGCATGAAGAGAAGTGGTTTTGGGTTTCAAACATGGAAATTTCAAAAACCTCCCAAAAGCTTCATTTTAGAGTGACTAAGAAGGATCCATGCTTACCTTTTATTTTCATGTTTTAAACATGTTCAAATCTTGGTCAAACCGTACGTACCTAGGATTTGACCAAGATTCAAATGGGCATAAAAATTCAAAAAAAAGAAAAACCAAAGCACATAGCCTAGCTTCTTATATATGCCATATAGTAAGCACTCAAGCTAGTTGATAAACAAAGTCTAGACATATTCAAACCAGAAAAATCATGTATCTATATACCCCTAACCCTAAACTTTGTCTTAATTATGAAGTCAAGCACGAAGAGAAGTCGTTTTGGGTTTCAAACATGGACATTTCAAAAACCCTCCCAAAAGCTTCATTGTGGTGTGACGTACTAAGAAGGATACATGCTTACATTTTCAACAACCCCCCTAAAAGCTTCATTATAGAGTGACTAAGAAAGGATCCAGTCTGGCGGGCTTACCTTTTATTTTCTTGTTTTAAACTTGTTCAAATCTCGGTCAAACCTAGGATTTGACCAAGATTCAAAATGTGCATCAAAATTTAAAAAAATTAAAAACCAAATTAAAGCGCATAGTGTTCTTATGTCATATAGTAAGCATTAAAGTTGATAAACAAGGTCTAGACACATATTCAAACAAGACAAGTCATGTATATATACCCCTAACCCCTAAACTCTATCTTATGAAGTCAACAACATGAAGAGAAGTGGTTTTGGGTTTCAAACATGGAAATTTCAAAAACCTCCCAAAAGCTTCATTTTAGAGTGACTAATATATATAAGAAGGATACATGCCTGCTTACCACCTTTTCATTTTCATATTTTAAACTTGTTTAAATCCGTGTCAAATTAAACCAAGGATTTGACCAAAAGATTCAAATGGGCATAAAATTTTAAAAAAATCAGAAAAATGAAAAACAAATGCATATAGTCTTCTTATGTCATATAGTAAGCATTCAAGTTGATAAACAAGGTTTGGACATGCATATTCAAACCTAGGCAAATCATGTATCTATCCCCTAGCCCCTAAACTCTATCTTATGAAGTCAAGCATGAAGAGAAGTGGTTTTGGGTTTCAAACATGAAAATTTCAAGAACATCCCAAAAACTTCATTTTAGAGTGACTAAGAAAGGATACATGCTTCCCCTTTTCATTTTCATGTTTTATACTTGTTTAAATCTTGGCCAAACCTAGGATTTGACAAAGATTCAAATGTGCATCTATCAAAATAAAAAAATCAGAAAAATTAAAAACCAAAGCACATAGTTTTCTTATGTCATATATAGTTAGCATTAAAGTTGATATAAACAAGGTCTAGATATATTCAAACAAGAAAAATCATGTATCTACCCCTAACCCTAAACTCTGTCTTATGTAGTCAAGCATGAAGAGAAGTGGTTTTGGGTTTCAAACTTGGAAATTTCAAGAACCCCCCAAAAGCTTCATTTTAGAGTGACTAAAGGATCCAGGTCGGGCTTACCTTTTATTTTCATGTTTTAAAATTGTTCAAATCTTGGTCAAACTGTACCTAGGATTTGATCAAGATTCAAATGGGCATAAAATTTCAAAAAAAATGAAAAACCAAAGCATATAGCCTTCTTATGTCATATAGTAAGCACTCAAGTTGGTAAACAAGGTCTAGACATATTCAAACCAGAAAAATCATGTTTCTACCCCTAGCCTCTGTCTTATGAAGTCAAGCACGAAGAGAAGTCGTTTTGGATTTCAAACATGGAAATTTCAAAAACCTTCCCAAAAGCTTCATTTTGGAGTGACTAAGAAGGATACAGGCTTACCTTTTCATTTTCATGTTTTAAACTTGTTTAAATATTGGTTAAGCCTAGGATTTGACCAAGATCAAATGGGCATAAAAATTCAGAAAAAATCAAAAAAATGAAAACCAAAGCACATAGTATTATTATGTCATATAGTAAGCATTCAAGTTGATAAACAAGGTCTAAACAACAAACTAGACAAATCATGTATCTACCCCCTAACCCTAAACTCTGTCTTATGAAGTCAAGCATGAAGAGAAGTGGTTTTGGGTTTCAAACATGGAAATTTCAAAAAACTCCCAAAAGCTTCTCATTTTTGAGTGACTAAGAAGGATTCAGGCTTACCTTTTCATTTTCATGTTTTAAACTTGTTCAAATCTTGGTCAAACTTAGGATTTGACCAAGATTCAAATGTGCATAAAAATTGGGAGGAAGGGTATGAATTACAATTCAAAAAAACAAGGTAACTTAAATACTTGGATGCCCCAAAGATGTGTGGAAGCCCAGAACAATGGCAAAACATGTGCGCACGCTGCATCCAATTCAAGTAGAACACATAGTAGGCATCGATAGTTTGACCTAAATTTGAAATCAGAGAGAAGGTGGTTAGAAAAAATCGAAATTGGCAAAGCAAAGCATGAAATCATAAATTTGTGATGCACTATAGCTATGAAAAGTATCAAACAATGCATACCAAAATGATTTTTTAGAGGAATACTAGTTCAACTTATTTTAATTTTATATTAGTAGCCCAAAATCGAACTAGTAGTTGGATATTTCTGAACTTGATCTGTAGTAGTGGGCAAAACCCTAGTTTAACCTATTTAATCATAGATTCGTAGGTCGATTTTTCTACTTTTTTATTATTACTATGCAGCACATGTGTGTTTGCCCGTCGAGTGAAACTCGGAGGAAGAAGGGATCACTCGGAAGGAGAGAAGAAGGGAGAGAATTATGGTGTCTCCCCTTTTTCGGGTGATGATGTTGACTTTTGTGCAGGGTTTGTCAGTGAGCAGGAGGCGAGCGAGCGAGCGAGTCGAGCGAGGCCGAGAATGAGAGAGATTTGTTTTTTTTTTGTGAGAGGGACAACCGAAGGATCCAGAAGGACCCACATACTTCCAATACGCATCCTGATGCGTCTTCTCTTGACAAAGAAAATGGCTGGGAGTTTGCGTACCTATTGCACGTGACTTGTGCTCACTGAAGTGTGGGACCTCACGCATGGGCACCACACGTAAGTGACAGACCTGTTGATGTAAAAACTCGGTTGATTATTATACTACTACATTTATACAAAGTTTCCTATGGATTCAAGGGTACGAAAGCCAAGTTAAATCATTTACATGACATTATTTTTTCCATGAAGCCAAGTTAACTCATTTATCAATTGGTACATTTTGGAGTGACTAAGAAGGATCCAGGCTTACTTTTTCATTTTCATGTTTTAAACCTGTTTAAATCTTGGTCAAACCTATGACTTGACCAAGATTCAAATGGGCATAAAAATTCAAAAAAAAGAAAAACAAAAGCACACCGTCTTCCTATGTCATATATCAAGGTGATAAACAAGGTCTGCCATATTCAAACCACAAAAATCATGTATCTACCCCCTAACCCTAAACAAGGATCCAGGCTTACCCTTTTCATTTTCATGTTTTTAAACTTGTTCAAATCTTGGTCAAACTTAGGATTTGACGAAGATTCAAATGGGCGTAAAAATACTTAGAAAAATCATGTACGTATCTACCCCAAACCCTAAACTCTATCTTACGAAGCCAAGCATGAAGAGAAGTGGTTTTGGGTTTCAAACATGGAAATTTCAAAAACCTCCCAAAAGCTTCATTTTAGAGTGACTAAGAAGGATCCATGCTTACCTTTTATTTTCATGTTTTAAACATGTTCAAATCTTGGTCAAACCGTACGTACCTAGGATTTGACCAAGATTCAAATGGGCATAAAAATTCAAAAAAAATGAAAAACCAAAGCACATAGCCTAGCTTCTTATATATGCCATATAGTAAGCACTCAAGCTAGTTGATAAACAAAGTCTAGACATATTCAAACCAGAAAAATCATGTATCTATATACCCCTAACCCTAAACTTTGTCTTAATTATGAAGTCAAGCACGAAGAGAAGTCGTTTTGGGTTTCAAACATGGACATTTCAAAAACCCTCCCAAAAGCTTCATTGTGGTGTGACGTACTAAGAAGGATACATGCTTACATTTTCAACAACCCCCCTAAAAGCTTCATTATAGAGTGACTAAGAAAGGATCCAGTCTGGCGGGCTTACCTTTTATTTTCTTGTTTTAAACTTGTTCAAATCTCGGTCAAACCTAGGATTTGACCAAGATTCAAAATGTGCATCAAAATTTAAAAAAATTAAAAACCAAATTAAAGCGCATAGTGTTCTTATGTCATATAGTAAGCATTAAAGTTGATAAACAAGGTCTAGACACATATTCAAACAAGACAAGTCATGTATATATACCCCTAACCCCTAAACTCTATCTTATGAAGTCAACAACATGAAGAGAAGTGGTTTTGGGTTTCAAACATGGAAATTTCAAAAACCTCCCAAAAGCTTCATTTTAGAGTGACTAATATATATAAGAAGGATACATGCCTGCTTACCACCTTTTCATTTTCATATTTTAAACTTGTTTAAATCCGTGTCAAATTAAACCAAGGATTTGACCAAAAGATTCAAATGGGCATAAAATTTTAAAAAAATCAGAAAAATGAAAAACAAATGCATATAGTCTTCTTATGTCATATAGTAAGCATTCAAGTTGATAAACAAGGTTTGGACATGCATATTCAAACCTAGGCAAATCATGTATCTATCCCCTAGCCCCTAAACTCTATCTTATGAAGTCAAGCATGAAGAGAAGTGGTTTTGGGTTTCAAACATGAAAATTTCAAGAACATCCCAAAAACTTCATTTTAGAGTGACTAAGAAAGGATACAGGCTTCCCCTTTTCATTTTCATGTTTTATACTTGTTTAAATCTTGGTCAAACCTAGGATTTGACAAAGATTCAAATGTGCATCTATCAAAATAAAAAAATCAGAAAAATTAAAAACCAAAGCACATAGTTTTCTTATGTCATATATAGTTAGCATTAAAGTTGATATAAACAAGGTCTAGATATATTCAAACAAGAAAAATCATGTATCTACCCCTAACCCTAAACTCTGTCTTATGTAGTCAAGCATGAAGAGAAGTGGTTTTGGGTTTCAAACTTGGAAATTTCAAGAACCCCCAAAAGCTTCATTTTAGAGTGACTAAAGGATCCAGGTCGGGCTTACCTTTTATTTTCATGTTTTAAAATTGTTCAAATCTTGGTCAAACTGTACCTAGGATTTGATCAAGATTCAAATGGGCATAAAATTTCAAAAAAATGAAAAACCAAAGCATATAGCCTTCTTATGTCATATAGTAAGCACTCAAGTTGGTAAAAACAAGGTCTAGACATATTCAAACCAGAAAAATCATGTTTCTACCCCTAGCCCTAAACTCTTCTTATGAAGTCAAGCACGAAGAGAAGTCGTTTTGGATTTCAAACATGGAAATTTCAAAAACCTTCCCAAAAGCTTCATTTTGGAGTGACTAAGAAGGATACAGGCTTACCTTTTCATTTTCATGTTTTAAACTTGTTTAAATATTGGTTAAGCCTAGGATTTGACCAAGATCAAATGGGCATAAAAATTCAGAAAAAATCAAAAAAATGAAAACCAAAGCACATAGTATTATTATGTCATATAGTAAGCATTCAAGTTGATAAACAAGGTCTAAACAACAAACTAGACAAATCATGTATCTACCCCCTAACCCTAAACTCTGTCTTATGAAGTCAAGCATGAAGAGAAGTGGTTTTGGGTTTCAAACATGGAAATTTCAAAAAACTCCCAAAAGCTTCTCATTTTTGAGTGACTAAGAAGGATTCAGGCTTACCTTTTCATTTTCATGTTTTAAACTTGTTCAAATCTTGGTCAAACTTAGGATTTGACCAAGATTCAAATGTGCATAAAAATTGGGAGGAAGGGTATGAATTACAATTCAAAAAAACAAGGTAACTTAAATACTTGGATGCCCCAAAGATGTGTGGAAGCCCAGAACAATGGCAAAACATGTGCGCACGCTGCATCCAATTCAAGTAGAACACATAGTAGGCATCGATAGTTTGACCTAAATTTGAAATCAAAGAGAAGGTGGTTAGAAAAAATCGAAATTGGCAAAGCAAAGCATGAAATCATAAATTTGTGATGCACTATAGCTATGAAAAGTATCAAACAATGCATACCAAAATGATTTTTTAGAGGAATACTAGTTCAACTTATTTTAATTTTATATTAGTAGCCCAAAATCGAACTAGTAGTTGGTAAACAAGGTCTAAACAACAAACTAGACAAATCATGTATTTACCCCCTAACCCTAAACTCTGTCTTATGAAGTCAAGCATGAAGAGAAGTGGTTTTGGGTTTCAAACTTGGAAATTTCAAGAACCCCCCAAAAGCTTCATTTTAGAGTGACTAAGAAGGATCCATGCTTACCTTTTCATTTTCATGTTTTAAACTTGTTTACATCTTGGTCATAGCTAGTGTATTTGACCAAGATTCAAATGGGCATAAAATTTAAAAAAAAATGAAAAACCAAAGTACATAGTCTTCTTATGTCATATAGTAAGCATTCAAGCTGATAAACAAGGTCTAGACATATTCAAACCAAACAAATCATGTATCTACCCCCTAACCCCTAAACTTTATCTTATGAAGCCAAGCATGAAGAGAAGTGGTTCTTGGTTTCAAACATGGAAATATCAAAAACCTCCCAAAAGCTTCATTTTAGAGTGACTAAGAAGTATCCATGCTTACCTTTTCATTTTCATATTTTAAACTTGTTTAAATCATTGTCAAACCTAGGATTATACCAAGATACAAATATGGGCACAAAACCCTCTTAGCCAAAATCAACTACGAGCAAGATTTTCTGTATTGTAGATGCCCCAATTGACTCTCATCCCCAATGTAGTCTTTTTTATGTCAGTATAGACTTCTTTACTGGATGTATACTATCGTACATGGCATGCATTTGCCTAATGAGCAGCATTGTTTAGCCGTTCTAGCCAACCCGATCAATCTGTCAAGCTTCATGCACGAGATGCCATGTTTATGGCCCTTTTGTTGTGGCTTTTTTTGGCTTTTGGCTTTGGCAAAAGCCAAAAAAAGCACGTAAATAGGTGCTTTTTTGGGCTTTTGGATTTTGGAAGCCAAGAACAAAGATTCTATTCTTTTGGCTTCCAAAATCCAAAAGCCCAAAAAGCACCTATTTAGGTGCTTTTTTTGGCTTTTGCCAAAGCCAAAATAAGCCACAACAAAAGGGTAATTTACTCCCTCGCTCCGGTGATCCGATCCATATTTCTTGGTGCTAAAAAGAATGTGAATCGGAGGGAGTACTTTTCTTAGATAGTACTATATCAGTTCAAAAAAAAGTACAGTACTACTACATCACAAATGCATCAAAAGAGTACTACTGTACATCACAAGACCACGACAGTTGTATAGTATAGAGTTTAATGCTGAACTTTAAACAGGACCAGGAGCATCAGGGCCAGCAGCAGGGGCGTTGACCGGCAACAAACCAGGCAAAAGACGTAAGGAAGAGGCCATATGCTGCGTGCTTGGCCTTGATTGCAGGGTGGTGATTCTTCGCCGCTCGCCATGTATTCACGCCGTACCAGTTCCGCGTCGCCCGCGAGCGGATCGAAGCGATCCCGCGCGCCGGACACGCTCGAGGAGGCGTGGCGGCTCCAGTGCAAGCAGTCCGCCGCCGGGAGTCGGCGCGCGGCGTGCAGGTACAGAGGCTCCCTGTACATGCCGTCGTCGCTCCGCGAGTTCGCCCCGGGCGGGCTCTGGTACAAGGCGGATCCGCCGCTCAAACCGATGAGCGGCCCCGTCTTCAACAAATGGCGCGCCGACCGGGAGAGGAACCGCCGGTCGAAGGCGGCGTGGGAGGCGAGCACCAGCGGCGGATTCGCGCCGCCAGCCGGCGAGGAGGCGGAGGAGGCGGAGGAAGGGGAAGACCCCCTCTTCTTGAAGGCGCTGGCCGCGTCCCTCAAGGACGATGCCGACAAGAAGAGGGCGGAGGAAGAAGACAAGGCGGCGGCCATCGCCGCCGTGAAGGAGAAGGAGGCGCGGGATGCGGAGGAGAACGCGACCATCATCTTCCTCGACGACTAGATAGGTTAGAAGTCGCGATAAGGATCGCGCAATTCTGTATGTATGATCCGTATGTATGATCAACTATGAATTATGAACAATGAACTATCAAACCAAACCACATAGTTTTTTTATGTCATATAGTAAGAATTCAAGTTGATAAAACAAGGTCTAGACATATTCAAACTAGACAAATCACGTATATCTACCCCTAACCCTAAACTCTGTCTTATGAAGTAAAGCATGAAGAGAACTGGTTTTGGGTTTCAAACATGGAAATTTCAAAAACCTTCCCAAAAGCTTCATTTTGGAGTGACTAAGAAGGATGCAGGCTTACCTTTTCATTTTCATGTCTTAAACATGTTTAAATCTTGGTTAAACCTAGGATTTGACCAAGATCAAATGTGCAAAAAAATCAGAAAAAATCAAAAAAATGAAAACTAAAGCACATAGTATTCTTATGTCATATAGTAAGCATTCAAGTTGATAAACAAGGTCTAAACATATTCAAACCAGACAAATCATGTATCTACCCACTAACCCTAAATTCTGTCTTATGAAGTCGATCAAGCATGAAGAGAAGTGGTTTTGGGTTTCAAACATGGAAATTTCAAAAACCTCCCAAAAGCTTCATTTTGGAGTGACTAAGAAGGATGCAGGCTTAGCTTTTCATTTTCATATTTTAAACATGTTTAAATCTTGGTCAAACCTATGATTTGACCAAGATTCAAATGGGCATAAAAATAATTAGAAAAATCATGTATGTATCTACCCCTAACCCTAAAATCTATCTTACGAAGTCAAGCATGAAGAGAAGTGGTTTTGGGTTTCAAACACATGGAAATTTCAAAAACCTCCCAAAAGCTTCATTTCAGAGTGACTAAGAAGGATCCAGACCGGGCTTACATTTTATTTTCATATTTTAAACTTGTTCAAATCTTGGTCAAACCGTACCTAGGAATTGACCAAGATTCAAAAAAAAATGAAAAACCAAAGCACATAGCCTTCTTATGTCATATAGTAAGCACTCAAGTTGATAAACAAGGTCTAGTCATATTCAAACCAGAAAAATCATGTATCTACCCCTAAGCCTGAACTTTGTCTTATGAAGTCAATCACGAAGAGAAGTCGTTTTGGGTTTCAAACATGGAAATTTCAAATACCTTCCCAAAAGCTTAATTTTGGAGTGACTAAGAAGGATGCAGGCTTACCTTTTCATTTCCATGTTTTAAACATGTTTAAATAAGGATGCGTGATTCTGAAACCTCATACACATTGTTGCAAAAGTAATTACATCACCTAAACAATACTACCAGTTCATAATTCTAAACTTATGTACAATCTTGGAAACATATAACGCCAGCCTAGTTCACCAATTATCATCATCCCTCTTGATGCGCTTGCCGGTGCCGCTTGTACCTGCCTCCCATGGGTTGGCAGTCCAAGTTCTGCACTCGTTCGCACTTCGTGTGTCGGGAATCCTTGTTGGAGCTTCCCAACCAGATACAGGCCCTGCCCTTGCTAGCTCACCACATCCAGCCGTTGCCCTAGCTTGCTCACCATGTGAACCGCCATCCCACGGAGACCCCGAAGTAGGCTCGCACGAGTCCTTTATCCATGGTGGCATTTTCTTCGGATCAAATGGTATGTTGTGCCTAAAGCAATAAGATACAAATTCCCAGTAGGTTGTCCCGACACACTGCTTCTTCTCGTCGCGCCAGGCAGGGGGAAGAGCGGCCAACCTAGCCGCTTCCTTGCAATCCGGGCAAACCACTTCCCTTGGAATTGGTTGTGCTTGACGCTGCCCATCATTGATTTTTTTGAGTCGCCTGTACAACTCAAAACTGACATACCCATCAATCGCAGCATACCTCAAGTTTACTTCAGGCAATGGCATGCACTCCCATTGATCGTGGCTGCTAGTAGGGAACTTGGTCTTCATGTCTTTGTAAGATGGGTCAATGATGGCGGCTGCCAAATCACCCATGCCAGTCCTATTGCCAGGACCATTGAAATTGATCATATCCTGAATGTCAATCCAATTATGTTTAGGAATTTTAATGCCATCTCTAGCAAACCTGCTAGAGTCACCCCTGATGTCAACAGTTGTGAAACAAATTCCTTTATGTTGAAGGAATTCTTGCAGTGCCAGATTATCAGGACTCCTGCATGTTAACACAAATCAATCTTGTAAGATCGTATATGCTGAAATAGTACACATATTTTTCTTCCAGTAAACTGTATACTTGTTGCAGTGAAACAATGATTTTGCATCAGTGATACACATCAAAATAACATGAATTATTGTTGCGACTATATGATCTAATTATTTAAGTGTCAAGTTAAGATTCAGTTACTATATGTTAATATCTTGACATCCATGCCGATTATCGGTGAGTATGAGTACATGAAATTTGTGCAAATTTTGAGTACCAAAATCATGAAACTAGATATCGTGGTCAATCCAAAAAAATTATACAAGTATGTTGGATATTACGTTCCAGACCACATTTTTCATACAAGTTAGTTTGTTCGTGTTTTCATACAAGTTAGAACCTAGTCTATGTCGAAATAAAAAAGCAGATCCAAGATAAAGGAAGAGTTTCTATATTAAAAAACAAAAGGATAAAGGAAGGCATGTGAAGAACATACCTGCAGAAATGGTACACCAGGACGTGGTCGTCCATGGCCAACTGAACGACGGCGGTACTTACTTGGTCCGCAGTGTATTCTAGGTCGAGGCCGACGAACCTGGGCCTGTCCTCTAGTAGCTTTTGTTCGTACATCTTGAGGGTGTGCTCGAGAACGGAAGGGTCATTCGTGTAGACCACGTTCACCTTGGTCGTCCCATGGGGAACGACGCTCCTCTTTAGCGTAAACAGGCCGCCGTCGGCCATGGCAGCGCTGAAGCACGTCGAACTGATCGGAGGGATTGAGGGGGAGGGAGGGAGAGCAACTGCAAACAATGGGGTTTTTTGGAACTTGCCGAAATGCAGGGGAGAACGAACCGCCAGGGGTTGTTTAGTGGGGACAGATGGGAATAATACTGCGATGAGGTTGAGGAATTAACTCCAACCGCCATTTAAATCTAGTACTCCCTATAGTCAGTTGATAGGAAATGGACGGGCAAGATTGATTCTAGGGAGGCGAACCCCAGTATTTTCCCAATTTATTTGAGTTGTAATATAACCATCGTTAATACTTGAATTGAAAAATATTTACAAAATTAATTTATTATATACTACATGATGAGATAATCCAACAAACCATGGAAATGCATGGCCATCCAACCATGTCACCCTCTTGTGAAAATTGTATAGGTGGTAGTGTGCGCAATACACGCGGTAGCCACTTCACAAATACATCCTTTTAATTTTGCCCCCCTTAATTCGGCCAATAAAAATGAAAAGACTTTATGTGGAAAACCAAAAAAACTGTATTTGGCAAAGTATAGTCGAAAATAAGAAGTTTTTCATTGATCTCTTAAAAAAGGGGTCATGATTCGAAAGTTCGCCATGCATGGTTCTTGCGGTAACCAAGCTAGCTCACCCATGTGGCAAGAAGCGAATCAATGTCCAACATGCATGGTTCCAAAAATATATATTTACAGAATGATTCTGCTTCTCAAGAATATTTGCATGCCATCATGTTTGTTATTTTTCCTAGATAAAAGTAGTAATTGGTGACTTCGTGATTGCCTTGCTTGCTGATTTCAATAAGTTTGAACCTCATTTTGGCTTTATTTCAAATTTAGGCAAAAACTTCTTGGCAATCGACTTTGTGAGCTACTATACTTGGATGCAACCCACATTTTCGTTGGCTAATGTTTTCTGATTCCACAACAATAGGGCACATCCCTATATCATCCCAAATTTTGAATTCTTTTTAGTTTGGTTGATGACCACCATTCATATCCGAACTTAATTAATTGGAGTACACATGATGGTTTCATGGTAAGCTAGTTTGACAAATTAGCCTTCGAAATGGCGATTCGCCTACCATGCATGCATGTTTGGCCTACCCGTGAAATTTTGATTTGCGGTATTGTGCACACACGTACTGCACATGATAGCGAATAAACAAAACACATATTCGGACCCCTTTGGCCAGCAAGGGCATGTTTGGTTCCTAGCCACAATTTGTCAAGAAGCCAAAATTTGGCAGCCATGCATGCATATAGTTTATTTGGCATGTGTTTGGTTTTTGCCACAATTTGGCTTATCACACTTCATTGCATGTATATATGGTCCATTTGTCATAGACTCAACTTTTTTTTACAAAGTTTTGACAAAGTTTGGCTTTAATATTTTAAGCCACAATTTGGTGGCTAGCCATACTAGCTTTTTTTTTGGCTAACCACACTTTGGCTTTGGAAAAATGTGGCTACCAAACATGGGTCCTAATAAAAAGAAAACAACACACTAATGTGTGGTAAACCAAAAATCCCTACTTTGCAAAGTTGCATATGTGCAAAAGGGGGGCAATGCATGCATTATTCAGAAGTTGATTGTGGTTTTCGTAGTGTAACCAATTAATTAAGCTTACATATGGGAAGAGGCTAGCGAGGCGAACTCAAGCAGCTATGGTTCCAATGTTGTCAAGTTTGAAGTGGACACTGCATGAAGCTTGCTCAAATTAATGGGTAGAAAGCCAAAAGCAGTCCATATTTATTCTATATGTGTGTGAATAATAACTCTTCACCCCAAACCTCTATGTATGATAGGGTTTTATATTTTTTACTTGTTAGTAGTAAGTACATGTCATGTGATGGCTCCATGCACATGTTTCACAACTTTTTTCTGATTTGTTTCTACCTCATTTGGTTGGTTTCAAATTTGCTCAAACTTCCTATGCGCGCTATGTTGTACTATTGGGACCCATGTTTTGGCTTAGTTTGTGGTACCACACTTGCAGGGTACCTCCAAGTATTTTATTCCCAAAAATTATGAATTCTAATTAAATGGTGAACTATAAACTGATCATCTAAAGTTGGAAAATAAAATCCATATATAGCTACACATCTAGATATGTGTATAAGGTAGACAAACTGCATTGCCACACATGCCTTATATAAGTTTGTTTTTTCTAGCGGAGTGGATTCCCTAATCACCCCACGGTTGTGACATTGTCAATGTTGTCATGATAAATAACATTGCGAGACTTTCCATCTTATTCTTTTTTGTAGAAATGATTGTCCCATTATGGCAAACGTCCCCATTCGTTTTTCAAATTAAGTAAACGTTATAGGATGAAAATTCATTGAAGTGACAAATTTTCTAGATTTCTAACTATTTTAGCTCATTCAAACAAGTTTGCAATAGGCCGACCTGTTGTCCAGTGACAATTTTAGAGTACAATTTGATCAACATCACAAAAAAGTGCTTTTAAGGCTCGTAAGTAGTATCATACATGCCATGTTGGCAAAAATCTAATGTGTCACATCAATTATGAGGTGAGATATGAGAGTAGTATTATAACACATAAACCTAGAAAACTTAGAAAACTTCATGACAAATACATCATGTACACACATTTGCATTGAGATTCTACAAAACTTTAAATATGACATAAGTATGAACCATATTATGATACTATGCATTGTGGAGGTAGTATCACAAACTAGTAGTGTATGATACTACGTACTACGTACTTCCCATTGTGACTAGTCTTAATCACTCTGACCTCGCCGTCTCGCCGTCTTACTATAGTACATACTACACCCCCACTCCGTCTCTCATACATCGCCCCACTCGTTTCCCACTCCGTCTCTCATACAGCGGCTGCGCCTGTAGATATCTTCGAGGATCTGGGCGATTTTGACCCGCTTTTCGGCGCTCGCCGTTTCAAGGTGAAGACCCCAATCTTAGCATGCATGTTGGACCAATTAGGAGTACAAAATTATGTTCTAAATGTTGCTCAAACTTTCCATACAACTAATATATAACTTATACTACGTAGGTTACACCATCGAAATAGGTATGACCAGTTGAGAAATGGGAACAATAACTTGGAACCTTTCTTACTATCGAGTGGGACGTGTGATATTGGTGTGACCCTGCTTTTTTCTTCTTCTACATAATGGCTACATGATGGTTCTAGAAAGAAGTGTATGCTGTTGTGGTATCTCTTGACGCGAATCCCTCTAATCACAAGCGTTAGATTTTGGAAACCAACGGTTAGTACTGCTGTTACATCTCTAGTTCAAAACTGGTGCATTTTGTATGTTGTTGTAGTAGTCTAGTAGATAGATTCAGATGCATGGTCAGGAGTGCAAACATTTCGCAACTAGTTGATCCCTCATCTTATTGTCGGATGTCACATTTCGAGTTTGTAAAAAAATGTAAATTCAAATCATAGTCACGGGTTATGTTGTATCTTTCGCACATCTAAACATTTGTTTCAAAAGGTGACCATATGTGAGCTGTGGAAAAAAGAAAAGACCAAAGTGAATAATATTCCTTAACTATTCACATATCATTTGTCTTTTTTGTGCAAGCTAGAATTTTTTTTACATACTCATCTGTGACCTGTGGAGCAATACACAACATAATATGTGTCCCAGTTTTGTTTTTCTTCATATTTTTTAAAAGTGCAGAAGTGTGATATCCGATAATAGGATGCGAGTGCAACTAGTTGCAAATGAGATGCTAATGCATGCTGATATGATACTACCTCTGTCCATAAATAGATGTATGTCTTTTGTCGTGGCCCCATCCTACTTCTGCATTTTCTTTACGGCCATTTTTGAGTAGTTGCGACCTGGACGTGATCGGACTAGTCGATACTCGATAGTAGTCGTAGTACTGTACAACTTCTGCATGTGGCGTCAGCCTCTAGAGTAGTAGTACTAGCTAACGGATAGATTATATCTGGAGAAACTGACATGGCCATTGATATGACAAGACTATACCCGGATTCGGACGCATTGTAGTGACTCCATCAATGTTCCGCTATGATGGTCTATTTTACTGCTACACCAGATTGTCGACGCAGAGGATTCCTTGGCTTCCGCGCAAGACCCTTCCCAAAGAAGGCATCTGCTCTGGCCCGTTGATTCTATGTGGACGGTTCCAGATTGCTTGCCGACCCCGAACAAGATTCTTTTACATTGCCCATCTTTTCACTGACATTGAATCGCTGAAACTTGGGGTCCGCCTGTGGCAGGACCAGCCTGTCAATGGCCCAAAGTCTTATGTGCTCCCGCCCTTTGATTTTGGATGGACGGACAAGATTGCCCAGTCCCATCCCTGTCCTGTTCGTTCCAGTTTTCATCCTCCTCCCCGGGGAACCCTCCCCGGAGAGCTCTACACCGACCCCTTCTATCCCCACCTGCTTGTCCCTTCCTTCTTCCTCCAGCGATTCATCCATCGTTCAACAAGTTGTCTAAGAAGAACATGAAGAAGTGTAAGAAGAGGAAGGAGGCGTTGTTGTCTGAGACTAAATCCGCGGTGAAATCCATCCCGCTGAAAGTCCTGCAAACTCCGACTTTGAAAGTGTACCAGCGGCGCCGGCGGACAGGCATGTCTGCGCTTCCATCGCAAGCTCAGTCTGCGCTTCCATCGCAAGCTCAGTCTGCTTCGGGCTTGTTGGGTCAGGGCAGAGTAATCCAGCAAGAGTCCTGGTAGGTTTTTATCGCCATGTGCTTTCTTTGCCCCCATGAACGCAGATTACAGCAAGGCAAACAGATCCAACTATTTTTTTACCCGGGAGAACCAGCTATTTGACCGTCTTTCTTCCAGGGCCGCCCGTTCAAGTGTCGCCCTTCCTACCGATGCCGAGAAATCGACCGTGTTTCGCCAAGATGGTGGGTACGAAGCTCCCCGGTATGTTTCCATCGCCATGCCGAAGTTTCTCTGCCTTCTGGCTGGCTAGCGGATCAAACAATTTAACCGTCTTTCTTCCATGGCGGCTGGTTTCAGCGCCATTCCTACCCAAGTTGAGAAATCGCTCGTTTCTCGCCAACCTGGTGGGTACGAAGCTCCTGGGTATGTTTCCATCGCCATGCCGGATTTTCGTTGAGTCCTTGCTGGCAGGCGGTGCCAACTAAACCGGCTATCATCTTCCAGGGCCGACGGTTCCAGGCTCGTGCTTTCTACCGCAGGATCCACTTCGTACTTAGCTATCGAGGACCCGTTGTTTGATGAGCACTTGTTAGCTCTCAAGAGCATTAATAATGTATGCACTATATAATATATATCCATTGCTTTTTTTTCTTCCTCTTCATCTCCGTACTGCATGAGGGCTTCTTTAATTCGTAGGACTTCTATAAGAATTGTGTAGCATTTAGATCCTATGGTTTTTTTTCCTACATTAGTTGTTTGATTTATAGAAATATATCCTATGTTTGTTCCTTTTTTCGAAATGGGGGACATATCACAGCCTCTGCATCAAAATGATGTATATGGCTGCTTTATTGCTTTCTTCAGTTCATACACAAATTATGACAACTTCTCACGGATCAGCTAGAGTCGACACAAAGATCCACCAACGAAACATAGAAAACAGCGGGTGCCAAAAAGGCAAAAACACATCAGTAAGTAATTCTATGAGGAAACTGCCAGCCACCCTGGCTGTAAAAATCCCGTGCGGCTGTCTCTAGTCAGTTGCACCCAGACTCCATGATATCCTGCTGATCCTCGGGCTGGAGATAAGAAACATACGGATCTAGTGAATAATCATAGGGATAACCTGCAAGAAGGGATGAGATTTGGGTTTATTAAACTCGACTTCATTTTGTACATTCCAAATAGCCCATAAAATAGCGCATACACCCTCTGTAATGTATACAAAATCCTATGCTTTTCCTAATCTTATGATTTTCATATCCTGTGAATGAAAAAGGATCCCTGATTCGTTCCTGGTGAATTTTTCCATGCAGGAAGGGATTATGAGATTAAAGGGCCACAACACCACCCTTCAGAACAGAAACCTCAAACTCTTGCATAGGTTTGGTATCATGAATGCAGAATCAGAGACGAATGCCCAGTCTCCGGGAGAGGAGCAGCCAGTGCGCGTGTGTGCATCTTCGGCCGTGTATGTTTCCATTGCCGTGCCGCAGTTTCATCGCCTCCTTGCTGGCTGCCAGATCCAACTACTTAAATGTCTTTCTTCCAGGGATGGCGGTTCCATCGTTGAAGAGGTTCCTATGGACAAGGACTTTGCAGCTCTCAGGCATATTGAAGAGGTTGGCACTCCATTTGTTTATTTCTCCCCCCTCATCTGCACTCTGCATACTTCATTGCTGTTGAATTTGCAATGCAGGATGTGATAACACGATTCTCCGCGAAACTGGACCAGATCAAGGGCCACAACATCATCCTTCATAAGAAAATCCGCCACCTCGTGGGCAGGTGCATTTTAAATCGTGCCATATCGAAGGAGAATGCCCGTTCCATGCAATCTTCTTTTGATAAACGGTACTCAGACGTTCTCGTGGAGTGTGAGAAGTTGAAGAAGGAAGTCGAGGAACTACGCGCCCAGCCACCGATGAGTGTGGTCACTGACAAGGCTGGTCAGTGTGATTGCAACTGTGACTGTGAAAGTTTTCAACAGGAAGTGGAGTTGCATGCTGAACATGCGCAATATTTCGAGACGAAGTACTTGAAAGTTCGCACAGAGTGCGATAAGTTGAAGAAGGAAGTCGAGTGTCTCCGCTCCCAGCAGCCAACTATTGCGACATCAGGAGACCAGGGTGTGCTAATTGCAGCCAGAATTTTGGAATCGATGAAAAGTTGAATTTGGCTTTGTTGTGCAATATAGCAAGACCTGTTCCTCCTCTGCCTTCGTCTTTTGGCATAATTGCTTTGTCTTCAGTATTGACTCCTGAATGCTTCGTATATTTCTGACTGTTTCTGAATTATGTACAACTTTTGTAATATTGGTCAAACTAGTTTTGACCAGGGTTTGTGTAGGGTGGTTGAATTTTTTTGGTTGGTCCAAATTGTGTTGTGTGGTCCAAATGTGATGTATCATCACACCACCATGTGCCCCGCCACCCCCAGGTTTTGGTAATGCCATTCTGATACATGCTTCATAGAAGGAACATACATTTTTTCCGTTAGGGCATGACAATTTTGAAAAATTCAAACAAAAATGGGAAGAGAGAATGGTAACATCATTTTCCATGTGATGCCCCTGTGCCAAATTTTGGTTCATTTTAAGAATGTAAGGTGACAAATTACTCGAGGAAGCTAGTTGGAGTAGACGGGCATGACCGGATTGGCATAGGGGATTTATTTTTTGAAGGATGTTATTTTTCATGGACAATATCTGACACAAACAATAAAATGTTAAGGTCTCATATTATTCTGAATGATTGTGAATTACTTATGACGTTTGGAAGTATTGGTATACGTGAGAATCGAGTACATGCACGACTTCACGCGTCCACAACTAATCGGCCTCATCGTCTCTCGCGTCCACAACTAATGCCATTCTGATACAGAGAGTCAGAGGCTATAAAATAATCGGCCTCATCGTCTCTCGCGAGCTCGTCCTCTCCCCTCCCATCAACTCACCGCACCTCCGAGGCATCGACTTCCTCGTTTCCAACCGCAGCAGCATGAAGACAGGTCTTGCGTACGAGGCGGAGCAATCGGCGGCCGCTCGCGCAGAGGATGCCTCTGCGGTAGTGGCCGTCGCGGCGGGTGAGGCTTCACCGGGTACCCAGGCCGCTCGTCTCCTCTGCTTGTCTGATTCTTCGACCTCGGTCGAAACGGGCGTCCTGGCCGTCGAGGAGAAGGTGGATAGCAACGCCGTTGCTCCCGCCGAAGATCTGCAAGGCGTTGCAGGCCACCACGGCGAGGTCTTCCTCGACCCGGTGCTGGACGCGGACCTCGACCCCTTCGACGATTTCGGCCCAAACGTTCAGTTCCAGGAGGATGTCGAGGGTGACGACGAGGAGGTACTGCTCTTTTACCGAAACTGTCCCGATCCTTTTTGTGTCATATTACTGTTCACGTGGTTTGCACGAACCTGGTTCTTGATTGATTTGATCTCCTACCTTGTTCTTGTAGACGTACTTGATTCTACGGTTCGTACGGTCAGATTCTAGTTTAATTTCGACTAATCTGCCATGTAGTTGGCTTGATTTGTCATATAATTAATTTATGTGTTCATACTTAGTGGACTTGCAATTGTTGTGGCTTATGTTCATTGCTGTTCATAGGGTTTTCTCGTGATTTAGTATGATTTCTTCTGCCATTTACTTGTTCTACACATTTAATTTTAGGGTTTCTAAGGTTTGCTTATGATAGTGCAGTATTTATTCGATCTGTCATTAAGCACCTGATTATTATGTACTTTATAATTCACAGGAATATTCTGACGACATGGACGACAACAAGGAGCGCAGGGACCAGAAGAGCCGCTACGTTCTGAAGCGGCTGAAGGGTGGTGAAATTCGTTTCCGCAAGCGCGGGGAGCTATTTTGCCCATTCTGTGGCAAAATCCTCCAGAAGGACATCCGCAGCCTGATCCAGCATGCGACGGGTGTAGGCCTAAGTACATCGGGGAAGCACCGCCCTGCAACCAAGGCCAAGCACGCAGCATATGGCCTCTTCCTCCAGAATTACGTCTTGCCTGGCTTGTTCCCAGTCAACGCCCCTGCTGCTGGCCCTCATGCTCCTGGTCCTGTTTAAAGTTCATATGTGTAATCTTATTCCCTTTGGAAGTTCAGTATTAAACTCTACTAGTACAACCGTGGTGGTCTTGTGATGGTAGTACTCTTTTGATGCATTTGTGATGTAGTAGTACTAGTATTTTTTTTTGAAATGGTATAGTACTACTAGTATCTAAGAAAAGTACTCCCTTCGATTCACATTCATTTTACACCAAGAAATATGGATCGGAGTGAGGGAGTAAATTAAACATGGCATCTCGTGCATGAAGCTTGACATATCGATCAGGTTGGCTAGAATGGCAATACAATGCTGCTCATTAGGCAAATGCATGCCATGTAAAGAAGTCTATACTGACATAAAAAAAGACTACATTGGGGATTAGAGTCAATTGGGGCATCTACAATACAGAAAATCTTGCTTGTAGCTGATTTTGGCTAAGAGGGTTTTACTCACATTACACGTGCCACTTTCCTTGTGTGCAAAACAAGTTCCAATAAAGGAAGAGGAAAGAAAAGGACATTGTGGGCGAGATTGAACACCTTTTTTATGTGTTAAGCTGAGGCCTCGTTAAGCTGAGGATTTCGACTTAGGCCTAACAGCTCAGCACACCCACAAATAAATCTCCTTGCACGCACCACTGCCAGCAAAAATAACAGAATTAGCACGCAAGATTAAGAACGAAGTGAATTTAATTAACTTGGTTAGCTTTTCAAGCAATATATTCAGAGAAAGAGCACACATGTTCGGCTCGAAATAATCGTAAGAGAAGAACAATAAATCTAAGGCACCCCACTTCATCGGAAGAAGGGGCGCGACAACGCATGGATTCATATATACCTTGAGTCGACGCTGGCTCATAGAAGGGCGGCCGCGCCTCGAGGATGCCGGCGACGTCTCCACCTCGGTATCACATGTGACTGCTTCTCGACGGGCGGTGCGCCGCGCCATGTAGAAGATCTATCAAAAAAGGAGAGCCCGATGACGCTACTGACGCCTCAACCTTGATAGCACCGGCCTGTTGCTCCGCACTGAGATGCGCCACATGCAAGATTTAGCGGATGCGCCAATTTAAGAGATATGTCATGATCGTTGTAATAAATTTCACCGTGATGATGATTTGATCCTGCACTCGGCCTTGAACACAAGTACTAGTACAGTCTCACAATTTTTTTTATCATTATACTTTGCGAGATTTAGCGGATGCACCAATTTTAGAGATATGTCATGATCGTTGTAACGAATTTCAACGTGATGATGATTTGATCCTGCACTCGGCCTTGAACATAAGTACTAGTACATTCTCACAATTTTTTATCATTATACTTTGCGAGATTTAGCGGATGCGCCAAATTAGAAGATAGATCATGATCATGGTAACACACTTTTCAATGTAATGATGATTTGATGTTGCACTCGACCTTGAACATAAGTCCTAGTACGGTCTCACAATTTTGTATCATTATACTTTGCAAGTTTTAGAGGATGCGCCCATTTTCAGAGGTAGATCATGATCATGGTAACAAATTTTAAACGTGATGATGATTTGATGTTGCACTCGACCATGAACAGAAGTACTACTACTGTCTCACAATTTCTTTATCATTATAGTTTGCCAGATTTAGCGGATGCGCCAAATTTAGAGATAGATCATGATCATGGTAACAAATTTTCAACGTGATGATGATTTGATGTTGCACTCGGGCTTGAACAGAAGTACTAGTACGGTCACTAATTTTTTTAGCATTATACTTTGCAACGAATGCACCAATTTCAGGTGCATGTCACCAGATCTGTGTCCGATGATGATCATGGTAGTAACCGATGTTCAACTTGATGATGATTTGATTTTACAGTCGGCCTTGAACAGAGGTACTAGTACGGTCTCACAATTTTTTATCATTATACTTGTACCTTAGCGAAATTCAAAATCTCATAGCGGCAAAACTTCCCGCCCACAAAATACAAAAATTTCACACGCTTCCAAATTCCGATTCTACCCCTGTGGAGATGACAGCAAAGTCGGTTGGTGGGGGGGTCTGGCCGTCATTTTTTGGATCACCACCTCCCTAGCCCCGGATACCCTCCCAAAAAAATTCATTTCCCTCAGTCTCTCATCTGAGACCACCCACCGGAACTTCTCAAGTCCCTCTCTCTACCACCTCCACGACCACCGCACCGGAACATCCCCGCCGGACTTCCCTGGCCTACCCGAGCCCTCGCGATCCTCGTCATCCGGCTGCCTGCCGGAGCCGCTTCATCGACGCCGTCATCAACCGGACCGGATCATCCCCGCCGAACCTCGAAACCATATGCTCATCCAGCAGTCTACCGCAGTCGCTTCAGCTGCGGTATCGTCCACCCCGCCGGAGCCGCTTCGCCGGATCCGTCGTCCACCGCATCGGATCTTGCTCACCGACACCGCTGTGCATGAACCGGATCTGCTTCACCGGCGCCGTGCATGATCTAAACTCTTCTACTGTCGCTTTTCTATTGCTTGCCTGCAAGTTCTTGTTTAATCTTGGGGGAACCTGTTTGTGCTAACGACGCGCCGTTACGTTTTTGCAGATGAGATGAGTAACCATGAAGTGTAATGGCCGTCTCTCCAACCCCAAGTAGCACATGTAGCGTACTTCATCACCGGATCTATCAACCCCAGGAAGATCTGCTGTGACTCCCACAGAGTGCTTCTCCTAATGTAAGTCCCTTGTTTTAGCGCCATGTTCTGGGTTCAGATGCTTGTTTGTCTGAAGCTCTTTTAGTTCATTCCTAGCTATGACCGTAACACGTTGCTATTTTCTACTTCATTGCTAACTTTAAGCGATTGAACATTTTGGTTTGCATTCCCTGCTCTGTAGATGTAGCCATCATAACTTCTATCTTGCTCAGTCGTTGTTACAAAAATTATACTGTAGGTATTATAGTAACATCCTGCTATTATTTAGTTCATGGCCAATTTTAAGTAATTGCACATGTTGGTTCGCATTCCCTGCTCTATAGCTTTTGGCATCGTAACTTCTATATTTGGTTTACATTCCCTGCTCTGTAGATCTAGCCATCATAACTTTATCTTGCTCAGTCGTTGTTACAAAAATTATGGCCTGCTACTATGTTGTTTGTGCCAATTTTTTACTCCATGAACATGTTGGCTTGCATTCCCTGTACTACAGGTGATGCCATTGTTTTGTATCTAGTTCATTATCACTCTGCTATCTAGCCTGTAGTACAAATAAACTTGTCATACTACTAGATAATAATTTTGCGTGCCATCTTGTTCTTCAAAAGCTGCATTATTGACTTGTTTCTCTGACTTGGCATGACGCTCACATATGGAAAGCTGAACATATTGGTTTGCATTCCCTCTTATACAAGTTCACAGGTGATCCCACTATATTCTGTATCTGGTCCATCCTAAGCTCCAGCATTAACTATCCTCCATGTGTTGCTCATTACAAGTTTATATCCCGAAACATCTTGATTTGCATCCCCTTCACTATAAGTTCAGGAGTATTATTTAGTTCACGGCCAAAATGAAGTAATTGCACTTGGCACATGTTGGTTCACATTCCCTCCTCTTTAGCTTTTGCCATCGTAACTTCTATTTTTGGTTTACATTCCCTGCTCTGTAGATGTAGCCATCATAACTTCATCTTGCTCAGTCGTTGTTACAAAATTTATAGCCTGCTACTATGTTGTTCATGCCAATTTTGTACTCCCTGAACATGTTGGTTTGCATGGGACTCGACAGTAGTAAGTCTGCTGTTTCATTCTAACATGCTCTGTTATATTGGCTGTTGGTATGCGGCATGCACTCTTTGTTTGCTTATTGTGCGCATTACAATGATCTTGTTATAACGACGAAATGATGAGTTCCAAATTCTTTGGCAAACAATATTGTAGTGTCTTTGCCTTTCCATTGTTGCTGTCTTAACTTGTAATGTCTTTGTTTCAGATATAGGTGCTGCATGGACAACTTAAAAGATTGCCGGATCGCTTCATTGTATTGCTAGGTTTAATTACCATTCAATTTCTCTGGGTTCTGTAATATTTTTTCAATGCCTTGCAGCTGATGTAATATTTAGTTAGTTTTTATAGTTCTTTCGCGCATTTTTTCTTTGGTGCTTGTGGTAAGTGAGGCTATCCGACAGAAATCAATGCTGCGTAAATATTCTCAGTATCTAAATCACGAATTCCCATCCCTTAAACGGCCCAATTAATCGAAATCACATATGTGCCTGCCCGCAAAATCCTAAAGCGCATATTATGCCGGCATATAAACAGCAACTAAACGGGCTGGCCCACTTACTTCTTGGCCAGCCCATGTGAGTTACGGTGGACCCCACACTCTAATTGGGCTGGCCCACTTGCTTTAAGGTGGACCCCACCCACTACTGGGCCGGCCCACTAATTAGTTGGGCCAGCCCATTTGCTTTTGTGGTGGACCCCACATACTAAATGGGCCGGCCCTTCAAGAGGAAAGTGGGACCCACCTGTGTTTTTGGCCCGGCCCACTATCTTGTTGGGCCGCCCACTTGCTATATGGTGGACCCCACGTACTAAATGGGCCGGCCCTTTAAGAGGAAAGTGGGACCCACATGTGTTTTTGGCCCGGCCCACTATCTTGTTGGGCCCACTTGCTATATGGTGGTCCCACATGGTAAATGGGCCGGCCCTTTAATGGGAAGGTGGGACCCACTGTGTTTTTGTCCCGCCCACTATCTTGTTGGGCCGCCCACTTATATGGTGGACCCCACATAACAAATGGGCCCCATTAACGGAAGGTGGGACCCACTGTGTTTTTGGCCCGCCCACTATCTTGGGGCCAGCCCACTTGCTATATGGTGGGCCCCACATACTAAATGGGCCGCCCTTTAACAGGAAAGTGGGACCCTGTGTTTGGCCCGACCCACTATTTTGTTGGGCCGGCCCACTATATGGTGGACCCCACAAACTAAATGGGCCGACCCTTTAACGGAAAGTGGGACCCACTGTGTTTTTGGCCGCCCACTAGCTTGTTCGGCCGCCCTATACGGTGGACCCCACACACTAAATGGGCCCTTTAACAGAAAGGGGACCCACCGTGTTTTGGCCCACTTGCTTCTTGGGCGGCCCATTCTGTAGGTGGACCCCACATGTTAAATGGGCCGGCCCATTTAAGTTTTGACCAGTCAACCTTAGAGGTTAGGCCCGGCCCACGTAACTAATGGACCAGCCCAGCTATATAGTTGACCGGTCAAACTATGTCATCTGGCCCGGCCCGCTTAAGACGTGGCAGGCCTCGTGTGGGCCTACCATCTACCACGGGGTTTCAGCCGGTTAACGCCGTTAACTGCCAGTTAACGGCGTCTGCCACGTGTCAGTTTGCATGACGTCAGCAGTCAACGGGCTCCCGAAAACACTTCCGCAACGGTCCGATTTTCCGTGGCGGAAGGGCGCCCAAGCGCGACGGACCGAAAAAATCGTCGTTGGACTTTGCCTGACGCAGTTTCCACAACGGAACCCATATCGTCGGGTTAGGCCCATAGGCGACGAAAAATACCCCTTAGCGGACGATTTTGAGACGTCTATCAGAACTTTTCTTGTAGTGTAGACTTTCTAGTCTTTTCTTTCTTTCTGCCAAAATATCTTTTGTAGTTTCTCTTTTAGTTTTCCTCATTCTCAGAAAACACTTCACCTTCAATAACTTCTAGGTCCATTGGTCAAATACCAATAACCTTGAGGTTCTTTCTTTGAAGTTGATCATCATATGACAAGTGTTCTAGATTTCACTATTAGTAACTTTGTAATATGATGAACAATTTCACTCATAATTTTATCCATCATATCATGACGACTTTCCGAGACCATGTCTGTACATGCTAGGCTCGTAAAGTTTAACCTTAGTATTCACATGTGCAAATCTGGCTTGCACCCGTTGTATGCACTCGTGGAATCTATAACACCCGATCATCACGAGATGCTTCGAAACGACAAGTCTTAGCAACGGTGCATACTAAGGACGATCACTTCATGGATATGCGAATATCGTTAGTGCCCCAATAGTTGGAGGATTGAGACGCCTGGCGTCTTCAACCTTCGTACATTCCCATAAAACTTATGAGTTTATGTACTCTCACCAAATTATATTCTATCACCTTGCAATAAGGTCTTAGATATCACATATATCTCATACCTCGCTTATTTCTGAAAACAAAATTTCCAGCTCCTTACTTTAATTTCAAACGGATTTGAACTTCAAGTTTCATGGAGACAAGATGATTTTAGGTACTAATTGAAACCATTGTTCTTTGAATCAACAATGTGAGGTTTACTAAAAGTTTGCAATAGGACTTAATCATTTCTTGATTCTTTAACAATACGGTACCAGTCCGTAAAGTTATTTGTCAGACTTAACAGTATTTCTATCTCAATTACAAGACTAACGCATGGTAGAAAACGGATGCCAATTCTACAAATTTAATTCAAAATACTATTCAGACTATGTTCATGATAATTAGTTCAAGTTTTAATCTAATTACTAATGAACTCCCACTTAATACAACATCCCTCATAGTTGTTAAGTGGCACACGATCCACATCCACTACACCAAAACCGATCATCACGTGAGATGATGTAGCTTCAATGGTGAACATCAACATGTTGATCATATCATCCATATGACTCGTGTTCAACCTTTCGGTTTCCATTGTCCCGAGGCCATGTCTGTACATGCTAGGCTCGTCAAGCAAACCCAAGTATTCCGCGTGTGCAAACATGGCTTACACCCGTTGTATGTGAACGTAGAGTCTATCACATCCGATCATCACGAGATGCTTCGAAACGACGAACTGTAGCAACGGTGCATACGAGGGGAGAACACTTTATTATCTTGATATTAATGTGAGGGATCATCTTATAATGCTACCGTCGCGATCTAAGCAAAATAAGATGCATAAAGGATTAACATCACATGCAATTCATATGTGATATGATATGGCCCTTTAGTCTTTGCGCCTTTGATCTTCATCTCCAAAGCACGGACATGATCTCCATCATCAACGGGCATGATCTCCATCATCGTCGGCGTAGCGTCAAGGTCCATGGCGCCGTCTTCATGATTGTTCTCCATGTAGCAACTATTACAACTACTTTGATAATACTACTCAACATGAAATTTAAAGACAACCATAAGGCTCCTGCCGGTTGCCACAATACAATAATGATCATCTCATACATATTCATCATCACATCATGGCCATATCACATCACCAAACCCTGCAAAAACAAGTTAGACGCCTCTAATTTGGTTTGCATATTTTACGTGGTTTAGGGTTTTCGAGTAAGATCTAATCTACCTACGAACATGAACCACAACGGTGATACTAGTGTTGTCAATAGAAAGAGTAAATTGGATCTTCACTATGGTGGGAGAGACAGACACCCGCAAAGCCACTTATGCAATACAAGTTGCATGTCGAACGTGGAGCAAGTCTCATGAACGCGGTCATGTAAAGTTAGCCCGGGCCGCTTCATCCCACCATGCCGCAAGATGCAAAGTACACGAACTAAAGACAACAAAAGCATCAACGCCCACAAAACCATTGTGTTCTACTCGTGCAACCAATCTATGCATAGACACGGCTCTGATACCACTGTTGGGATTCGTAGCATAGAAAACAAAAATTTTCCTACCGCAAGAACGAAAACACAAGCCAAGATCTAATCTAGTAGATGGTAGCAACGAGAAGATCATGAGACTAACCCTCGAAGATTTCCAAAGCCTAACGAGATTAGATCTCGTGGTGGATGTAGTCGATCACTTGCCGCTTGCAAAAGCGCGTAGAAGATCTTGACCGCTTGCAAAAGCGCGTAGAAGAACTTGACGGTGCCACAATCGGGCAGCACCTCCGTACTCGGTCACACGTACGGTGTTGATGAAGACGACGTCCTCCTCCCCGTTCCAGCGGGCAGCGGAAGTAGTAGATCCTCCTCGGAATCCCGGCAGCACGACGGCGTGGTGGCGGTGGTGGTGGAGATCTCCGGCAGGGCTTCGCAATGCGCTGCGGGAGAGTGTGGAGGAGGGGGGGCTAGGGTTTGGGGAGAGGGGGGCGCCGGCCACTTGGGGGTTGGGCCTAGGAGGCTTGGTGTGTCCGGCCCCTTGGCTCCTCATTATATAGGTGGCCCAAGAGTTGTAGTCCAAGTCTTCGAATAAGACCCCAACAACAAAACCTCCCAAAAGTGGGAAACCTACTCAAGGGGGAGTCCTACTCATGGTGGGGCTCCCACCTTTCCTTGAGGTGGGTTGGCCGGCCACCTATGGTGGAGCCCACCTGGGACTCCACCCCTTAGGGTTGGCTGGCCAAGCTTGTGGAGTCCCTCCGGGACTCCACCTTCCATAGTGCATTTCTTCCGGACTTTTCTAGAACCTTCTAGAACCTTCCATAAATGCACCGGATCATTTCCAAACTTGGAATATGACTTCCTATATATGAATCTTATTCTCCGGACCATTCCGGAACTCCTCGTGATGTCCTGGATCCCATCCGAGACTCCGAACAAAACTTCGAACTCCATTCCATATTCCATATCTACTCAAACGACATCAAACCTTAAGTGTGTCACCCTACGGTTCGTGAACTATGCAGACATGGTTGAGACTTCTCTCCGACCAATAACCAATAGCGGGACCTGGAGATCCATAATGGCTCCCACATATTCAACGATGACTTAGTGATCGATTGAACCATTTACATACGATACCGATTCCCTTTGTCACGCGATATTTTACTTGTCCGAGGTTTGATCATCGGTATCACGATACCTTGTTCAACCTCGTCTCCGACAAGTACTCTTTACTCGTACCGTGGTATGTGATCTCTTATGAACCATTCATATGCTTGCAAGCTAATCAGATGACATTCCACCGAGAGGGCCCAGAGTATATCTATCCGTCATCGGGATGGACAAATCCCACTCTTGATCCATATGCCTCAACTCATACTTTCCGAATACTTAATCCCACCTTTATAACCACCCATTTACGCAGTGGCGTTTGATGTAATCAAAGTACCCTTTCGGTATAAGTGATTTACATGATCTCATGGTCGAAGGACTAGGTAACTATGTATCGAAAGCTTATAGCAAATGAACTTAATGACGTGATCTTATGCTACGCTTATTTGGGTGTATGTCCATTACATCATTCATCAATGACATAACCTTGTCATTAATAACATCCAATGTTCATGATCATGAAACCTTGATCATCTATTAATCAACAAGCTAGTTATACAAGAGACTTACTAGGGACTCCTTGTTGTTTACATAACACACATGTATCAATGTTTCGGTTAATACAACTATAGCATGATATGTAAACATTTATCATAAACACAAAGATATATAATAACCATTTTATTATTGCCTCTTGGGCATATCTCCAACACTTACAAGTTCTTACCAAACAGGAGGAAGGTGATATGGCAACTGATACGTCTCCAACGTATCGATAATTTCTTATGTTCCATGCTACTTTATTGATGATACCTACATGTTTTATGCACATTATATGTCATATTTATGCATTTTCTGGAACTAACCTATTAACAAGATGCCGAAGAGCCAGTTGCTGTTTTTGGTTTCAGAAATCCTAGTAAGGAAATATTCTCGGAATTGGACGAAACTTTCGCCCAGGGTCCTATTTTTGCACGAAGCTTCCAGAAGACCGAAGCTAGATGGTCGTCTTCTCCTTGTTGTGCTTCATTGTTGGATCTTGTGAGCTGCCTAACATGATCAAGATCATCTATCTGTAATACTATATGTTGTGTTTGTCGGGATCCGATGGATAGAGAATACTATGTTATGGTGATTATCAATCTATTTTTTATGTGTTGTTTATGATCTTGCATGCTCTCCGTTATTAGTAGAGGCTCTGGCCAAGTTTTTGCTCTTAACTCCAAGAGGGAGTATTTATGCTCGATAGTGGGTTCATGCCTTCATTGACACCTGGGATCGTGACAGTAGGTTCTAAGGTTGTGATGTGTTTGCCACTAGGGATAAAACATTGATGCTATGTCTAAGGATGTAGTTGTTGATTACATTACGCACCATACTTAATGCAATTGTCTGTTGCTTTGCAACTTAATACTGAATGGGGTTCGGATGATAACCTGAAGGTGGACTTTTTAGGCATAGATGCAGTTGGATGGCGGTCTATGTACTTTGTCGTAATGCCCAATTAAATCTCACTATATTTATCATATCATGTATATGCATTGTTATGCCTTTCTCTATTTGTCAATTGCCCGACTGTAATTTGTTCACCCAACATGCTTTTATCTTATGGGAGAGACACCTCTAGTGAATGGACCCCGGTCCTATTCTTTACATAGCATACAATCTACTGCAATTGTGTTTTACTGTTTTCTTTGCAAACATCTTCCACTCGATACGCTTAATCCTTTGTTACAGCAAGCCGGTGAGATTGACAACCTCACTGTTCGTTGGGGCAAAGTACTTGGGTTGTGTTGTGCAGGTTCCGCGTTGGCGCCGGAATCCCTGGTGTTGCGCCGCATCACATTTCGCGACCATCAACCTTCAACGTGCTTCTTGGCTCCTCCTGGTTCGATCAACCTTGGTTTCTTTCTGAGGGAAAACTTGCCATGTGCGCATCATACCTTCCTCTTGGGGTTCCCAACGGACGTGTACATTTACGCGCATCAAGCTCTTTTTCTGGCGCCATTGCGGGGAGATCAAGACACGCTGCAAGGGGAGTCTCCACTTCTCAATCTCTTTACTTTGTTTTTGTCTTGCTTTATTTTATTTACTACTTTGTTTGCTGCACCTAAACAAAACACAAAAAAATTAGTTGCTAGTTTTACTTTATTTACCGTCTTGCTCTCTATATCAAAAACACAAAAAAATTAGTTACTTGCATTTAATTTATTTTGTTATCATGTCTAGTCCTGTACTTGTTTTTATTTTCACTAGTTAGGCATAATGGAAAACAACAAAAAAATTAGAGATCTTTATGAAATTTATCTTGAATTAGGACATGATGTGTTTGAAGAGAAAATTAAAAAACCCATGGAACTTTGTTTGCAAAATAGTTGTAGCAAGGTTATTAGCATGAACTCTTTGAACACCATTATTGCTAAAGCTATGGAAGAATTTAAGCTTGGGGAAGCTGGTTGTGATATTTTTAGTCCCCCAAGCATGGAGGAGAAAATTTACTTTGATGATACTTTACCTCCTATATATGATGCTTGCAATGATGAATATGATATTTTCAGTCCACCTACTATTGAGGAGAAAATTAATTATGATTACAATATGCCTCCTATGTATGATGATTATGGTGATGAGAATAATAATGATAGCTATTTTATTGAATTTGCTCCCACTACAACTAATAAAATTGATTATGCTTATGTGGAGAGTAATAATTTTATGCATGTAGCTCATGACAAGAATGTTGTATGTGATAGTTATATTGTTGAGTTTGTTCATGATGCTACTGAAAGTTATTATGAGAGAGGGAAACATGGTTATATGCATCTTAATAATATTAAGTTTCCCCTCTTTATGTTGAGAATCTTGAAATTGCACTTGTGTTGCTTTTCTATGCTTGCCACTTTGTTCTTCATGAATCTATTTGTGTACAAGATTCCTTTTCATAGGAAGTGGGTTAGGCTTAAATGTGTTTTGAATTTGCTTCTTGATGCTCTCTTTTGCTTCAACTCTTATTACTGAGCCCATCTTAATGGCTATAAAGAAAAGCACTTCTTGGGAGATAACCCATGTCTTTACTACAGTACTTTGTTTTATATTTGAGTCTTGGAAGTTGTTTACTACTGTAGCAACCTCTCCTTATCATGTTTTTGTGCCAAGTAAAGTTTCTATGTCAAAGTTGATGTTATATTTGGGATCGCTGCGCAGAAACAGCATTGCTGTCTGTCACGAATCTGGGCACAGGCCTCTGTAGAAAATTCGAAAAAATCTGCCAATTTACGAGCGTGATCCTCAGATATGTACGCAACTTTCATTAGTTTTGAGTTTTTCCATTTGAGCAAGTCTGGTGCCAGCTTTAAATTCGTCTTTACGGACTGTTCTGTTTTTGACAGATTCTGCCTTTTATTTCGCATTGCCTCTTTTGCTATGTTGGATTTATTTCTTTGATCCATTAATGTCCAGTAGCTTTATGCAATGTCTAGAAGTGAAAAGAATGATTGTGTCACCTCTGAACATGTGAATTATTAATTGTGCACTAACCCTCTAATGAGTTTGCTTGAAGTTTGGTGTGAAGGAAGTTTTCAAGGGTCAAGAGAGGAGAATGATATACTATGATCAAGAGGAGTGAAAGATCTAAGCTTGGGGATGCCCCGTGGTTCACCCCTGCATATTCTAAGAAGACTCAAGCGTCTAAGCTTGGGGATGCCCAAGGCATCCCCTTCTTCATCGACAACATCATCAGGTTCCTCCCCTGAAACTATATTTTTATTCAGTCACATCTTGTGTTCTTTGCTTGGAGCGTCGGTTTGTTTTTGTTTTTGTTTTTGTTTGAATAAAATGGATCCTAGCATTCACTTTGTGGGAGAGAGACACGCTCCGCTGTTGCATATGGACAAATATGTCCTTAGGCTTTACTCATAATGTTCAAGGCGAAGTTTCTTCTTCGTTAAATTGTTATATGGTTGGAATTGGAAAATGCTACATGTAGTAATTCTAAAATGTTTTGGATAATGTGATACTTGGCAATTGTTGTGCTCATGTTTAAGCTCTTGCATCATATACTTTGCACCCATTAATGAAGAAATACATAGAGCTTGCTAAAATTTGATTTGCATATTTGGTCTCTCTAAGGTCTAGATAATATCTAGTATTGAGTTTTGAACAACAAGGAAGACGGTGTAGAGTCTTATAATGTTTACAATATGTCTTTTATGTGAGTTTTGCTGCACTGTTCATCCTTGAGTTTGCTTCAAATAACCTTGCTAGCCTAAACCTTGTATCGAGAGGGAATACTTCTCATGCATCCAAAATCCTTGAGCCAACTACTATGCCATTTGTGTCCACCATACCTACCTACTACATGGTATTTCTCCGCCATTCCAAAGTAAATTGCTTGAGTGCTACCTTTAAAATCCCATCATTCACCTTTGCAATATATAGCTCATGGGACAAAATAGCCTTAAAAACTATCGTAGTATTGAATATGTACTTATGCACTTTATCTTTTATTAAGTTGCTTGTTGTGCGATAACCATGCTTCTGGGGAACGCCATCAACTATTGTTGAATATCATGTGAGTTTCTATGCATGTCCGTCTTGTCTGAAGGATCTATCATTTTAGTGGTTGGAGCATGCAAAATTGTTAGAGAAGAACATTGGGCCGCTAACTAAAGCCATGAATCATGGTGGAAGTTTCAGTTTTGGACATATATCCTCAATCTCATATGAGAATAATAATCATTGCTACATGCTTATGCATTTAAGAGGAGTCCATTATCTGTTGTCCATGTTGTCCCGGTATGGATGTCTAAGTTGAGAATAATCAAAAGCGAGAAATCCAAAATGCGAGCTTTCTCCTTAGACCTTTGTACAGGCGGCATGGAGGTACCCCTTTGTGACACTTGGTTGAAACATGGCATGCGAAGATCCGGTAGTCCAAGCTAAGTAGGACGAGGTGCGGGCACTATTAGTATACTATGCATGAGGCTTGCAACTTGTAAGATATAATTTACATAACTCATATGCTTTATTACTACCGTTGACAAAATTGTTTCATGTTTCCAAAATAAAAGCTCTAGCACAAATACAGCAATCGATGCTTTCCTCTTGAAGGACCTTTCTTTTACTTTTATTGTTGAGTCAGTTTACCTATCTCCTTCCACCTTAAGAAGCAAACACTTGTGTGAACTGTGCATTGATTCCTACATACTTGCATATTGCACTTGTTATATTACTTTATGTTGACAATATCCATGAGATATACATGTTATAAGTTGAAAGCAACCGCTGAAACTTAATCTTCCTTTGTGTTGCTTCAACACCTTTACTTTGATTTATTGCTTTATGAGTTAACTCTTATGCAAGACTTATTGATGCTTGTCTTGAAGTACTATTCATGAAAAGTCTTTGTCATATGATTCACTTGTTTACTCATGTCATTACCTTTGCTTTGATCGCTGCATTCATTACATATGTTTACAAATAGTATGATCAAGATTATGATGGCATGTCACTTCAGAAATTATCTTTGTTATCGTTTTACCTGCTCGGGACGAGCAGAACTAAGCTTGGGGATGCTGATACGTCTCCAACGTATCGATAATTTCTTATGTTCCATGCTACTTTATTGATGATACCTACATGTTTTATGCACATTATATGTCATATTTATGCATTTTCTGGAACTAACCTATTAACAAGATGCCGAAGAGCCAGTTCTGTTTTCTGTTGTTTTTGGTTTCAGAAATCCTAGTAAGGAAATATTCTCGGAATTGGACGAAACTTTCGCCCAGGGTCCTATTTTTGCACGAAGCTTCCAGAAGACCGAAGAGATAACGAAGTGGGGCCACGAGGCAGCCAGGGGCTAGGGCGGCGCGGCCCAAGCCCGGCCGCGCGGCCCTACCCCCTGGCACCTCGTGTGGCCCCCGCGTTGACCTTCCGCCTACTTAAAGTCTCCGTCGCGAAACCCCCATCCGAGAGCCACGATACGGAAAACCTTCCAGAGACGCCGCCGCCGCGAATCCCATCTCGGGGGATTCAGGAGATCGCCTCCGGCACCTGCCGGGAGAGGGGATTCATCTCCCGGAGGACTCTTCATCGCCATGATCGCCTCCGGAGTGATGAGTGAGTAGTTCACCCCTGGACCATGGGTCCATAGCAGTAGCTAGATGGTCGTCTTCTCCTTGTTGTGCTTCATTGTTGGATCTTGTGAGCTGCCTAACATGATCAAGATCATCTATCTGTAATACTATATGGTGTGTTTGTCGGGATCCGATGGATAGAGAATACTATGTTATGGTGATTATCAATCTATTGTTTATGTGTTGTTTATGATCTTGCATGCTCTCCGTTATTAGTAGAGGCTCTGGCCAAGTTTTTGCTCTTAACTCCAAGAGGGAGTATTTATGCTCGATAGTGGGTTCATGCCTTCATTGACACCTGGGATCGTGACAGTAGGTTCTAAGGTTGTGATGTGCTGTTGCCACTAGGGATAAAACATTGATGCTATGTCTAAGGATGTAGTTGTTGATTACATTACGCACCATACTTAATGCAATTGTCTGTTGCTTTGCAACTTAATACTGAATGGGGTTCGGATGATAACCTGAAGGTGGACTTTTTAGGCATAGATGCAGTTGGATGGCGGTCTATGTACTTTGTCGTAATGCCCAATTAAATCTCACTATATTTATCATATCATGTATATGCATTGTTATGCCTTTCTCTATTTGTCAATTGCCCGACTGTAATTTGTTCACCCAACAAGCTTTTAT
Organism: Lolium multiflorum; assembly: GCA_030979885.1. Taxonomy (NCBI): domain Eukaryota; kingdom Viridiplantae; phylum Streptophyta; class Magnoliopsida; order Poales; family Poaceae; genus Lolium; species Lolium multiflorum. The sequence goes on along the minus strand of CM061748.1, from coordinate 116,216,578 downwards.
CTTATGGGAGAGACACCTCTAGTGAACTGTGGACCCCGGTCCTATTCTTTACATAGCATACAATCTACTGCAATTGTGTTTTACTGTTTTCTTTGCAAACATCTTCCACTCGATACGCTTAATCCTTTGTTACAGCAAGCCGGTGAGATTGACAACCTCACTGTTTCGTTGGGGCAAAGTACTTGGGTTGTGTTGTGCAGGTTCCGCGTTGGCCCGGAATCCCTGGTGTTGCGCCGCATCACATTTCGCGACCATCAACCTTCAACGTGCTTCTTGGCTCCTCCTGGTTCGATCAACCTTGGTTTCTTTCTGAGGGAAAACTTGCCACTGTGCGCATCATACCTTCCTCTTGGGGTTCCCAACGGACGTGTACATTTACGCGCATCAGCAACCAACAAGGATCAACGTCTCCAAAGATTGCCAAAGCGATTACCAGGTGTCGACACAGTGCACGTGGAGACAATATGTAGAGCTGTAGGAAGGCTAATATGGTAGCAAAACAGCAATTGTCAAAACAGCAATGCAGTATTGAAAGTATGCTCAACAACGGTACTGTGCTGGTCCTAGGCTAGACCGTACTAGAGACGCGAGCCTAGTTCACCAACGAAGTCACGGCGCGGCACACAAGCAACGAGCAGCGATGAAGTGATATATGGTGGCGGTTGGCTCCAACAAGCACAAAGGAATAGCTCAAAAGCAAGATATAAGTGAAGAACACAGGAATTTCCGGGTAGTAAACTTAAAGGTAAAAAATCTCAACCTTCCCGACGTTTTTTGGCAATTCTGAGAGTTCGGAAGCGCACAATTTCGAAGGATGTTTTCTGATAGAACTTCAAACGTCGAAAACCGAGTTCGTATGCAAAAGTTATTGCCGGTCAAAGTTTGTTGTCCAAAACTGCCAATTCGGACTAAAATCGACCTGACTAGTGGAAATCGTGGTCAACCCGACTTGGATGCGGATTTGACTTTTTTTTGCAATTTTTTTTGCACTTTTCTTTCGCGGTCTTTACCGGCGGCCGAGACTTATCTCACAGAAAACCTAATTCTACAAGGACTCTGTGGAGAGAAAAACAAATTATATGTCACGGTAGGAAACATGGTATATGATGGTGGCGGAAACGATTTGGTGGGTGTATATGGCAGCGGCGGAAGTATATGGTGGTGATGACCTGCGAGCGATGCGAGTATGCGGCGGCGGCGTAACTACTATGACCAGAACTCGAAACTCTAAAGGAACTAGACGCTAAGACCAGCAACTCGACACGAAGATGCAGACACAAATTCAACTATGCAAAACTGAAAAGACAATGCAAGGCGTGGCAGGGGCTATGGGACGGATGATCTTTTTCGTGGTTTATGGGTATGAAGGCAGATGCAATCTACACTAGGAAAACTGTAAAATCTCACCGAGCAACCTGAAATCTGATACCACTTGATGGGGCAAAGGTGTCTGATCTTTCGATGAGAGTATATGTTATCACCAGATTTTGGCCAAATCAGGAGATGGGCCGTAAGTGAAGATGGGCTTTGAAGGACGTACACGTGGAGCATCTTCAAAGCGGCCTTGCGCTAAGAGTTTGGGCTAAATCGCCCGTGTATCTGTAATTTAGTAGATCGTGTTGTATTTAGATTAAAAAGATAGAGTCTGGCCCGTGCACGGTTAGGTGCACGCCTCAATTAGAAAGTCCCTTGGACTATAAATATGTATCTAGGGTTATCGGAAAAGGAGGACAATCATCGTTCAACCAACACAAATCAGGCGCATCGCCACCCCTTTCTTCGAGGGTTTCTCCCGGGTAAGCACCATGCTGCCTAGATCGCATCTAGCGATCTAGGCGATGTCTACTATTCGTCAACCTTGTACTGCTCGTGCTGAAGCCTTGTTGATGGCGAGCAGTACTATTTATCCTTAGGTGTTTAGGGGCTTGCATTGATGCTTTCACGTGCATATCTGCATGGCAATGCCGTCCCTCGACACCTAGCTGCCCTTACGTCTATCCAGACGTAAGGGCAGCATCTTGCTTGTTCGTTACTTAGTAGATCCGATCCGTTATAGTTGCTCCTTGCTCCGCAGGGATTAGTTTAATATCTGCATAGTTAGGCCTTATGCTGGGGTCGGACGATCCGGTAGTGCGTTAGGTGTTGTTCACCGTCCCTGCAAGGGATGTTCCGGGAATCAACGTTACGTTGGTTTTTAGGCCTCTCGTAGGGGTGGTTTGCATCATCTTCCGTAGCTGCTAGGCCCGATCACACGTAGGACGTTCCGGTTATGCGGTGAAAACCCTAAACTGTCGTGGATCGCTTTAGCTTTGTCTTGATCAAGCAGGATCCCCATGCCATTGTAAATCCAACGTGAAACATGGGGCGATCGGCTCCTTGAGCCGATCCACAGGGAAACCTGAGAGCCGATAGGGCTCGTATTTAATGTTTACGTGTCTACCATGCAGGAACAATCGAAGCACTCTAACACCTTCCTGATCGGGTCTAGGTCAGGTGGCACGCCCTAGCAACCGCCAGGACGTGGCTGGAAGATTTGCGGGACGACGCGAGGTGCCAGGGTCCACTAAGAGGCCTTGGGAGCTTCCCGGCTCTTCGTGTTGCTTAGCCATTGCCCGTCGGTGGGTTTTGGAGGGTAACACATTCTGGCACGCCCGGTGGGACCTCTTCTGCAACATCCACGTCAACACCGACACCCGAGATGGCAGAGGAACAGATCACTTACAAGGATCTCCCTGCGGAGCACAAGAAGAAATACGATGAGCTGAAGGCCATCTGTGAAGCCGAGTTCATCGGCTCCTTTGAGACGACCCGTTCTCACAGCATCAAGCTCAAAGGAGACACGCGTCTGTCGCATGGCGTCAACACGGTAGATCTCAGCCACTCCATAAGGGAGCCAGGGTTCTCCTTTAGTGTCAACATGGCCAGGCTGGTGAACTGCCATAGCGCGGACAAAGCAGAGAGCAGCCACTCTCGTGGCAAAGATAAAGAGGAGGCCGTTCCACGCGACCGGCCCCAAGATGATGATAGACGGTACCTGACCGAGGAGGAGGTGAGAAGCATACGGTATCAGCGCCCACTCTCCGTGCATCTCCTCAACAAATATGAGCAGCAGTATGACCGACGTCGGCGCTACGACGAAGACGATGAAAAATATCGTCGGTCTGATGCGGAAAACAGGAGGTATCGTCAGACGACAGGAACAACGACGGTACGAACGCCACGCTAGAGGGAGGTCAAGGGAGCAAGACGACATGGATAAGCACTGGGACTGTCCCTTCTTCAAACATTGCTGGGACTCAGGAATGAGCCGATTGCCAACAATCGAGAACTGCCCAGAATGCAAACAGCGAAGGGGAAGGACAAATGAAGTTTCAGTGTTCGAACGTCTAGGACCTCTCCCACCTATCAACAAGCGAGCTGAGTCATCTCAAGAAGAGGACTTCGAGGAGTCAGATGGAGAAGAAGATAGGTATCACCGACCAAGGTGGTGCCCTGATGGACTCAGCCATTCTCGAAGCGTAGAGTGCAGCGGCTGCGAAACCTGGAAGAAGCCGAGGCACAGTACTGTACACGTTGAGAAGAGCACGGCCCGATCCGGCCGTGAAAATTCAGCAAACATTGGAGACGAAGGCGCGCCGCCAAAGAAAGTATGGCGCCCAAAACAGGCGAAAGCCGATGCACAGGCATCGGCTGATGCCGATGCAGAGGCATCGGCTGGTACAAACACAGTATTTAGGATCTCGTCAGAGATTTATGACCCAAGACACGGTGAACATGCCCCCATCGAGTCGCGTCACCATAATAAGAGACCGAGAAGTTGTAAACCCTCATCAAGCATCATGATGGAAAAGGAGGCCGATTTTAGCAATCGGCCAGCATTATCCTCAACATACGCTTTGCCGGTATTCAACATTGACCTGGCAAGCGATGGAAAGCTGGGTTATGGGTTTACATCAGCGGACGAACTAGAAGAGATTGATATTGGTCCTGGGGACAAGCCACGACCAACATTTATCAGCAAAATTAGACCCACACCTGAGGGGCCTGATGATAGCCCTGTTAAAAGAGTACCCAGATTGTTTTGCCTGGGATTATACAGAGATGCCTGGGTTAGACAGGAGCATCATTGAGCACAGGCTCCCTCTGAAGAAAGGATTTCGGCCGTTCCAGCAGCGAGCACGACAGATGAAGGCCGAAGTCTTGGAAGAAGTCAAGAAGGAAATCAAGAAGATGCTGGACGCCGGATTCATCAGGCCATGCAGGTACGCTGAATGGATTTCCAATGTTGTACCTGTGGAGAAAAAGGACGGCCGATGGCGCGTAGCCATAGATTTTCGGAACCTTAACGGCGCCCTCCGAAGGACGAGTATCCGATGCCAGTGCAGAAACCTGATCAATGCAGCTGCTGGTCATAAAATATTGAGTTTCATGGATGGCAATGCTGGCTACAACCAAATTTTCATGGCTCCGGAGGATATACACAAGACGCATTCAGAGTGCCAGGCTCAGTGGGCTTGTTTGCATATGTGGTCATGACGTTTGGACTGAAGAACGCCGGCGCGACATACCAAAGAGCCATGAACTACATCTTCCATGATCTAATTGGCAAGTTGGTGGAGATTTACATCGACGACGTGGTGGTAAAGTCTGTTGCGACGGACGGACACTTAGAGGATTTGCGACAAGTCCTGGACCGAACTCGGAAGTTCGGACTGAGAATGAATCCGAAGAAGTGCGCCTTCGGTGTGACGGCCGGTCAGTTCCTAGGATTCTTGGTCCACGAGCGTGGGATTGAGATCGGCCTAAAAAGTCAAGAGGCAGTTCGAACGATGAAGCCGCCCACCACAAAGAAGGAGCTCCAATGTCTCATCGGCAAAATTAATTTCGTCAGAAGGTTCATCTCCAACCTGTCTGGGCGAATTGAGCCGTTTATGGGCTTGGTCAAAATCAAGCCCGATGAAGAGTTCCGCTGGGGGGCAGAGCAACAACAGGCCTTTGACGATATTAAGGAATACTTGACCAAGCCACCCGTGTTAGTTCCGCCGCGGCAGGACAGGCCATTCTATATTTACTTGTCAGTGGCTGACACCTCCATCGCGTCAGTGGTGGTGCAGGTTTATGATGGCCTGGAAAAAGTGGTTTTTTACCTCAGTAGAAGGATGTTGGACGCAGAAACAAGGTACCCTGAAATTGAGAAGTTGTGCCTCTGTCTGTTCTTCACCTGCACCAAGATCCAACACATCCTTGTGTCAGCCGATATCATCGTTATATGCAAATCGGACGTCATCAAGCACATGTTGTCGGCTCCTGTATTAAAAGGCCGACTCGGCAAATGGATGTTTGCATTATCGGAGTTTGAGATCCGGTATCAACCGGCAAAGGCAGTCAAGGGACAGGCGCTAGCAGATCTGATCGCCGAACGAATAAACACGGACGTAGCAGCACTATCGGTGCGTGCATGGGCTATGTTCTTCGATGGATCGGTTTGTGAGGATGGTTGCGGCATCGGCGTGCTACTCGTGTCGCCTCGGGGGGCAACATACTCCTTCTCTATCAAGTTGGCTGACCCCTGCACCAACAACGTGGCTGAGTATGAAGCGATCTGCAAGGGAATGAAGTTACTCCTGGAAGCTGGGGCTGAAGCAGTCGAGATCTTTGGAGATTCCAAATTGGTGATCTCTCAGCTCACAGAAGAATACAAGTGCGAAAGCGAGTCACTCTTCCCATTTTGGATACAATGCCGTGAGCTAATGGCACAATTCAGGTATATAAGCTTAAATTGGATCCCAAGGTTGCAAAATACTGAAGCAAACGACCTCGCACAAACAGCGTCAGGGTACAAGGACGTAGCAGGAGAAGCCGATTTTCAGGTGCAATTCCTGGAACCAGATGATTGGAGAGCCGATATCTTCAATTACTTGAAGGATCCGGCTCGGGGGGCACCTAAGCGTACAAGATACAGAGCCATGAAGTACGTACTGATTGGCGATGACATGTTTTATAGAACTTTGGAAGGATTACTTCTCAAATGTCTGGGACCAGCCGAGTCCAATCGGCTCTTGCACGAGGTGCACGAGGGTGCTTGTGGAACCCACCAGTCGGCCCATAAGATGAAATGGCTGATTAGGCGCTCCGGATTTTATTGGCCTACCATGCTTGAAGATTGCTTCCAGTATTATAAAGGTTGTCAAGCATGTCAGAAGTTTGGGAGCATTCAGATGGTGCCTGCATCAGCAATGAATCCCATCATCAAGCCTTGGCCATTCCGAGGATGGGGTATGGATATGATCGGAGAAATTCATCCTTCATCGAGCAAGGGCCATAGATGGGTTCTGGCCATTACAGATTACTTCACGAAATGGGTGGAAGCGGTCCCTATGAAGAAAGTAGCGTCGGAAGACGTTATCAAGTTCGTATTGGAACATGTCATTCATAGGTTCGGGATTCCCCAAACTATTACGACCGATGGAGGTTCGGTCTTCGTTTCGAAAGAGATGAAAAAGTTCTGCGATGACATGGGAATCAAGTTAATCCGATCGTCTCCATATTATGCTCAAGCAAACGGGCAGGCCGAAGCATCCAACAAAAGCTTGATCAAGCTGATCAAGAGGAAAATCGACGAGCACCCTAAACGATGGCATGAGGTGTTGTCAGAGGCGTTGTGGGCTTACCGTATGTCGTGTCATGGAGCAATCAAAACCACCCCGTACCAGCTGGTCTATGGACAAGAAGCTGTGTTACCCTGGGAAGTCAAGGCAGGGTCAAGGCGGGTCACGTTTCAGAATGATCTAACTGCTGAAGAATACGCAGCCCTGATAAGTGACAGCATTGAGGATGCGACGGAGCTTAGGCTATGGTCGCTCGAGAAGATCAAGGAGAACAAAGCCAAGGTAGCTCGGGCATATAATAAGAAGGTGAAGCCAAAAGAATTCCAAGTTGGTGATTTGGTATGGGAAGCTGTATTGCCATTGGGGACGAGGGATAAAGAGTATGGTAAATGGTCTCCGAATTGGCATGGCCCGTATAAAGTTGTCCAAGTTCTGAAGGGGAATGCGTACATGCTCGAGATGTTGGATGGCGTGAAGTTCCCAGTAGCTGTCAATGGCCAGCATCTCAAGAAGTATTTCCCAAGTATGTGGGATGATGGACAGTAAAGATATGGAGGCCGATACACAAATCGGCCAGTAAAAAATAAATGGGGGCCGATTGTATGAAATCGGCCGGTAAAAAAGAAAAAAATATATATAATGAGAAAAATATAGCCGATGCGCGGTCATCGACTCTAGAGACTGAAGGATATTCTGAACATCTGAACGTGGTTTGTATCCGTTTGACCGTGGAAAGGCAGCCGTCTCGCCTGGAATCGCGTTTGGAATGCAGGCCGATGCTGTGCCATCGGCTTTTTGAGCAATGATTTCATTGAACAATCGGCCAAATTGACAAGAAAGCAAAGGTGATTGAGAGAAATTTTCTTCATTAATAAGAGAGGATCTTTACAATGAAGAGCCGATTGCTCAAGAAAGGAAGAACAAAAGAAGAGCCGATTGCTCAGGGACTACTAATCCTACAGAGCTAATCGTCGCTGGCCTCATCGTCAGCGCCGGAGCCGCCGTCGGCGCTGCTTCCGGAGACTTCTTCGTCGCTGCTGCCCAGGTCTTCAGCTGGAGCCTCTTCTTCCTCGTCATCATCATCATTCTCACTGTCCGCCCAACTGCGGACGCTTTGTCGGCGGATATCCAGCGGAAGAGGAGGAATCATCTTCCTCCTCTTCTTCTCCTTCCTCGTCATCATCATCGTCCTCGCTGTCCGCCCACATGCGGGAGCGCTTCGTCGGCGGGTGCCTGGCGGAGGAGGGGGCCTCTTCCTTCTTCACTTGTTCTTCCTTCTTGTTGGAGGAGATGGGGTTCGCCCCGGAGTGGGGGTCGTCTTCATTCTTCGGCGGAGCTCGGAGGGAGAGATCTGAGGAGGTAGAGGAAGAAGACATTGCTGCGATGGAAGAGGGTTTTTTGGTGCTGGTGGGCAGAACAGAGCAAGGGGATGAAGTGGCGAACCGTCTGGCACAGATAAATAAAGGGGATGCAGTGAAGATTTAATGCTATGACGGTTCTCGAAGACGTGATGCCAAAGCCGTCCAATCGTGCAGAGAAGTTGGGAAGGCAAGAGTCATGATGAAGAATACTGCGACGGTTCTGCTCTGCCACGACACGACCCCTCGAAGGAAAAACAGATGGTTTTGATATTATCATTACCAAAACCAGGGGCATGTGTTATCATTTTGGCCAAATCAGGAGATGGGCCGTAAGTGAAGATGGGCTTTGAAGGACGTACACGTGGAGCATCTTCAAAGCGGCCTTGCGCTAAGAGTTTGGGCTAAACCGCCCGTGTATCTGTAATTTAGTAGATCGTGTTGAATTTAGATTAAAAGATAGAGTCTGGCCCGTGCACGCCTCAATTAGAAAGTCCCTTGGACTATAAATATGTATCTAGGGTTATCGGAAAAGGAGGACAATCATCGTTCAACCAACACAAATCAGGCGCATCGCCACCCCTTTCTTCGAGGGTTTCTCCCGGGTAAGCACCATGCTGCCTAGATCGCATCTAGCGATCTAGGCGTATACGTTTATTCGTCAACCTTGTACTGCTCGTGCTGAAGCCTTGTTGATGGCGAGCAGTACTATTTATCCTTAGGTGTTTAGGGGCTTGCATTGATGCTTTCACGTGCATATCTGCGTGGCAATGCCGTCCCTCGACACCTAGCTGCCCTTACGTCTATCCAGACGTAAGGGCAGCATCTTGCTTGTTCGTTACTTAGTAGATCCGATCCGTTATAGTTGCTCCTTGCTCCGCAAGGATTAGTTTAATATCTGCATAGTTAGGCCTTATGCTGGGGTCGGACGATCCGGTAGTGCGTTAGGTGTTGTTCACCGTCCCTGCAAGGGATGTTCCGGGAATCAACGTTACGTTGGTTTTTAGGCCTCTCGTAGGGGTGGTTTGCATCATCTTCCGTAGCTGCTAGGCCCGATCACACGTAGGACGTTCCGGTTATGCGGTGAAAACCCTAAACTGTCGTGGATCGCTTTAGCTTTGTCCTGATCAAGCAGGATCCCCATGCCATTGTAAATCCAACGTGAAACATGGGGCGATCGGCTCCTTGAGCCGATCCACAGGGAAACCTGAGAGCCGATAGGGCTCGTATTTAATGTTTACGTGTCTACCATGCAGGAACAATCGAAGCACTCTAACACCTTCCTGATCGGGTCTAGGTCAGGTGGCACGCCCTAGCAACCGCCAGGACGTGGCTGGAAGATTTGCGGGACGACGCGAGGTGCCAGGGTCCACTAAGCGGCCCTGGGAGCTTCCGGCTCTTCGTGTTGCTTAGCCATTGCCCGTCGGTGGGTTTTGGAGGGTAACGTATGATAACTTCGATTTGTTGGTGGAGTTCGTGCTACACCGACTGCAAAGCTCGTGCGCCAATGCAATCGCTAGGACAATCTCCGGGAGTTACTGATCTTGCGGATGCACGATCAGCCTGACCAGCGAGGGTCTTAATTCCTACCTGAAATCGAGAACAAATAAGAACTAATTATGCAATCAGAATATTGCGGATATAGATGAAAACTTTATTGAATAAGGTGGGATTCCGAATAGTCGGTCTTGTTCTAGGCGTTGGCCTCAAAAGAAGTACACGAGAGTTGCAGCAATGGCTAACTTTTAGTCTAATCAAAATCCGAGTCTAAACGTGACGGCTATGGGGTATTTAAAGGAGGAAAAGGTGGGGTTTCGGCCAGCCATGCGTATGGTGGCCGAACCAAACCCTAGAAGGCCTTTCCCCTTCAATACAGACTCTAAAAGTGACACTGGTGGCGGACGCGGTGGATGGGGAGCTCACTCGCAACGGCGGCGAAACTACTGTGCAGTAGGAACGCTGCGGTGACCCGCTCGCGGCGGCAGTCAAAGCAGGAGCTCGCGGCGGCAGGAGCGTGCAATGGAAGGGGAGAAGCGATGGCCGGGAGCGAACTCGCAGCGGTGGCGGGATCTACTAGTCCAACGGGGATGTGGCGGTGGGAGCACCGGCGGGAGCACGTGGTGGCGCGAAGCGCGACACGCGCCTGATAGGAGCAGCGGTGGCCGGTAACGGGAGGGGTACACATGATTGAGCAGCACGAGCCGTGACACACGAGGAAGATGACCGGCTGATGCATGAGCCTGTTGATACAAAGAGTTTTCCTTTGCCTTTTCCTTCTTCTCTTTTGAACTTTACTATTTTACTCTTTTTGTTTCTTCCTATTTCGTTTGTTTTCTTTTTTATTTCTTTGTTTCTATTTTTTCTTTTCATTTTGTTCGCAAAATAGTTATTAGAATCTAAATCTTCTTAAAATTATGAACATATTAAAAATTAATACTTTTTAATTTTTTTTTTTTAAAACTGAACCATTTTACCCCTAAACTAATTTTAAAATCTGAACCATTTTATAAGTGAACAATTTATAAAAATTTAAACCATTTTACCAAGAAAATAGTTTTAAAATCTAAACAATTTTCAGCCGTGGAATCATTTTACCCGTGAATAATTTTTTTAAAACAGAACCTCTTAAGCCGCGAACAAATTTTGAAAATATGAACCTGTTTTAATCGTGAACAATTCTTAGAGGTTCATATATAAAAAATATTTAGATCTAAAAATGTTCAATTATTGGTACTTTATTCGTGATCTCAAAATGTTTTTGTTTTTAAAATTGTTCACCGAATAAAAAGGTCAGATTTCAATAATTGTTCACGGCTTGTTAAAATGTTCAATTTTGAACCTTTTCTTCCAATGTACTACCTCAGGTCGGATTTAATTGACGCAAGACTTGCAGAGTTATAGGCTATCGATGCTTTGGCTTCGCGTCGATCTTTTCAGACCGGAGTGAGTACTTTCTAAAATTGTTGGCATGTTGCTGCTAGGGCTAGAATACCATAGCGGGACTTTTTTTCTTCATTTTTTTATTTTTTGGTTGCATGCATCTGTACTATTATTAGGGTATTGCGTTGTTGCAGAAACTGATTGTAATTGGTATCTCTAGATATTAATATATTTTCTTTATCGAAAACATAGATATATCTAGAACTAAAATATATCAAGTAATATGGATAAAAGAGTAGTGTAGTTCTTCTTTTCTAGAGAAATAATTTAGTGATGGTCTGATGGATGAGGATTAGTGCGGCGCAGCAGATGATGGCCGGGTCGCATGCATTGTGACTGTGTTTACAGCTGCAATGTGAAGGATCTACCAAATCCACGACGCTTTATGGATAGATGATGTGGCGAAGGTGCAGGGCACCAACCCGACAAGAATTCCCAACCAAACTAAATATTTGCGCTGTTGGCACCTGTCGCAAAATTTTAACACGCTCACATATATGGCACCTCGTGTTTGCTACAATTCACACACGTAGCCTGATGTGCCGCTGCTGCTGCTGCTGCGTGGCAGACAATATTTTTGATCCCTCGTCCAACTTACTGCCAATGGTACTTATGATTTGGCGTTCTTCATTTGTTTTCTAGAGCTAGGTGGCTCCAAAATTAGCCTATGAGCCAGTTTGCTTGTAATCATTGCTGGCTTTACTGTAATGGTTATTATCATTTCCCATGTTTTGGCATGCAAGGTTCCTTTGTGAAGGGGGTAACAAATTCAAATTCTAAAGCAGGTTTCGGGTGAATAATACAGATGAAAAGATGGTAGATGAAACATCAAATACTTCCTTTATCATCCTGATAGTTATGATTTTGTGTGATTCCGCGCATGGGGTATCACAAGATTTTATTGTGTTGCATAACTGATAAACAATTTCAAACAACTATAAAGAGCCTTTTATTTAAAGAATATGATAAAACTGATTTTCCAAACAAATATTCCTAAAGCACATTTTCATTGAAGTGGTTCTTAATTACTCGCTATCCAAAACAACCACTAAAGAAATTATTGGATCTGCCAAAAAAATGTGTTTGGTCGGCCTTCAGCCTCTCCAAGTTGTTTTGGTTATTATGATTTTCCATGTTTTGGCATACAAGGTTCCTTTGAGAAGGAGATAACAAATTCTAAGGCAAGGTTTCAGGAGAATAATACAGATAAAAAGATAGTAGATGAAGCGCATCGAATACTTCCTTTATCATCCCGATAGTTATGATTTTGCGTGTTTCCGCGCATGGGGTATCACAAGGTTTTATCGTGTTACACAACTCATAAACAATTTCAAACAACTATAAATAGCCGAATATAATAAAACTTATTTTCCAAACAATATTTCTAAAGCACATTTTCATTGAAGTGGTTCTTAATTACTCGCAATCCAAAACAACCACTAAATAAATTATTGGATCTGCCAAAAAATGTGTTTGGTCGGCCTTTAGCCACTCCAAGTTGTTTTTGTTATTATGATTTCCCATGTTTTGGCATACAAGGTTCCTTTGTGAAGGAGATAACAGATTCTAAAGCAGGGTTTCGGGCGAATAATACAGATGAAAAGATGGTAGATGAAGCATCGAATACTTCCTTTATCATCCTGATAGTTATGATTTTGCGTGTTTCCGCGCATGGGCTATCAAAAGGTTTTATTGTGTTGCACAACTGATAAACAATTTCAAACAACTACAAAGAGCCTTTTATTTAAATAATATAATAAAACTAATTTTCCAAACAAATATACCTAAAGCACATTTTCATTGAAATGGTTCTTAATTACTCGCTATCCAAAACAACCACTAAAAAAATTATTGGATCTACCAAAAAAATGTGTTTGGTCGGCCTTCAACCACTCCAAGTTGTTTTGGTTATTATGATTTCCCATGTTTTGGCATACAAGGTTCCTTTGTGAAGGAGATAACAAATTCTAAAGCAGGGTTTCAGGCGAATAATACAGATGAAAAGATGGTAGATGAAACATCGAATACTTCCTTTATCATCCTGATAGTTATGATTTTGCGTGTTTCCGCGCATGGGGTATCACAAGGTTTTATTGTGTTGCACAACTGATAAACAATTTCAAACAACTATAAAGAGCCTTTTATTTAAAGAATATAATAAAACTGATTTTCCAAACAAATATTCCTAAAGCATATTTTCATTGAAAAGGTTCTTAATTACTCCCTATCCAAAACAACCACTAAAGAAATTATTGGATCTGCCAAAAAATGTGTTTGGTCGGCCTTCAACCACTCCAAGTTGTTTTGGTTATTATGATTTCCCATGTTTTGGCATACAAGGTTCCTTTGTGAAGGAGATAACAAATTCTAATGCAGGGTTTCAGGCGAATAATACAGATGAAAAGATGGTAGATGAAGCATCGAATACTTCCTTTATCATCCTGATAGTTATGATTTTGCGTGTTTCCGCGCATGGGGTATCACAAGATTTTATCATGTTGCACAACTGAGAAACAATTTCAAACAACTGTAAAGGGCCTTTTATTTAAAGAATATAATAATACTGATTTTCCAAACAAATATTCCTAAAGCACATTTTCATTGAAGTGGTTCTTAATTACTCGTTGTCCAAAACAACCACTAAAGAAATTATTGGATCTGCCAAAAAATGTGTTTGGTCGGCTTTCAACCACTCCAAGTTGTTTTGGTTATTATGATTTCCCATGTTTTGGCATACAAGGTTTCATTGTGAAGGAGATAACAAATTCTAAAGCAGGGTTTCGGGCGAATAATACAGATGAAAAGATGGTAGATGAAGTCTCGAATACTTCCTTTATCATCCTGATAGTTATGATTTTGTGTGTTTCCGCGCATGAGGTATCACATGGTTTTATTGTGTTGCACAATTGATAAACAATTTCAAACAACTATAAAGAGCCTTTTATTTAAAGAATATAATAAAACTAATATTCCAAACAAATATTCCTAAAGCACATTTTCATTGAAATGGTTCTTAATTACTCGCTATCCAAAACAACCACTAAAGAAATTATCGGATCTGCCAAAAAATGTGTTAGTCGGCCTTCAACCACTCCAAGTTATTTTGGTTATTATGATTTCCCATATTTTGGCATACAAGGTTCCTATGTGAAGGATATAACAAATTCTAAAGCAGGGTTTTGGGCGAATAGTACAGATGAATAGATGGTAGATGAATCATTCAATACTTCCTTTATCATCCTAATAGTTATGATTTTGCGTGTTTCCGCGCATGGGGTATCACAAGGTTTTATTGTGTTGCACAACTGAGAAACAATTTCAAACAACTGTAAAGGGCCTTTTATTCAAAGAATATAATAATACTGATTTTCCAAACAAATATTCCTAAAGCACATTTTCATTGAAGTGGTTCTTAATTACTCGTCATCCAAAACAACCACTAAAGAAATTATTGGATCTGTCGGTCGGCCTTCGGCCTCTCCAACAAGGACTATCTCGTCCCTGCAAGGAAACATAGTTGCTCGGTTAATAAGCTTATGAGGGTTTCTACCCAGATCTCTCGGTACGACCTCTTTTAGTTGTTTCATTTTATAATTCTTACCATGGGTTTAGTTCAAACACAAGAATTATAGAACAGGGGGAGTGCCAAAGAACTAGTGGGACCTAAATACGGGAGTGAAGTTTTGGCTCATGGGAGCTCCCTTTATTTTGAAATGCATCTTGGACACATTTCCAAATGTTTAAAAATTTGAAGAAGAAAGTTCACACAGACAATGTGGTACATTTTCACAAAGTTGTTTCATGAAAAATCAACTTGTTGTGTGTAAAAAGATACAATTTGATGCTAAAATAAGGCTTTTCACACAATAAATTTTCTTTTTTTTACATAGATCACGAAAAATATCGATTTTTCGCGAAACTTGACGAATGCACATATATAATGGAGATGTACATGTAGAATGTTTTGCTAAAAAAATTCTACACTTCAAAATATGTTATTTTTGCAAAGAAAGTATATGCATCCGAGAGCCGAATTAAATTTGCGCATAAATAAGTGCTCATGTCTCAAAAGCGGAAGAAAAGGGGGGAAAACATCACATTCCACGAACAACAGGTAACCTGAGAGGGAAACATTTCCAGGTGAAGAACATGCAATACATCAAAAATAGGAGGAGCAAGGTGGGAAACCTCGGCCTCGCCCGGCACGCCTCCGCCTGAAAAAAGTAAAGAACGCAACACCCACCCCACCACCGTCGCCTCGATCGCCTCCTTTCCCTCCGCGATTCCCAACCCCAACCAAGAAGCAAACCAACCAATCAACCAACGTGCCAGCGCCACCGCACCACCGACGGCTCCCCGTCGCCACCGCCGCCGGTGATCGAGCCGGGCTCGCAGGCCGGATCTCGGGAGGAGGAGGAGGAGGACGACCAATCGCAGCATGTCGCTGTCGCCGTCGTCGTCGGGGGACGAGGAGGAGGAGGACGAGGGCGTCGACGGCTACCGCAAGGGCGGCTACCACGCCGTGCGCCCCGGGGACCAGTTCGCCGCCGGACGCTACGTCGCGCAGCGCAAGCTCGGCTGGGGAAACTTCTCCACCGTCTGGCTCGCCTTCGACCTCGAGTCCCAGGTCCGTCGCGCCTTGATTCCACCCTGCTCTGCCCAGGATCGCGACTGATCCCTCCGCCAACCCTTTCTCCTCCCCACCCCCGCGCGCCGCCCCGGACCGGAGATCGAGGAGCGATCGCGTCGTCGCGCGATCCTATCGTATCCTCCGTGTAATGCATGCGCCGACTAGATCTCGTCCTTTGTCGATTAGAGGCAGGAATCGAATCGATCGGATCATAAGGCGGATGCTGCTGTCTCCTGGTTGCGGGCGCGCGCCCATGCCAGTGGTCCCCCGGAAAGTGACTGAGCCTACCTGAATGTAATATAGGTTTCTGATTCACTAGACTCCGGATTTAGTTTTGTCCGTTTTTTCTTTAGGGGAAATTTGTACTATATATCCATTTCTGCTGCTATTGGAATGAAGTATTAATTAACTTTTAAATCACCGAGCTCTGGTTTTATATGTTCACAAGTTAAATTGCCAATTATGGCCTGGAAAATTACAGTTACTCTTTTGAAGAAAAATAAAAGGTCTTGGACAGTTGTTTTAATGATGTGGATAATGCCATAATAACATCTAATCAAGAAATATGCTGGTTAACAAGAAATTAGTTCAGACTGGAGTTTTTCTGGTTAGCTATATCTTCCAGACATGTTGTTCTGGGATCATAGCATGTAAATTGAAATTCGTTTCATTCACTTGTGCATAGGATGCGATGCTCATGATTACGCTCTCTTCTTTGCAGAAATTCGTGGCCCTTAAGATCCAGAAGAGCGCGCCAGAGTTTGCTCAAGCCGCTCTTCACGAGATTGAGTTCCTCTCGGAGATCACCAAGAGAGATCCGGAAAACTGTAAACACACCATCCAGCTGATAGAACACTTCAAGCACACGGGGCCAAATGGGCAGCATGTCTGCCTTGTTTTTGAATTCCTCGGGGACAGCTTACTTAAGCTAGTACAGTACAACCGCTACAAGGGCATTGGATTGGGTAGGGTGAGGGAGATATGCAGGTCAATTTTGGTAGGTCTTGATTACTTGCACGGAGAGCTTGGAATCATCCATTCGGATCTGAAGCTTGAGAACGTCCTACTTGTTTCAACAATCGATCCCTCCAAGGACCCCATTCGCTCCGGACTTAAACCTAATCTTGATAGGCCTGAGGGGAATCCTAACGGAGAAGCTGTCCTTAACCCGATTGAGAAGAAGCTGAAGATGAGAGCAAGGAGGGTTCTTGCAAAGCTTGCTGAGAAAAGGAAAACAGCTGCCGAGTTTGCACGCTCAGAGAGAAGCTTGGAAGGGATCGATATGACATGCAAGATTGTGGATTTTGGAAATGCTTGCTGGGCTGACAAGCAGTTTACAGATTTTATTCAGACAAGGCAGTACCGAGCGCCTGAGGTCATTCTAGGTTCAGGATACTCATTTCCTGTTGATATGTGGTCGTTTGCGTGTATTGCTTTTGAGCTCGCAACAGGTGAAATGCTATTTACACCCAAGGAAGGGCATGGGTACAGCGAAGATGAGGTAGTTATTACATTCCTCAGTAACCTAGCCATGATGCTTTGATGTTGCCCTTTAAATTGCCTTAAATCATGTGGTGCACTTGCAAGGTAGGTAGAATATGAGGAATGTGAAGTAGCAACGATGTTAACACATACTACATCATCTGTTGCCTGGAATGTCATGCTAAAGACACAACTTGACCTGTTTATCCAAAGTATCATTAATACCATGCATGAGATTATGTTGACAATCCAAACAGAGTTGGAAGACCTTTCAGATAACACATGGATGTTTCATATGTTAACCTGTACCTGCTAGAGTCTAGAGGACGCCACATCTAATTGTGTATAAGATTTGACTAATGTGCAGTGTTCTGAAATGAAACGGCATAAAACAGTATGTAGTTGGAATTTTGTTTGCTTTCGGCATGCTTGGATTATCTTTTTGAAAGGGAGCTTACTTGCATTATTGTGAAGACTGGGGAAAGATAAATGATTTGAGTTAATTATAGGAAACTGGAAAAGAAAAGTCCGTCTGATTTAATATTAATAGACTTCAGACATATTTGTTAGCTCACTGTTGTCAGTTCATTATTTGCTTTGTACTATCTCTTAAGCATTTAATGAAGGACTAAGGATCTGTTATTGCAGGATCACTTGGCTTTAATGATGGAGGTTCTGGGAAAGATGCCAAAAAAGGTATGTGTACTTATATTCTGACTTAACCTTTTAGTTACAATTATCAAACTCACCAGTATATTTTTTTGCCACAGATTGCTACGATGGGAACAAAATCGAAGGAGTATTTTGACCGACATGGAGATCTGAAACGGATAAGAAGGCTGAAGATCTCGTCTATTGAACGTGTCCTAGTTGACAAATATAAAATTCCTCAATCGGATGCTCGTGAATTTGCCGAGTTTCTTGGCCCTTTACTTGATTTTGCCCCAGAGAAGCGCCCAACGGCTGCACAGTGCTTACAGAACAAATGGCTCCAGTGTGATGATGGTAAGACCGTTGCCAACATTGCTACTAAGAGCATTGGTGTAACAGGCAATGTCGAAAGTGTGCCTGACAGTCGTGTCAAGATAATTGAAGGAAAGGGGAACACTGGAAGCAGAATTAACAGTAACACTGACAATGCTGATGTAGTACGACCCACTGAAAGCATTGCAAATAGCAATTCCAAAAGCACTGATGTAAATCCCAACACTGGTACAATCATGAGTAGGGATGGGCATAACTCTGATGGAAAGGCCCACACTGGGAGCGTCACAAACAAGAATGTCAAAAGGATCTCTGATGTAAAGCCTTTAACTGGAAGCATCTCCAACAAAGATGACAAAACCATTGATACAAAGCCCAGTTTGGGGAGCATTGCCAGCAAAGATGATAAGAGTAGTGACAGAAAGATCAGCATTGGAAGCGCTGCCAACAGAGATGCCAAGAACACTGAAGGGAAGCGAAACATTCGTAGTGTTGTGAACAGTTATATGAAGAACTTGGATGCAAAGCGGAACTCTGGAAGCATAGCCAATAGTGAAGTCAAGGACTTGGATGTGAAGCCCAGCAGTGGAGGTATTGCCAGTGCTGATGCCAACAGTACTAGTGTAAAACCGAACATTGGAAGGGTTGAAAACAGTGATGTCACGAGTGCTGGAAGTGTTGAAACCAGCGATGTCATGAGTACTAGTGTGACGGCAAACACGGATGATGTTGCCAGCAGTGGGGCCAAGTTACAGACAAACAGCGGAACTGTTGATGAGGACGACACTGATTCACAACCAAATGTTGGACGAGTTGCAGCAAGCATACAGAAATTGGAGAGCAGCATGAGTAAGGTGCAAATCGGGAGATATCGGTGAGAAAACACATGCTGGCGGCGGTCAAGTTTTGATTATTTTCATCAAAACTTGGATCTGTTTGTTGTGGAGAGGCATATTCTTTTTCATTAGATTTGTATCATTGATTTGTTACGGAGGTTAATAACTACTTATGTGGAGCCAACCTTCAGCAAGACCGAGGACCTGGCAAGCACCAACGGGCACTTCATATATCTATATTCTTGCTAACTGTAAAAAGTTTTCCATTTGCCCACAGAATATACACGGAGAGGTTCATATTCCTTTTATATGTCCCTGGACAAGTTGTATTAATGCTCACAGATTATTTGGCATTCAAGGTACATAACATTTCTTAAACTTTTGGTGGGTATCCTACTTTTACCCCAGGAATGTATATGTATATTTGATACACAGGCCAAAGATTCATGTCGGTAATTCTGTTGGATACACAGAAAGTGAATATGATCTGTATAATCTGACTGGTCACACAACATTAGTTTATGCTGATAATGTTGGTATGCCCCATAAAAACTGTGACTTGTTGTATGAAACTATTATTTCATGCTATGTTTGACCTATTCTTTCACTCTTTTAGCAGTGCATAAGATTCTGCAATAGAAATTTTGCTGCTGTTGATTACTTCGGTTATATAATCATAATCCTAAGAGCATCTCCAGCCGTCTCACCGACGAGGCCCCCAAAACGCCTTTTTTTTCATCCGGATGGACGAAAACAGCCCTACCGCACCCCCAAACCTCGTTTTCGCCCGGATTTGGGCTTTCATCCGTCCGGCGAGCTCAGGTCATCCCCGGCCCCCGGGAAGCACTTGGGGACTCCGGACGAAACAAAAGCGCGCGAACGTCGAGAAAACTTCCCGCGCGGATGGTGGCCCCGACTTGTCGGTGACAGATGCCAATCGTCTTCCGCGCGCTTCAAAAGCCTCAGACCTCGCCGGATGCGTAGCTTCCGCGGCGTCGCCTCGGATTCACGCGCGGCTCCTCTATTTATCATGGAACCTACCGCGTCTCGCCGCATTCACCACCGCCATCTCCCTCCTCTCCCCAGCCCTCTTCTCTCCCCAATCCACCTCCACCAGCGAGCAATGGTGGGCCACGGCGCGGCGAACAACGGCCGGCCGCCGTTGCCTACCGGTGGGAGGCGGGACTCCTGCACATGGCGAGCTACCCGGCACCGCCGGACTTCCGCGTGCCCGGAGGATGGCGCCCGCGGGGGGGGGGGGGGGGTGGTCTCGATCCCGCCGCTTTCGGTGGGAGGCGACGAGCTCGACGCCGCTATCGATGCTGTGATGGTCACCCTCACGGACGAGCATCGCGCGGAGGAGCGGTACCGCGCCGACAACTACGACGCCTGGAACGAGTTCTTCTGTCTCCGGCACGAACGGGAACTTGCAGCCTTCGACTGTCCTCCCCTCCTCCAGCGTAACAACGCCGCCGCCGCTAGTGGGGTGCACCGGGCCGCACGCTCGCCCGTGTGCTCGCGCACATCGAGGCCGGCAACTCCCCTGGGGATGCCGCGGCGCCGAACGCCGGGAACTCGAGCGACGACGACATGTAGTACTTTTTAGTTTATGTTTCCATCTGGCCGAATTCAAATATATGTACATATTCGGCCTATATATGTACGAACTCGCCTACGTATGTTAAATACGTTTAAATTTCGCTTTTGTTTGAACGAATTTCGCCTTGTTTTGTCCAAATTCGCCGTTATTTATCAAAAGAATTCATCCATCCTTAGCTCGCCGCCGGGAAAATGGGCTCCCAGCCCTAAAATTACATGCATCCGACGCTAAATAGCGCCGGATTTCGGCCTGGGAAGCCCCTAACGGCTGGATGCTCTAAGAGCATCACTAGTAGTACCCCTAAACCCTCAAATCTGTAAAAATAACCGCTTTTTTACAGTTTTCGGCTAGAAAAAAGCGTAGAATAGAACCCCTAAACCCCTAAACCCCTAAAAATATTTAGAGGTCCAACCCCTACTCCCCATTCCAACCTGTAGAAGTGAGGGTTGGGGAGGCCAAACTGCCCCAACCCGCACTCCACTTCCAACGCGCGCGGGAGGGAAATTTCACCAGCCCCAACCTCCCGTGTCCGCGCGTCCGCGCCGCCGGCCGTCGCCATTCCGGCTGCCCCCCGCCTCCCCTTGACGCGCGCCTGCCGCGGCGAGCTCCCCCGCCGGCCGTCCCCCCCGCCTCCTCGCGCTCGAGCGCGCGCGCCTCGCGCGCGCCGCCGCCGAGCCCGCCCCGGTATGCCTTTGTTGTTTAATTTTTCTAATTTTTCTTTTAGCTTCATTGTTGTAAACTCATATATATGGTGATGTTGTATTATGTAGATGGACACCGACGATACGGCATCGTTGTCCGATGATTCCGGTTGGTCATCGTCGGATGATTCGGATATTGAGGAGTTTCTTTTTCTATGCCCTATTTGATTCGAAATATTATTGTTATTTGCAAAAACATTGTTGTAATAACTTGAATGATTTTATTATGTGTTTGAAACTACTATTCGGTGTTGTAATAATAATTAGAATGGTTATTGTTTCTTTCAAACTGTTGTTGAGATGATGAAATTTGTGATATGTCATATGACAGTTTCAAGGGTTGGGGTTGAGGCAAAGACTAGAACCCTCAAACCCAACCCTTATATTCCGTTATAAGGGTTGAGTTTGAGGGTTCTAGTCTTTGCCCCAGTTTTTTCAACCTCTAGAAGTGCCAAAAAAAATACCCATTCTCAACCGTTAAAACGGTTTGAGGGTTTGAGGGTTTAGGGATACTACTAATGATGCTCTAAGCAACGTAGAAACAGGAGTGCCATGACCGTGTCAGCAATGCAGTTTGTCTTCTCCGAAGTTCTAGAAAGGAAAAAAGAATTTGGAAAGTGCTTTTGGCTTTCGAGTTACTGTGCTCTCGTCATTAAGAAAAGGTTTTACAAGTTATCAAGGATTCTAAAAATTATTATAAGATCGTTAATGATACATCTCACAATCATGCAAAATCTCAACCTAAAATTATTTTATTTTGTGCTAGACAAAAAAGACAAAATCTGATATATTTTGGAGATTTGAAAATATACTAACTAGATCTACAGTTCTGTGTGTAGCTTAGAATATAATGTATTTGAAACTGATATTGGGATACATCAATGACTATGCGCATTTTTTAATTTTTTTTGAACTTAAGAAAATATTTGCATCAAATCTCCACACAAAAGAATTCACTTCATACCCCAAGACTGGAGCAGGGTACGGCATGGGTCTGAAGGTGTTGAGGCCGGGTGTGGGAAGTTGGCAAATAATCGTTTTAGCTCACGCTCACGGGTACCGGGGAGCCCCTTATTTTTCTAGAAAAAACTTCATTTTGAATGGAAATCCTCTTTTGATTTCGGGTGTATATGCTTTCTTATTTAAAAACATATTTGAAAATGTTAAAAAATATAGGGAAAAAATTCGCATGTATATCCTCACGTATGTTTCACTAAAAGCCAATATTATTTTACGCCATGTGTAAAATAAATGAAAATATCTTGAGAAATACCTTATTTTAACACCAAGTTTTGTCTTTTTTACTTAGGCTGCGCAAAAGTCGATTTTTGCTGAAATAAGCATGTAGGATGTGGAGATACACGTGGGATATTTTGTTTTGAATTTTTCTTGAAATTTTCAAACATGTTTAAAATGGATTTCAAAAAAGGGAGCACATGCACCTAGAAGTCAAAACACCGCATCCCATTTTAAAGCCCAAAAAGAAACTGAAAATAAATATACGAGTTTGTATAGATGTATAGTATGTATATACTAATTTTCATGAACGTATCTTTTCAAATATTATCTACACATTTATGTAATTTTTTTTTGAGGAATGGGCAGTCGAATTGCTAATCGATTAGATAGAAATAGAGTGTTAATTACATAAGGGTCGCAAGTGGACCGAATGGCACGAAGAACAAAGGAAACTAGCCGTAAGCCGGTAGGCGCTAGACTGCATTCCCGTCTCCAGGGTCATGGGTGTGCAAGTACGCCCTCTGGGCGATGTCCTCCTTGACAAGAGCCGCCACGGCTGCAGGCTGCAAGGAAGTGTTTTGAAACACCCGTTTGTTTCTCTCCTTCCAAACACCCCACATGGAGTAGATGATCGCCCCACTGGCCTCCCGCTTCTTCTCCTTCAGGAGGTGGGAGATCGCCTCATCCCACCACTCGTTGAGTGACTTCCCGCCCGGAGGCGGCAAGACACTGAAGGTCCCATTCCAAGCGAACGTCTTCCTCACAACGGCGGAGAAGTGACAGTCAAGGGTGAGGTGTTGCACCGTCTCTTGGTGTATATGACACAACTTGCAGATCGGGCCGTGAGGCCATCCTCGGAGCGCAAGGTTGTCAGCCGTCACTAGTAACATTTGGCTAGTCTATAACGATTTTAGTTCGTCAGCAAAAGGCCAAAAACCATCATGGAGGCCTCATACTGATGGTTTGGAATTCCGTGGCAAATCTCGCGTCACAGATGGCCAGACTGACGGTTAGATTTTCCCGTCATGGATCCGTGACGGCCAAGCCCACACCCAAAGCCCACCCGGCCCGGTACGTCATGACGGGCATAACCATCATGCGGCTGCCTCCCCGATCGAGACCACCGTGTCAGACCAATCATTGAGATGTCGGTCCAATAATTAAAGACGCATGATGTCATCTTTGTCGTCTAGCTGACCACTCTGGACGAACCTCCTCCCACCACGTGGCCATGTAGATTTGCACTCGAAGATTTACACGTGCCTAGAGCGTCACCATTGGCATGTCGACACGTGTCACCCGAAATACAAACATGTGCGTGTAGAAGGCCCAATACCATCTCGACACGTGGCAAAATGAAATGCCAACACGTGGACATCGGGGGCCCACATGCAGGAACACACGTGGCACTAACTGGACTTTGGGCCCAGGTTATTGCGGCCCATTAAAAGACGGTCCGTTTATAACTGCCAGCTATGCACATGGCCCATTTGTCGGGGCCCATTAAGGTAAGCCCGTTAACCGTGGCCCATTCTTGGCCAACTCACGGCCGGCCTTTTAACACTTAAATGTGCGGCCTTACTGTCCCGCCCGTTATTGTGTTGCAACGTCCCAAAAAATCAATTGCAAAAATGGCCCGTTACTTCAAGCCCATCAATGCTGGTGCGTTAATAATGGCTTGTTAGAACGGTCCGGCCTGATTTTCTCAGCCGGCCCGTTACTTCCAGCCGATAAATACCGGCCTGGTTAACTCTACTAGCCGTTCCTTTCAGCCTATCAAGCTCGACGTGTCAACTAACGACCGTTTTGTGCGGCCTTATTACATATAAATAATACATAAACACTCAAAAAATACATACAGAATAACTAGATAACTGTGCATCAACACTACAAGAAAAGTTCTGATAGACAACGTCCCAAAATCGTCCACTAAGGGGTATTTTTCGTCGCCTATGGGCCTAACCCGACGATATGGGTTCTGTTGTCGAAACTGCGTCAGCAAAGTCCAACGACGATTTTTCGGTCCGTCGCGCTTGGGCGCCCTTCCGCCACGGAAAATCGGACCGTTGCCCAAGTGTTTCCGGGAGCCCGTTGACTGCTGACGTCATGCAAACGACACGTGGCAGGCTTAACGCTTAACGCGTTAACCGCTGAAACCCCGTGGTAGATGGTAGGCCCACACGAGGCCTGCCACGTCTTAAGCGGGCCGGGCCAGATGACATAGTTTGACCGGTCAACTATATAGCTGGGCTGGTCCATTAGTTACGTGGGCCGGGCCTAACCTCTAAGGTTGACTGGTCAAAACTTAAATGGGCCGCCCATTTAACATGTGGGGTCCACCTTACAGCAAGGGCCGGCCCAAGAAGCAAGTGGGCCGGGCCAAAACACAGTGGGTCCCACTTTCTGTTAAAAGGCCGGCCCATTTAGTGTGTGGGGTCCACCATATAGCAAGTGGGCGGCCCAACAAGCTAGTCGGCCGGGCCAAAAACACAGGTGGGTCCCACTTTCCAGTTAAAGGGGTCGGCCCATTTAGTATGTGGGGTCCACCATATAGCAAGTGGGCCGGCCCAACAACATAGTGGGCCGGGCCAAAAACACAGGTGGGTCCCACTTTCCGTTAAAGGGCCGCCCATTTAGTATGTGGGGTCCACCATATAGCAAGTGGGCCACCAAGATAGTGGGCGGGCCAAAACGCGGTGGGTCCCACATTCCTGTTAATGGGCCGGCCCATTTGGTATGTGGGGTCCACCATATAGAAAGTGGGCCGGCCCAACAAGATAGTGGGCGGCCAAAAACACAGTGGGTCCCACCTTCCAATTAAAGGGCCGGCCCATTTACCATGTGGGACCACCATATAGCAAGTGGGCTGGCCCAACAAGATAGTGGGCCGGCCCAATAAGCATGTGGAGCCCATTATCGTGTAACCGGCCTACTAAAGAAGTGGGCCGGCCCAAAATGAAAGTGGGTCCCACACTACTGTAAGTGGGCCGGCCCAATCTGTTGTAGGGCCCTACTTGTTTGACTAGTCAACTTGCATTAAATTTCATGAGCCTAAAATCTGATTTCAATGATACACACAATTACATACACAAATAAAACAAATAGGAAAATTACAAGGCAATTAATGTGCCCAAATAAAAAAATTACATAGAATCATTGAGGACTTCTATTAGCATCATCAATAACACGTTGACATTTGGCAATCGCCTTGATTGAATCTTGTGTACTCTTTGTCAACATATCAGCTACAGATCTTAAAGCAGCAATACCATGTCTTTTATAAAGTACAGCCTTGAGATATTTACTGTTTGATGAAAGAAATGGTCTAGGTTGACGGCTATGAGAAGATGCATCAGAAGAAAGATCAGAACTTTTTGTGGGCCTCACTTCTAATGAAGATTGCTTCATCACAACTGCATTCTGATAATAATGCAAAAAGAGTTAAACGATGAACTATGCAAACATTTATTATGCAATGTAGATATAAGATAATAACAAGTTGCATAAATAAGACATGTATGGAACTTGTACTAAGCACAAACTTACATCATAATGTTGCACAGGGTCGCTACAGATCCTTTTTTGGCGACTATCTTCTAATGATGACTGCTTCATTAAAACTGCATTCTGGTAACATTGTAAACATAGTTACAACAATTAACTATTCAAACATGTATTACGCAATGTAGAGATCAGATAACAGCATGTAGCAGAAATAAGCACAAGATAAGATAAGATGCATGTACTAAGCACATACTGGCTCACTGCAGGTCCTTCTCTTGCGTGCACTAGTCGTGGTCAACATGCCTATCATTTTAGGTTCAGCCATCAAGTGAAATGCTAATCCTCCTGCTCCATTGTCCTTAATCTGTGTTTAGATATCACATTTAAGACCAAGTCAGCTGGTTTCAAATAACAAAAAACTTGAGCTGCCAAATGAATAAGCCAATATTTACCAGATATCAGATTAAAACCAACTAGATGTTGCTTTGCATGAGATACGAATTTCAGACATTCAGATTTAGAGTAGGGTAATGCCAAGGTTTTACACATAAAGTAAACTGGCATTAAGAATGACCAAATGTCAGGTTCAAATCACCCTCGCAGTTTCTCCAAGACAAGCATATCAAATAGGCAGAAACATAGTAAAGCATGAATGGCATTGCTATGGCAGGGTTCCAAGTGTTAATCTCTTGCATAAGGAACAATGCATATAGGTTATAGATAATAACGGAAGTAAACTGCCAAAATTACCAACCAAGAACTCAGATTCCAACCTTACCTAGCGTCCCCGCTGTTAATGTTGGATGTTCTAATAAGTGGTTCGCATGATCAATCCCTAGGAAAAATAACATTGACAAGTCAGTCTACGATAATACAAAGACCAGACATGCACGCAGCAATAACTATATAAGCTAAAGACGAGGTATAAGAGCAAGCAGATTGGAAATGCACATAGCATGACTATAAAAGCAGTGCGACAATAGCATGCAGTACAAAAACAGTTGGCAGCAAATGAATGGGTACAAGGCTATAAATATGTGGATGCACACAGGTGTCAGTAGAATGAACAGGATGGTAGCGACCGGATAATGCTTTTGTACTGTACAATATTTAAACAAACTTCATGCGAAGCAACACATCAAGAAAGTTAACGGCATATGAGATCTGCAAATAACTACACAAAACATGGCTAAAGAAACACCGCGATCTAACGGGCCAGCGTACTAACCAAGCTGCGGCGGGGTGGACGGGGGCGGCAACTTGCATTCCAGCGGCGGCGAACGCGGGAGACGATGAATCGACCCTGTTTCAGTAGAAGCGGGCGTTAGTGAAGCAGATCTGGTTGGCTGGCAAGGTATTCGGTGAAGTTGATACAGCCGCTGCGGCGAGGTAGTCGGTGGCGAGGTCGGCGGTGAAGCAGATCCGTCGGTGGCGAGGTCGGCGGTGAAGCAGATCCGTCGGTGACGAGGGCGGCGGGGGAGCGGATCAGGTGGGTGGATAGCCAACACGATCAAGGCTACGCTGTGGAGGAGTATGCCGGCGGCGAAGCAGATCTAGTACTGTAGAGAGTCAGAGCTTTGGCGTGTGAGAGTATTTTTGAGCTAATGGGGCGAATGGTTGGTGGGTGGGTGTGGGCCTGTGGGGAGGGTTCGGGATCTAGGCAAGATATTTCATTGTTACCGAATGAGCCCTCCATGGTCGGTGGGTTGTAGCTTCCGGACCAGGGTTAAAAGGGTAAAACTGGTCACGGGATTTTCGAATGGATGCGGCGGGATGATTTGGCGCGCGGCCGAAATTTTCAGTTTCAAGCTACGAGCAGAACGACAAAAATAATGTTCTTCCCCAGGGAGCTCTCATTTCTTCCTCTTCTCTTTCTCTCTCGAGTCTCTCCCACTCCCCCGGCTCCTCTCCCCCTTCTCTCCGGCGGCCTCGCCGGCGGAGACGAGGCCGACTTCTCTCTGTATATTGTACACCCTCCGAACTAAATTAATTGATTCAACTTTCCTTAGACGTGTATGTATCTAGAGTAAAAACATGTGTGGATACATCCATATTTAGATAAGCAAAGTTGAGTCAGCTAATTTGGATCCGAGGGAGTTAGTGTTGTTGTAAGCTTAGATCCAGTGTTTCCCATGAGCAGAATGGCGCAATGGAGTCGGGGATCTCGTCATCGGCTTCAGATCTGGCCTATGGTGAATCTGGCGGATCTTGCCGGCCAAACCCCGATCTGGTGCCATCAATGTGATGGCGCTAACGGTGAGGCTTGCTTTGGTCAGTGCTTCAGATCTGGCCAATGGGGAAGTCAAGCTGCTAAAGTTCACAAGCTCGGGGCATACGACGGCGTCATCCGTCTTGCCCGTGCACATCTTGGCCTTTCAGCGGCCCTTCTCAGAGCCAATATGCCGTTGCTGAGGCCCTTCTTCTCCTTCGTCCTGGCGACTACCGGCGACACCGTCCCAAGTGGTGCGTCCCCGGCGACGGAGTTGCTGGAAAGGATGCGGAGCAGAGATCTGATGTGCGGTCGAGAAGGACTCGATTGATTTTCTTCTATATGTTTTGGGGTCCTTTTTGTAAAGTTGCAGGTTCTATTAGTTATTGTCTAGTACTTTTGGTCCTCTATGTAATTTTTTGGACTAGTTTCCATTGGCACTGATAAACTTGAATTTTGACAAGTTCACGGGAAAAAAATTCCTTTGCACATATGGCCTATCATGTATAAACATTCTTGAGATTTAAACTATATGTAATGTGCCATGCATTAACCCTAAACCATATATATGTAACTAACCCTAGCTGATCAAACCCTACTTAATTAAAACAAATAACCCTAAACTATACTAGCTATAACCCGATCTAATAAAAACATGCTCTATATATAGCAGCTAGCTAGCAAACCATAGATTAACACCAATTAATATATACATGGCCTATATCGATCATGTTGTATAACATATCCCTGAGATTCATTAATTAATTATATAATTATCGTGATAAATTAATTAACTTTAATTTTGACAAGTTCTCTCGAATGAAAACACATTTGATTAAGTTGCCTCATAATATATATATAATTAGTGTGCATGCATGACCTACCATGCATTCGTGCATATATTTTAATGTATATTTGAACATATTCTTGGGGATTTCAATCTCTCTCTCGATCATCTATATATCGTTGGTGGCCAAAAAACACACATATATATATGCATGCAATTTATGCGTAAAGGCGCGGGTGCCTCTAATAATGTGTGTGCGCACTCGATCGATGATCCCTAAACCTTAAACAACCCTAAAACCTTAAATCCCTAATCCCTAAACCCTAAACACCCTAAACACTAAACCCTAAACCCTAGACCCTAAACGTACCCTAACCCTAACCCTAACCCTAAATCCTAGCTAACCCTAAACCCCAATTAAACCCTATGTATAGGCCAACGACACTTAATTGTGCATCGATCGAGCGGGTCAGGGGTGCCTCGCGATCCTCTAATAAAATTAAATGTGCCATGCATTAACCCTAAACCATATATATGTAACTAACCCTAGCTAATCAACCCTACTTAATTAAAACACATAACCCTAAACTATACTAGCTAGCTATAACCCGATCTAATAAAAACATGCTCTATATATAGCAGCTAGCTAGCAAACCGTAGATTAACACCAATTAAAATATACATGGCCTATATCGATCATGTTGTATAACATATCCCTGAGATTCATTAATTAATTATATAATTATCGTGATAAATTAATTAACTTGAACTTTGACAAGTTCTCTCGAATGAAAACACATTTGATTAAGTTGCCTCATAATATATATATAATTAGTGTGCATGCATGGCCTACAATGCATTCGTGCATATATTTTAATGTATATTTGAACATATTCTTGGGGATTTCAATCTCTCTCTCTCTCTCGATCATCTATATATCGTTGGTGGCCCAAAAACACACATATATACGCATGCACTTTATGCGTAAAGGCGCGGGTGCCTCTAATAATGTGTGTGCGCACTCGATCGATGATCCCTAAACCTTAAACAACCCTAAAACCCCTAAATCCCTAATCCCTAATCCCTAAACCCTAAACACCCTAAACACCCTAAACACTAAACCCTAAACCCTAAACCCTAACCCTCTACCCTAGCTAACCCTAAACCCTAATTAAACCCTATGTATAGGCCAACGTCACTTAATTGTGCATCGAGCAGCCCAGGGGTGCCTCGTGGTCCTCTAATTAAATTAATTGTGCCATGCATTAACCCTAAACCATATATATGTAACTAACCCTAGCTAATTAACCCTACTTAATTAAAACACATAACCCTAAACTATACTAGATATAACCCGATCTAATAAAAACATGCTCTATATATAGCTAGCTAGCAAACCGTAGATTAACACCAATTAAAATATACATGGCCTATATATATCAATCATGTTGTATAACATATCCCTCAGATTCATTAATTAATTATATAATTATCGTGATAAATTAATTAACTTGAATTTTGACAAGTTCTCTCGAATGAAAACACATTTGATTAAGTTGCCTCATAATATATATATAATTAATTAGTGTGCATGCATGGCCTACCATGCATTCGTGCATATATTTTAATGTATATTTGAACATATTCTTAGGGATTTCAATCTCTCTCTCGATCATCAATATATCGTTGGTGGCCAAAAAACACACACATATATATATACGCATGCAATTTATGCGTAAAGGCGCGGGTGCCTCTAATAATGTGTGTGCGCACTCGATCGATGATCCCTAAACCTTAAACAACCCCTAAAACCTTAAATCCCTAATCCCTAATCCCTAAACCCTAAACACCCTAAACACTAAACCCTAAACCCTAGACCCTAAACCCTAACCCTAACCCTAACCCTAAACCCTAGCTAACCCTAAACCCTAATTAAACCCTATGTATAGGCCAACGACACTTAATTGTGCATCGAGCAGGCCAGGGGTGCCTCGCGGTCCTCTAATTAAATTAAATGTGACATGCATTAACCCTAAACCATATATATGTAACTAACCCTAGCTAATCAACCCTACTTAATTAAAACACATAACCCTAAACTATACTAGATATAACCCGATCTAATAAAAGCATGCTCTATATATAACAGCTAGCTAGCAAACCGTAGATTAACACCAATTAAAATATACATGGCCTATATCGATCATGTTGTATAACATATCCCTGAGATTCATTAATTAATTATATAATTATCGTGATAAATTAATTAACTTGAATTTTGACAAGTTCTCTCGAATGAAAACACATTTGATTAACTTGCCTCATAATATATATATAATTAATTAGTGTGCATGCATGGCCTACCATGCATTCGTGCATATATTTTAATGTATATTTGAACATATTCTTGGGGATTTCAATCTCTCTCTCGATCATCTATATATCGTTGGTGGCCCAAAAAACACACATATATACGCATGCACTTTATGCGTAAAGGCGCGGGTGCCTCTAATAATGTGTGTGCGCACTCGATCGATGATCCCTAAACCTTAAACAACCCTAAAACCCCTAAATCCCTAATCCCTAATCCCTAAACCCTAAACACCCTAAACACTAAACCCTAAACCCTAAACCCTAACCCTAACCCTCTACCCTAGCTAACCCTAAACCCTAATTAAACCCTATGTATAGGCCAACGTCACTTAATTGTGCATCGAGCAGCCCAGGGGTGCCTCGCGGTCCTCTAATTAAATTAATTGTGCCATGCATTAACCCTAAACCATATATATGTAACTAACCCTAGCTAATTAACCCTACTTAATTAAAACACATAACCCTAAACTATACTAGATATAACCCGATCTAATAAAAACATGCTCTATATATAGCAGCTAGCTAGCAAACCGTAGATTAACACCAATTAAAATATACATGGCCTATATATCGATCATGTTGTATAACATATCCCTCAGATTCATTAATTAATTATATAATTATCGTGATAAATTAATTAACTTGAATTTTGACAAGTTCTCTCGAATGAAAACACATTTGATTAAGTTGCCTCATAATATATATATAATTAATTAGTGTGCATGCATGGCCTACCATGCATTCGTGCATATATTTTAATGTATATTTGAACATATTCTTAGGGATTTCAATCTCTCTCTCTCGATCATCAATATATCGTTGGTGGCCAAAAAACACACACATATATATACGCATGCAATTTATGCATAAAGGCGCGGGTGCCTCTAATAATGTGTGTGCGCACTCGATCGATGATCCCTAAACCTTAAACAACCCCTAAAACCTTAATCCCTAATCCCTAAACCCTAAACACCCTAAACACTAAACCCTAAACCCTAGACCCTAAACCCTAACCCTAACCCTAACCCTAACCCTAAACCCTAGCTAACCCTAAACCCTAATTAAACCCTATGTATAGGCCAACGACACTTAATTGTGCATCGAGCAGGCCAGGGGTGCCTCGCGGTCCTCTAATTAAATTAAATGTGCCATGCATTAACCCTAAACCATATATATGTAACTAACCCTAGCTAATCAACCCTACTTAATTAAAACACATAACCCTAAACTATACTAGATATAACCCGATCTAATAAAAACATGCTCTATATATAGCAGCTAGCTAGCAAACCGTAGATTAACACCAATTAAAATATACATGGCCTATATCGATCATGTTGTATAACATATCCCTCAGATTCATTAATTAATTATATAATTATCTTGATAAATTAATTAACTTTAATTTTGACAAGTTCTCTCGAATGAAAACACATTTGATTAAGTTGCCTCATAATATATATATAATTTTAGTGTGCATGCATGGCCTACCATGCATTCGTGCATATATTTTAATGTATATTTGAACATATTCTTGGGGATTTCAATCTCTCTCTCTCTCGATCATCTATATATAACGTTGGTGGCAAAAAACACACATATATACGCATGCACTTTATGCGTAAAGACGCGGGTGCCTCTAATAATGTGTGTGCGCACTCGATCGATGATCCCTAAACCTTAAACAACCCTAAAACCCTAAATTAATTATCGATCTCCCTGTGATTCATTAATTAATTATATATATAATTATCGATGATAAATTAATTAACTTGAATTTTGACAAGTTCTCTCGAATGAAAACACATTTGATTAAGTTTCCTCATAATATATATATAATTAGTGTGCATGCATGGCCTACCATGCATGCATTCGTGCATATATTTTAATATATATTTGAACATATTCTTGGGGGATTTCAATCTCTCTCTCTCGATCATCTATATGTCGTTGGTGGCCAAAAAACACACACATATACGCATGCACTTTATGCGCAAAGGCGCGTGTGCCTCTAATAATGTGTGTGTGCGCACTCGATCGATGATCCCTAAACCTTAAACACTAAATAAACCCTAATCCCTAATCCCTAAACCCTAAACACCATAAACATTAAACCCTAAACCCTAGACCCTAAACCCTAACCTCCTAACCCTAAACCCTAAACCCTAATTAAACCCTATATATAGGCCAATGACACTTAATTGTGCATCAAGCAGGCCAGGGGTGCCTCGCGGTCCTCTAATTAAATTAAATGTGCCATGCATATATATGTGTTTAATTTGGGGATTTCAATCGCTCTCTCGTATGTAGCTCTCTCTACCTCTCTCTCTCTTCTCTCTCTCTCTCTCTCTCTCGTTGGTGGCCAACAACACACACATGCACTTTGTGCGCAAAGGCATGCGCCTCTAATAATGTGTGCGCAGTCGATCGATCTAGTTTTGATTAATCATAGCACACAAATAAAGAAGTTGTATTTGAATCCACACAACCTAATCTAAAACACATAACCCCTAACATGGCCTAATTAATTAACCCTTCTCGATCTCTACCTAATTAGTGGAAATTGCACAAAATCAAAAGGGGTCCCTCACTAATTATGCATATCTGCTAGATTGTGATAAACTTTTGCCACATATATATTTGGTGGATGGGTGCATCTTGGCATGTAAAACAATTAGTGTTTGCAAATGGCGTTGTCAAAATTTATGTACAAATGATTTCTTTCCATCCAAAGTGCATAAAATGGGAGTTTTAATGAAGAAAGTACAAATAAAACAGCTCAACATGCTTCCACACCCCGATTTTCACACGAAGTAGAGCATATTTAAAGGATAATTCCAGAGTTTTACTATTTTTCAAGCAACTTTGCTAATTTTCCCCCACTCACATGACTTTATGTCGATTTAACGAAAATATGGCGAATTTAAACTACATGGGCGGGATAGTTTGAATTGTGCGCGCGGCAAAGGGAACCGCCTATTCCTCAACCTTGTGCACGGCAAATTACACACGCAACTCCATTAAACGCCACCTACCGACCTTAATTATCACCCCGGCGGCCCGGCCGCATGACCCCCCACCCACCCGTACACAACTTATCCCCGTCCGTGCGAAGAGCTTCCCCTCCCCGTCCCGTCCGTGCGAAGAAGAAGCTTCCCCTCCCCGTCGTTCTTCTCGAGACGCACCGGCGGTCAAGTTGATCCACGGTAGGGCTGCTATCTCTAGCTCAATCATGTATCGGGCAAGACAGCCTAACGATTTATATTTTCTTGATGCTGCTAAAAAAATTCGTCAGTATGCTCGAACTAATTGGCACTTTATAGTTTTCCGCTCGATTTGTCATCGATCAATTTGTTCATTTGCGTGGGCATATAGAGTCAGTTCTGCACTCGATCCGTTAATTTGCTGAAATGCCATGGCAGAGTTTTGTACACGATCTGTTTGCTAAAATGTCGATGGGCATTTTTTGTTTTGTACTCGACATGATTGCTGAAATGCATAATCATGTAGTATAGTTTTGTACTCGATGGATATACATTTCCTACTTCGCCTTAAATTAATCACCAACCACTGTATCTCATAATTAAACAGATGGACAGAACTTGGATACTGCATGGACACTTATGTTCCCCTTCATATATAAATGGTGTTCAACCCTTTATGGGGTTTATTAGAGCTCATGATGGTCACAACCTGGACGTGTATTGCCCGCGCTGCACATGTATGAATGGTGAGAAGAGGCCTCACCCTGTAGTGGCAGATCATTTACACATTTTTGGGATGGACCGCACATATGTTAGGCGGGTTTAGCATGGTGAACCATATAATGATCCTTTAGCAGGAGAAGCAGATCTTGCTCACACTGTATGTGTGCTGGCATATGTAGTTAATTATTTATATTGATGCTGCCGCTGTTTCAATCAATAGTTTGCATTGTTGTGCAAGGTTCTGTACTCAAATTTAACTTGTTGCAGATGGATGGACGGGAAGGAGAGAAAAAGCGCTTGCTTCAGGAAACGGGTTTCAGCTCTGGGACATGTGCTGTGCCAGATGAGAAGGTAAATATGTAAAACGGCATTTGTTCAGGTTGCATCCCTTAGATGTTTGTCTAATCGGTTGATGTACTAATTGCAGAAGCATAGAGTTGAAGAGGTCTCTCAGTTTGATGGGAGATTTGAAGATGAATCTCAGTTTGATGCACCTGTGGATGGTACTGATGACGAGCCTTTCATAGACGAAGGTCCTGCACCTGAGATTATCCAGCCTACAGAAGGAGGCCGTGGACCGAGTACACAGCTTTGCGTTGAAGTGGATGCACGCCCGGAGATCATCACGGGCGTCCGGGTAGTCTCAAGACCACCCAGCCCTGATGCACCTGTGGATGGTACTGATGACGAGCCTCTCATAGACGAAGGTCCTGCACCTGAGATTATCTAGCCTACAGAAGGAGGCCGTGGACCGAGTACACAGCTTTGCGTTGAAGAGGATGCACACCCGGAGATCATCAGGGGCGTCCCGGTAGTCTCAGGACCACCCAGCCCTGATGCAAAATGTTGAGCTACTTTATGATTCGTACTCTTATGTTCTGGTGCTGTAGTATGTTATGATTTGTACGCCTTTGGCGCTAGATTAAGCATTCAGTGGATGATCGCGTTGCAAAATTCGACACCCACACAATCAGTTCATCGTATGAGTAGTAGCACAATTACTTCTACAACGATTCCTGCCAGCGCATTAGTTGGTAGCATGAAACACTTTCAGGTACTCCCCTCTGATTCATATTAATTGACTCAATTCTGTCTAGATATGGATGTATCTAGATGCATTTGTTAACTAGACTAACAAACTTGAGTCAGTTAATATGAATCCGTGTAAACCGCCCAAGTCCTCGAGCAGCTAGTTTATTGACTCTGGACTCCAAGCCTCTCGCGGCAAGCCATCGACGAAGCTTTGACCAGATCTTGGCCCGCAATTTTTTTTGTGTGGCGAATAGCAAAGCTTTGACCAGTTCCTCTCGGGATACAGCACGCCGGTGAGCTTGCACGGTTGCCATGAGCACTTTCCGGCGGAACTTCCTCTTCAGCGCCCTCAAGCCGCTGCTGCGAGACAGCACGCAGTGCCTCGAGGTGGACGGAATTCTGGATCTCAGGGCGGGTGGTCCGCATCGTCCGGGAACGATCTCCAGCGGGTTAACGAGGACATGCATGGCGGCCAGGGGATTTGTTTTTTTTTTGGTTTGAGCTTGGGATTTGGGGTTTTTTCGGATAGGGGAGGAGGAACCGAGGAAGAGGAAGGAACAGCCGCGTGCTTGGCGCGTGGCGGTGTGCTTGAATTTCGAATTTTTGTGAAATGTTTCATTTCCCCGCTACAATTCGGGGGTTTCTTGACGCGCCAATGCGTCCCGCCGGGCAGCTTCAAGTGAATTTGGGGTGCCACACTATGGGCCCTAGTTTCAGTGAGACATGTAATGACTAGTCACATCAGTAAGTTCACTGTGTAATAAAATATGTTACCCCTCCCCTTTATGTAGCACCCCTTCTCTCCCGATCGAGTGCCGATTGCCGACGGATGCAAGCCGCTAGCTCGATCCCCTCCTTTCGCCTCCACCGTCCAGGCATCCAGCTTGGAGGGGCAAGCTGCATCTAGCCCAAGCGGATTAGGTAGGACTAGTAATGTTCTCTCCTTTCTCGAGATCGGTTCTTTTTTCCTCTCCTCGATATCTTGCGCATCTCTTTCCTATTCTGGGCGAAGGGGTGTCTTTCTGGTCACCCTCGAGCTGGGAGTGATTGATGGGGGTGGGGGCGGGGGCTACCTTTGCTTGGATTGGGGTGTTCTTCCTTTATTTGTCGACATTTGCAACCTTTGTAGTTTCTGCTGATCCTCACTGTATCTTTTGTCAGCTTGTACAGGAAAGGTAAGACCTCGGCGGTGGGGGCAATGGAGCGTAAGGCCACCACGCATGTGGGCAGTTGGCTGAGCCTGAGCTGCGTCCCCAGCCCCGCGAAGCAGGTACTCCGTTTGCTTATCCACTCTTTACCTTTTAAGTGTCTCTCTGCATCCTCAATCTGTTCCTGTTCTGGAATATGCTTAAAGTAGCACATGTCTTCAGCTGTTTGTGCGTAAAGCCTCTGTGACACCATGCTCTATATTCTCTGTATCAGGTTGGTACCTCCAGGTTCCGTGCTGAGGCTATGGGGAACGAGAATAGCGCCCCACCTGCTGCAGGAGCATGGCCCGATCTGCAGCACAAGAAGCGAAATGCCACTGCCGAGCTGGGCAGGGACCGCCCAGGGGTAATTTTTTTTAACCAACTTACCATGATGTAGTCTGAATCTGATACTCCCTCAGATCCAAATTAATTGACTCAACTATCTGTAGATACGGATGTATCTAGATGTGTTTTAGCTCTAGATACTACTGCCTCCATCCCAAAGCTTTGGGCTTATATTATTTTTAGAAAGTCAAACTATACCATGTTTGACTAAGCTTTTACCAAAAATCAGTAACATGCAAAATACAAAATTAATATCATTAAATAGATAATAAAATATATTTTCCTACGGTATCTACACAGTATTATATTTGTTGATAGAATGTTCTAAAATTTTGGTCAAACTTTGCTTGTTTTGATTTCTCAAAAATAAATAAGGCTTAAGCTTTTGGATGGTGGTAGTACATTCATATCTAGACAAAGCTGAGTTAACTAGTTTTTTTGTCTGTCCATAGCTAGTGTTCACGCTGCAAAAGGCTAAGAGCATCCACTATATGCATCAGTCTATCTCATACAGTAATTCAATATCACTGCTGAGGTCTGCCTTTTGTTTTGCTATTCATATGCAGACTGAAACTTTAGGGCCTTTACTCAAAAGGAAGATCAAAACTGCGGCTGATCAGGCTGCCAGTATGTTGATGCCGCCCCCATCTTCTAAATGCCTCTACAAGCACAAGGCCACACACCAGCTGGGTGGTGATCTTTTAATGAATATGGTATATTTTCTTAATCCACAAAACATGCCTTGATTTTTCTCTGTTTATTGTCGGTTTTTTCTATGCTTGCCAAAAGTTTACAACAACAACAACAACAACCAAGCCTTTCAGTCCCAAACAAGTTGGGGTAGGCTAGAGTTGAAACCCATAAGATCTCGAAGCCAAAAGTTTAGAAACACCAAATTCGTTTGCTTACAATCATCATACAGTAATGTTCATCTACTCCAGTTCCCCTAACCCAACATAAAATGATGTTAATTACGATTTTTAGATTAAAAGAGCACCATTAGGCGCTGTTAATTACGACTTTGAGATTAAAATGTCATTTGCAATTGTTAATTACAATTTTGAGACAATTGGTTAGTTTAACCTCGATCTCTTCTGCTCTCCATTTTTCCCAACCGAACAAAAATGTAACCATTCCATTCCTCTGAAATGGAACCATTCCATTCCATTCCACGCTGTTTCAGAACCGAACACACCCTTGCATTGTTGTGAACTGTTGTCCATACACGGCCATACCCTTCCACTTACATCTAGCACTATATGCATCAGTCTGTCTCAGAGTCATTCAATATCACTGCTGAGATCTGTTCCCATTCTTATGCAGGCTGAAACTGCTGCGCCTTTACTCAAGTGGATGCAAAATGAGGCTAATGAGGCTGCTGTGAGGACGATGGTGCCGGCACCATCTTCCGAAAACCTCTACAAGCACGAGGCCATGGGCCAGCTGGGTGGTGACCTTTTAATGAATCTGGTATATTTTCTTAATCCACATACATGATTTCATTATTATCTGTTTAATTACTGTTGGCTTTGTCTAATGCTTACCAAAAGTTCAGAAACACTGCGTTTGCTTACAATCATCATACACTAATTTTTCACTTTTCAGTCTGTCTCATCCAGTATATAAACTGTTGATTTCCATTGGCTTCTTTTGTAATCATTTGCATTGTTGTCAACTGTTCTCTATGCACAACCCTATTCTTCCACTTACACCCCGCACTATTTGCATCAGTCTATCTCATAGATTTATTAAATATCAATGATGAGTTCTGTTGCTATTCATATGCAGGATGAAACTTCTGTGCCTCTACTCAAATGGATAAAAAATGATCCTGATGAGGCTGCTGTGAAGACGATGGTGCTGCCACCATCTTCTGAAAACCTCCTCAAGCACAAGGCCACGGGCCAGCTGGGTGGTACCCTTTTCAGTAAGCAGGTATATTTTCTTAATCCTCATAC
Organism: Lolium multiflorum; assembly: GCA_030979885.1. NCBI lineage: Eukaryota > Viridiplantae > Streptophyta > Magnoliopsida > Poales > Poaceae > Lolium > Lolium multiflorum. The sequence goes on along the minus strand of CM061748.1, from coordinate 116,177,095 downwards.
ATGATTTGATTTTTGTCTGTTTATTGCCGGCTTTGTCTAATGCTTACCAATAGTTCAGAAACACACACACCTATTCTTCCACTTACATCCAGCACTATATGCATCAGTGTCTCATAGATTCATTTTATATATCACTGCTGATGTCTGTTGCTCTTCAATTTTTATATGCAGACTGAAACTGCTAAGCCTTCATTGGTCAAAAGGATTGCAACTGCTGCTGATGAGGCATCTGCAGAGGCTGCCACCAAGTTACTGTCAGCCCCACCTTCTGGATGCTTATATAAGCTCAAGTCCAAGGACCAGCCGGGCCGTAACCATCCAAGGGTTCGGGTATATTTTCTTAAGCCACATATACATGCCATGATTTATGTCTGATATTATCACCGGCTCTGTCTAATGCTTTTTGGAATTCGGAAACACCAAATTAGCATGCTTATATTCATCATACACTAATTTTTCACTGTTCAGTTTGTAACATAGTGTTATGCACTTGCTTGTCAACATTTGCATTGCTCTGAACTATGCACTTTACACAACCTAATTCTTCCACTTACGTTCAGCGCTACGCACCAGTAGTACCTCCCATGTTTCCTTCACCATCCCGATGCCGAGCTTGCGGGAATATGGCGGGCCCATGTACATACCCCGCATATAACACCTCCTATGGCTCTATCTACCTTTCTAGTAGCTCCTTCACAGAGTTACAGGTATGTATTCTCAGTGGTTTAGCATGAATTGGCATATAGTAAAGTCTTGTTTTTAGTCTTCCTGCTTCTTACATTTGTATCAATTTTCACATGCAGACTGTACCTTGTGAACTTCGTCCAATGATTAACCAGATGTGTCCGCATGAAGGATCTTTCACTATGCATGGCAATGGCAAATTGATGAACACCTACACGGTCTATGAGGTGTATGTCTACAAGACGCAGGCCATCACATATTTGTATGGACATGATTGGAGAAAGTTTGCTTTTGACTACGGTCTGAAGAAGGGCGACGAGCTGAGGATCAGAAACTCAAACGGGCAGATATACGTAACTGCTTACAGAGTTGGAGACACTTCCAAATATATAATATGTAACTTTTTTCTACTCATATCTTTTGATAACTGCATTCTGAGCAGTTGTTCTAAACCATTCCCTCTGTTCTAGCTTGCTGGGTTTAACATGATCAAAGCTGCAGATCCCCTGATGGAACAGGAGCGGATGTCACAAAGGGCAACCACACCAGCACCGGCACCGGCTTCCCACTCTCCTGCATCAGCACCGGTTCCTGTACCAGCTCCGTTTACTGCATCTACCCAGCAGTCCCCTACATCAGCATTGGTTCATGTAGAGGCCCCATATACTACACATGCCCAGCAGGCTCCTGCATCAGCACTGGTTCCTCTAGCTGCACCGTTTACTGCACCTGCCCAACAGTCTCCTGCATCAGCACCGGTTCCTCTAGAGGCACCGTTTACTGCACCTGCCCAGCAGTCTCCTGCATCAGCACCAGCTCGTGTACCAGCCCAGGCTCATGCACCTGCCCCAGCCAGATCACCGAGGTCTCAGCTCATTGCTGTGGCCACCCGTGTGGTGACCAGGACGCATCTGAAGGCTATGTTCGTGAGTATATGACAGCATAACTGCTCTTATCTTGATGTCTTCTCTGCTCAAAGTCTCACATGGTTCAGTGCATTGGTGCCATTGACTAATTTTTGGTGGTATCTCTTGCTTTGAATCAGAAATTGCCTAAAAGTATCTCCAAGGATCTCAATGCTGGCCGAAGGGGCAAGATATCCCTCGTCATGGAGAGTGAAGGTCTCACCGTGGAGGGACGGTACTCTGTCAGTCCCACAGATGGCCGCTTGGCTGTTACTTCCAGGTGGAAAAAGTTCATTGACGGTGCCAAACTTCGCATTGGATCAAAGTTGAAGGTCAAGATCTTTCGATGCCGCTGTGACATGCTGGTCATAAAGTTCGCGGTTGTCTAGTTCTGTTGTCCCATGAGCCCTTAGCAAATGCATTTGTAGTTATACTTATATAAGGTTATCTTATCTGAACTGCTAATTAATTGTATGGGTGGTAAAACTCTGGCAAGCTTTTGCTCTTAGCAAGTATGTATGTATGATCAGCTATTATGATAACTAATGTTTGTGTTCATCTTAATTTGCATTTCCGTTTTAGAAAAAAACTTAATTTCTATTTTGGCTGACCTGTTAGAGAACTATCAGATTGAACCCACAACATGATTCATATAGATTCATTACACCGAGCCACATGTCTTGACCTTGCGATACACTACTTCCATTAATTAGTGCAAGAAGGCTTACCTGAGCTGCCTGAACCATGGCAGATTCGAATCCACCTTATCTATCTAGAAATACAACCTTTGCAGAAAGAGGATTTGCAGTATGGGGAGGCTGACATTGGGGACCCATGAGCCAGCAGCGTCGTCAACGTTTTAAAGGTGGCAGGAGATCGAAAGAAAAAATAAGCCAAAAATCAGTTGGTAAACAAATTCAAGAAAAGAAACATTTACCTTTCTGAGAGGATGACATGCGGGACCCATGAGGCAGCAGCATCCTCAACTATTTCAAGGCGGCAGGGGATCAAAATAAAAAAGGAAATAGCCAGAAATTAATTAGGGTCAAAAATAAATCCATCAAAGGAAACTTTTATTGTTCATAGAGGATGACATGTGGGACCGACTTGCCAGCTGCGTCGTCATCGTTTCAAAGGGGGCAGGGGATCAAAAGAAAAAGGCAAATAGCCAGAAATTAGGGGAAAAAATAAATCCAACAAAGAAAACTTTTATTGTTCATAGAGGATGACATGCGGGACCCATGAGCCAGCAGCTTCCTCAACGTTTGAAAGAAAAAGTCAAGTGACATAATATCAGGAGCCAAAAATAATCCAAGAAAAGAAACTTTATTGTACATAGAGGATGACATGCGGGTCCCATTTTGTAGCAGCGGTCTCAACGCTTCCAAGGCGGCACAGGACCGAAAGAAAAATGAAGTAGCCAAAATCGGGTGTGAAAAAATCCAAGAAAAGAAAGATTTCAATTGGGCTGTATCTGGACATCTGGGCCTTCGAACTATCCTGCTGGGCCTTTTGACTCGTACAATTTCAGCCCACTCCAAAACAGGAAAGGTCGGATTTTTCTCAAAAAAAAACAGGAAAGTCCTATGCTTCTCAAAAACAAAAAACAAGGAGATTCAACATATAAGTTTGTTTATGTAGATATAAAGATTTAATTTATCCGTTTGCAATAGCTCAGAGCGAAATACAACGTTTATTGTCTGCAAAATAAAATATCACATGTTTCTTGTACGGGGAGGCTGACATCGGGGACCCATGAGCCAGCAGCGAGTCAACGTTTCAAAGGCGGCAGGGGATCGAAAATAAAAAAAGCCAAAAATTAGTTGGTAAAAAAATACAAGAAAAGAAAACATTTATCGTTCTGAGAGGATGACATGCGGGACCCATGAGGCAGCAGCTTCCTCAACGTTTCAAAGTCGGCATGAGATCGAAAGAAAAAGGCAAGTGACATAATATCAGGAGCCAAAAATAATCCAAGAAAAGAAACTTTATTGTACATAGAGGATGACATGCGGGTCCCATTTTGTAGCAGCGGTCTCAACGTTTCCAAGGCGGCACAGGACCAAAAGAAAAATGAGGCAGCAGCATTCTCAACAATTCCAAGGCGGCAGGGGATCAAAAGAAAAATAAAGGAAATAGCCAGAAATTAATTAGGGGTCAAAAATAAATCCACCAAAGGAAACTTTTATTGTTCATAGAGGATGACATGTGGGACCGACCTGCCAACAGCGTCCTCATCGTTTCAACGGGGGCAGGGGATCAAAAGAAAAAGGCAAATAGCCAGAAATTAGGGGTAAAAAATAACTCCAAGAAAGGAAACTTTTATTGTTCGTAGAGGATGACATGCGGGACCCATGAGCCAGCAGCTTACTCAACGTTTCAAAGGCGGCATGAGATCGAAAGAAAAAGGCAAGTGACCAAATATCAGGAGCCAAAAATAATCCAAGATTTATTGTACATAGAGGATGACATGTGGGTCCCATTTTGCAGCAGCGGTCTCAATGTTTGTAATGCGGTGTCGTCGTGGGGAACAAACAGATGCCATAGGATGGCTTATCTTGGGGCCGAATGGACGCTAGAGGATTCGGGGGAGGGTTTGCGACTAGATGGGACGAACTTCCGGATGGTTTCCTCAAGAACTTGGCCAAGGCCAGAGGTTGAAGAAGAAAGACACAAGGAAGAACTCGCTCTAGATCGCTATCTTCATTGATCTCCACATGATACAAGTTTGAGCTTACAGGGTTCTGTCTCTAATGTCACGCGCGTATGAAAGAGGCTGCCCCCTCTCCTTATATAGGGGAGAGGGTGGCTTACAGGACAAGAAACCCTAATGGGATCTTTGACTAGACAAACTACTTTACAAAGATACTTTATAAAGCTACTTTAATCATAGATGACGCCGGGGTCTTCTTTAAACAGGGAGGCTGACGTCCTCCGGCTTCTTTGGCCGTCATCCTCTTCTTTGTCTTCAGGCCTTCGTTTAAAGCTACTTTGCTTAGCTCATCCTTGTCCTTTAGCTCCTGACGGAATCTTTGACCAGCCAGCCGACATGCTCTTCCTTCCGGTGCGCCGGTATCTCTCCTTCCCGGTTCCGGCATACCCCTCTTGGGGATACCGGCTTAGCTTACTTAGCCAAATTCCTATCTTTGAGCTCCGGTATAAATATTAAACCGGTATCTTGATGGATAAGACCATCCGGTTTGGCATGCCTTTGGCATACCGGGGGTCATCCCCCCAACATTAGTCCCCGAAGCTGGTATAGTCTGGCGGATTCTATCCAACAGACCATGCCAGGTTCTCACGTTCTTGTATACCGGTTTAATCTATCCGGCGCTCAACTTGGCTCCGGCATCTTTGCCCGGACTCATGCCTTCTCTCTTTGCAAGGCACTCTCCGGCAGCTTATCTTCCGGCATCTTGGTCATTAAATACTTCCTCGGCGAAGTCGAGAATATATCGGGTCCCGCGCCTGACAGAGACATGCGCACTGTGACTGTCGCGCCAGTGTCAGTAGTCACTTCCGTTCGGCTTCCGCGCGCGCATTAATTGACCCGCAGCGGATCCCAACCACTTCTCCGGATCGTGTGTGCCTCCTTGTGGCCCTTTTCTTCCGCGCGTGTATCATCGCGCCACGTGGCTACACGCGAGGCGAACCGTCGCGGCCCACGGCTGAACCGCTACGGTTCGGCGGTTTTTAGCCCATTTCTTTTTCTTTATAAGGGCAAAACCGCCCTTCTCCTTCTTCTTCTTCGCACTTTCCACTCCTTGCGCTCTTCGCTCGCACGCCTCCGCCGCTCCTTTGCTCGCTCGAGTTCCGCCGCCCAGCAAGCCTTCACCAGCGCGCCGCCGGACGCCGCCGGAGTTCACCGCGAGAAAAACTTCCGCGGCGGCTTTCTCTTGGCCACGACATTGGAGCTTCTTCGAGTTCTTCTCCATCTCGCCGTCGCCGGACCTCTCTGTCTACAGCGAGCCCGCCCGACGCCGGCGATCATTTCCCTGTGCGACTCGCCGCCCCAGGTTAGGCCTTATTCACGTTTACTCCTCTTTTGCTTGCAGTTCAGATCTTGAGTTGAAAGCATATTTATTCTTTCCTTTTCTTTGCTTTTTCTGTCCTTCGTAGATCTTCTCGCGGGGGTAGTTCTTGGGGAATCTGTTTTTCCGAGTAGATACCGAAAACTCTCAAATCCGAATGTCTTCCGAACAATACGTTTCCACTTCTTCCTCCAGTAACCCGGAAGATCCCGCATCTGACGGGGTCAGCGCAGATCTCGCGCAGATGGAAACCGATAGCGCCCAAGAACAAGATGCCGGAAGCTCTAGCCAAGCTTCCGGCACTGATCTTTCCGAGGTCACCCGCGGAGCCTGGATGGGCTCCAGCGTGAGCCAGTACGAGATTGACTGGTTATACCGGTCCCGGAGGATTCCGGAAGGAGTTTCCTGCCGGATTCCCGGCGACGAGATCGAACCGGTGCTCGAACCCGGCGAACGTGTTGTCTTTCTCGCTCACTTTGAGCGCGGCTTCGGCCTTCCCGTCTCTTCCTTTTTCCGAGATTTTCTTGATTTCTACAAACTCCAACCTCACCATCTTCCCGGCAACGCCATCTTCTACCTTTCTTGCTATGTCACCTTCATGGAGGCATACATCGGCATCCGTCCCACTCGCGAGACGTTTGCTCGATTCTTCGCCCTTCGGATTAATTCCGTTCAGGGCTTAGACATTCCGAAACCCAAACCCCCCGTTCAATGCGGGTCCTGCATCATTGGCTCTCGTCAAGCGAGCCCCTTCTTCAAATTCTCCGGTCTCGAGTCATGCCGGTCATGGCAAGGGACCTTCTTCTATGTTAAGAACAACGGCGCCGCAGATCTCATTGATCTGCCTCCTTTTGATCCGGCGCCACCCACCAAAACTAACTGGAGCTACAATCCGAAGGAGTCTCACAACGAGACAAACCGGATCATACGCTTCATGAAACAGCGCATGAAGGACACCAACCTCTGCTCCGACGATATCATCCGCACCTTCATCTCGCGCCGGGTGCTTCCTCTTAAGCGCCGCGCCCACAAGATGAGCGAGATGTATGGTCCCGGCGATCCTACCAAGATCACCGGCCTCCCTCTCAGCAAGAAGGACGTCGTCCTCAAGGCCAGGCAGATCTGCCAGACCTCCATGCCGGAAGACTGGGAATGGGGCCTCCGGCCTTTTAGCTCCACTAACCCTCCGACCCAAGAAGTAAGAAATTACATAACTCGGGTCGGTTCTCCGGAAGCTTTTATTGCGGCTAACCTCTTCTTCCTTTTTTGTTCTTTTCAGGCCAAGGACCGTTTCCCCCGCATCGAATCCGACAAGCGAGGCCGTTGCCGGAAGCGCGGTCTCGACAAGTTTGACCCCGACCCCGTCATCTTCTGGAAGGACTTGAAGATGGGCCGAACTCCCGCCGCGCGCCTTGGCAAAGCTCCGCCGGAACCTTCCGGTTCGTCTGATGAGTTGACCATTCTTGAGGTAGCTTTTCTTTCATTCCTCTCATATTCTTTTGCTATTGTTCTTCTGTAGATGTGCCCTCAGCCAACCTCAACCCACAGGTCCATGAGCATGTGGCGCCACTGCAGGCCGAGGCGGGCAAAGAGTTTGTGGACAAACTCATGGCCCAGGGCCAGAAGAACAAGACGCCGGCCTCTGATGCCGGCTCAAGCCAAGCTCCTCCTGCCAAACGCTTCCGGACCGAGCCCGTCGCGGGTAAGGTCGTTGCCATGAGGCGCCGCAAGGGCAAGCAGATGCCGACGGCCACCGGGTAAGGCTTCTTTTTTCTGCTTGTTCTGTTTTCACCAAGTTCTTTTCCGGTTGCTTTTTTCCCAACTTTTTTCTTTTCTTTCTTTCAGCCCCGCGCTCAAGCTTGGCCCCAGGCCTGAGGGCTCTGCCGGCTCGGCCAGGACCTCGACTCCTCCTCCTCACTCCAGCCCGGCACCATCTGGTGCCGGCAACACCTCTGCCTCCCCTCTGGGGGGCACAACAAGTTCGGGGCGCGCGGCCCCTACACCGCCAGATCCCCGCGCGGAGGAGGACCTTGCCTCCCCTCCAGAGACCCAAGACACCGGCGCCAGCAACATGGGCGCCGGAAAAAACTGCCGGGCGGGCGGAACCTCTGTTCCTCCCGTCCTTGAGAAGAAGAAAAGGAAGAAAACTTCCTCCAAGACCGCGCCGGAAGCTTCCGCGCCGGAAACTTCAGCACCGCCGCCGCCACCGGAAACCTCTGCTCCTGAGGCAACCGGGCCCACGCCAACGCCTCCACCGACCCAAGGAGCTCCCGCGACCGCGCCTAAGCCGCCGCCGGCGTCCCTCAAGATCACCGACTATCTCAAGCCGGGGGCGTCGCGCGGAAAGGCTACGGACGGCAGCGCCTCAAGCGGCTCGCAGCCCTTAGTGCTGCACACCGGGCCTGCCGCCATGGTGGTTCAAGACAAACCTTCCGGCCTCTTGGGCCGGATCGTTGAGCTTAAGCGCGGGGGCCAAGACTTGGGGCCTCTCCTTCCTTACGCCCAGCGCTGGAACGCTGCGGACATCTCCGCAGCTACCCGCGGCTTGGGGAAGGACCGCCTCCCAGCGCCAGATCCTGCCGGCCCTCGCTCTACTGAAGAACACTTCTCGCGCCTCAAGCGTGCCGTGAAGGAGTTCGACAGCGCGTGGTACGACGCCACCGCCAACGTGGTGGTAAGTTCTATCAACTTCTCTTGTAAATTTTCTTGATGCCGGTTTTCCTCTTTCCGGATCTTGTCTATCCTCCCAGTCCCCGAGTTTTGGGTTTAGAGTGCAACTCTGAGCGCGAAACTTCCTTTTTAAAGAATTTCCGAAACCGGCATCTTTCTCTTAGTAAACCGCGAACTCCCAGTCCCCGAGTTTTGGGTTGAGAGCTTGCTCTTAGCGCGAAACTTTCTTTTTAAAGATGCCGCAAACTCCCAGTCCCCGAGTTTTGGGTTGAGAGCTTGCTCTTAGCGCGAAACTTACTAGCAATGCACGAAACCGGCATCACCAGTCCCCGAGTTTCGGGTTAAAATCCTTTGTTCTTCACTAACATCATTTCCTTAAACAGAGCACGGCCGACGCCCGGAAAGCCCTCTTTGAGGAGCTTCTATGGGAGCACCGGAGCCTTGCTGAGGCGCACAGCAAGTGCCTAGGTAATTTCTCGCACCTCCGACATCTTTTCACCGGAAGGTTTTTCTTTTCTTTGTGACTTACAAGTTTTTTGCACAACAGCTATCCCGGAAGCCTCCATTGAGGCCCTCAAGGACCAGGTTGCCAAACTCCAAGGTACAACTTCTATCTTTCCGGTTGACTTGCTTCTCACTTGCCTTTGTGTTTTGCTAATATCTTCTCTTCCGGCTCTTAGCTGAAAAGGAGCAGCTCATTCGGGATCACGAGAAGGCCTTGGACGCCCAAAAGGAGATCTCCAGAGAGCTCAAGGACCAGGCTATGCAGGCCGGAGTCCGGTACGCTGAGGAGCTGAAGGCCGCCGAAGCTGCCGCGGAGGCCAGGCTAAACGAGGCGCTGGAGGATGCCGGCAACGCCAATGTGGTGTTGCAGGCAGAGCTGGAGGAGGGCGCCAAGGCGCTGAAAGCAGCCGAGGGCAAAGCCGCCAAAGCGCACAAAGCTGCCGCGGAGGAGGCCAGGAAGGCCCAGAAAGCAGCCGAGAGCGAGGTTGCGCGGCTGAAAGCGGAACAGAAGGAGTACGACCTTCTGGTCACGCGGACTGACGCGCTTGCCCTCCGTAAGTTTCTCCTTTTCTCTTTTCCGGTTTCTGCTTACAAGCTTATTCGTTCCGGTATCATATACTTAGCTTTTGTTTGTCTCGCAGGGCTCTTTCCGGACTCCCAGGCTCACGCTATCAAGAAGGTTGGGGAGCACCGGGCGCAGCAGGCCGGCGACAACTTGGGTGCACCTTGGGATCCCTACGATCACTTGGTTGCTCTAAGCGCGCGGATCTCCCACATGCGCTCAGTGGATCGGAACCTTTCCGACATCCCTGAAGTAGCCTCCCAGCTTTTCAAGACCCTTTGGCCTGGTGAAGCGGTGCCGGATACCTTCTCCCTCATCAGCGACCGGTTAAAAGGTGCCTGCAGAAGGATCCGGGAGTGGCAGTGCTCTGCTGCCCGCGCCGGAGCGGACTCCGCGCTCCGCATTGCCTGCTCCTGGTATCCGGAGTTGGACCTGGATGCTTTCATCGGCGTGCGTGAAGGTGCTCCTACTGATGTGGATCCGGTTCTCACCGCTAAGCGGCAGGACCGCGCGTACCACATCGCGGAGTACGCTGACATGCGCACCTTCATCCCCCCTCCAGAAGATGTCAAAGATTATCTGAGCGAGGAGGAGGAAGATGAAGGCGAGGACGTGCCACCGCCAACTCCTGATGCCGGCGCCGCTCCCCCGGAAGCCCCTGCTGCCTGACCTTGTCTTAGATATCACCTGTCCCTGATTACTTGTCATAAAACTTGTTAAATTCTACCCCGGTATGCCGGGGTTTATGATGTAAGATAAGACTTAACCTTTTGGTTTGTGCTGAAACTTTTATGCCGGTAAGCTGTACCGGTTAACTTATTAAGTTATGTTTGACTTAAGATATTTGCTTGTTGATTTGCTTTTTCTTGCACTGCAATGATTCCGAAATTGTTTCCGCATCCAATTGATGCACACTTGGCTCTTTTGCCTTGGCTCTGCCTACCTTCTCTGGGCATTTTTGGCGTATGAGCACAAAGTTCTTTTACCAAGCAAGCATTTTCTTGAACTTAGAAATAACTCGAAATTTTTGCAAAAAACCGGTATAACCGGGGTTAGTTAAACTTTTCCGGATTGTTCTTTCCTGCTCTCCCTTTCCGCAGTTCATGTGCTTATCCCCTACCGGTTTATCTTGCTTGCCATGAAGCCAAGTTATGGACAACAGCAGAGTCGAAGATTCCGGTATGGTCTAGCACATTACTAAACCGGAAAGAAAAAACGTTCAATAAGCAACCGGCAACAGAAAAAATAAACATGTTTCATGCAACTTAATAAGGCAAGTCCCCGAGATTCATTCGAGGTTCCGACATCTTTTTATTCATAGCAATTAAGGTACAAAAAAGGAACTCTTACAGCACCACTTCAAGAGTAGAAAGGACGCAACAAAGCTACATTCCATGGGCGTTTGGTCTCCTCTCCTGACTTGTCCGCCTTTCCTTTCTTCCATTCCTGTGCATCAATTAGGTAATAGGCATCATTGTGGAGAGCCTTGCTCACAATGAAAGGTCCTTCCCATGGAGGGGAAAGTTTGTGCCGGCCTTCAGTGCGCTGCACCAGGCGTAGCACCAGGTCCCCTTCTCGGAACACTCTTGGATTGACCTTCCGGCTATGATAGCGTCTGAGGTTTTGCTGATAAATGGCTGTTCTTGCCAGAGCTAGTTCTCTTGCTTCTTCTAGCAAGTCCACATCATTTTCCCGGGCCTCTTTTACCTCTTCTTCGGTATAGAGTTGCACCCTTGGGGAATCATGGAGAATGTCGGTTGGTATGACCGCTTCTGCTCCATAAACCATGAAGAATGGCGTGTATCCGGTAGACCGGTTCGGAGTTGTTCTTAGACTCCACAGCACTGATGGTAGCTCATCGATCCAACATCCCGGCGATTTTTCCATTGCATCAATGAGTCTTGGTTTGATACCGGAAAGTACCAAAGCATTCGTTCTCTCAACTTGGCCATTGCCTTGCGGGTGCGCCACCGAGCACAAATCCAACCGGATGTTCTTGTCTTCACAAAATCGTTTGAACTCTCCTTGAGCAAAGTTTGTGCCGTTGTCAGTTATGATACTGTGCGGGTATCCATACCGCAGAATTACATCTTTCAGGAACTTTACCGCTGTGTGGCCATCACATTTTGCGATAGGCTTCACTTCCAGCCACTTGGTGAACTTATCCACCATTACCAAGATGTGGGTCATGTTTCCCCTTGCGGTTTTAAATGGTCCCACCATGTCCAGGCACCAGACAGCAAATGGCCAAGTTAGCGGTATGGTTTTTAAACCGGATGCTGGGGTATGGTTTTGCTTGGCGTACCTCTGGCACCCATTGCATTTTCTTACCATATCCTCCGCATTTTCCAAAGCCGTTGGCCAATAGAATCCATGCCGGAACACCTTTGCCACCAGTGCCCTTGACGAGGCGTGGTGCCCGCATTCTCCTCGATGAATCTCCTCAAGCATCTCTCTTCCTTCTTCCGGCTCCACACATCTTTGTAGGACACCGGTAACACTTCTCTTGTATGCCTCACCGTTGATGATAGTGTAAGCTTTGGACCTCCTTTGTATCCTTCTGGACTCATTTTCGTCAACCGGCAAGGTGCCGTTGACCAGGAATTCCTTAATAGGTTTAACCCAAGATGGTGCTTCTCTAACCACAAACACCGGCATGTCTATGTCCATGCTGTCCACGAGCATTGCCTCCTCCGGCATGGGTGTCGTAGTCCCCGAGTTTTCCGGTATAGTCCCCGGGTTTCCTTCGTCAATCTCCATTGGCACCACATGCGACTCCGGTACGAAAATTGATTCCGACTCCGGGCTTGGCTTGATTGATGGAACTCTTAGGTGTGCCAAGGCTATTCCGGGGGGAATTTCTTGCCTTGATGAGCCCAGCTTGGATAGAGCATCCGCGGCTTCATTTTCAGCCCGCGGCACATGGTGAAACTCACACCCTTCGAAGAAGCCGGCAATCTTTTGCACATGGAACCGGTATGAGGCCATGTTTGCATCTTTTGCATCCCAATCTCCGGAACACTGCTGCACCACCAGATCTGAATCGCCGTAGCAAATGATCCGGAGCGCTCCAATTTCTTTTGCGACCTTAAGCCCGTGTATCAGAGCTTCATATTCAGCGACATTGTTTGATGCCCTGAAGTGCACTTGCAAAACATACCGGAGGTGATCTCCCTTAGGTGAGGTGAGTACCACACCGGCACCCAGACCTTCTTTGAGTTTGGATCCGTCAAAATGCATCTTCCAGTATTCTACCTTGTGTTCGCGGCTTGTATTGTATCTCCGCCCAATCGACCAAAAAATCAGCTAGAGCTTGCGACTTTATGGTATCTCTTCTTTCATATACCGGTACATACGGTGATAGCTGAATTGCCCATTTTGCAATCCGGCCGCTGGCATCCTTGTTGCCCATGATATCGGAGATGGGTGCCTCACTCACCACCTTCATGGGGTGCTCCTCAAAGTAATGCTTGAGCTTCGTGGCGGCCATGAACACGCCATAAGTCATTTTTTGGAAGTGTGGGTAGTTTTGTTTTGATGAGGAGAGCACCTCGCTCAGGTAGTATACCGGCCTCTGGACGGTTTTTCCTTCCTCTTCTCTTTCCACCACTACCACAACACTAACCACCCGGTTCGTTGCCGCTATATAAAGCAACATAGGCTCTCTTTCCAAGGGTGAGGCCAAAATCGGGGCCGTTACGAGCATGTTTTTCAATTCTTTAAACGCTGCGTCTGCCTGTGTGGTCCAGACGAAAGTATCCGATTTTTTCATCAAAGCATAGAGTGGCAAGGCCTTTTCTCCTAGCCTGCTTATGAACCGGCTTAGCGATGCCAAGCTTCCGGTAAACTTTTGCACATCTTTCAGTTCTCGCGGTATTGTCATTCTTTCTATTGCCCGGATTTTTACCGGATTGACCTCAATGCCCCGGCTTGACACAAGGAAACCGAGCAGCTTGCCGGCAGGGACACCAAAGGTGCACTTTGCCGGATTGAGTTTCATCCGGAACCGCCTTAGGTTATCAAATGTTTGCCGGATGTCATCGATTAAGGTATCTTTTACTTTAGTTTTTATCACAATATCATCCACATAAACTTGCACATTCTTTCCGATTTGATCAAACAAGCATTTTTGCATACAGCGCTGGTACGTTGCACCAGCGTTGCGCAAACCAAAAGGCATTGTAACATAGCAATAAGCCCCGTGCGGGGTAATGAACGCAGTTTTTATTTGATCTTCTTTTTTCAGAGGGATTTGGTGGAAGCCGGAATACGCATCCAGGAACGACAACAACTCACACCCAGCAGTAGAATCAATCACTTGATCAATTCGGGGCAAAGGGAAAGGATCTCTTGGGCAAGCTTTGTTGAGGTTGGTGTAGTCGATGCACATGCGCCACACCTTTGGAGCTTGTGCCTCCAGGTTCTCATCTTTTTTCTTCTCGACCATCACCGGATTAGCCAGCCACTCTGTGTGCGTGACCTCCACGATGAAACCGGCAACCAACAGCTTTGTTACTTCTTCTCCAATGATTTTCCTCCTATCTTCTGCGAACCGGCGCAAAGGTTGACGCACCGGCTTAGCATCTTTCCGGACGTTTAGAGAGTGCTCAGCCAGCTCCCTCGGAACCCCTACCAAGTCATCAGTAGACCAGGCAAAGATGTTCCGATTCTCACGGAGGAAGCTGACGAGCGCGCTTTCCTATGCTTGACTGAGGCCGGCACCGATACGAACGGTGCGCTCTGGGTAAGCCGGATCCAGCACAATGTCTTTTGTCTCGTTTGTCGGCTTGAATGCCGGCGAGGCCAAGTTTCCACTCATTGCCGCTAAGCTCAACTTTGAGGATTGAGCCAGCGCAACAGCAGTTTGCATTCTTTTCTTTTCTTCCGCTATCACCAGTGATTCTGCCAGGTTTGATCCGGCGGAAGCAGTTTCCATTGAGACTTTATAGTTTCCCACCACAGTCAAGGGTCCACGAGGTGCCGGCATCTTCATCTTGAGGTAAGCCGTATGGGTTGATGCCATGAAAGCTGCCAATGCCGGTCTCCCCAACAAGGCATGGTAGGGACTATCTAAGTCCACCACCTCAAACTCAATGTTCTCAACACGACAATTGTCACGTCCTCCAAACGACACATCCACCCGAACTTTTCCTATCGGGGCGCAAGACAAACCGGGAACAATCCCATGGAAAGTTGTGTGAGTTGGCTGCAGCATATTCTCCGTTATGCCCAGCGTACGCATGGTGTGCTTGTACATGATGTTTATGCTGCTACCATTGTCTATCAGCACCTTGCTGAATTTTACTCGAGTTTCCGGCCCCTTCATGATTGGGTCCACAACGAGAGCGTATCCACCCGGATTCGGCATGATTTTGGGGTGATCCTTGAACGACCATGTTATTTCCTGATCTGACCATAGCATGTACTTGGGTACTGCCGGCATCACCGCGTTCACTTCCATGGAACGGCGATGCACGCTCTGCCTGTCGGTTGGCTCGGTGACAAAGACAACCATGCACAAGTGTGGGTCTTCGTAAACATTCCGGCCCAAAGGTGCCGGTGGAGGTGGTTGGTCACGATTCTCTTCCACCCGGTTAACTTGCTGGTATTGCTGCCTGTTTGGCTGAGGTTGAACCGGTAGAGCATTTGCTCCAGTGAGTGGTGGTGGTGGTGGCAGTTGTTGTTGGCGCAGCATATCTTGCGGCGGCGGCAACATTGTGGCGCACCCTTGTCCTTGCGCATCTTTCACTGCACCCTTTTGCATCAAGTACTTGGTCCAAGAACAATCCTTCGTCAGATGGTTTGACGGGTGATCCGGGTTCGGCGTGTGCCACCGGCAAGGTTGGTCCATGGCGGCTTCCATGGTGTATTTCATGGCTCTTGCCAATTCTTTTTCTGGCCCCAGGGTTTCTTCTCGACCCACTGCTTCTTAGGACCCGCCCATGGCTGCGATCCGGTTTTCTGTCTCTGACTGCCGCTGGCGTCATAATTTTCCTGCACGGCAGCAACTTGCTGTGATGCATATCTTTGATCCGGGAAATCTTCCCTTCTTTTGTTGTTCCGGTTATCCCGGTATTGCTGTTGATGCGGATTTGACTGCTCCGGCTCAGCTTGCACTGCCGGTTGCATTGGGTCTCCCAATGCATAGCTATCTGCCACACGTATCATTTCCGCCAAGGTTGTGGGCATGCTTCTCTGCAGCCTTTGCCACAAAGGTGACCCTCTCCGGCATCCTTGACTGAACCAAGCAATGGCTTGTGCCTCAATCACTCCTTCACATGTATTTCTCATTGAGTTCCACCGGGTGAGATAATCCCGGTCTGTTTCTCCTGCACGCTGTTGGCACAGCGCAAGCTGTTGGGGCCGGTTTGGCCTTTTGTAGGTACTGCTGAAGTTGTTCACAAATGCTTCCTCAAAGTCCAACCATCCGTTAATGCTTCCTGCCGGCAAATTGTTAAGCCAAATCCTCGCAGGACCCACGAGGTAGGACGGTATGATTCTTACCGCCCAACGCCGGTTTACTCCACCACCAGCCACATAAACAGCTGTGACATAATCTGCCAGCCAGTCTTCCGGCTTGGTCGTACCATCATACGTTCTTGTGTCCCGGGGCAACTGGAAATTGCGTACCGGTGGTTCTTCTCTCATGATTCGTGGGCCAAAACATCTTGGGCCAGGAGGTCCCTCACATTCAACTATTGCAGAAAGATGTACCCTGTCCAACCTGTGCCTCGCATCCCGGTCTGGCAAACATCTTTCCCCCAGGCGTTCCCCCAAAGGGTTCCGGTGGACTCTTGTTCGTTCCACCTCGGAATCTGATTCGTCATATTCTTCCGGTTCCGCGGCTCTTGCCTGCCGGTACCCTGGTGGTGGCATTTCTTCATCCACATATGCCACCCTTGCGGCTCGATAATTTTGCCCGGTTTCATATCTACCGGCATGATTGTTTCCGGCATAGCCTCCCTTGGCGTAGCCCCGATCTGCCCCTTGGCTTTTTCTACCGGCATCATGTTGCCCGGCTTTTTGCTTTCCGGCAAGAACTGGATCATACACAGTCATCTGCCGTGCGTTCTTTTCTCTTTCCCTTCTTTTGTCCGGATGAGGGGACGATGCCTGCCCCTGGGACTTGCTTCCGGCATTCTTTGTTGAACGCGCGGATTTTGAGGCCACTGCCTCGTTCAGCTTAGCTAGCTGCTCAGCATTTTGCTGCTCAATAGTTTTCAACAGCTCTTTTACACGTTCTTGCTGCTTTGCCAACTCGTCACCGGAAAGCGACTCACATAACTCTACTGCAGCTTTAGCGGCTTTTATAGTTTTATCCGGACTACTGTACTTAGGCTTTTCTACGATGCTCACAGATACAGATGCACTCTTGCCGGTAAGAACTTCTTTGCGCAAATCCTGATCTAGATTGCGAGCCTTAAGCCGGTTTTCCGGTATCCTAGCAGCATGAGCACTAACTGAAGCAAAGCCATGGGCAGCGTTGTACTCACGTAGGGTTAGGTTCAGCTCGCGCTGCGCCCGGATGATGTCGGCGCCACCGGTAAGCAGGGCCTTGCGCGTGGCCTCCAGCTCCTCCTGAGCCTTTGCCGGGTCGATGTTCTGCGCGATGGGCGTGGCCAGCGTGTGCATCGCCGCTTGAAGAGGTGTTGCCGGTGGTGCTGACGATGCTCCCGCGACGCCGGCGTCACGCCGGCGGTTTTGCCGGGCGGGTCGATGCCGCACGTTCATCTCCTTCCTCCACAGCTCCCTTGCCGGTGTTGACCGCACCAGCCATCATGACCTCCACGCTGCCGGCGGCGCGGCCAGCACACAGCCATCTTGGCGGATCCGGCGCCACCAGCACCGGCGAGAGGCGCTGGCGCACAGGGACGGTGCCGAAATAGACGCGGATGCTGCCGAACTCGATGGTGCGGCCGTTCTGCGGGAACTTGCCGCCGTTGGCGAAGCAGCCAGCGTTATCGTTGATGAAGTCCATGTTGTAGATGCGTTGCACGAGCGCGGACACCGTGCGCTCGCCGTTGATGTCGAGGATGCCCGCCCGAATATGAACTCCAGCAAGCGCCACTTCATGCCCCACGGTGGGCGCCAACTGTCGTCGTGGGGAACAAACAGATGCCATAGGATGGCTTATCTTGGGGCCGAATGGACGCTAGAGGATTCGGGGGAGGGTTTGCGACTAGATGGGACGAACTTCCGGATGGTTTCCTCAAGAACTTGGCCAAGGCCAGAGGTTGAAGAAGAAAGACACAAGGAAGAACTCGCTCTAGATCGCTATCTTCATTGATCTCCACATGATACAAGTTTGAGCTTACAGGGTTCTGTCTCTAATGTCACGCGCGTATGAAAGAGGCTGCCCCCTCTCCTTATATAGGGGAGAGGGTGGCTTACAGGACAAGAAACCCTAATGGGATCTTTGACTAGACAAACTACTTTACAAAGATACTTTATAAAGCTACTTTAATCATAGATGACGCCGGGGTCTTCTTTAAACAGGGAGGCTGACGTCCTCCGGCTTCTTTGGCCGTCATCCTCTTCTTTGTCTTCAGGCCTTCGTTTAAAGCTACTTTGCTTAGCTCATCCTTGTCCTTTAGCTCCTGACGGAATCTTTGACCAGCCAGCCGACATGCTCTTCCTTCCGGTGCGCCGGTATCTCTCCTTCCCGGTTCCGGCATTCCCCTCTTGGGGATACCGGCTTAGCTTACTTAGCCAAATTCCTATCTTTGAGCTCCGGTATAAATATTAAACCGGTATCTTGATGGATAAGACCATCCGGTTTGGCATGCCTTTGGCATACCGGGGGTCATCCCCCCAACATGCGGCTTGAGATCAAAAGAAAAAGAAAGTAGCTAGTAATTAGGGGGTGAAAAAAATCCAAGAAAAGAAAGTTGATGGACATAGAGGATGACATGCGGGTCCCTTGAACCAACAGCTTACTCAACGTTTCAAAGGGGGCAGGGGATCAAAAGAAAAAGGCAAGCCAAAAATCAGAGGGTGAAAAAAAATCCAACAAAGGAAACTTTTATAGCACACAGAGGATGACATGCGGGTCCCATGAGCCAGCAGGTACCTCAACGTTTCAAACGTGGCATGAGATCGAAAGAAAAAGGCAAGTGACCAAATATGAGGTGCCAAAAAAACTCCAAGAAAAGAAAGTTGATTGCTCATAGAGGATGACATGCGGGTCCCATTTAGCTGCAGCGGTCTCACCGTTTGAGAGGCGGGGATCGAAAGAAAAAGTCAAGTGACCAAATATGAGGTGCCAAAAATAATCCAAAAAAAGAAAGTTTTATAGTACATAGAGGATGACATGCGGGTCCCATTTAGCAGCAGCGGTATCACTGTTTGAGAGGCAGCAGGGGATCGAAAGAAAAAGTCAAGTTACCAAATATGACGTGCCAAAAAATCCAAGAAAAGAAAGTTTTATAGTACATAGAGGATGACATGCGGGTCCCATTTAGCAGCAGCGGTATCACTGTTTGAGAGGCAGCAGGGGATCGAAAGAAAAAGTCAAGTGACCAAATATGAGGTGCCAAAAAAATCCAAGAAAAGAAAGTTTTATAGTACATAGAGGATGACATGCGGGTCCCATTTAGCATCAGCGGTATCACCGTTTGAGAGGCGGCAGGGGATCGAAAGAAAAAGGCAAGTGACCAAATATGAGGTGCCAAAATAATCCAGGAAAGAAAGTTTTATAGTACATAGAGGATGACATGCGGGTCCCATTTAGCATCAGCGGTAGCACCGTTTGAGAGGCGGCAGGGATCGAAAGAAAAGGCAAGTGACCAAATATGAGGTGCCAAAAATAACTCCAAGAAAAGAAAGTTGATAGCTCATAGAGGATGACATGCGGGTCCCATTTAGCTGCAGCGGTCTCAACGTTTCCAAGGCGGCAAGGGATCACAAGAAAAAGGAAGTAAAATCAGGGGGTCAAAAAAATCCAAGAAAAGAAGGAATTTTGGTTCATAGAGGATGACAAGCGGGACCCATGATCCTGCATCGTAAACGGCTCGATCGGAGAGCGTTGAACGAGATGGCGCGATCAAAAAAAAAAACAATGCTAGAGAGGCTGCCATGTGGGCCCTACATCCCTGGGCGGTGCGGATTTGCGTTGACTCGGCCGGCGAACCCGAGAATTCGCGATGCACCACGTCCCGGGCCACCATACGCAACGTTTTGGCCGCTTTCGTCGGGCTAGGTGGCCTCAAAAACGAGAAAAAAAGTTTTGACATGAACCACGGAGGGACCAAAAATCGTCGGCCATGGTACACCAGCAACCACGGCGCGACTTCAACTTCATCGGCCATGGCAACTTTTCTTGTAGTGCAAGTTACATTCGATCTTAAGTTCATCCTGTGTACTAGCACCATACCATAACAGTCCAGCTCCTCCAAAATAATAACAGTTTAGCTTGCACCAAAAGCAAGACCACCAACCCAAAATACAGTGAAACTATTCACCATAGCACCGCCAGTTCACCATATTTACTCGGGCAGGGACCTGGTTAACGTTTCAAGCCTTGCCTCAAGGGCGCCTGCTTCTCTCTCTCGCTTCCTGGACCTTTCTGTTATGCTCGAACAGATTAGCATTATGGGAGTTGACAAGATCTTGCAGGTCCCCTTTCCCCTCGGCTCGGTCTCCAGTAAATTAGGTTGGGTGCTCAGATTCTATGGAGTAGGTTGAGACATCTCTTTTTCAATCTCAGGCTTGTTTAGCAATAAAGACAGAAGATAGATTGGTGTTAGATGAAGCAAAATATAAACTTAGTTTCATAGATAACTCATTGAATGCTTACTCACAAGACCAAGTTCTACTTCAGGGGAGTCGCGGTCTGCCATGTTGTGGTGTGTCTCCCTGAACAGATCCACGGGACTTGGTTGTTTATCTGTGTACGAGTCTCCCTGAAAACAAACACATACATTCAGCCAACTTATAGATTCTATAAAGGATTTTGTGAATAATCAATAATGTGTGCAATGTTATATGTTGTTGTGCAAGTTAATCACTATTTAGAGCAGTTAGATGCAGAGCATCTATATTGCAGAAATAATCTGCAGACTTTTGCGCAAGCAACGATGTGCACAAAAGCTCCTACAAACAGCTACATACCAAAAACAGGAATTTAGTTTAAAACGCACCTGAGCTATCCATCGCAGAACTAAGCAATGTATCTTCTTGGCAAAGTGAGCATCATGGAAATGATACCACGAGTTATATATATTACCTATCTATGCCAAACATGTACGAACACAATCAGTGATTTAAAAGACCAGCGCATGCGTTCAGGAAAATACAAGCTACATAGTAAATACCCATCCAGCTTGTTGATGGAACTGTGTACTCTATCATTCTGTAAACAACACAGGTCTTGACTTACCAGATTTTCCACGTCATTCTGAAGATGCTTATTGCATGCACCTTTTACTGGTGACTACTGAAAGTGCATGGAGCCCCCATGTGTGGTTTTGGTAATTAATGACAATCCCTATGGACTAATGTTTGCATTGAGTTATATTTGTAGGTGTTGTCCATAGGCAATGCTTGAACCATATGTTGGCTTCAAGGTTGCAATAAGAAGAAATTGTTGAAGGATATCAAATGTCAAGTATGTCTTGAAGATGAAGTGAGCCCTCAAGTTACTTCAAGACATCAACATGAAGAAATGAAGTGCAAGTTCAAGATGAGCCAACTCAAAGAGATCATATGCTTGAAGCTTGCCATGAAGAAATCAAGTGCAAGTTCAAGATGAGCCAACTTGAAGAGATCATATGCTTGAAGCTTGCCATGAAGAAATGAAGTGCAAGTTCAAGATGAGCCATCTCGAAGAGATCCTTTGTTTAACTCTTGCCATCCATATGGTGTTCATGGATATGTGAAGTTGCGCCTAAGAAGAAGCTCTCCCATGGTGGATTATGGGGGAGCAATCCACAAGACTTCGTCAAGCAAGCACAATCAAGAAAGGCGTTCCATCTTGTTGCGGTCAAGATCG
The DNA here is from genome assembly GCA_030979885.1 of Lolium multiflorum. Classification (NCBI taxonomy): domain Eukaryota; kingdom Viridiplantae; phylum Streptophyta; class Magnoliopsida; order Poales; family Poaceae; genus Lolium; species Lolium multiflorum. The sequence continues at coordinate 116,155,750 of CM061748.1, read as the reverse complement.
TCATCATCGAGCTCAAGTGGAATGCGCAAGTATAAGGTTTGCTCTTGATAGGGTTTCTTTCTCACCGGTCTCATAGTATAGTTGGAGACCGGTTTATAGTTTAGTTGCCGTACTATCAAGAGGGCTCTCGAGTGAGTAACTCGATCGTATCGTTCGGAGAGAGCTCAAACCTTTGCATCCTTGCATCATCTTTCTTGGTTGTTATTTGGATCTTATCCATTTGATGTTTTAGAGCTTGTGCTTATTCTCATGACAAGCTCTAGTTCATCAAAAACGGATTTTGTATAGATCACTTGTTGCAATTTCAAGGTTGGAGGTTTTATCGGTATGTACTTTTTAGATAGGTCAAACCTTTCATAATTTGTTTCTATCCTCCCTTGTTGGACTATGATGGTTCCCTGCATGATATTGTAGAGCTTGTTCCTAGCTTCAAAACAAGCCCAAGATCATCAAAATCGGAGTCCGGATGCTAAAGTTATGCCTGTTTCAGTTTGCTGTTCTGCAGTTTTCAGGGGGATAATCCGGGGGCCGGGGCGGAAATATCCGGCCCCCAAAATCCGGCTAAGCCTTTGGCGATTTGGACAGTACTCCGGACATGGGCCGGTTTTTGCCCGGACATTTGCCGGACATTCCCAGGACCGGACTTTTGGGGGATTATCCGGCCCGAACTTTGGCCGGAATATCCGGCCCTCGATTTGTCTTGGGGGGTATAAATACCCCCCTTCTTCCTCCTTGGGCTGTTGCTTCTCTCACTCTCTCTCTCCTCCATTGTTGAACTAGAGAAGCTTGCACTATCTCTCAATCCCTCCATGATTCTTGCCCCCATTTGAGGGAAAAGAGAGAGGAGATCTAGATCTACATTTCTACCAATCAAATCCATCTCTTTGTGAGTGGAATCCTCTAGATCTTGATCTTGGTGTTCTTTGTGAATTCCTTTGTTCTTCCTCTCTTATTCCCCCAATAGCTTTTGTAGCTTTGTTGGAATTTGAGAGAGAAGGACTTGAGCATCTTTGTGGTGTTCTTGCCATTGCATTTGGTGCATCGGTTTGAGTTCTCCACGGTGATTCGTGGTGGTGAAAGCAAGAAGGTTGTTACTCTTGGGTTCTTGGAACCCTAGACGGATTCTAGACCTTTGTGGTGATTTGTTGGGAGCCTCCAATTAAGTTGTGGATGTGTGCCCCAACCTTTGTGTAAGGCCCGGTTTCCGCCTCGAAGGAAATCCCTTAGTGGAACCGTGACCTAGGCCTTTGTGGCGAGGGTCACCGGAGATTTAGGTGAGGCGCCTTCGTGGCGTTCGGTGTGTGGTGTGAGTACCGCATCTTGGGGTGAGGCCTTTGTGGCGTTGGTGTGCATCGAGCAACCACACCTCAAGGTGAGCCTCTTGTGGCGTTCGGGAGCACTAAGCCACCGCACCTCTCCACCGGAGATTAGCACTCGCAAGAGTGTGAACTCCGGGATAAATCATCGTCTCCCGCGTGCCTCGGTTATCTCTATACCCGAGCTCTTTACTTATGCACTTTACCTTGTGATAGCCATCGTGCTTGAAGTTATATATATCTTGCTATCACATAAGTTGCTTGTCTTGCTTAGCATAAGTTGTTGGTGCACATAGGTGAACCATTGCTTAGAATAAGTTGTTGGTGCACATAGGTGAACCATAGTATATAGACTTTGGGCTTGACAAAGTAAACGCTAGTTTTATTCCGCATTTGTGAAGCCCATCTCGTAAAAGTTTTAAATCGCCTATTCACCCCCCTCTAGGCGACATCCGTGTCCTTTCAACTACTTAGTGTCCATTGAAAATTTACCCTAGAGATATGGAAGAACATGCATAAGAATGACAATTTCTAATAAATAACAGCTTTATAAACAGTAAAGGGAGGCAAAGGAATGCAGTGTGTAAATACCGCCACTTTTCCGTAAAAGTCACAGAGGAGCCCTTGGTCTTGGCGGTACATCTTCCTATGCGTATATACATGAATGTGGTTCCTGACCGAGCATGATAACAATTAGTTTGCGACCGCAATAAAACAACACATACCATAGCTGTTGAGAGGAGGGGAGGACTGAGGTTGCTTATCATACGACATCAATATCTGAATCTCCTTTGGCAAAGATGCCAAAATGCCCTTGTTTGTTGTGGATTTTACAGTATTAAAACTGCTGGAGGCATCTTTGAAAGCTTCTTGCTTCTATTGCTTTCTCTGGCCTAGTAAGTAAAAGCACGACACGGATAAATCAAGCGAGCATCAAAACAATTGCTAAGGCGCAATCAAATAGCACACCCTAAATTGCAAGCACAATCTTGTATAAATTGATCGAGAGACTACTATTAACAATTAGTTTGCTCTTGCAATCAAACAACATCCTTACAGTGATTAATCACAAATAATGATCTTGTTGCTTTTGAATATCTGCACTTCAGTGAGAATAACACAAATCTGCCAAAGAATTTCTGTGCTTACAAGTTATATCTATTCAAAACATAAGACATGGTGGATTGGGATTTTCTAAGAAAAGTGATGCAAAGGGGGGTTCGCAGATAACAGTTCTGTTTTTAAGGCCCAAGTGGACCAAGCAATTGGAGTCAAGTAGACAAACATGCGTCAAGCACATGTCAGCTAATTAACGAAAGCAAATGAGGAGAGGCATGTCTACCTCAAGCCTGTGCCCGATCTGCGGTTGTGCTGATGAAGTTACATTCCATGTTTTCCATCGCTGACAACATGCTCGGGATTTATGGCAGTGATGGCTGAAATCTGGGACTTGCCGCCGAACTGCTAAAACCAACTGGAACAGAATGGCTCCAACATGTGCAGCAACCGATACCTGAAGCCCAAAGAGCTCCTACGCTCATGACTATGTGGCGAATATGGCATGCCACAACGAAATGACCCATGAAAACTCTGCCCCTCGATCGATGGATCCCGTCGCTTCCTGGTGAGCTACCTTCACTGCCTTATGCTAACAAAACAGTTCCAGGATGCAGATGTGGTAAAGGGTAAAATGGTGGTCAATCCTATGCAAGGGTTTACCAACAAGGCAGGCACCCAAATGGATGGTAGGCAAAAAGTTAGGAAGCGCTGGACACATCCTGCTAGTGGAGAAGCCAAGCTAAACGTTGATGGGGCCTTTCTTGGCAAGGCATCATTGGTAGGAATGGTGCTCCGCGACCATTGTGGGTAGCCAATCTTCGCTGCGTGTCGAAATCTGCCACATTGTAATGACACCACAGAAGCAGAAATTATTGCCATTTATCGAGGAAGGCTGCGACTGGCCTTGCATTGGACGCCGTTGAAGGTTAAAGTTGAATCTGACTACACCAAAGCTGTGAAGATGATCAGGGAATCCTTGCCAAACACCTCAGCTTAGGCGTTCAGAATTAGCTATATTTGTGATTTACTTAGGGTAGGGAAAGAGATGCTTGTATTGTTAAAGTTAGCCATGAACTAGCAAGACTAGGTAGAATTCAGGGTAGAACAGAGATTTGGCTTAGGGACATGCCCAGGTAGTTCTGCGGTGATTTCCTTTGATTGTAATCCTACTGTGGCTTAATATATTCTCTTTCCCCCGCAAAAAAAGTCCTTACGGTAAGGTGTGACACGGGACAGGGGAACTAGAACCTAAGCTGTCGAGAGAGAAGTGGCCAGTAGAGGTCTTAGGCTGGGAATGAAAGAAGAGATCAGAATCTCAATATGCTTCTAGTGGCTGACATGCGTAATTATCACGATTTTCTCTGGCTTCTTGAGTATTCAAGATGGTAGAGGTACCATTATAGGAATCTTCCCCTAATTTGTGTTGGTGGGCTGGAAAGTGGAAAAGTACAACATGGATCGATCGAGCAAAGATGAAAATAATTGTTTTGGCCCGCAGAAATAAGACCAAAGCACCTTTTTCGATGTAAGACGCGATGGGATGGATGAAATATGAGAGCAGAGAGCAGAGCCGGGCTGTGGCATCTCGTGAAATATGAGAGCTAGATCTGAATCTCATTCGGTTGGCTCAGGTGACGATTTGCTCTTTTTTATCCTACTATATATATTCAAAACCATTACAGCAGATGCCGTATCTCCTAAGATAATATGCAGAGTCATGAAACTTAGATTATGATGTGTGTCTAGCTGTGCGTGATGAAAAAAATGAAGAAATGAGGCAGAAGCACTCGTCTAATGAAACACAAACCAACGAATGAAGATCCTTTGATCCGAGACCTCGGGGCTTGGTCCGTTCAACGTCGATGGTGTACTACCAGCTTCAAAGGGTTAGTGTGGTCTGGCAAGCGGCGGCGATGAGGTGTGGCCGGAAAGCGGGGACGATGTGGGGTGTTGGCTATGGAGAGATATTTTTTGGCGAGCGGTCGCCAGATCTAGGGTTCATCGAATTGGTAAAAACTGTGTGTGTCAGCCTCGGCCATGTGTGGCTTGGTAGTGCAATTGACTTGACTATTGGCCTATTGGGTTGTAGTTACTTTAACACCCTTGACCTTACACTATGTCCATGCGAAATAGTTCTGTGATCCTCATGGGTAGAAGAGGAATTTAAATAGTTGTATGCAATTTCAACCACCCGCCAATGAAGACTGCAAGAGATATGAATCTTTTTGAAACATTTCAGACAGGTGGGTCCTCAGTAAGCGGGGCATATAATTCCCCACTGCGACTCACACCCTTGTTTGGGCCTTCCGAGCGGCCTATAGATTCCCATCAGAGAAGCCCATTTAGAAGTAACTACTTTTTTAGTAGAATTTAGAAGTAACTACTTATGTCGAGCTCTCCACGCAGCTATTTTAGCTTATAGTGCTAATTGGTCGGCCTGGAAAATGCGTCCTAGTCAGCCTATTTGTGTATTCTAAAGCCGAAGAATGACATCCATTGTGGAGGATTGACTCTCTCTGAATAGGAAAAGAAGTTCCAGAATATCCCAATGTGTTAATTTTTTGCCTATTTGAGAAAGTTATGTCTAAATATCTTTCAAGAAAGATAGAAAGATAGTTATGTCAGCAAATAAGACCTTTCACAATGCATTGGCTCACATGTTACCCTAGCTAGGTAAGATACGCAAGTACTACTCCAATGCATTGTCTCCTAGACTGTTCATAGTGGGGATAACATAGGTGGTAACATCACACGTCTCAAGGCATTTTGGTGACATGACATGACAATAAAATAAAAAAAAGTGATATGGTAACTATCTATGTTACCATAACATCACACATCCCAAAGCAATATGAGTCTACAACATAATTAATGACACATTGCATGAAACCACATCTAAGTTAATTACTACCCACTATGGAGATAGTAACTTAGACTAGTAACATGACATATGTTATTAGACTAAGTTACTCTCCATTATGAGCAGTCTTAAGCATTTTATCTACATTTAATGATTTTTGGGACATGCATGCATGCGATTGGGCTATGATCGATTGTATTTTGCATATGGTTCCGTGCAAGTGCAGTTTCTTAGCTAAGACCACTCATAGTGAGAGTAACTTAGCTAGTAACATCACACACTCCAAAGTATGTTGGTGATATTATTGTATCACGGAGAGGGAGGTGGTTAGGAAGCGCTGGACACATCCTGCTAGTGGAGAAGCCAAGCTAAACGTTGATGGGGCCTTTCTTGGCAAGGCATCATTGGTAGGAATGGTGCTCCGCGACCATTGTGGGTAGCCAATCTTCGCTGCGTGTTGAAATCTGCCACATTGTAATGACACCACAGAAGCAGAAATTATTGCCATTGATCGAGGAAGGCCTGCGACTGGCCTTGCATTGGACGCCGCTGAAGGTTAAAGTTGAATCTGACTACACCAAAGCTGTGGAGATGATCAGGGAATCCTTGCCAAACACCTCAGCTTAGGCGTTCAGAATTAGCGATATTTGTGATTTACTTAGGGTAGGGAAAGAGATGCTTGTATTGTTAAAGTTAGCCATGAACTAGCAAGACTAGGTAGAATTCAGGGTAGAACAGAGATTTGGCTTAGGGACATGCCCAGGTAGTTCTGCGGTGATTTCCTTTGATTGTAATCCTACTGTGGCTTAATATATTCTCTTTCCCCCGCAAAAAAAGTCCTTACGGTAAGGTGTGACACGGGACAGGGGGAACTAGAACCTAAGCTGTCGAGAGAGAAGTGGCCAGTAGAGGTCTTAGGCTGGGAATGAAAGAAGAGATCAGAATCTCAATATGCTTCTAGTGGCTGACATGCGTAATTATCACGATTTTCTCTGGCTTCTTGAGTATTCGAGATGATAGAGGTACCATTATAGGCATCTTCCCCTAATTGGTGTTGGTGGGCTGGAAAGTGGAAAAGTACAACATGGATCGATCGAGCAAAGATGAAAATAATTGTTTTGGCCCGGAAATAAGACCAAAGCACCTTTTTCGATGTAAGACGCGATGGGATGGATGAAATATGAGAGCAGAGAGCAGAGCCGGGCTGTGGCATCTCGTGAAATATGAGAGCTAGATCTGAATCTCATTCGGTTGGCTCAGGTGACGATTTGCTCTTTTTTATCCTACTATATATATTCAAAACCATTACAAGTATGCCAGTATCTCCTAAGATAATATGCAGAGTCATGAAACTTAGATTATGATGTGTGTCTAGCTGTGCGTGATGAAAAAAATGAAGAAATGAGGCAGAAGCACTCGTCTAATGAAACACAAACCAACGGAATGAAGATCCTTTGATCCGAGACCTCGGGGCCTGTTCGTTCAACGTCGATGGTGTACTGCCAGCTTCAAAGGGTTAGTGTGGTCTGGCAAGCGGCGACGATGAGGTGTGGCCGGAAAGCGGGGACGATGTGGGGTGTTGGCTATGGAGAGATATTTTTTGGCGAGCGGTCGCCAGATCTAGGGTTCATTGAATTGGTAAAAACTGTGTGTGTCAGCCTCGGCCATGTGTGGCTTGGTAGTGCAATTGACTTGACTATTGGCCTATTGGGTTGTAGTTACTTTAACACCCTTGACCTTACACTATGTCCATGCGAAATAGTTCTGTGATCCTCATGGGTAGAAGAGGAATTTAAATAGTTGTATGCAATTTCAACCACCCGCCAATGAAGACTGCAAGAGATATGAATCTTTTTGAAACATTTCAGACAGGTGGGTCCTCAGTAAGCGGGGCATATAATTCCCCACTGCGACTCACACCCTTGTTTGGGCCTTCCGAGCGGCCTATAGATTCCCATCAGAGAAGCCCATTTAGAAGTAACTACTTTTTTAGTAGAATTTAGAAGTAACTACTTATGTCGAGCTCTCCACGCAGCTATTTTAGCTTATAGTGCTAACTGGTCGGCCTGGAAAATGCGTCCTAGTCAGCCTATTTGTGTATTCTAAAGCCGAAGAATGACATCCATTGTGGAGGATTGACTCTCTCGAATAGGAAAAGAAGTTCCAGAATATCCCAATGTGTTAATTTCTTGCCTATTTGAGAAAGTTATGTCTAAATATCTTTCAAGAAAGATAGAAAGATAGTTATGTCAGCAAATAAGACCTTTCACAATGCATTGGCTCACATGTTACCCTAGCTAGGTAAGATACGCAAGTACTACTCCAATGCATTGTCTCCTAGACTGTTCATAGTGGGGATAACATAGGTGGTAACATCACACGTCTCAAGGCATTTTGGTGACATGACATGACAATAAAATAAAATAAAGAGTGATATGGTAACTAGCTATGTTACCATAACATCACACATCCCAAAGCAATATGAGTCTACAACATAATTAATGACACATTGCATGAAACCACATCTAAGTTAATTACTACCCACTATGGAGATAGTAACTTAGACTAGTAACATGACATATGTTATTAGACTAAGTTACTCTCCATATGAGCAGTAAGCATTTTATCTACATTTAATGATTTTTGGGACATGCATGCATGCGATTGGGCTATGATCGATTGTATTTTGCATATGGTTCCGTGCAAGAGTTTCTTAGCTAAGACCACTCATAGTGAGAGTAACTTAGCTAGTAACATCACACACTCCAAAGTATGTTGGTGATATTATTGTATCACGGAGAGGGAGGTGGTTAGGAAGCGCTGGACACATCCTGCTAGTGGAGAAGCCAAGCTAAACGTTGATGGGGCCTTTCTTGGCAAGGCATCATTGGTAGGAATGGTGCTCCGCGACCATTGTGGGTAGCCAATCTTCGCTGCGTGTTGAAATCTGCCACATTGTAATGACACCACAGAAGCAGAAATTATTGCCATTGATCGAGGAAGGCCTGCGACTGGCCTTGCATTGGACGCCGCTGAAGGTTAAAGTTGAATCTGACTACACCAAAGCTGTGGAGATGATCAGGGAATCCTTGCAAACACCTCAGCTTAGGCGTTCAGAATTAGCGATATTTGTGATTTACTTAGGGTAGGGAAAGAGATGCTTGTATTGTTAAAGTTAGCCATGAACTAGCAAGACTAGGTAGAATTCAGGGTGAACAGAGATTTGGCTTAGGGACATGCCCAGGTAGTTGCTGCGGCGATTTCCTTTGATTGTAATCCTACTGTGGCTTAATATATTCTCTTTCCCCCGCAAAAAAGTCCTTACGGTAAGGTGTGACACGGGACAGGGGAACTAGAACCTAAGCTGTCGAGAGAGAAGTGGCCAGTAGAGGTCTTAGGCTGGGAATGAAAGAAGAGATCAGAATCTCAATATGCTTCTAGTGGTGACATGCGTAATTATCACGATTTTCTCTGGCTTCTTGATTATTCGAGATGATAGAGGTACCATTATAGGCATCTTCCCTAATAATTGGTGTTGGTGGGCTGGAAAGTGGAAAAGTACAACATGGATCGATCGAGCAAAGATGAAAATAATTGTTTTGGCCCGCAGAAATAAGACCAAAGCACCTTTTTCGATGTAAGACGCGATGGGATGGATGAAATATGAGAGCAGAGAGCAGAGCCGGGCTGTGGCATCTCGTGAAATATGAGAGCTAGATCTGAATCTCATTCGGTTGGCTCAGGTGACGATTTGCTCTTTTTTATCCTACTATATATATTCAAAACCATTACAGCAGCAGTATCTCCTAAGATAATATGCAGAGTCATGAAACTTAGATTATGATGTGTGTCTAGCTGTGCGTGATGAAAAATGAAGAAATGAGGCAGAAGCACTCGTCTAATGAAACACAAACCAACGGAATGAAGATCCTTTGATCCGAGACCTCGGGGCCTGGTTCGTTCAACGTCGATGGTGTACTGCCAGCTTCAAAGGGTTAGTGTGGTGGCAAGCGGCGACGATGAGGTGTGGCCGGAAAGCGGGGACGATGTGGGGTGTTGGCTATGGAGAGATATTTTTTGGCGAGCGGTCGCCAGATCTAGGGTTCATCGAATTGGTAAAAACTGTGTGTGTCAGCCTCGGCCATGTGTGGCTTGGTAGTGCAATTGACTTGACTATTGGCCTATTGGGTTGTAGTTACTTTAACACCCTTGACCTTACACTATGTCCATGCGAAATAGTTCTGTGATCCTCATGGGTAGAAGAGGAATTTAAATAGTTGTATGCAATTTCAACCACCCGCCAATGAAGACTGCAAGAGATATGAATCTTTTTGAAACATTTCAGACAGGTGGGTCGTCGTAAGCGGGGCATATAATTCCCCACTGCGACTCACACCCTTGTTTGGGCCTTCCGAGCGGCCTATAGATTCCCATCAGAGAAGCCCATTTAGAAGTAACTACTTTTTTAGTAGAATTTAGAAGTAACTACTTATGTCGAGCTCTCCACGCAGCTATTTTAGCTTATAGTGCTAACTGGTCGGCCTGGAAAATGCGTCCTAGTCAGCCTATTTGTGTATTCTAAAGCCGAAGAATGACATCCATTGTGGAGGATTGACTCTCTCTGAATAGGAAAAGAAGTTCCAGAATATCCCAATGTGTTAATTTTTTGCCTATTTGAGAAAGTTATGTCTAAATATCTTTCAAGAAAGATAGAAAGATAGTTATGTCAGCAAATAAGACCTTTCACAATGCATTGGCTCACATGTTACCCTAGCTAGGTAAGATACGCAAGTACTACTCCAATGCATTGTCTCCTAGACTGTTCATAGTGGGGATAACATAGGTGGTAACATCACACGTCTCAAGGCATTTTGGTGACATGACATGACAATAAAATAAAATAAAAGTGATATGGTAACTATCTATGTTACCATAACATCACACATCCCAAAGCAATATGAGTCTACAACATAATTAATGACACATTGCATGAAACCACATCTAAGTTAATTACTACCCACTATGGAGATAGTAACTTAGACTAGTAACATGACATATGTTATTAGACTAAGTTACTCTCCATTATGAGCAGTCTTAAGCATTTTATCTACATTTAATGATTTTTGGGACATGCATGCATGCGATTGGGCTATGATCGATTGTATTTTGCATATGGTTCCGTGCAAGTGCAGTTTCTTAGCTAAGACCACTCATAGTGAGAGTAACTTAGCTAGTAACATCACACACTCCAAAGTATGTTGGTGATATTATTGTATCACGGAGAGGGAGGTGGTTAGGAAGCGCTGGACACATCCTGCTAGTGGAGAAGCCAAGCTAAACGTTGATGGGGCCTTTCTTGGCAAGGCATCATTGGTAGGAATGGTGCTCCGCGACCATTGTGGGTAGCCAATCTTCGCTGCGTGTTGAAATCTGCCACATTGTAATGAAACCACAGAAGCAGAAATTATTGCCATTGATCGAGGAAGGCCCGACTGGCCTTGCATTGGACCGCTGAAGGTTAAAGTTGAATCTGACTACACCAAAGCTGTGGATATGATCAGGGAATCCTTGCCAAACACCTCACTTAGGCGTTCGAATTAGCGATATTTGTGATTTACTTAGGGTAGGGAAAGAGATGCTCGTATTGTTAAAGTTAGCCATGAACTAGCAAGACTAGGTAGAATTCAGGGTAGAACAGAGATTTGGCTTAGGGACATGCCCAGGTAGTTGCTGCGGCGATTTCCTTTGATTGTAATCCTACTGTGGCTTAATATATTCTCTTTCCCCCGCAAAAAGTCCTTACGGTAAGGTGTGACACGGGACAGGGAACTAGAACCTAAGCTGTCGAGAGAAGTGGCCAGTAGAGGTCTTAGGCTGGGAATGAAAGAAGAGATCAGAATCTCAATATGCTTCTAGTGGCTGACATGCGTAATTATCACGATTTTCTCGGCTTCTTGATTATTCGAGATGATAGAGGTACCATTATAGGCATCTTCCCCTAATTGGTGTTGGTGGGCTGGAAAGTGGAAAAGTACAACATGGATCGATCGAGCAAAGATGAAAATAATTGTTTTGGCCCGCAGAAATAAGACCAAACACTACAAGAAAAGTTGCCATGGCCGACGAAGTTGAAGTCGCGCCGTGGTTGCTGGTGTACCATGGCCGACGATTTTGGTCCCTCCGTGGTGCATGTCAAAACTTTTTTTTTTCTCGTTTTTGAGGCCACCTAGCCCGACGAAAGCGGCCAAAACGTGGCGTATGGTGGCCCGGGACGTGGTGCATCTCGAAATCTCGGGTTCGCCGGCCGAGTCAACGCAAATCCGCACCGCCGAGGGATGTAGGGCCCAGATGGCAGCCTCTCTGGCATTGTTTTTTTCTAGATCGCGCCATCTCGTTCAACGTTCTCCGATCGAGCCGTTTACGATGCAGGATCATGGGTCCCGCATGTCATCCTCTATGAACCAAAATTCTTTCTATTCTTGGATTTTTTTGACCCCCTGATTTCTGGCTACTTCCTTTTTCTTTTGATCCCTTGCCGCCTTGGAAACGTTGAGACCGCTGCTGCTAAATGGGACCCGCATGTCATCCTCTATGTGCAATCAACTTTCTTTTCTTGGAGTTTTTTTGGCACCTCAAATTTGGTCACTTGCCTTTTTCTTTCGATCCCCTGCCGCCTCTCAAACGGTGATACCGCTGCTGCTAACTGGGACCCGCATGTCATCCTCTATGTACTATAAAACTTTCTTTTCTTGAATTATTTTTGGCACCTCATATTTGGTCACTTACCTTTTTCTTTCGATCCCCTGCCGCCTCTCAAACGGTGATACCGCTGCTGCTAAATGGGACCCGCATGTCATCCTCTATGTACTATAAAACTTTCTTTTCCTGGATTATTTTTGGCACCTCAAATTTGGTCACTTGCCTTTTTCTTTCGATCCCCTGCCGCCTCTCAAACGGTGATACCGCTGCTGCTAACGGGACCCGCATGTCATCCTCTATGTACTATAAAACTTTCTTTTCTGGATTATTTTTGGCACCTCATATTTGGTCACTTACCTTTTTCTTTCGATCCCCTGCCGCCTCTCAAACGGTGATACCGCTGCTGCTAAATGGGACCCGCATGTCATCCTCTATGTACTATAAAACTTTCTTTTCTTGGATTTTTTGGCACCTCATATTTGGTCACTTGCCTTTTTCTTTTGATCCCCTGCCGCCTCTCAAACGTTGATACCGCTGCTGCTAAATGGGACCCGCATGTCATCCTCTATGTACTATAAAACTTTCTTTTCTTGGATTTTTTTGGCACCTCATATTTGGTCACTTGACTTTTTCTTTCGATCCCCTGCCGCCTCTCAAACGTGATACCGCTGCTGCTAAATGGGACCCGCATGTCATCCTCTATGTACTATAAAACTTTCTTTTCTTGGATTTTTTTTCTTTTCTTGGATTTTTTTGCACCTCATATTTGGTCACTTGACTTTTTCTTTCGATCCCCTGCTGCCTCTCAAACGGTGATACCGCTGCTGCTAAATGGGACCCGCATGTCATCCTCTATGTACTATAAAACTTTCTTTTCTTGAATTATTTTTGGCACCTCATATTTGGTCACTTACCTTTTTCTTTCGATCCCCTGCCGCCTCTCAAACGGTGATACCGCTGCTGCTAAATGGGACCCGCATGTCATCCTCTATGTATTATACAACTTTCTTTTCTTGAATTATTTTAGGCTCCTCATATTTTTTCACTTGCCTTTTTCTTTCGATCTCATGCCACGTTTGAAACGTTGAGGAACCTGGCTCATGGGACCCGCATGTCATCCTCTATGTACTATAAAAGTTCATTTTCTTGGTTTTTTTTCACCATCTGATTTTTGGCAATTTCTTTTTTCTTTTGATCCCCTGCCACCTCTCAAACGCTGATACCGCTGCTAAAATGGGACCCGCATGTCATCCTCTACGTACAATAAAGTTTCTTGGATTATCTTTGGCTCCTGATATTTTGTCACTTGCCTTTTTCTTTCGATCTCATGCCGCCTTTGAAACGTTGAGTAAGCTGCTGGCTCATGGGTCCCGCATGTCATCCTCTACGAACAATAAAAGTTTCCTTTCTTGGAGTTATTTTTTACCCCTAATTTCTGGCTATTTGCCTTTTTCTTTTGATCTCCTGCCCCCTCTGAAACGATGAGGACGCTGTTGGCAGGTCGGTCCCACATGTCATCCTCTATGAACAATAAAAGTTTCCTTTGATGGATTTATTTTGAACCCCTCATTAATTTCTGGATATTTCCCCTGCCGCCTTGGAATCGTTGAGGATGCTGCTGCCTCATGGGTCCCGCATGTCATCCTCTCAGAACGGTAAATGTTTATTTTCTTGGATTTTGTTGACCAAACGATTTTTGGCTTATTTTTTCTTTCGATCACCTGCAGCCTTTAAAACGTTGAGGACGCCGCTGGCTCACGGGTCCCACATGTCAACCTCTATGAACAATAAACGCTGAGGATGCTGCTGCCTCATGGGTCCCGCATGTCATCCTCTCAGAACGAAAATGTTTCTTTTCTTGGATTTTTTACCAACAGATTTTTGGTTTATTTTTTCTTTCCATCCCCTGCCGCCTTTAAAACGTTGACGACGCTGTTGGCTCATGGGTCCCCGATGTCAGCCTCCCCGTACAAGAAACATATGATATCTTGATTATTTTGCAGACAATAAACAATGTATTGCGCTCTGAGCTATTTCAAACGGATAATTAAATCTTTATTTTTACATAAACAAACTTATATGTTGAATCTCCTTGTTTTTTTGTCTTTGCGAAGCATAGGACTTTCCTGTTTTTTTAGAAAATTCGGAACTTTCCTGTTTTGGAGTGGGCTGAAATTGTACGAGTCAAAAGGCCAAGCAGGATAGTTCGAAAGCCCAGATGTCCAGATGCAGCCCAATTGAAATCTTTCTTCTTGGATTTTTTTCACCCCCTGATTTCTGGCTACTTCATTTTTCTTTTGGTCCTGTGCCGCCTTGGAAACGTTGAGACCGCTGCTGCAAAATGGGACCCGCATGTCATCCTCTACGTACAATAAAATTTCTTTTCTTGGATTATTTTTGGCTCCTGATATTTGGTCACTTGCCTTTTTCTTTCGATCCCGTGCAGCCTCTCAAACGGTGATACCGCTGCTGCAAAATGGGACCCGCATGTCATCCTCTACGTACAATAAACTTTCTTTTCTTGGATTATTTTTGGCTCCTGATATTTGGTCACTTGCCTTTTTTCTTTCGATCTCATGCCACGTTTGAAACTTTGAGGAACCTGCTGGCTCGTGGGACCCGCATGTCATCCTCTATGTGCTATAAAAGTTTATTTTCTATGGTTTTTTTTCACTCTCTGATTTTTGTCTATTTCCTTTTTCTTTTGATGCCCTGCCGCCTTGGAAACGTTGAGTAAGCTGCTTACACATGGGACCCGCATGTCATCCTCTATGTACAATCAAGTTTCTTTTCTTGAATTATTTTTGGCTCCTGATATTTCGTCACTTGCCTTTTTCTTTCGATCTCATGCCACGTTTGAAACGTTGAGGAACCTGCTGGCTCATGGGACCCGCATGTCATCCTCTATGTGCTATAAAAGTTTGTTTTCTTGGATTTTTTTTCACCCTCTGATTTTTGGCTCCTGATATTTCGTCACTTGCCTTTTACTTTTGATCCCCTGGCCCCTTTGAAACGTTGAGTAAGCTGCTGGCACATGGGACCCGCATGTCATCCTCTATGTACTATAAAACTTTCTTTTCTTGGATTTTTTTTGACCCCCTACTTTCTAGCTACTTTCTTTTTCTTTTGATCTCAAGCCGCATTTCAAACATTGAGACCGCTGCTGCAAAATGGGACCCGCATGTCATCCTCTATGTACAATAAATCTTTGATTATTTTTGGCACCTCATATTTGGTCACTTGCGTTTTTTTCTTTCGATCTCATGCCACCTTTGAAACGTTGAGTAAGCTGCTGGCTCATGGGTCCCCCATGTCATCCTCTACGAACAATAAAAGTTTCCTTTCTTGGAGTTATTTTTGCCCCCTAATTTCTGGCTACTTCCTTTTTCTTTTGATCCCCTGCCGCCTTTGAAACGTTGAAAACTTTCTTTTCTTTGATTATTTTTGGCACCTCATATTTTGTCACTTGCCTTTTTCTTTCGATCCCCTGCCGCCTCCCAAACGGTGATACCGCTGATGCTAAATGGGACCCGCATGTCATCCTCTATGTACTATAAAACTTTCTTTTCTTGGATTTTTTTGGCTCCTGATATTTGGTCACTTGCCTTTTTTCTTTCGAGACCTCCTGCCGCATCTCAAACGGTGATAGCTGCTAAATGGGACCCGCATGTCATCCTCTATGTACAATAAAGTTTCTTTTCTTGGATTATTTTTGGCTCGATATTTGGTCACTTGCCTTTTTCTTTCGATCCCATGCCGCCTTTGAAACGTTGAGGAAGCTGCTGGCTCATGGGTCCCGCATGTCATCCTCTATGAACAATAAAAGTTTCCATTGTTGGAGTTATTTTTACCCCTAATTTCTGGCTACTTCCTTTTTCTTTTGATCCCCTGCCGCCTTTGAACGTTGAAGAATCTGCTCGCTAATGGGTCCCACATGTCAGACTCTATGGACGATAAACCTTTCTTTTCTTGGAGTTATTTTGACCCCTAATTTCTGGCTATTTTGCCTTTTTTTGGATCCCGTGCTGCCTTGGAAACGTTGAGGATGCTGCTGCCACATGGGTCCCGCATGTCATCCTCTCAGAACGATAAATGTTTCTTTTCTTCGATTTTTTTACCAACTGATTTTTGATTTATTTTTTCTTTCGATCCCCTGCCGCCTTTAAAACTTTGACGACGCTGCTGGCTCATGGGTCCCGATGTCAGCCTCCCCGTACAAGAAACATGTGATATCTTGATTATTTTACAGACAATAAAAAGTGTATTTCGCTCTGAGCTATTGCAAACGGATAAATTAAATCTTTATTTTTACATAAACGAACTAATATGAATCTCCTTGTTTTTGTTTTGTTTTTGCGAAGCATAGGACTTTCTTGTTTTGGAGTGGGCTGAAATTGTACGAGTCAAAAGACGTCCAGCAGGTTAGAAGGCCCAGATGGCCAGGCAGCCCCAATTTATATCTTCCTTATCTTGGATTATTTTTTGATCAAAAGGCCCAGCAGGGGTACATCCTTTTTCTTTTGGTCCTGTGTGCCGCCTTGGAAACGTTGTGGACGCTGCTGCCTCATGGGACCCGCATGTCATCCTCTATGAACTATGAACTCTAAAAGTTTCTTTTTTCTTGGATTTTTTTTCACCCCTCTGATTTTTGGCTATTTCCTTTTTCTTTTGTTCCCCTGCCGCCTTGGGACCCGTATGTCATCCTCTATGTACAAAAAACTTTCTTTTCTTGGAGTTTTATTCCCCCTAATTTCGGGCTACTTTCGTTTTCTTTTGATCTCAAGCCGCATATGAAACATTGAGACCGCTGCTGCAAAATGGGACCCACATGTCATCCTCTATGTAAAATAAAAGTTTCTTTTCTTGGATTATTTTTCACGCTCTGATTTTTGGCTATTTCCTTTTTCTTTCGATCCCCTGCTGCTTGGAAACGTTGAGGATGCTGCTGCCTCATGGGTCCCACATGTCATCCACTATGAACAATAAAAGTTTCTTTTCTTCGATTTTTTTCACCCTCTGCTTTTTGGCTATTTCCTTTTCATTTGATCCCCTGCCGCCTTGGAAACGTTGAGGATGCTGCAGCGTCATGGGACCCGCATGTCATACTCTATGTACAATAAAAGTTTCTTTTCTAGGTTTTTGGCTCCTGATATTTGGTCACTTGCCTTTTTCTTTCAATCTCATGCCGACTCTCAAAGGTACAATAAAAGTTTCTTTTCTTGGATTATTTTTGGCTCCTGATATTTGGTCACTTGCCTTTTTCTTTCGATCTCATGCCGTCCTTGAAACGTTCAGACCGCTGCTACAACATGGGACCCTATGTCATCCTCTATGTACAATGAAAGTTTCTTTTCATGGATTATTTTTTGCTCCTGATATTTGGTCACTTTCCTTTTTCTTTCGATCTCATGCCGCCTCGGCCCTCTGAAACGACGAGTAAGTTGTTGGCTCATGGGACCCGCATGTCATCCTCTATGTACAATAAAGTTTTTTTCTTGGATTTTTTACCCCCTGATTTTTGGTCACTTGCCTTTTTCTTTCGATCCTGTGCCGCCTTTGAAATTGTGGACGCTGCTGGCTCATGGGTCCCACATGCCAGCCTCTATGAACAATAATATTTCTTTTCTTGGATTTTTTTTACCCCTGATTTCTGGCTATTTGCCTTTTTCTTTGGATCCCCGACCGCCTTTGAAACGATGAGGACGCTGCTGGCGCATAGCTCCCACATGTCAGCCTCTAAGAACAATAAACATTTCTTTTCTTGGATTTATAGTTGACCCCTAATTAATGGCTACTTCGCTTTTTTTTTCGATCCCCAGCCGCCTTAGAAACGTTGAGGACGCTGCTGGCTCATGGGTCCCATATGACAGCCTCTATGAAAAGTAAAACATTTACTTTCTTGGATTTATTTTTGACACCTAATTAATGACTACTTGGTTCTTTTCTTTTGATCCCGTGACACCTTTGAAACGTTGAGGGCCCTGCTGGCTCATGGGTCCAACATGTCAGCCTCTATGAACAATAAGAGTTTCTATTGTTGCATTTATTTTTGACCCCTAATTTCTGGCTATTTGCCTTTTTTCCATTGCCTGCCACCTTAGAAACGTTGAGGACGCTGCTGGCTGGGTCCCACATGTCAGCCTCTTTGTACGATAAAAGTTTCCTTTGCTGGATTTATTTTTGACCCCTAATTTCTGGCTATTTGCCTTTTTCTTTCGAACTCCACCGCCTTTGAAACGTTGATGACGCTGCTGCAAACTGGGTACAATATGTCAGCCTCTTTGTGCGATAAACCTTTCCTTTCTTGGATTTTTTGGACACCTGATTTCGAGCTACTTGCCTTTTTCTTTCGATCTCCTGCCCCCTTTGAGAAACGCCGAGAACGATACTGGTTCGTGGGTCCCACATGTCATCCTCTCTGAATGATAAATGTTGGGGCCGCGGCTGCAAGATACGTCCCACATGTCAGCCTGACTGTTGAATAAACGTTTCCTTTCTCGAATTTATATTTGACCCCTGATTTCTGGCTACTTTGCCGTTTCTTTCGATCCCCTGCATGTCTGCTACTCCACCGAAAAACAGACCGGCATGTATTCATCACAATACTGGTAGCTAATTTAGGAAAAATGTGTTCATCACGGGATTCAAACAAAGATCTTCATCTCTGCTAAATTTTGATTTCACCAAAAACCGAACAGCGTGTGTTCATGACTTTAACTTCACAAACACTATGGTTTCTCTATAAAATAAGGTCACCATCCGTTCCTTTATTGTAGGCATTTGCGAAAAGTGTCTTTGGCTAATGGGCACCAGTGCTCTGCTGTTTAAAAAAAATCAAATAGCATACATATTTGTTTCAAAAAAATCTGAAAATGAATGTAGACATAATAAATAAAGTAACCTACAAGCGTGTAAAATTTTAATATGATATTCTTTATATTGTAGACTACACAAAAAAGACAAAATCTGTTGAAATTTGGAGATTTGAAATATGCATACCCAGATCCACACGTTTGTTACTTTTGTGTAGCCCAGAATTTTTTGTATTTGAAACTGAAATTTTGCACGTTTATGGGACAATTCATTAGCTACTCCATTATTTGTTTTCTAATTTTTTGAACAAATAAATATATTTTTTATTTTTTTCTAAAATAGCAGGAGCAATGGTGCCCAAGAGCACCAAATCTCTTAATAGGCATTTGCGCCTAATAGCGTGAGCTTAGCTAATTTTTGAAGAAAAAAAAGATGTCCATTGTGGTATTCAGGACAAAGATCTTCATGTCTGCTACTGCACCAAACAACAAACCAGCATGTATTCATCACAATACGGGTAGCTAATTTGTGAAAAATATGTTCAGCACGGGATTCAAACAAAGATCTTCATCTCTGCAAAATTTTGATTTCAGCAAAAACCGAACAGCGAATGTTCATGAGGTTAAGTTCACGAACACTATGTTTTCTCTATAAAATAAGGTCACCATCTGTCTCTTATTTCTCAAGGAAAAACAGGTGGAAGTGTTGGGACGAACCACATGGGTGCTTCGGCTCTATGTTCAGTCTTCTCTTTTTTGTACTGCAATCTTGAGCCTATGGCAGGACCTCCATTGACGTGCATTCTGCACCAATTTGGCCTTGGACGTATCCATGTATCACGGGCGCGATTGTGGGTAGCAAAGACACAGTCAGGTTTGAACAATTGGAAATCTGGTTCTGCAGCCTCTGCGTCGACTGGCGGGGGTAGCATGAAAATTGGGTGATTGAGTCCAAGAAATAAAGAACGCCCCTTCAAATTGTTCAATCTTTCCCACCTTGCCTCTTCTACAGGGTCCAAGGTATGGGCAGATCTCAAGAAAACGTAGCACCGTACCAAAGGATAAGACCTCAGCTTGTTACCCATATGTAATATTGGAGGACCGAGGATGGGCCGATAACCTTTAACCTGAATCCACGCGAGATCAGATTCACCAGTAATGGACTCTGCTCTCATTGGTGCCAGGAACCAAGTGCGCTGGTCAGAAAATCCAAGAAATACATCTTCATCTTCATAATTATGATTATCACCATCATCATCTAATTCTTCATCATCTAATTCTTCATCATCAAATTCGTCTTCTTCTAATTCTTCTTCTTCTAATTCTTCTTCATCAGCATCATTATCTTCATCGGCACCTCCATCGCCTTGAGCCACATTTGCTTCATCATCTTCCATGACAGCATCTCCCTCGATTTGAGCGAAAATTGCAGCCACTTCTGCTTCTTCATCTTCAATGACAGGGGCGTCAATGAGACGCGGGGCTGCATGTGTCCCTGCAATGCACAAAGATCAACCACAATGCAGCAAGTAGGAACTACACTGAAAATTATCTCTTCTCTTCTATCTTCTATTTTCTACTACTATAAGGCACCAGTTTTTAACAAGACATGTAGCAGCAATTCCAACTGTTGGTGTCCAAAATCTAACGGTTGGGATTAGAGGTATTCGCGTGAAAAAAATACCACACCAGTGTCCACGTGTTTCTAGAACCGTCATGTTTCCATTATGAAGAAAAATCAGAGCAGTCTCACACCGATATCACACGTCCCACTTGATAGTGATTAAGAAAGGTTCCAAATTTTTGTTCATATTTATAAACTGTATGCTCACACTTATTTTGATGGTATAACCAAATTATTAGTTGTATTGAAAGTTTGAACAACATTTAGAACGCAACTTTTATACATCAGTATTGCGAATCGTAATTGGTCCAACATGTGCAGCATGCCATTTACTAGTTAAGACATAAAACAAAGACTCACCACAGGTATATGGTTCCCAAACCAGAACATCTCCATACGGATATGTAACTGCGTATACACGATGTAGGTGTGAACTTGTACCATATCCAGGAATGCCCATGGCATCGACATAGCTGTTTCTATCAAAGAATTCAGGGTTTCTCAGGATATTCCACTCCTTTTCTAGGGGCGCTTGTAGGATAGCGATCAATTCGTCAAATACAACGATTACCTCGTAATGCCATGGCCCTGCTAGATCATCTTTGTACGGCCTCTTGACGATCCGTACTTTGAGCAGTTCCAAACTTTTATCTATTTTGTATTTGAACAGGAATGGTGGGCTGCCATGCCACCATTCACTAGTAGGGCCCAAAGAAATTCCTGCATCTTGCAGAGATGGAAGAGGTATAATAGTATCTGATATGTATATGTTGCGGATCGTCAAGTGCCCGTCCTGCTGGACAAATGCCACCCAGTCGCCGTTACAACCCACCCAGTGCATGGGTCCATGTCCATCCAGT
This sequence comes from Lolium multiflorum, assembly GCA_030979885.1. NCBI lineage: Eukaryota > Viridiplantae > Streptophyta > Magnoliopsida > Poales > Poaceae > Lolium > Lolium multiflorum. The sequence continues at coordinate 116,134,520 of CM061748.1, read as the reverse complement.
TCCTCCTTGGTATGGATAAATGCTGGAACTGTCGGCTTGTCTAATGGCATCAGCAACGCGTGAATGCCCTGCAAATAGGATTTGTTTCAAAATTGTCTATGCATGCAAGGTATTCGACAGAATGAAGAGCGGATTGTGCAGAACTGAAGCACAGATGTAATGGATAAATAAAGCAATTCCGAAGAGTACATGTGCATAGTGAAGGCAGCAAACCTTACAGTACTCCCAAATCAGGTGATTATGTTGAGTCTAAATTCATGCATGATGTTTGGCAATAAGAAAAGTTGATTGAAAAAACACAAGCTGAAACGAGATGAGTAAATAAATAAATACTCTTACAGTATTGTCGCGGTCGTCTGGCCATGTCTCGGGGTCGCAGTGGAGCAGGCTCGGTAAACCGAACGGAACCTTATGCGCTCCGCGGATGGCATGCCGCATGCCGATCATGCCTCGAGCGAGGCGACCAGTGCTGAGGATATCCGCCCGCTCGGCTATGTTCTCCACCAGTGGGTAGTGGAGGTTGCCCCACCCCATGGACTGGTGGTAGCAATCAGGAATCTCCTCAATCTTACGCTTCTGCTTCATTGGAGTCGGTAATCCAATGCAAGGGAGAGAGGGGTGAACGGGAGAAAGAGACAGAAGAGGGTTTTTTTTGGAGAAGATGCAGTAGTAGTACTACGATACTAGGAGGTGGAGATGCGGGGCATGTTTCCGGGGGAGAGGAACCACTATTTCCCTTAAAAAAAATAACAGCACTTGCGCATTAGAACTTGGGGCGGGGATATAGCGGTAAGAGGTATTGACCAACTTTCCCTCACCTTGACCCCACGTGGTTGTGAACCCGAGATAATTCTTTTTGATGAACCCGATATACTTATTATAGTACTAAAATAGTACAAGTATATACCTTGTACTCCTATATACTAACATTACTATTTTAAGGACTTATGTTCCATGAGCAACAACTTCCCCCACTCCGCTCATCCGAAATCCTAGCCCCTCCAACTTCAAGGACCAATCAACATAGCTATGGCCTTCTAATTTGGCTCAAGTCGCCGCACACATAGTCCTCCCGCCGACAAGGAATAGGAGCATCAGCCCTTTCGTCGCTTGTTGTTACACATAATCATATACAGTACCATATATATTTCAAATTTCCATATCAAAAAATAGTTCAAATCTGAATTTTAACATCTCAAGCTAAACCCTCGCTTGCTCTTAAACATAAGCATACCATAGTTCTACTTTTGTCTTCACCGAACAACAGAACACAATTTCATCACAACATAGCCAACCGGAGTACCTAGTAATGTAACTAGAGAAGTGAACCTATAGTTGATCAAGCCTTCAACTTTAACACAATAATACCCCCACATTATGTGTTGAGGAGCCACACCCATATATTTAAGAGTACCATCATGTAGACCACAAATGCATCAATGAAGAGAGGGGTATACTTATAGACCACCTCTTTACAAAACAGTTGTAACTAGTAGACCACAATTGCCTCGTTCATTAGCTATGAAATTACATACTATCAGTAGCTACAATGGCTGCAGGCCCTGTTTCAGAATTAAACATCACACTTGTTCCAATCCGGGGCGTTGGCGAAGTTTGGGATGAACCAAAGCGGTGTCTTTACCAGGTACCTATCTTTTTTTGTTTTGCATGTTTTCTCCAAGGCGTTGGTTTGGAAACCAACGGCGCAATCTTCACGATTCAGACTGAATCGGCATATTTCAGGCAGCTGCGAATTGCGAAGCCATGCTTCATTCGGCAAGGTGTACACACAATTTCTTCTCGTCAGACATCCTGGGACAACATCTGCACCGCCTAATGGCAGCATAATCGGATAGTTCACTCCAAGGAAAAGAGAATATTCTCCAAGGTCATCAATCTTTTCCCATGGAATACCTTCATTTAACTTACTAGTGTCCTTCGTGAACACCAGGCAACCAAACCCAGAAGCATAGTTGCCAACAGTGCGACCATGATGAACACGACGATCAGAAGCAGTATGGCAAACTTTACAGGAATATTCCCTTTCATCAGCAATGCCCAGTGTATGGATCAGAAGAAGTCTAGAACCATCTATAGATCTTGCTAACCACCACATGCCATAATCGACCTCGTGATCATGGCCAAGAGCATCATCAAGTGCACACCGCCATTCAAACACAATGGGCGGTGGCTCTACGATCAGCGGAGGACCTGCTTGAAAACGAAATTACTGTTAAGAAGGGTATGTTTGGTTTGCACAAATCTGAAAACGTAAGAATTGGGAAAACGCATTAGGATTCAGATGGGATGATATAATGGCATTTCCATTCAATAATACAGCATATTGGTGTATTTCAGTACATCACATGGGAAACCAAAGGATTCATTTCAAGAAGTTCAAGTAGAGGTCAAAATCCAACATAATTCAATCTGAGAATAAAACTCCTAATTATACAATCCTCAAATTTTTCTATGGTAATCATCTCGAATAAAAAGTCTAAATACCAATGAAATTTCATCCGAAGCAAATATGCCCCAAGCCTCCAAGTCAGATCAGTCAGGTTCGAAAATTAATAAGTTTGTGCATTAAAATTATCTTTACAGCCATGAATAATGAAGCTCATCATACACTACTTACGTCCGGAGGAAAATTACCAGCTTGCTGAGGATTCCATGCGTGAACAGTGCCAGTATGAGTTGTGGCAAACACAAGCCCATTGTGGAGAATTGCATCGCTGTAATTGTAAAAGATGTGGGACTTGGGCTCTGTAAGAACTGTCCATCCAGAATCTTCGCCGCAAAGGAGGGCAACTCTGATGTCAAAAACAGCAACAAGAGAGAAATTTTTGTACCCCCCAGCAGCTGTGGGAACTTGGCAAATATATATCTTGTGAAATATAATAGCACGAAGGTTGTGGTGGTATATATTTGGAATGTGGGTGGTTTCAAACGGCACAGGGAGAGGAATTTCACGGCGAGTGTAGACGTTGACAAGTTTCCATTTGCAAGCAGGAAAGCCAGTGTCAACCATGGCAACCCAATCTCCATTGGCACCTACCCACTGCTTACCCGTACCGTCTGGCATCACAGCGTCGGAGGAGAACCTGTCCAGCGGCGTCAGCTTGCAATCCCGTGCTACCTTCGTCGGGTGAGAATGAAGAACACATGGGAGGCCAAACGGGAGAGAAAAAGATAGAGTTGCACTATCATTTGCAGAGTCGAAAAATAGTTTGGACGAACCGACGAGGCTCGCGGCGGTGATGACGTCGCATCTTGTTACGAGTTCTTCAAGGGGACCTTCGGAAAAGACCTTCTGAAACAGTTCAGAGTCATCATTTTCCTTGTTCGATGCCGCCATCGCAGGGCAGGGGGTGGGTCTATGAGGTTTGGGTTCAACTGATTGGAGTTTAATTTGGGTTCGATGGCGGCAGGTGGCGGGGAAGATGAAGAACGGAGGCTCTCAAACTGGGCGGTGGAATTGATTCTAAAGCTGCATGGCGGCGGCACTGGCGCGTGCTATGGAAGGTGGTCGATTGGTGCGGGCGGGGGCGGAGGTAGACGATGGAGGTGAACAGAAATAGGGCAGGTGGGGGCGGGGCGCTTGACTTCGCTCCTCTACACTCTACAGCATCTCCTCCTGTTTCTTGGAAAGTGTATAGACCCATAATAAAATGTCACTGTTCCCTCTGAAAAGGTGAAGAACAAGTCACTGGTCTAACGTGCAAATTTGGACATCCCAAGCTATGTGTTGTCATGTCAATTCAATGTCCATGGCAGTATTTTGAATTTTGCGTGACCAAAAGAAGTACGCCTTGGCCTTTCACAATCGGGGTTTCTTTAGAGCAAGAACAATAGAAGAGCCAACAGCTGGCAAAAGTACCACGTAGGCGGGCTATAAGCGCCCACTATTGTCCTACTTCCTCTTGGCGTGATACTCCCTCCGTCCACAAATAAGTGGACGTGCAGGATTTTCAAGGTAAATTAGTAAAAGGAAAGAAAAAATGCATTGGAGCACTCGTATCTTAAGAAACACATGTACTCAACCACGGTTGTAGATTTTCTCGGCGCAAGACTTTTCCCCAGCAGTTGTGGCTTTCAGTTATTCGTGGGTGTGGGGAGGAGCTCCGCCGCATCGGTAAAAAGCAAAGAGGGACGGCGGCTCTCGATCGTGCGGTGTACTCGTAAATCACGTGTGACCCATGCCCTAATAATTCACAATGCATTGATGAGGGCTATCACTTCATCATCCAATAAAATGTACTTAGTAACTATGGTAATAATATTGTCTTCTCGCAAAAAAATGGTAAAAATATTGTCTCTTAAGCCATGTACTAGTACAGTGCAAGATGCTTTAGAGAAATAAACCTATATTTTATTGCTACTCCGTAATACACATGGTTATTTATTCTAGGCAAATGCCTACCGAAAGATGTAGGAATAGGGAAATGTAGGATTGCAATGTCATGTCCACTCCAATCCTATAGGAATTCATAGAATCCAAACTTTGTTTGATTCCACCATAGGAAAAGTAAAGCATTCTTAAAAAGAGGTATGAGTAGATGTTTAATTTTCTATGGAATCTGTGCAAAGAAATCCTTAGGAAAAATTCCTATCGGAAACAATCCTACAAATCAAACAGCCAAGGATTCAATTGTACCAATTCCCTATGCAAATCCTTGGTGTTCACCCAATCCTCTCGAATACTCATCCAAAAAATGCACTAATACTTTGATGGGGAGTTTTTGTATTCTAGGCAAGAATAGAGGGTTTGCGGGGATCACTTGAGAAGTGTATTAACCAAAGAAGGCATAAGTAATACACCAACACACACTAACATGCCCTTAATGGATGTATCTCCATAAACTCCCTCTGTTCTTTATTACTACTACTAGTTTATGTACTTCTTAACTAATATGGGATAATCATGAAATATATTTTCTAACATTCAGCCAAAATATATTGTTTCGACTTTTTAAAATACTGAAAAACTAGTAATTAAAAATATTTGAGCTATCAAATCTAGGAAGTTTGAAAATATTTTGTATTCCGTCTGAAAGTTGTGTTACTTGGTGTAAGATTCACACAAAAATGATGAAAATATCAAACCTTCAAAAAAATTGCAGTAATTCAAACGTTATGTGCGTTTCATAATTTTGCAAAATCTATTCTATTTGCAATTAAAACTATAGTAGTTGGTGGTCCCCGATCATCTGATTTGCTCTTAAACAGCTCAATCCTAAATTTGAAATTCCCTGCAACAGAACACGATAGTTGGTGGTTTGTGCGGAAAAAAATTACAGTTTTAAAAAGTGTTTTAAGCAACGAAGGCAGCAATAAGCGGTAGTTTGTGCAATTTCCTCGTGTAAACAACATGTAGCGTCGAAGTAATAGTACTAGCAGTACAGAAATCTTGTGTAATTTCTAGTTCTACATATTACTAGTGTCCACTGTTTGAGAGTTGATGGTGAATGGGTCTGATTTTCAATCGAATGAGAATTAGCAAATTGATTTTTATGACAAAAGCATACAAAGGGAGTAAAACAACATACCCGCATTCGCCGCTGCTACCAGCATGCGATGCCTCCACGAGTGCATTGACGGCTGCTGCAAATCCTCGGAAGGCATCTAGGTTTTGCAGATCGTCGATTGCCGCTGTCCGGCTAAGCTTAACCAGCATAGCTGCCGCCAAGATATCTCGGATTTGGACCACAGGCAGAAGCTGATTGGGGTCGAAGGATTGCCTGATTCGGAATTTGAAGTACCAAGCCCTCGGCTCCGATGATGGAAGTTTGGAACTCGGCCCGGCCAGAACCTCCCAAATCTGTGTGTGGCAGTGGATGCCCATCGGCATCCCCAATGCTGCCGACGCCGTGATGTGGTCGGTCGCACTTTGGTCCCCACTAAAGGCTGGGGCTGCAGCACGTCGCCGCCGCCCCCGACGTCCCCACGACGGCAACGCCATGGACCGAGGCGCTGAGTTTGTTGGCGAACCCGAAGCCCTGGATGGCAAGTGCTTCTTCACAATGGAAGCATCCTCACCCGGCGAGGTTCGCCCCCGGCGCATGCCTATGCTCCGACCAGCCCACTTTGCCGCTGCTGCCTGGGCTGCCGCCGATACCTGGGCCACCGCCGCTTCATGGGACCCCCTCCCTCCTCTCCCTCTCCTAGATCAAAGGGCGCCAGGAGTCTAGCCACAGCAAGACACAGAGCCGCCTGCTTCATCGCACACCAATGGCACACAGACATTTGCGAGCTTTTAGCGCACACCCCTCCGAGGCTGAGTCGTGGAGCCTGGGTGCACGGGGCTATGGCTGGAGGAGTCGCCATGGGACGAGGGGTGTCGAGTGCTCGGGCAAATACGGGAAAGGCGAAGTTTTGGATAACCTTATATGATCACATCAATGCTTCTCAAGGAGCCAAATACTGTATGAGAAACCGGAAAAGTTTGAACGTTTGAAAACTTTGCCGGCATAATGCATCCTTCCAATGCACGCCTACTAAGGTAGAAAGCCAACTCAATTGCTACTTTGTTGGCAAAATGTACCATGGCTCAATCTTGGGTCACACACATCTATCAATTGGTATATTTTGGTCATATTCAAAATTTTACTTGAAACTTGTTGGTCATGCCATTCTACTACTCGCCTAACACTTTTTCTACGCGGGAAGGAGGGGGGTATGATGCTACCCTGAATTTTTATGCCCATTTGTATCTTGGACAAATCCTAGGTTTGACCAAAATTTAAAACATGAAGATGAAAAATTAAGCCTGGATCCACTACAAGAAAAGTTGCCAAACTTTTCTTGTAGTGATCCTTCTTAATTAGTAACTTCAAAATGAAGCTTTTGGAAGGTTTTTGAAATTTCCATGTCTGAAACCCAAAACACCTCTTCATGATTGACTTCATAAGACAAATCGAGTTTAGGGTTAGGGGTAGATACATGATTTTTCTAGTTTGAATATGTCTAGACCTGGCTTATCAACTTGAAAGCTTAGTATATGACATAAGAAGATGTACTATGTGCATTGGTTTTTTATTTATTTGATTTGTTTTGAATTTTCATGCCGAATCAAATTTTGGTCAAATCATAGGTTTAACCAAGATTTAAACAAGTTTAAAACATTAAAATGAAAAATTAAGCATGGATCCTTCTCAATCACTCCAAAATGAAGCTTTTGGGAGGCTTTTGAAATGTCTATGTTTGAAACCCAAAACCACTTCTCTTCATGCTTGACTTCATAAGACAGATGAGTTTAGGGTTAGGGGTAGATACATGATTTTTCTGGTTTGAATAGGTCTAGACCTTGTTATCAAGTTGAATGGCTTACTATGTGACATAAGAAGACTATGTGCTTTGGTTTTTCATTTTTGATTTTTTCGATTGTTTTTATGCCCATTTGAATCTTGGCCAAATCCTAGGTTTGAACAAGAATTTAAACAAGTTTAAAACATGAAAATGAAAAGGTAAGCATGGATCCTTCTTAGTCAGTCCGAAATGAAGCTTTTGGGCGGTTTTCGAAATTTCCATGTTTGAAAACCCAAACCACTTCTCTTCATGCTTGACTTCATAAGACAAATTTAGGGTTAGGGGTATAGATACATGATTTTTCTTGTTTGATATGTCTAGATATTGTTTATCAACACTTGAATGCTTACAATATATGTGACGCAAGAAGACTATGTGTTATGGTTTTTCATTTTTGGGGGTTTTTTCGAATTTTTTATGCGCACTTGAATCTTGGTCAAATCCAAGCTAGCTAGGTTTGACCAAGCTTTAAACAAGTTTAAAACATGAAAATGAAAAAGTAAGCATGTATCCTTCTTAGTCACTCCAAAATTAAGCTTTTCGGAGGTTTTTGAAATTTCCATTTTGTAAACCCAAAACCACGTATCTTCATGTTTGACTTCAAAAGACAGAGTTTAGGGTTAGGGGGTAGATACATGATTCTTCTTTTAATATGTTTAGATCTTGTTTTATCAAGTTGAATGTTGACTGTATGACATAAGAAGACTATGTTTTTGAATTTTTTATGAATCTTGGTCAAATCCAAGGGTTGACCAAGATTTAAACAAGTTTAAAACATGAAAATGAAAACGTTTCAAGTTCACCTTTGGTTCGATCTTTCAGTAACCAGGCGCATATATATATGGATGCAAATTGAGATAATTAATTCGTGAAACATTGGAAATGTCCATCGTGTGTCATGTTTCCCCCTCACATGAAAATTGGATTGGTGGCAGACAAGTAAAAGCACATTTATGTGCGACAACCCAAAATGCACATATTTTGCTGAGTTTTCATGCATGCATTAAAAGTTGTGAATATATACATAAAATGCATGTGGGTCATGATTGAAAAGTTTGACATGTATATGGTTCTTGTGTAGTAGTAGTACTATAGTAGATTAGTAGGTACGCAAACTCCCATCCATCTTCTTTGTCAAGAGAAGACGCGCACCAGGATGCGTAGTGGAAGTCGTCTCTGGATCCTTCTGTTGTCCCTCTCACGGAAAAGAAAAAGAAAAAAACATCTCTCTCATTCTCGGCCTCGCTCGACTCGCTCGCTCGCAGCCTCGCACCTCCTGCGCACTGACAAACGCTGCACAACAGTCAACATCACCAGAAAAAAGATATACACCATAAATAATAAGAGGGGCCCCGTGACTGCTATCCCTTCTTCTCCTTCCGTGTGATCCCTCTTCCTCCGAGTTTCACTGGACGGGCAAACACACATGTGCTGCATAGTAAAAATAAAAAAGTAAAAAATCGACCTATGAATCTATGATTAAATAGGTAAAATCCTGGGTTTTATCAAGGTTTAAACAAGTTTAAAACATGAAAATGAATAGGTAAGCATGGATCCTTCTTAGTCACTCTAAAATGAAGCTTTCGCGAGGTTTTTGAAATTTCCATGTTTGAAACCCAAAACCACTTCTCTTCATGACTTCGTAAGACAGAGTTTAGGGTTAGGGGTAGATACATGCTTTTTCTGGTTTGAATATGTCTAGACCTTGTTTATCAACTTGAATGCTTACTATATGACATAAGAAGGCTATGTTATTTGGTTTTTCATTTTTTCTGTTTTTTTCTGATTTTTTATGCCCATTTAAATCTTGGTCAAATCCTAGGTTTGACCAAGAGTTAAACAAGTTTAAAACATGAAAATGAAAAGGTAAGCCTGGATCCTTCTTAGTCACTGTAAAATGAAGCTTTTGGGAGGTTTGTGAAATTTCCATGTTTGAAACCCAAAAGCACTTCTCTTCATGCTTGACTTCATAAGACAGAGTTTAGGGTTAGGGGGTGTAGATACATGATTTGTCTGGTTTGAATATGTCCAAATCTTATTTATCAACTTCTGAATGCATGCTACTCTCTCAAAGAAAACCTTTTGAATGCTTACTATATGACATAAGAAGACTATATGCTTTTAAAATTCAAACATATGGTAAGCATTCTTATGACATATAGTAAGCATTCAAGTTGATAAACAAGCAAGGTTTGGACATATTCAAACCAGACAAATCATGTATCTACCCCTAACCCCTAATTAAATTGTCTTATGAAGTCTAGCATGAAGAGAAGTGGTTTTGGGTTTCAAACATGGAAATTTCAAAAACCTCCCAAAAACTTCATTTTAGAGTGACTAAGAAGGATATACAAGCTTCCCTTTTCATTTTCATGTTTTAAACTTGTTTAAATCTTGGTCAAACCTCTAGGATTTGACCAAAAGATTCAAATGGGCATGGAAATTCATAAAAAAACAAAAGAATGAAAAACCAAAGGACATAACATTATTATGTCATATATATATAGTAAGCATTCAAGTTGATAAACAAGGTCTAGACATATTCAAACCAGAAAATCATGTATATATCTACCCCTAACCCTAAACTCTGTCTTATGAAGTCAAGCATGCATGAAGAGAAGTGGTTTTGGTTTCAAACATGGAAATTTCGAAAAACCCTCCCAAGAGCTACATTTTGGAGTGAGTAAGAAGGATATATAGATGCTTAATTTTTCATATTCATGATTTAAACTTGTTTAAACCATGTTCAAACCTAGGATTTGACCAAGATTAAAATGGGCATAAAATTTTAAAAAAATCAAAAAATAAAAAACAAGTCACATAGTATTCTTATGTCATATAGTAAGCATTCAATTAAGTTGATAAACAAGGTCTAGACATATTCAAACCAGGAAAATCATGCATATATCCCCTAACCCTAGCTAAACTCTGTCTTATGAAGTCAAGCATGCATGAAGAGAAGTGGTTTTTGGTTTCAAACGTTTAAGCCAAAAGCCCCTTTTCAAATATTTCAAACTTATTCAAATTTGGTTCAAATATGAAAGACATACAAGTTATAGCACACATAGTGCATACATTTTCACACATACTGCACTAGATGCTAACCCTATAGTTTGAGGCCATTTGGGTGACCTAGGTCGAAAAAATTCTTGGATTAGAATCGTGTTGTTCGAACCCCGTAGTTGGATTTTTTTGAACCCTTGATCTGTAGAACTGGGCAAAACCCTAGTTTAACCTATTTAATTACAGATTCGTATATCGATTTTTCTACGAGTACTACCTTTTTATTATTATTATTACTATGCAGCACATGGGTGTTTGCCCGTCGAGTGAAACTCGGAGGAAGAGGGATCACTCGGAAGGAGAGAAGAAGGGAGAGAATTATGGTGTCTCCCCTTTTTCGGGTGATGATGTTGACTTTTGTGCAGGGTTTGTCAGTGAGCAGGAGGTGCGAGCGAGCGAGCGAGCGAGTCGAGCGAGGCCGAGAATGAGAGAGATTTGTTTTTTTGTGAGAGGGACCGAAGGATCCAGAAGGACCCACAGACTTCCAATACGCATCCTGATGCGTCTTCTCTTGACAAAGAAAATGGCTGGGAGTTTGCGTACCTATTGCACGTGACTTGTGCTCACTGAAGTGTGGGACCTCAAGCGTGGGCACCACACGTAAGTGACAGACCTGTTGGTGTAAAAACTCGGTTGATTATAATAGTGCATTAGAACAAAGTTTCCTATGGATTCAAGGGTAGGAAATCCAAGTTAACTCATTTACGTGTTAAACTTGTCTATATATTGGTCAAACCTAGGATTTGACCAAGATTCAAATGGGCAGAAAAATAAAAACAGAAAAATGAAAAACCAAATCACATAGTTTTCTTATGTCATATAGTAAGCATTAAAGTTGATAAACAAGGTGTAGACATATTCAAACCAGACAAATCATGTAGCTATACCCCCTAACCCCTAAACTCTGTCTTATGAAGTCAAGCATGCATGTGAAGAGAAGTGGTTTTGGGTTTCAAACATGGAAATTTCAAAAACCTCCCAAAAGCTTCATTTTAGAGTGACTAATTAAGAAGGATCCATGCTTCCCTTTTCATTTTCATGTTTTAAACTTGTTTAAATTATCTTGGTCAAACCTAGGATTTGACAAGATTCAAATGGGCATCAAAATTGAAAAAAAAATTGAAAAAAGAAAAACCAAAGCAAATAGTTTTCTTATGTCATATAGTAAGCATTAAAGTTGTTGATAAATAAGGTCCATACATATTCAAACCACACAAATCATGTATCTATACCCCCTAATTAACCCCTAAATTAATTAACTCTGTCTTATGAAGTCAAGCATGTGAAGAGAAGTGGTTTTGGGTTTCAAACATTGAAATTTTAAAAACCTCCCAAAAGCTTCATTTTAGAGTGACTAAGAAGGATACAGACTTCCCTTTTCATTTTTATGTTTTAAACTTGTTTAAATCTTGGTCAAACCAAGGATTTGACCAAGATTCAAATGGCCCTAAAAATTCAGAAAAAAAATCAAAAGAATGAAAAACCAAAGCACATAGCATTCTTATGTCATATGTATATTAAGCATTCAAGTTGATAAACAAAGGTCTAGAGACATATATATTCAAACCAGAAAAATCATGTATATATCTACCCCTAAAACTCTAATTAAACTATGTTTTATGAAGTAAATCATGAAGAGAAGTGGTTTTGGGTTTCAAACATGGAAATTTCAAGAACCTCCCAAAAGCTTCATTTTAGAGTGACTAAGAAGGATCCAGGCCCACCTTTTACGCATCCTGATGCGTCTTCTCTTGACAAAGAAGATGGTTGGGAGTTTGCGTACCTATTGCACGTGACTTGTGCTCACTGAAGTGTGGGACCTCACGCGTGGGCACCACACGTAAGTGACAGACATGTTGGTGTAAAAACTCGATTGATTATTATAGTGCATTAGAACAAAGTTTCCTATGGATTCAAGGGTAGGAAATCCAAGTTAACTCATTTACGTGACATTATTATTTCCATGAAGCAAAGTTAACACATCTATCGATTGGTACATTTTTGAGTGACTAAGAAGGATCCATGCTTACTTATTCGTTTTCACGTGTTAAACTTGTCTAAATCTTGGTCAAACCTAGGATTTGACCAAGATTCAAATGGGCAGAAAAATAAAAAACAGAAAAATGAAAAACCAAATCACATAGTCATCTTATGTCATATAGTAAGCATTAAAGTTGATAAACAAGGTCTAGAAATATCAAACCATACAAATCATGTATCTACCCCCTAACCCCTAAACTATGTCTTATAAATTAAGTCAAGCATGAAGAGATGTGGTTTTGGGTTTCAAACATGGAAATATCAAAAACCTCCCAAAAACTTCATTTTAGTGTGACTAAGAAGGATACACGCTTCCCTTTTCATATTCATGTTCTAAGCTTGTTTAAATTATCTTGGTCAAACCTAGGATTTGACAAGATTCAAATGGGCATCAATATTGAAAAAAATCAAAAAAAAAGAAAAAACAAAGGAAATAGTTTTCTTATGTCTTATAGTAAGCATTAAAGTTGATAAACAAGGTCTAGACATATTCAAACTAGACAAATCATGTATCTATATATACCCCCTAACCCCTAAACTCTGTCTTATGAAGTCAAGCATGTGAAGAGGAAGTTGTTTTGGGTTGCAAACATGGAAATTTCAAAAACCTCCGAAAAACTTCATTTTAGAGTTTCTAAGAAGGATCCATGCTTAACTTTGCATATTCATATTTTAAACTTGTTTAAATCATTATCAAGCCTAGCATTTGACCAATATACAAATGGGTGGGCACAAAATTCAAAAAAATCAGAAAAATGAAAACAAATTAAAGCACATAGTCTTCATATGTCATATCGTATGAATTCAAGTTGATAAACGAGGTCTAGGTATATCCAAACCAGACAAATCATGTATCTATACCCCCTGTCGATCTTATGAAGTCTAGCATGAAGAGAGAAGTCGTTTTTGGTTTCAAAAATGGAAATTTCAAGAACATCCCAAAAGCTTCATTTTAGAGTGACTAAGAAGGATACATGCTTCCCTTTTCATTTTTATGTTTAAACTTGTTTAAATCTTGGTCAAACCTAGGATTTGACCAAGATTCAAATATATGGGCATAAAATTCAAAAAAAAACAGAAAAATTTAAAACCAAGGCACATAGTCTTCTTATGTCATATAGTAAACAATCAATTAATTAAGTTGATAAACCAGTTCTAGACATATTCAAACCAGGAAAATCATGTATCTACCCCCTAACGCCCTAGCTAAACTCTGTCTTATGAAGTCAAGCATGCATGAAGAGAAGTGGTTTTTGGTTTCAAACGTTTAAGCCAAAAGGTAAGCATGGATCCTCCTTAATTAGTCACTGTAAAATGAAGCTTTTGGGAGGTTTGTGAAATTTCCATGTTTGAAACCTAAAAGCACTTCTCTTCATGCTTGACTTCATAAGACAGAGTTTAGGGTTAGGGGGTGTAGATATACATGATTTGTCTGGTTTGAATATGTCCAAATCTTATTTATCAACTTTTGAATGCATGCTACTCTCTCAAAGAAAAACTTTTGAATGCTTACTATATATATGACATAAGAAGACTATATGCTTTTAAAATTCAAACATATGGTAAGCATTCTTATGTCATATAGTAAGCATTCAAGTTGATACACAAGCAAGGTTTGGACATATTCAAACCAGACAAATCATGTATCTACCCCCTAACCCCTAATTAAATTGTCTTATGAAGCAGTCTAGCATGAAGAGAAGTGGTTTTGGGTTTCAAACATGGAAATTTCAAAAACCTCCCAAAAACTTCATTTTAGAGTGACTAAGAAGGATATACAAGCTTCCCTTTTCATTTTCATGTTTTAAACTTGTTTAAATCTTGGTCAAACCTCTAGGATTTGACCAAAAGATTCAAATGGGCATAGAAATTCATAAAAAATCAAAAGAATGAAAAACCAAAGGACATAACATTCTTATGTCATATATATATATATAGTAATTAAGCATTCAAGTTGATAAACAAGGTCTAGACATATTCAAACAAGAAAATAATGTATATATCTACCCCTAACCCTAAACTCCGTCTTATGAAGTCAAGCATGCATGAAGAGAAGTGGTTTTTGGTTTCAAACATGGAAATTTCGAAAACCCTCCCAAGACCGAGCTACATTTTGGAGTGACTAAGAAGGATATATAGATGCTTAATTTTTCATATTCATGATTTAAACTTGTTTAAACCATGTTCAAACCTAGGATTTGACCAAGATTCAAATGGGCATAAAATTTTAAAAAAATAAAAAAATAAAAAAACAAGGCACATAGTATTCTTATGTCATATAGTAAGCATTCAATTAAGTTGATAAACAAGGTCTAGACATAATCAAACCAGGAAAATCATGCATCTACCCCCTAACCCTAGCTAAACTCTGTCTTATGAAGTCAAGCATGCACGAAGAGAAGTGGTTTTTGGTTTCCAACGTTTAAGCCAAAAGCCCATTTTCAAATATTTCAAACTTATTCAAATTTGGTTCAAATTTGAAAGACATACAAGTTATAGCACACATAGTGCATACATTTTCACACATACTGCACTAGATGCTAACCCTATAGTTTGAGGCCATTTGGGTGACCTAGGTCGAAAAAATTCTTGGATTAGAATCGTGTTGTTTGAACCCCGTAGTTGGATTTTTTTGAACCCTTGATCTGTAGAACTGGCCAAAACCCTAGTTTAACCTATTTAATTACAGATTCGTATATCGATTTTTCTACGAGTACTACCTTTTTATTATTATTATTACTATGCAGCACATGGGTGTTTGCCCGTCGAGTGAAACTCGGAGGAAGAGGGATCACTCGGAAGGAGAGAAGAAGGGAGAGAATTATGGTGTCTCCCCTTTTTCGGGTGATGATGTTGACTTTTGTGCAGGGTTTGTCAGTGAGCAGGAGGTGCGAGCGAGCGAGCGAGTCGAGCGAGGCCGAGAATGAGAGAGATTTGTTTTTTTGTGAGAGGGACAACCGAAGGATCTAGAAGGACCCACAGACTTCCAAACGCATCCTGATGCGTCTTCTCTTGACAAAGAAGATGGCTGGGAGTTTGCGTACCTATTGCACGTGACTTGTGCTCACTGAAGTGTGGGACCTCAAGCGTGGGCACCACACGTAAGTGACGGACCTGTTGGTGTAAAAACTCGGTTGATTATAATAGTGCATTAGAACAAAGTTTCCTATGGATTCAGGGGTAGGAAATCCAAGTTAACTCATTTACATGACATTATTATTTCCATGAAGCAAAGTTAACACATCTATCGATTGGTACATTTTTGAGTGACTAAGAAGGATCCAGGCTTACTTATTCGTTTTCACGTGTTAAACTTGTCTAAATCTTGGTCAAACCTAGGATTTGACCAAGATTCAAATGGGCAGAAAAATAAAATAAAAAACAGAAAAATGAAAAACCAAATCACATAGTCATCTTATGTCATATAGTAAGCATTAAAGTTGATAAACAAGGACTAGAAATATCAAACCATACAAATCATGTATCTACCCCTAACCCCTAAACTATGTCTTATAAATTAAGTCAAGCATGAAGAGATGTGGTTTTGGGTTTCAAACATGGAAATTTCAAAAACCTCCCAAAAACTACATTTTAGAGTGACTAAGAAGGATGCATGCTTCCCTTTTCATATTCATGTTTTAAGCTTGTTTAAATTATCTCAGTCAAACCTAGGATTTGACAAAGATTCAAATGGGCATCGAAAAAATCAGGAAAAAGAAAAACCAAAGCAAATAGTTTTCTTATGTCATA
Source organism: Lolium multiflorum (assembly GCA_030979885.1). Lineage (NCBI taxonomy): Eukaryota > Viridiplantae > Streptophyta > Magnoliopsida > Poales > Poaceae > Lolium > Lolium multiflorum. The sequence goes on along the minus strand of CM061748.1, from coordinate 116,118,359 downwards.
TAGTAAGCCAATTAATTAAGTTGATAAACAAGGTCTAGACATATTCAAACTAGACAAATCATGTATCTATACCCCCTAACCCCTGAACTCTGTCTTATGAAGTCAAGCATATGAAGAGAAGTGGTTTTGGGTCGTTTCAAACATGGAAATTTGAAAAACCTCCCAAAAACTTCATTTTAGAGTGACAAAGAAGGATACATGCTTCCCTTTTCATATTCAGGTTTTAAGCTTGTTTAAATTATCTCAGTCAAACCTAGGATTTGACAAGATTCAAATGGGCATCAAAATTGAAAAAAATCAGGAAAAAGAAAAACCAAAGCAAATAGTTTTCTTATGTCATATATAGTAAGCCAATTAAGTTGATAAACAAGGTCTAGACATATTCAAACTAGACAAATCATGCATGCATCTATACCCCCTAACCCCTAAACTCCGTCTTATGAAGTCAAGCATATGAAGAGAAGTGGTTTTGCTCCCAAAAGCTTCATTTTAGAGTCACTAATAATAAGGATCCATGCTTACCTTTGCATTTTCATATTTTAATCTTGTTAAATCATTATCAAGCCTAGGATTTGACCAAGATACAAATGGGTGGGCACAAAATTCAAAAAAATCAGAATAATGAAAAACAAAAGCATGTAGTCTTTTTATGTCATATCGTATGCATTCAAGTTAAACGAGGTCTAGGTATATCCAAACCAGACAAATCATGTATCTACCCCATGTTGATCTTATGAAGTCTAGCATGAAGAGAAGTCGTTTTGGGTTTCAAACATGGAAATTTCAAGAACATCCCAAAAGCTTCATTTTAGAGTGACTAAGAAGGATACATGCTTCCCTTTTCATTTTCATGTTTTAAACTTGTTTAAATCTTGGTCAAACCTAGGATTTGACCAAGATTCAAATATATGAGCATAAAATTCAAAAAAAAACCAAAAATGAAAACCAAGGCACGTAGTCGTCTTATGTCATATAGTAAGCAATCAATTAAGTTGATAAACAAGGTCTAGACATATTCAAACCAGGAAATCATGTATCTACACCCCCTAACGTACCCTAGCTAAACTCGATCTGTCTTATGAAGTCAAGCATGCATGAAGAGAAGTGGTTTTTGGTTTCAAACGTTTAAGCCAAAAGGTAAGCATGGATCCTCCTTATATAGTCACTGTAAAATGAAGCTTTTGGGAGGTTTGTGAAATTTCCATGTTTGAAACCCAAACCACTTCTCTTCATGCTAGACTTCATAAGATTTTTGCATTCATGTTTAAACTTGTTTAAATCTTGGTCAAACCTAGGATTTGTCCAAGATTCAAATATATGGGCGTAAAATTCAAAAAAAACAGAAAAATTTAAAACCAAGGCACATAGTCTTCTTATGTCATATAGTAAACAATCAATTAATTAAGTTGATAAACCAGGTCTAGACATATTCAAACCAGGAAAATCATGTATCTACCCCCTAACGCCCTAGCTAAACTATGTCTTATGAAGTCAAGCATGCATGAAGAGAAGTGGTTTTGGTTTCAAACATGGAAATTTCGAAAAAACCTCCCAAGAGCTACATTTTGGAGTGACTAAGAAGGATATATAGATGCTTAATTTTTCATATTCATGATTTAAACTTGTTTAAACCATGTTCAAACCTAGGATTTGACCAAGATTCAAATGGGCATACAATTTTAAAAAAATCAAAAAAATAAAAAACAATGCACATAGTATTATTATGTCATATAGTAAGCATTCAATTAAGTTGATAAAGTAGGTCTAGACATATTCAAACCAGGAAAATCATGCATCTATCCCCTAACCCTAGCTAAACTCTGTCTTATGAAGTCAAGCATGCATGAAGAGAAGTGGTTTTTGGTTTCAAACGTTTAAGCCAAAAGCCCCTTTTCAAATATTTCAAACTTATTCAAATTTGGTTCAAATATGAAAGACATACAAGTTATAGCACACATAGTGCATACATTTTCACACATACTGCACTAGATGCTAACCCTATAGTTTGAGGCCATTTGGGTGACCTAGGTCGAAAAAATTCTTGGATTAGAATCGTGTTGTTCGAACCCCGTAGTTGGATTTTTTTGAACCCTTGATCTGTAGAACTGGGCAAAACCCTAGTTTAACCTATTTAATTACAGATTCGTATATCGATTTTTCTACGAGTACTACCTTTTTATTATTATTATTACTATGCAGCACATGGGTGTTTGCCCGTCGAGTGAAACTCGGAGGAAGAGGGATCACTCGGAAGGAGAGAAGAAGGGAGAGAATTATGGTGTCTCCCCTTTTTCGGGTGATGATGTTGACTTTTGTGCAGGGTTTGTCAGTGAGCAGGAGGTGCGAGCGAGCGAGCGAGTCGAGCGAGGCCGAGAATGAGAGAGATTTGTTTTTTTTGTGAGAGGGACGACCGAAGGAACCAGAAGGACCCACAGACTTCCAATACGCATCCTGATGCGTCTTCTCTTGACAAAGAAAATGGCTGGGAGTTTGCGTACCTATTGCACGTGACTTGTGCTCACTGAAGTGTGGGACCTCAAGCGTGGGCACCACACGTAAGTGACAGACCTGTTGGTGTAAAAACTCGGTTGATTATAATAGTGCATTAGAACAAAGTTTCCTATGGATTCAAGGGTAGGAAATCCAAGTTAACTCATTTACGTGTTAAACTTGTCTATATCTTGGTCAAACCTAGGATTTGACCAAGATTCAAATGGGCAGAAAAATAAAAACAGAAAAATGAAAAACCAAATCACATAGTCTTCTTATGTCATATAGTAAGCATTAAAGTTGATAAACAAGGTCTAGACATATTAAACCAGACAAATCATGTATCTATACCCCTAACCCCTAAACTCTGTCTTATGAAGTCAAGCATGTGAAGAGAAGTGGTTTTGGGTTTCAAACATGGAAATTTCAAAAAACTCCCAAAAACTACATTTTAGAGTGACTAAGAAGGATACATGCTCCCCTTTTCATATTCATGTTTTAAGCTTGTTTAAATTATCTTGGTCAAACCTAGGATTTGACAAGATTCAAATGGGCATCGAAATTGAAAAAAAAAGTCAGAAAAAAGAAAACCAAAGCAAATAGTTTTCTTATGTCATATAGTAAGCATTAAAGTTGATAAACAAGGTCTAGAAATATTCAAACTAGACAAATCATGTATCTATACCCCCTAACCCCTGAACTCTGTCTTATGAAGTCAAGCATATGAAGAGAAGTGGTTTTGGGTTTCAAACATGGAAATTTGAAAAACCTCCCAAAAACTTCATTTTAGAGTGACAAAGAAGGATACATGCTTCCCTTTTCATATTCATGTTTTAAGCTTGTTTAAATTATCTCGGTCAAACCTAGGATTTGACAAGATTCAAATGGGCATCAAAATTGAAAAAAATCAGGAAAAAGAAAAACCAAAGCAAATAGTTTTCTTATGTCATATAGTAAGCCAATTAAGTTGATAAACAAGGTCTAGACATATTCAAACTAGACAAATCGTGTATCTATACCCCCTAACCCCTAAACTCCGTCTTATGAAGTCAAGCATATGAAGAGAAGTGGTTTTGCTCCCAAAAGCTTCATTTTAGAGTGACTAAGAAGGATCCATGCTTACCTTTTGCATTTTCATATTTTAATCTTGTTAAATCATTATCAAGCCTAGGATTTGACCAAGATACAAATGGGTGGGCACAAAATTCAAAAAAATCAGAATAATGAAAAACAAAAGCACGTAGTCTTCTTATGTCATATCGTATGCATTCAAGTTAAACGAGGTCTAGGTATATCCAAACCAGACAAATCATGTATCTACCCCATGTTGATCTTATGAAGTCTAGCATGAAGAGAAGTCGTTTTGGGTTTCAAACATGGAAATTTCAAGAACATCCCAAAAGCTTCATTTTAGAGTGACTAAGAAGGATACATGCTTCCCTTTTCATTTTCATGTTTAAACTTGTTTAAATCTTGGTCAAACCTAGGATTTGACCAAGATTCAAATATATGAGCATAAAATTCAAAAAAAAACCAAGGCACGTAGTCTTCTTATGTCATATAGTAAGCAATCAATTAAGTTGATAAACAAGGTCTCTAGACATATTCAAACCAGGAAATCATGTATCTACACCCCCTAACGTACCCTAGCTAAACTCTGTCTTATGAAGTCAAGCATGCATGAAGAGAAGTGGTTTTTGGTTTCAAACGTTTAAGCCAAAAGGTAAGCATGGATCCTCCTTAGTCACTGTAAAATGAAGCTTTTGGGAGGTTTGTGAAATTTCCATGTTTGAAACCCAAAACCTCTTAAGACAGAGTTTATGGTTAGGTGTGTAGATACATGATTTTTCTTGTTTGAATATGTCTAGACCTTGTTTATCAACTTGAATTTTTTACTATATGATATAAGAAGGCTATATATATGTGCTTTGGTTTTTCATTTTTTGATTTCTTTTGAATTTTTATGCCTATTTAAATCTTGGTCAAATCCTAGGTTTAAACAAGTTTAAAACATGAAAATGAAACGGTAAGCATGAATCCCTTCCTTACTCACTCTAAAATGAAGGTGTACTTGAAAATTTTATGTTTGAAACCCAAAACCCCAGTTCTCTTCATATGTTTGACTTCATAAGACAGAGTTTAGGGTTAGGGGTAGATATGATACATGATATTTCTACTTTGAATATGTCTAGACCTTGTTTATCAACTTGAATGCTTACTATATGACATAAGAAGGCTATATATATATGTGTGTGCTTTGGTTTTTCATTTTTTTTGAATTTTTCTGAATTTTTACTCCCATTTGAATCTTGGTCAAATCCTAGGTTTGACCAAGGTTAAAACAAGTTTAAAACATGGCAATGAAAAGGTAAGCATATGGATCATTCTTAGTCTCTCTAAAATGAAGCTTTTGGGAGGTTTTTGAAGTTTCCATGTTTGAAACCCAAAATCACTTCTCTTCATATGCTTGGCTTCATAAGACAAAGATTAGGGTTTAGGGGTAGATATATACATGTTTTGGGAGGTTTTTGAAATTTCCATGTTTGAAACCCAAATCCACTTCTCTTCATCCTTGACGTCTTCATAAGACAAAAGTATAGGGTTATATATATATATGCATGGGTAGATACATGCTTTTTTCTGGTTTTAATATGTATAGACCTTGTTTAAAATTATCAACTTAATTGAATGCTTACTATATATATGACATATATAAGAAGGCTATATATGTGTTTTGTTTTTTCATTTTTCATTTTTTCCTGATTTTTTATGCCCATTTGAATCTTGGTCAAATCCTAGGTTTGATCAAGATTTAAACAAGCAGTTTAAAAATGAAAATGAAAAGGTAAGCCTGGATCCTTCTTAGGGCTCCTTTGATTTAAAGGATAGGAAAAGTATAGGAATAGGAAAGGCATAGGATTGGAATGACACATGTCTACTTGAATCCTATAGAAAGATGAAGTGTGTTTGATTGTAGCAAAGGAATTTTTTCATGAGGTATGAGCCAATGTTTTTTCCTATAGGAATTACGCTACAAGATTCCTATAGGAATTTTTCCTATAGGATATGTTTCTATGAATCAAACAACATGTATAGGAAATTTTCCCATAGGAACCAAATCCTACACAATTCCTATGCAAATCCTATGAATCAAAGGAGCCCTTAGTCACTGTAAAATGAAGCTTTTGGGAGGTTTGTGAAATTTCCATGTTTGAAACCCAAAAGCACTTCTCTTCATGCTTGACTTCATAAGACAGAGTTTAGGGTTAGGGGGTGTAGATACGACATGATTTGTCTGGTTTGAATATGTACAAATCTTATTTATCAACTTTTGAATGCATGCTACTCTCTCAAAGAAAAACTTTTGAATGCTTACTATATGACATAAGAAGACTATATGCTTTTAAAATTCAAACATATGGTAAGCATTCTTATGTCATATAGTAAGCATTCAAGTTGATAAACAAGCAAGGTTTGGACATATCCAAACCAGACAAATCATGTATCTGCCCCCTGTCGATCTTATGAAGTCTAGCATGAAGAGAGAAGTCGTTTTTGGTTTCAAAAATGGAAATTTCAAGAACATCCAAAAAGCTTCATTTTAGAGTGACTAAGAAGGATACATGCTTCCCTTTTTATTTTTATGTTTAAACTTGTTTAAATCTTGGTCAAACCTAGGATTTGTCCAAGATTCAAATATATGGGCGTAAAATTCAAAAAAAACAGAAAAATTTAAAACCAAGGCACATAGTCTTCTTATGTCATATAGTAAACAATCAATTAATTAAGTTGATAAACCAGGTCTAGACATATTCAAACCAGGAAAATCATGTATCTACCCCCTAACGCCCTAGCTAAACTATGTCTTATGAAGTCAAGCATGCATGAAGAGAAGTGGTTTTGGTTTCAAACATGGAAATTTCGAAAAAACCTCCCAAGAGCTACATTTTGGAGTGACTAAGAAGGATATATAGATGCTTAATTTTTCATATTCATGATTTAAACTTGTTTAAACCATGTTCAAACCTAGGATTTGACCAAGATTCAAATGGGCATACAATTTTAAAAAAATCAAAAAAATAAAAAACAATGCACATAGTATTATTATGTCATATAGTAAGCATTCAATTAAGTTGATAAAGTAGGTCTAGACATATTCAAACCAGGAAAATCATGCATCTATCCCCTAACCCTAGCTAAACTCTGTCTTATGAAGTCAAGCATGCATGAAGAGAAGTGGTTTTTGGTTTCAAACGTTTAAGCCAAAAGCCCCTTTTCAAATATTTCAAACTTATTCAAATTTGGTTCAAATATGAAAGACATACAAGTTATAGCACACATAGTGCATACATTTTCACACATACTGCACTAGATGCTAACCCTATAGTTTGAGGCCATTTGGGTGACCTAGGTCGAAAAAATTCTTGGATTAGAATCGTGTTGTTCGAACCCCGTAGTTGGATTTTTTGAACCCTTGATCTGTAGAACTGGGCAAAACCCTAGTTTAACCTATTTAATTACAGATTCGTATATCGATTTTTCTACGAGTACTACCTTTTTATTATTATTATTACTATGCAGCACATGGGTGTTTGCCCGTCGAGTGAAACTCGGAGGAAGAGGGATCACTCGGAAGGAGAGAAGAAGGGAGAGAATTATGGTGTCTCCCCTTTTTCGGGTGATGATGTTGACTTTTGTGCAGGGTTTGTCAGTGAGCAGGAGGTGCGAGCGAGCGAGCGAGCGAGCGAGCGAGGAGAATGAGAGAGATTTGTTTTTTTTTGTGAGAGGGACGACCGAAGGAACCAGAAGGACCCACAGACTTCCAATACGCATCCTGATGCGTCTTCTCTTGACAAAGAAAATGGCTGGGAGTTTGCGTACCTATTGCACGTGACTTGTGCTCACTGAAGTGTGGGACCTCAAGCGTGGGCACCACACGTAAGTGACAGACCTGTTGGTGTAAAAACTCGGTTGATTATAATAGTGCATTAGAACAAAGTTTCCTATGGATTCAAGGGTAGGAAATCCAAGTTAACTCATTTACGTGTTAAACTTGTCTATATCTTGGTCAAACCTAGGATTTGACCAAGATTCAAATGGGCAGAAAAATAAAAACAGAAAAATGAAAAACCAAATCACATAGTCTTCTTATGTCATATAGTAAGCATTAAAGTTGATAAACAAGGTCTAGACATATTAAACCAGACAAATCATGTATCTATACCCCTAACCCCTAAACTCTGTCTTATGAAGTCAAGCATGTGAAGAGAAGTGGTTTTGGGTTTCAAACATGGAAATTTCAAAAAACTCCCAAAAACTACATTTTAGAGTGACTAAGAAGGATACATGCTCCCCTTTTCATATTCATGTTTTAAGCTTGTTTAAATTATCTTGGTCAAACCTAGGATTTGACAAGATTCAAATGGGCATCGAAATTGAAAAAAAAAGTCAGAAAAAAGAAAACCAAAGCAAATAGTTTTCTTATGTCATATAGTAAGCATTAAAGTTGATAAACAAGGTCTAGAAATATTCAAACTAGACAAATCATGTATCTATACCCCCTAACCCCTGAACTCTGTCTTATGAAGTCAAGCATATGAAGAGAAGTGGTTTTGGGTTTCAAACATGGAAATTTGAAAAACCTCCCAAAAACTTCATTTTAGAGTGACAAAGAAGGATACATGCTTCCCTTTTCATATTCATGTTTTAAGCTTGTTTAAATTATCTCGGTCAAACCTAGGATTTGACAAGATTCAAATGGGCATCAAAATTGAAAAAAATCAGGAAAAAGAAAAACCAAAGCAAATAGTTTTCTTATGTCATATAGTAAGCCAATTAAGTTGATAAACAAGGTCTAGACATATTCAAACTAGACAAATCGTGTATCTATACCCCCTAACCCCTAAACTCCGTCTTATGAAGTCAAGCATATGAAGAGAAGTGGTTTTGCTCCCAAAAGCTTCATTTTAGAGTGACTAAGAAGGATCCATGCTTACCTTTTGCATTTTCATATTTTAATCTTGTTAAATCATTATCAAGCCTAGGATTTGACCAAGATACAAATGGGTGGGCACAAAATTCAAAAAAACAGAATAATGAAAAACAAAAGCACGTAGTCTTCTTATGTCATATCGTATGCATTCAAGTTAAACGAGGTCTAGGTATATCCAAACCAGACAAATCATGTATCTACCCCATGTTGATCTTATGAAGTCTAGCATGAAGAGAAGTCGTTTTGGGTTTCAAACATGGAAATTTCAAGAACATCCCAAAAGCTTCATTTTAGAGTGACTAAGACATGCTTCCCTTTTCATTTTCATGTTTAAACTTGTTTAAATCTTGGTCAAACCTAGGATTTGACCAAGATTCAAATATATGAGCATAAAATTCAAAAAAAAAAAACCAAGGCACGTAGTCTTCTTATGTCATATAGTAAGCAATCAATTAAGTTGATAAACAAGGTCTCTAGACATATTCAAACCAGGAAATCATGTATCTACACCCCCTAACGTACCCTAGCTAAACTCTGTCTTATGAAGTCAAGCATGCATGAAGAGAAGGTAAGCATGGATCCTCCTTAGTCACTGTAAAATGAAGCTTTTGGGAGGTTTGTGAAATTTCCATGTTTGAAACCCAAAACCTCTTAAGACAGAGTTTATGGTTAGGTGTGTAGATACATGATTTTTCTTGTTTGAATATGTCTAGACCTTGTTTATCAACTTGAATTTTTTACTATATGATATAAGAAGGCTATATATATGTGCTTTGGTTTTTCATTTTTTGATTTCTTTTGAATTTTTATGCCTATTTAAATCTTGGTCAAATCCTAGGTTTAAACAAGTTTAAAACATGAAAATGAAACGGTAAGCATGAATCCCTTCCTTACTCACTCTAAAATGAAGGTGTACTTGAAAATTTTATGTTTGAAACCCAAAACCCCAGTTCTCTTCATATGTTTGACTTCATAAGACAGAGTTTAGGGTTAGGGGTAGATATGATACATGATATTTCTACTTTGAATATGTCTAGACCTTGTTTATCAACTTGAATGCTTACTATATGACATAAGAAGGCTATATATATATATATATGGTGTGTGCTTTGGTTTTTCATTTTCTGAATTTTTTACTCCCATTTGAATCTTGGTCAAATCCTAGGTTTGACCAAGGTTAAAACAAGTTTAAAACATGGCAATGAAAAGGTAAGCATATGGATCATTCTTAGTCTCTCTAAAATGAAGCTTTTGGGAGGTTTTTGAAGTTTCCATGTTTGAAACCCAAAATCACTTCTCTTCATATGCTTGGCTTCATAAGACAAAGATTAGGGTTTAGGGGTAGATATATACATGTTTTGGGAGGTTTTTGAAATTTCCATGTTTGAAACCCAAATCCACTTCTCTTCATCCTTGACGTCTTCATAAGACAAAAGTATAGGGTTATATATATATATGCATGGGTAGATACATGCTTTTTTCTGGTTTTAATATGTATAGACCTTGTTTAAAATTATCAACTTAATTGAATGCTTACTATATATATGACATATATAAGAAGGCTATATATGTGTTTTGTTTTTTCATTTTTCATTTTTTCCTGATTTTTTATGCCCATTTGAATCTTGGTCAAATCCTAGGTTTGATCAAGATTTAAACAAGCAGTTTAAAAATGAAAATGAAAAGGTAAGCCTGGATCCTTCTTAGGGCTCCTTTGATTTAAAGGATAGGAAAAGTATAGGAATAGGAAAGGCATAGGATTGGAATGACACATGTCTACTTGAATCCTATAGAAAGATGAAGTGTGTTTGATTGTAGCAAAGGAATTTTTTCATGAGGTATGAGCCAATGTTTTTTCCTATAGGAATTACGCTACAAGATTCCTATAGGAATTTTTCCTATAGGATATGTTTCTATGAATCAAACAACATGTATAGGAAATTTTCCCATAGGAACCAAATCCTACACAATTCCTATGCAAATCCTATGAATCAAAGGAGCCCTTAGTCACTGTAAAATGAAGCTTTTGGGAGGTTTGTGAAATTTCCATGTTTGAAACCCAAAAGCACTTCTCTTCATGCTTGACTTCATAAGACAGAGTTTAGGGTTAGGGGGTGTAGATACGACATGATTTGTCTGGTTTGAATATGTACAAATCTTATTTATCAACTTTTGAATGCATGCTACTCTCTCAAAGAAAAACTTTTGAATGCTTACTATATGACATAAGAAGACTATATGCTTTTAAAATTCAAACATATGGTAAGCATTCTTATGTCATATAGTAAGCATTCAAGTTGATAAACAAGCAAGGTTTGGACATATCCAAACCAGACAAATCATGTATCTATGAAGTCTATGAAGAGAGAAGTCGTTTTTGGTTTCAAAAATGGAAATTTCAAGAACATCCAAAAAGCTTCATTTTAGAGTGACTAAGAAGGATACATGCTTCCCTTTTTATTTTTATGTTTAAACTTGTTTAAATCTTGGTCAAACCTAGGATTTGTCCAAGATTCAAATATATGGGCGTAAAATTCAAAAAAAACAGAAAAATTTAAAACCAAGGCACATAGTCTTCTTATGTCATATAGTAAACAATCAATTAATTAAGTTGATAAACCAGGTCTAGACATATTCAAACCAGGAAAATCATGTATCTACCCCCTAACGCCCTAGCTAAACTATGTCTTATGAAGTCAAGCATGCATGAAGAGAAGTGGTTTTGGTTTCAAACATGGAAATTTCGAAAAAACCTCCCAAGAGCTACATTTTGGAGTGACTAAGAAGGATATATAGATGCTTAATTTTTCATATTCATGATTTAAACTTGTTTAAACCATGTTCAAACCTAGGATTTGACCAAGATTCAAATGGGCATACAATTTTAAAAAAATCAAAAAAATAAAAAACAATGCACATAGTATTATTATGTCATATAGTAAGCATTCAATTAAGTTGATAAAGTAGGTCTAGACATATTCAAACCAGGAAAATCATGCATCTATCCCCTAACCCTAGCTAAACTCTGTCTTATGAAGTCAAGCATGCATGAAGAGAAGTGGTTTTTGGTTTCAAACGTTTAAGCCAAAAGCCCCTTTTCAAATATTTCAAACTTATTCAAATTTGGTTCAAATATGAAAGACATACAAGTTATAGCACACATAGTGCATACATTTTCACACATACTGCACTAGATGCTAACCCTATAGTTTGAGGCCATTTGGGTGACCTAGGTCGAAAAAATTCTTGGATTAGAATCGTGTTGTTCGAACCCCGTAGTTGGATTTTTTTGAACCCTTGATCTGTAGAACTGGGCAAAACCCTAGTTTAACCTATTTAATTACAGATTCGTATATCGATTTTTCTACGAGTACTACCTTTTTATTATTATTATTACTATGCAGCACATGGGTGTTTGCCCGTCGAGTGAAACTCGGAGGAAGAGGGATCACTCGGAAGGAGAGAAGAAGGGAGAGAATTATGGTGTCTCCCCTTTTTCGGGTGATGATGTTGACTTTTGTGCAGGGTTTGTCAGTGAGCAGGAGGTGCGAGCGAGCGAGCGAGTCGAGCGAGGCCGAGAATGAGAGAGATTTGTTTTTTTTTGTGAGAGGGAAGGAAGGACCCACAGACTTCCAATACGCATCCTGATGCGTCTTCTCTTGACAAAGAAAATGGCTGGGAGTTTGCGTACCTATTGCACGTGACTTGTGCTCACTGAAGTGTGGGACCTCAAGCGTGGGCACCACACGTAAGTGACAGACCTGTTGGTGTAAAAACTCGGTTGATTATAATAGTGCATTAGAACAAAGTTTCCTATGGATTCAAGGGTAGGAAATCCAAGTTAACTCATTTACGTGTTAAACTTGTCTATATCTTGGTCAAACCTAGGATTTGACCAAGATTCAAATGGGCAGAAAAATAAAAACAGAAAAATGAAAAACCAAATCACATAGTCTTCTTATGTCATATAGTAAGCATTAAAGTTGATAAACAAGGTCTAGACATATTAAACCAGACAAATCATGTATCTATACCCCTAACCCCTAAACTCTGTCTTATGAAGTCAAGCATGTGAAGAGAAGTGGTTTTGGGTTTCAAACATGGAAATTTCAAAAAACTCCCAAAAACTACATTTTAGAGTGACTAAGAAGGATACATGCTCCCCTTTTCATATTCATGTTTTAAGCTTGTTTAAATTATCTTGGTCAAACCTAGGATTTGACAAGATTCAAATGGGCATCAAAATTGAAAAAAAGTCAGAAAAAAGAAAACCAAAGCAAATAGTTTTCTTATGTCATATAGTAAGCATTAAAGTTGATAAACAAGGTCTAGACATATTCAAACTAGACAAATCATGTATCTATACCCCCTAACCCCTGCCCTCTGTCTTATGAAGTCAAGCATATGAAGAGAAGTGGTTTTGGGTTTCAAACGTGGAAATTTGAAAAACCTCCCAAAAACTTCATTTTAGAGTGACAAAGAAGGATACATGCTTCCCTTTTCATATTCATGTTTTAAGCTTGTTTAAATTATCTCGGTCAAACCTAGGATTTGACAAGATTCAAATGGGCATCAAAATTGAAAAAAATCAGGAAAAAGAAAAACCAAAGCAAATAGTTTTCTTATGTCATATAGTAAGCCAATTAAGTTGATAAACAAGGTCTAGACATATTCAAACTAGACAAATCGTGTATCTATACCCCCTAACCCCTAAACTCCGTCTTATGAAGTCAAGCATATGAAGAGAAGTGGTTTTGCTCCCAAAAGCTTCATTTTAGAGTGACTAAGAAGGATCCATGCTTACCTTTGCATTTTCATATTTTAATCTTGTTTAAATCATTATCAGACCTAGGATTTGACCAAGATACAAATGGGTGGGCACAAAATTCAAAAAAATCAGAATAATGAAAAACAAAAGCACGTAGTCTTCTTATGTCATATCGTATGCATTCAAGTTAAACGAGGTCTAGGTATATCCAAACCAGAAAAATCATGTATCTACCCCCTGTTGATCTTATGAAGTCTAGCATGAAGAGAAGTCGTTTTGGGTTTCAAACATGGAAATTTCAAGAACATCCCAAAAGCTTCATTTTAGAGTGACTAAGAAGGATACATGCTTCCCTTTTCATTTTCATGTTTAAACTTGTTTAAATCTTGGTCAAACCTAGGATTTGACCAAGATTCAAATATATGAGCATAAAATTCAAAAAAAAAAAAAAAATGAAAACCAAGGCACGTAGTCTTCTTATGTCATATAGTAAGCAATCAATTAAGTTGATAAACAAGGTCTAGACATATTCAAACCAGGAAAATCATGTATCTACCCCCTAACCCTAGCTAAACTCTGTGTTATGAAGTCAAGCATGCATGAAGAGAAGTGGTTTTTGGTTTCAAACGTTTAAGCCAAAAGGTAAGCATGGATCCTCCTCAGTCACTGTAAAATGAAGCTTTTGGGAGGTTTGTGAAATTTCCATGTTTGAAACTCAAAACCACTTAAGACAGAGTTTATGGTTAGGTGTAGATACATGATTTTTCTTGTTTGAATATGTCTAGACCTTGTTTATCAACTTGAATTTTTTACTATATGATATAAGAAGGCTATATATGTGCTTTGGTTTTTCATTTTTTGATTTCTTTTGAATTTTTTATGCCTATTTAAATCTTGGTCAAATCCTAGGTTTAAACAAGTTTAAAACATGAAAATGAAACGGTAAGCATGAATCCTTCCTTACTCACTCTAAAATGAAGGTACTTGAAAATTTTATGTTTGAAACCCAAAACCCCAGTTCTCTTCATATGTTTGACTTCATAAGACAGAGTTTAGGGTTAGGGGTAGATATGATACATGATATTTCTGCTTTGAATATGTCTAGACCTTGTTTATCAACTTGAATGCTTACTATATGACATAAGAAGGCTATATATGTGTTTTGGTTTTCCATTTTTTTTGAATTTTTTTGAATTTTTACTCCCATTTGAATCTTGGTCAATTCCTAGGTTTGACCAAGGTTAAAACAAGTTTAAAACATGGCAATGAAAAGGTAAGCATGGATCCTTCTTAGTCACTCTAAAATGAAGCTTTTGGGAGGTTTTTGAAATTTCCATGTTTGAAACCCAAAATCACTTCTCTTCATGCTTGACTTCATAAGGCAGAGTTTAGGGTTAGGGGGTAGATACATGATTTGTTTGGTTTGAATATGTCTAGACCTTGTTTATCAACTTGAATGCTTACTATATGACATCAAAAGACTATGTTCTTTGGTTTTTTTCCGTTTTTTTTGAATTGTTATACCCATTTGAATCTTGGTCAAATCCTAGGTTTGACCAAGATTTAAACAAGTTAAGAAATTGAAAATGAAAAAGGTAAGCCTGGATCCTTCTTAGTCACTGTAGAATGAAGCTTTTGGGAGGTTTGTGAAATTTCCATGTTTGAAACCCAAAACCAGTTCTCTTCATATGTTTGACTTCATAAGACAGAGTTTTTATCAACTCGAGTGCTTAATATATGATATAAGAAGGCTATATATGTGCTTTGGTTTTTCATTTGTTGATTTTTTCCGAATTTTTATGCCCATTTAAATCTTGGTCAAATCCTAGGTTTAAACAAGTTTAAAACATGAAAAGAAAAGGTAAGAATGGATCCTTCTTAGTCATTCTAAAATGAATGAAGCTTTTGGGATGTTCTCACAAATCGATCTAGTCTACATGACTTTGATAAATTTTAATTAAGAAGCAGCAACTTAACAATAATTACCCAAAATCTAACAGCTGGTTCGACAACAACCTGGACGTTACGCTAAAATGAACTGCGAAAACAACGAACAGCACTTTTGTAGTACTGTACTCGGTACTCCGTACTTGCTCCAGATAATCCCCATTGCTTCACTACTACAGTAGTACTACCCTGGCTCGCATTCATTGTTTCCCCTGACTATTCAGAGCTTTGGACGTCCATCAGAGTTGTAGTCAGTAGTACAGTACTGCTAGCTCGATTAATGGCGTGCTATAAAATTCTATACTAGCCGACAGATGTCCATTCCTCGGGTTGCGCGCCAGAGCCTTCGAAGAGAAGGTAGCCGCTCTGTCCCGTTGATTTACGGTGGACGGACAGGATACTCCGGACCGCTCTCGATTCATTTGCTTCTGCTCCCGCGTCCTGACCCTTCGCGGACTG
Organism: Lolium multiflorum; assembly: GCA_030979885.1. Taxonomy (NCBI): domain Eukaryota; kingdom Viridiplantae; phylum Streptophyta; class Magnoliopsida; order Poales; family Poaceae; genus Lolium; species Lolium multiflorum. The sequence goes on along the minus strand of CM061748.1, from coordinate 116,102,703 downwards.
AGATCCAGTGACTTCACTAAGAGAAGTCACCATGCGACTTTACACACGTGAGCCACTCGATCAAGATCCAACGCTCGCGGTTGATCCAAATTTCGAACTTAAACTAAACTAATATTTTAAATGGACTGGAACTTTCCGAGAATACGTCTTAATGTAAAGTTTTTCTGTTTTTTTCTGAGCTACAAAATTTTAATTTCAAATTTTAGATCGACCATGTTCGTTGGATCTTAACCTGATGGCTCGTATAGGTAAAGTTCATGGTAACTTCTGTTGGGTAAAGTCACTGGATCTCAGTTCGCAAGGGAGCCCCCTCTCGGCCGTTGATTTAGGATGGGCGGACCAGGTTGCTCGAAGCGAGGGCAGGAGACGGTTGTCTGGTTTTAATAGGGGGGAGTACTTCTTCCATCCCCTTCTTGCTTCACTTCCAGTCTCCTTCCACTTCCAGCGATGCCTCCGAAGTCAAGGCCACCATCTCGCTTGAAGAAGCACCATCTAGTGTTGACCAAGGACGCGGAGAGTTCCCGCCGGCGGTCTATCCAGATGCTGGCCGCGAGAAAGGGCCCGCCAGAAAACGAAGGCCCTGCTTCGCGCTCGTCTCGGAACGGCGTCAGTCGTGCGGTCGAAGATTCCTGGTTGGTTTCCATCGCCATGTTTCTTGATTCTTCCTGGCCCGGAGGTCCCAACTCTTTATTCCGTATTAATCCTTTTTATACATATCTCAGTGCCCCACGACGCACCCTGACATCTTCTCATGACGACTTCAACCCCTGTCTCCTGCGCTTAGAGGTTACCACTGATTGGACATTTTCGTCTTCCTCTCGTCACTTTGTTTCGGTACTGATGATATTGCCATGCAGGAAGCATCGGCGTGTTTCAGAGATGAGCTTAAAACTCTCGTGGAACTCGCCTCCAACTTTCGCGATGATGTCGATACTTTGAAGGACGAGGTCACCGGCCGGGGCAAGCTGCATGATGTGAGGGTTCCATCAAGTGAGGAAACGAACTCTGTCATCAAGAAGCTCAAGGGCGAGAATTTGATGCTTAAGATCGAGTGCGGCTTTCTTCGCGAAGAAAACGTCGAGCTATCAAACAGGTGCGTTCAAGCTCTCAACGGGAGCCTCAACACCCAACATGATGCGGTGAAGAAGATGATGGATGACAGCATCTTGAAGAAAAACAATATGGTGGAGGACACGCGCGGGATGGTCGATCCAATCCAGGCACCGCAGAAGGAAGTCGATGCGCTCCGAGTCCAGCCACCTTTGCGTAGGTCGCCGAGGCGCCCTCGCGCAGGTCACTGAGGAGCGCACGTCGCCGAGTAGGCTGGGGGATAAGGAATTCCAACGAGAGAAGCGGAATCACCACCTGTCCTGATGGAGGGCCACTCCGCCAAGTAGGCTGGGGGAGAGAAACACTGCCTCTCATTGTTCTTTAGCTAGTCCTCCGATCCATATTACTTGATGTTAAAATGGATGTATCTACAACTGAAATATGTCTAGATACATATATTTTAGTATCACAAAGTAAGTATCAACGTTTATATTGCCCAAGTCTTATTATCCATCCCTAAGGTGGGTCGCTTTTGTAACTACTGATTGCAGATTCGACTCTTCTGCAGACCGAAAGATTTTTAGAGTGACTAAGAATGATTCATGCTTAGCTTTCCATTTTCATGTTTTAAACTTGTTTAAATCTTGCTCAAACCTAGGATTTGACCAAGATTCAAATGGGTTTAACAATTAAAAAAATCAGAAAAATGAAAAACCAAAGCACATAGTATTCTTATGTCATATAGTAAGCATTCAAGTTGATAAACAAGGTCTAGACATATTCAAAACACACAAAACATGTATCTACCCCCTAACCCTAAACTCTGTCTTATGAAGTTAAGTATGAGGAGAAGTGATTTTGGGTTTCAAACATGGAAATTTCACAAACCTCCCAAAAGCTTCATTTTAGAGTGACTAAGAAGGATCCATGCTTACCTTTTCATTGCCATTTTTTAAACTTGTTTTAACCTTGGTCAAACCTAGGATTTGACCAAGATTCAAACGGGCAGAAAAATTCAAAAAAAATGAAAAACCAAAGCACATATATAGCCTTCTTATGTCATATAGTAAGCATTCAAGTTGATAAACAAGGTCTAGACATATTCAAACCAGAAATATCATGTATCATATCTACCCCTAACCCTAAACTTTGTCTTATGAAGTCAAACATATGAAGAGAACTGGGGTTTTGTGTTTCAAACATAAAAATTTCAAGTACCTTCATTTTAGAGTGACTGAGAAAGGATTCATGCTTACCTTTTCATTGTCATGTTTTAAACTTGATTAAACCTTGGTCAAACCTAGGATTTGACCAATATTTAAATGGGCATAAAAAATTCGAAAAAATGAAAAAAATGGAAAACCAAAGCACATATATAGCCTTCTTATGTCATAAACATTCAAGTTGATAAACAAGGTCTAGACATATTCAAACAAGAAAAATCATGTATCTACGCCTAACCAAAAACTCTGTCTTAAGTGGTTTTGGGTTTCAAACATGGAAATTTCAAGAACATCCCAAAAGCTTCATTTTAGACTGACTAAGAAGGATACACACTTCCCATTTCATTTTCATGTTTTAAACTTGTTTAAATCTTGGTCAAACCTAGGATTTGACCAAGATTCAAATAAGTAAAAACATGAAAATGAAAATGGTAAGCATCGATCCTTATTAGTCGCTCTAAAATGAAGCTTTTGGGAGGTTTTTGAAATTTTCATGTTTGAAACCCAAAACCACTTCTCTTCATGCATGCTGACTTCATAAGACATAGTTTAGGGTTAGGGGTAGATACATGATTTTTCTGGTTTGAACATGTCTAGACCTTGTTTATCAATTTGAATGCTTACTATATGACATAAGAAGGCTATGTGCTTTGGTTTTTCATTCTTACGATTTTTTTCTTAATTTTTATGCCCATTCGAATCTTGGTCAAATCCCAGGTTTGACCAAGATTTAAACAAGTTTAAAACATGACAATGAAAAGGTAATCAATCCTGGATCCTTCATAATTAATAAGTTAGTCTAATTAAAATGAAGCTTTTGGGAGGTTTTTGAAATTTTTGTGTTTGAAACCAAAAACCACTTCTCTTCATGCTTGACTTCATAAGATAGAGTTTAGGGTTAGGGGTAGATACATGATTTGTATTATTTGAATTGTCTTGACCTTATTTATCATCTTTTAAATGCTTACTATATATATGACATAAGAAGACTATGTGCTTTAGTTTTTCAATTTTCTGATTTTTTAATTTTATGCCCATTTGAATCTTGGTCAAATCCTAGGTTTGACAATGATTTAAACAAGTTTAAAATATGAAAATGAAAAGATAAGCATGGATCCTTCTTAGTCACTCTAAAATAAAGCTTTTGGGTGGTTTTTGAAATTTCCATGTTTGAAACCCAAAAGCACTTCTCTTCATGCTTGACTACATAAGACAGAGTTTAGGGTTAGGGGGTAGACACATGATTTTTCTTGTTTGAATATGTCTAGACCTTGTTTATCAACTTTAATGCTTACTATATGACATAAGAAAACTATGTGCTTTGTTTTTTCATTTTTTTATTTTTTTGGAATTTTGATGCACATTTGAATCTTGGTAAAATCCTAGGTTTGACCAAGATTTAAACAAGTATATAACATGAAAATGAAAAGGGAAGCATGTATCCTTCTTAGTCACTCTAAAATGAATTTTTTGGGAGTTTTTTGAAATTTCCATGTTTGAAACCCAAAACCATGCACTTCTCTTCATGCTTGACTTCATAAGATAGAGTTTAGGGGTTTGCGGATAGATACATGATTTGTCTAGTTTGAATAAGTCTAGACCTTGTTTATCAACTTTAATGCTTACTATATGACATAAGAAGACTATGTGCTTTCGTTTTTCATTTTTCTATTTTTTTTATTTTATGCCCATTTGAATCTTGGTCAAATCCTAGATTTAACCAGGATTTAAACAAGTTTAAAACATGAAAATGAAAAGGTAAGCCTTGATCCTTCTTAGTCACACTAAAATGAAGCTTTTGGGATGTTCTTGAAATTTCCATGTTTGAACCCAAAACGACTTCTCTTCATGCTAGACTTCATAAGACAGAGTTTAGGGGTTAGCGGGTAGATACATGACTTGTGTAGTTTGAATAAGACTAGACCTTGTTTATCAACTTTAATGCTTACTATATGACATAAGAAGACTATGTGCTTTGGTTTTTCATTTTTCTATATTTTTATTTTATGCCCATTTGAATCTTGGTCAAACCTATATTTGACCAGGATTTAAACAAGTTTAAAACATGAAAATGAAAAGGTAAGCCTTGATCCTTCTTAGTCACACTAAAATGAAGCTTTTGGGATGTTCTTGAAATTTCCATGTTTGAAACCCAAAACGACTTCTCTTCATGCTAGACTTCATAAGACAGAGTTTAAGGTTTAGGGTTATAGATACATGATTTGTCTGGTTTAAATATGTATAGACCTTGTTTATCAACTTGAATGCTTACTATATGGCATAAGAAAACTATGTGCTTTGGTTTTTCATTTTTCTGATTTTTTTAAATTTTGATGCCCATCGAATCTTGGTCAAATCCTAGGTTTGACCAAGATTTAAACAAGTTTAAAACATGAAAATGACCAGGGAAGCATGTATCCTTCTTAGTCACTCTAAAATGAATTTTTTGGGAGGTTTTTGAAATTTCCATGTTTGAAACCCAAAACCAGTTCTCTTCATGCTTGACTTCATAAGACAGAGTTTAGGGGTTAGGGGGTAGATACATAATTTGTATGGTTTGAATATGTCTAGACCTTGTTTATCAACTTTAATGCTTACTATATGACATAAGAACACTATGTGCTTTGGTTTTTCATTTTTCTGATTTTTAAATTTTAATGCCCATTTGAATCTTGGTCAAATCCTAGGTTTGACCAAGATTTAAACAAGTTTAAAACATGAAAATGAAAAGGGAAGCATGTATCCTTCTTAGTCACTCTAAAATGAAGTTTTTGGGAGGTTTTTGAAATTTCCATGTTTGAAACCCAAAACCACTTCTCTTCATGCTTGACTTCATAAGACAGAGTTTAGGGGTTAGGGAGTAGATACATGATTTGTATGGTTTGAATATGTGTAGACCTTGTTTATCACCTTTAATGCTTACTATATGACATAAGAAGACTATGTGCTTTGGTTTTTCATTTTTCTGATTTTTTTAATTTTCTGCCCATTTGAATCTTGGTCAAATCCTTGGTTTGACCAATATTTAGACAAGTTTAACACGTGAAAACGAACTGATAATCCCATTTGTTGACTCATTTAACTAGTTAATCCCATTTGTTGACTCTCTGTTGACCAGGCACTTGAGGTAAAACTGAGTATATTGCACTAGCCAGTATTAGTACTCAAGGGGAAAACCGAGCACACAAAAAATGCTACAGTATAAGACTCGAGAGTATATCTAAATTTCCAGGGTTAGACTCGAGTACGCGTGTTGCGGTGCAGAAGTGGAAGACGTGCAATTGTTGACGGGTACTGACGCGAGTCGCGGTGCAGAAGTCGAAGACGTGCAATTGTGGACGCGTGTCGCGTTGCAGAAGCCCAAGACGTGCAGACGTTAAATGGTGGACGCGTAGGACGCGGGTCGCATTAACCACCCCTCGCCTTTATAGACGCCTCCTCGCACTATCTCTGTCACTCTCACTCGCTCATGCAACGCCGCCTCTCACGTCCCATCATCTTCTCCAAAGCAAAAACCCTCTCCCTCTCTGCAGGCGAGATGGACATGGAGAATGCGAATCCCATCGTCCATGACGCCGTCGGCTCCAAGCGCGACGCCTCCCTCTTCGACGTCGTCCCCTCAAAGGCCGTCGCCGCCGCCGGTGGCGGTCGTATCCCGCCGGGATGGGACCCCTATGAGCCGGTGCCGTACATCTCGCCTCCGAACCCCTACGACACCTTCATGGACGACCCATGGAACGAGGTAACTATGGTTTGCTCCCTTTTTTCTTCGCCCATTCCTTTTTGAACCCTATTTTTGCTGGTTCCCTAGTAACTATTAGTGCCGATCTGTAGATGGTTGAGTATTGGGTTAATATTTGCGCCGATTTTATTCCATTTTGCTTTGATCCCTTCTTGATTTCGTTTAAGATTTGGAGTTCGGCCGTTCGGTTAATTTATGCAAGTAATAATGGGATCTCAATCAGTTAATTTATGGGATCTCAGTCAGTTATTTTATGCAGGAATCAAAAGATATCAACCGTTTAATTTTGCAAATATTCTGGAATCTGTTCAAAATCAGATCTGGAATCTGTTTCTTTGCCTATGATGAATCGTTGGGCACAAATTTTTACAGAGTGGGTTCAGCGAACCATTGCTGTGTACAAATCTGTTGTGCATGAGCTATGGTTCGCTAACACCATCCCTGTAGACATATAATCGTGTCCACTCTAACTGAGGCTGGCTCTGTTTTTCCTTACTTTGTTATCATGCACGTTAGTCATCGTTGCATCTCATTCACTAATAGTTCCCGTTTGATATGGATCAGCTGTCTGGCAGCGACGTCGGCAGCGACGACGAGCACCATGACGTCAAGACTCGCCAGGTGCTGCGGAGGCTGCAGGTCGGCCAGTACGTCTCCTACTTCGCCAAGGGTGTCTACAGGTGCCCCTTCTGCACTAGGAGGCTCGGCCGCACTGACTTCAACTGCCTCCTCACGCATGCCGAGAACATCGGCAACACCAACCCCAAGGTCGGCGCGTCGGTGAACCCCCACTCCTTCCGCGCCAAGCACATGGCGCTCGGCATGCACCTCCGCAGCATCCAGCGGGTGGAGATCTCCGCCGGGCGCATGCCTCCGCTCAAGCCCAAGGCTCCCAAGGGGAGCAACAAGTGGAGGCAGATGGGGTAGGCGGAGTCCCGGACGTGTGCTGCTGCTGCTGCAAAGCAGCTTCTATTTTGTTGTTAGCTAGGGATCCCTTGTTGTTATGTTGTTAGTATGATGGTGTTGTGAAGAACCTCGAACCTGTTGGCTGCTGTGTATGCAGCTTATTATCTAGGGAGGGATCCCTATTATCTATCCCTATTCTACTGGAGTATATTTTGTTGGCCCTACTTTGTTTTCTCGATTTACTATTACTGCGAATTTGTCGTACGGAGTACATTACCCTGGAGATTTGCTTCTAGATTTAACTACATACATATGGACCAGAGGGAGTACTAGATTTGCTGCCATATTGGGCAAACAACGAGGGCCAAAAGGCACAAATAATTGAAGAAAGACAGAAATGCAAGCTTCTCTAGATTTGATACTAATTTGGTTAATAAAGACAAAGAGACAGAGGGGGAAAAGGTGCTCTTAAAAATGCCAATTCGCGCCGAGAGAGACAGAACCCAGCTCCTGCTCACGTACAACCAAACGCGGTCTCGTCCTGTCCCACGCGGTCCCTTTCTACTAGCCCCACACGTCAGCACGGAACGGTCAACTAAACTGGAATCCTCCCGTCTGAGCTCCTTCTGCGGGTTACAAATAAGGGCTTGGCGAAAACTGAGGAAAAACATAAGGCAATCTTATTGACTAATATAGCTGTTTAATTAATAAAAGGATTAGCTACAACGTGCTCAGTTTGCCCATTTATTAAGGTATAAGACTGGCAGGAGAGAAAGTAATCGCTAGTTTCCTCATTTTGCCCCTGCATGCTCGCACGATTAAAGCTCCTTCCGCACGCGCTGGACTCCTCGTTTCCTTAAACCTCCTCGTTTCTCGGGATAGACCAACAGTTTTTCAGGATCTTGGGGTTTTTTTTTGACAATCAATACCACATATATTCATCCAAGACGGCGCAGAGTGCCAGAGTGCATGGCACGGAACTCTTCATCGGTGGCATGCCATGGGCATGTCACCGGATGCATGATTTTTTTCGCAATGTTTTAAATTTGAATTTAGGCCGCATGTCACACGGTGACATGCAAAAGGTGCATGTCACCTGGTGGTGGTAGGCAACTACCCTTATTTACGGCGGCGTAGGCGACTGGACGCCGCGTGGCCAGCCGCTGCCTCGTGGCCGCCTCGGTTTCCACGCGGGAGACCATTAAACGCCGACGACCAACCTTCCCGCGTCACGGTTAGCGACTATGACTATAAGGGCAAAACGCTAAACTCTCTCGTTCCATTCACTTTCTTCCTCTCTCCACCTAACAAACATTTGTTCGTCGCTCTCTCCTCCAGCAATGTCTTCAAAATTCAGGTCGTCGGCGGTCAAGTACGCGGAGAAAAAACGCCGGCTCGAAATTTCGAGAGACGCTTCCAGAAACCAAGTGGGCTCGCCGTCGCCGCCGCCGCCGCCGAAACGCGTCCGTGCTGTGCTCACCGGGTTAGTTTCCTTCGCCATGTACTTTCGTTTCTTTCGTCGCTCTCTCCTCCAGCAATTAATGTGTTCAAACTTCAGGTCGCCGGCGGTCAAGTACGCGGATAAAAAACGCCGGCTCGAAATTTCGAGAGACGGTTCCAGAAACCAAGTGGGCTCGCCGTCGCCGCCGCCGCCGCCGAAACGCGTCCGTGCTGTGCTCACCGGGTTAGTTTCCTTCGCCATGTACTTTCGTTTCTTCTTGCCCGGGCTCAAGCTCTTTAAGAGTCTCTATGGTTATACATCTTAAAGGGTTGGAAGTTCCAACGACGCCCCTACTGCACCAACTTCCACGACCAAGGAATCATCGTCGTCCGATGATTTCAACCCGGCCCTACCCCGGCGAAATGAGGTAGCACCAAGCACTGTGTAGTTATCTTCTTCTTCTTCTTCTTCTTCTTCTTCCTTTGCGCTTACTTGCTACCGATGATTTCGCCCTGAAGGAAGCGGCGCCGACTATCGACACCACTGTCGCCATCTTGATGGAAAAAAACGAGGAGCTCAGCTTAGAGTGTGATCGCCTCCGAGACGATTTGGCTGCCAAGAAGAAGAATTCGAAAACTCTTGTGGAGCTCATTTGCAGCCTTCGAAATGAGCGCGATATGTTGAAGAACGAGCTGATTAAGCAGAAAGCATCAGCGGAGAAAGCCAGCAGCATACTCAAGACTGTGTGCCTCGACAGAGACAAGTCTGATATAGAGTACAAAATCCTTCTTCAGGATAAAGTACAGCTCCAAAAGTTGAACCTTGAATATGCTGACATCGCCATCCTTGCCCTTCTCGAGAGGCAGAAGGCACAAGATAAGTTGATGCACCTGATGTTGGAGAGCTGCAGTGAAAGAGAAGAGACATTGAAAGAAGTGAGCAGTTTGGTGGGATACATGAGTGACGTCGGGCGAACTTCGCAGAATCCGCCCCGGCTGAGCTCAAATTCCAGCGGAACCAGCTTTCAGCAATGCATGTTAGGCGCACCTACAACTTCTACTCATTGATTAGAGGTCGCACGACATGGCATTTTCCCTCGAAATAGTAGTACTGTACTAATAGTTGTACTACTTAATATGTACCTTTTTGTAAAGTAATTTCTTACATGTATTAGAAACTACCCCTCTCGTTTCTGGATGCACCCGGGACATTGTCATCCGGCCCTCTTCTGGACAAACCCCCTCGGGAAGGGCGGTATATTTTGCACATTTCGCTACTAGTACTTCTAATTCCACCGCTTATTTTTCTAATCCGTTAAATCGTTAATTGGATGACCAACTGATGGAAGCTGCGATAGATTAGACCAACAAGTGGTGAATTGTGCAAAAGATATGTCCGTGTTTTATGCAAAAGAGTGATATGGGGATCTGGTGGAATCTTGAATTTCCTCTTCAGTGGTAGGCATGCTTCACTTATAGCTGGAGTACATTGCGGACCTGGTGCATTTCGTCAGTACCGATCAGCTATTTTTGCTTATCCGGGAAGAAAAGGTAGTACTAGCCTTTTCTGTGAGATGTCTTTTCAGTGCTACGGAGTTGTCTGTTCACTGCTTGCTTTGTCTGTCGGTGACTTTGCCAAGCTGACTTTGCCATGACTTTGGGTGACTGATATGTGGACCACAGTTGTAAGTGACTCAAAGTCACTGACTTTGGGGACTCGTGAATGCTTCGTATATTTCTGACGGTTTCTGAATTATGTACTCCGTACAACTTTTGTAATATTGGTCAAACTAGTTTTGACCAGGGTTTGTGTAGGGTGTTTTTTTTTGGTTGGTCCAAATGGTGTTGTGTGGTCCAAATGTGATGTATCATCACACCACCATGTGCCCCCCTCCCCCCACCCCACCCCTAGGTTTTGGTAATGCCATTCTGATACATGCTTCTTAGAAGGAGTACATTTTTTCCGTTAGGGCATGACAATTTTGAAAAATTCAAAAAAAAATGGGAAGACAGAATGGTAACATCATTTTCCATGTGATGATGCACCCCTGTGCCAAATTTTGGTTCATTTTAAGAATGTAAGGTGACAAATTACTCGAGGAAGCTAGTTGGAGTAGACGGGCATGATCGGATTGGCATAGGCGATTTATTTTTTGAAGGATGTTATTTTTCATAGACAATATCTGACACAAAAAATAAAATGTTAAGGTCTCATATTATTCTGAATGATTTTGAATTACTTATGACGTTTGGAAGTATTGGTATACATGAGTCCCACATGAAGTTAAATGGTCCAAAAAAAAGTTTCGTACACGTCTCCCAGAAAGTGGAAAGTCGAGTACATGCATGACTTCACGCGTCCACTACTGGATACAGGGAGTCGGAGGCTATAACATAATCGGCCTCATCATCTCTCGCGAGCTCGTCCTCTCCACTCCCCCAACTTGCCTCCCCCACACTGTGAAAACCCCCATCCACTCACCGCACCTCTGAGGCATCGACTTTCCCGTTTCCAACCACAACAGCATGAAGATAGGTATTGCATACGAGGCGGAGCAATAGGCGACCGCCCACGCAGAGGATGCCTCTACGGTAGTGGCCGTCGTGGTGGGTGAGGCTTCACCGGGCACCCAAGCCGCTCGTCTCCTCTGCTTGTCGGATTCTTCGACCTCGGTCGAAATGGGCATCCTGGCCGTCACGACGGGTGAGGCTTCACCGGGCACCCATGCCGCTCGTCTCCTCTGCTTGTCTGGTTCTTCGACCTCGGTCGAAACGGGCGTCCTGGCCGTCGAGCAGAAGGTGGATACCAACGTTGTTTATCCCGCCGAAGATGTGCACGGCGTTGCAGGCCACCACGGCGAGGTCTTCCTAGGCCCGATGCTGGACGCGAACCTCGACCCCTTCGACGATTTCGGCCCAAACGTTCAGTTCCAGGAGGATGTTGAGGGTGATGACGAGGAGGTACTTCTCTTTTACCGAAACTGTCCCAACCCTCTTTGTGTCATATTGCTGTTCACATGGTTTGCACGAGCCTGGTTCTTGATTGATTTGATATCCTACCTTGTTCTTGTAGATGTAATTGATTCTACGATTCGTAAGATCAGATTCTAGTTTAATTTCGACTAATCTGCCATGTAGTCATATAATCAATTTATGTGTTCATACTTAGTGGACTTGCAATTGTTGTGGCTAATGTTCATGGTTGTTCATAGGGTTTCTCATGATTTATTACGATTTCTTCTGCCATTTACTTGTTCTACACATTTAATTTTAGGGTTTCTAAGGTTTGATTATGTTAGTGGAGTATTTATTCGATCTGTCATAAAAAACCTGATTATGTAGTACTTAATAATTCATAGGAGTATTCTGATGACATGGACAACAACAAGGTGCGCAGGGACCGGAAAAGCCGCTATGTTCTCAAGCGGCTGAAGGGTGGTGAAATTCGTTTCTGCATGCGCGCGGGAGCTATTTTGCCCATTATGTGGCAAATTTCTCTAGAAGGACATCCACAGCCTGATCCAACATGCGATGGGTGTAGGCCTAAGTACATAGGGGGAAACACCGCCCTGCAACCAAGGCCAAGTACGCATCATATGGCCTCTTCCTCCAGAATTACGTCTTGCCTAGCTTGCTCCACGTCAACGCCCCTGCTGCTGGCCCTCATGCTCCTGGTCATGTTTAAAGTTCATATGTGTAATCTTAATCCCTTTGGAAGTTCAGCATTAAACTCTACTAGTACAACCGTGGTGGTCTTGTGATGTAGTACTCTTTTGATGCATTTGTGATGTAGTAGTACTTTTTTTGAAATGATATAGTACTATCTAAGAAAAGTACTCCCTCCGATTCACATTCATTTCACATCAAGAAATATGGATCAGAGCGAGGGAGTAAATTAAACATGGCATCTCGTGCATGAAGCTTGACATATCGATCAGGTTGGCTAGAATAGCAATACAATGTTGCTCATTAGGCAAATGCATGCCATGTACGATAGTATACATCCAGTAAAGAAGTCTATACTGACATAAAAAAACTACTTTGGGGATGAGAGTCAATTGGGGCATCTACAATATAGAAAATCTTGCTCGTAGATGATTTTGGCTAAGAGGGTTTTACTCACATTACACGTGCCACTTTCCTTGTCTGCAAAACAAGTTCCAATAAAGGGAGAGGAAAGAAGAGGGTATTGTGGGCGAGATTGAACACCTTTTTTATGTGTTAAGCTGAGGCCTCGTTTAGATGAGGATTTCGACTTATGCCTAACAGCTCAACACATCCACAAATAACTCTGCTTGCGCACACCACCGTTCATTAAAAATAACAATATTAGCTCGCAAGATTAAGAACAAAGTGAATTTAAGTAACTTGGTAAGCTTTTCAAGCAATATATTCAGAGAAAGAGCACACATGTTCGGCTCAAAATAATCATAAGAGAAGAACAATAAATCTAAGACACCACATGGATTCATACCTTGAGTCGACGCTGGCTCGTAGAAGGGCGGACGCGCCTCGAGGATGCCGGGGACGTCTCCACCTCGGTCTCACATGTGACTGCTTATCGGCGGGTGGTGCGCCGCGCCATGTAGAAGATCTATCAAGAGATGAGAGCCCGATGACGCTACCGACGCCTCAACCTTGATAGCACCGACTTGTTGCTCCGCACCGAGATGCGCCACGTGCAAGATTTAGCGGATGCACTAATTTTAGAGATATGTCATGATCATTGTAACAAATTTCAACGTGATGATGATTTGATCTTGTACTCGGCCTTGAACATAAGAACTAGTACAATCTCACCTTTTTTTATCATTATCCTTTGCGAGATTTAGCGGTTGCGCCAAATTCAGAGAAATATCATGATCATGGTAACACAATTTTCAATATAATGATGATTTGATGTTGCACTCGACCTTGAACATAAGTACTAGTACGGTCTCACAAATTTGTATCATTATACTTTGCAAGTTTTAGTGGATGCGCCCATTTTCAGAGGTAGATCATGATCATGGTAAGTTGGTAACAAATTTTCAACGTGATGATGATTTGATTTTGCACTCGGCCTTGAACAGAGGTACTAGTACGGTCTCACAATTTTTTATCATTATACTTGGACGAAATTCAAAATCTCATAGCGGCAAAACTTCCCGCCCACAAAATACAAAAATTTCACACGCTTCCAAATTCCCATTCTACCCCTGTGGAGATGGCAGCAAAGTCGGTTGGTGGGGGGGTCTGCCCGTCATTTTTTGGATCACCACCTCCCTAGCCCGGAAACCCTCCCAAAAAAAATTCATTTCCCTCAGACCACCCACCGGAACTTCCCAAGTCCCTCTCTCCCACCTCCACGACCACCGCACCGGAACATCCCCGCCGGACTTCCCTGGCCTACCCGAGGCCTCGCGATCCTCGTCATCCGGCTGCCTGCCGGAGCCGCTTCATCGACGCCGTCATCAACCGGACCGGATCATCCCCGCCGAACCTCGAAACCATATGCTCATCCAGCAGTCTACCGCAGTCGCTTCAGCTGCGGTATCGTCCACCCCGCCGGAGCCGCTTCGCCGGATCCGTCGTCCACCGCATCGGATCTTGCTCACCGACACCGCTGTGCATGAACCGGATCTGCTTCACCGGCGCAGTGCATGATCTAAACTCTTCTACTGTCGCTTTTCTATTGCTTGCCTGCAAGTTCTTGTTTAATCTTGGGGGAACCTGTTTGTGCTAACGACGCGCCATTACGTTTTTGCAGATGAGATGAGTAACCATGAAGTGTAATGGCCGTCTCTCCAACCCCAAGTAGCACATGTAGCGTACTTCATCACCGGATCTATCAACCCCAGGAAGATCTGCTGTGACTCCCACAGAGTGCTTCTCCTAATGTAAGTCCCTTGTTTTAGCGCCATGTTCTGGGTTCAGATGCTTGTTTGTCTGAAGCTCTTTTAGTTCATTCCTAGCTATGACCGTAACACGTTGCTATTTTCTACTTCATTGCTAACTTTAAGCGATTGAACATTTTGGTTTGCATTCCCTGCTCTGTAGATGTAGCCATCATAACTTCTATCTTGCTCAGTCGTTGTTACAAAAATTATAGGTATTATAGTAACATCCTGCTATTATTTAGTTCATGGCCAATTTTAAGTAATTGCACATGTTGGTTCGCATTCCCTGCTCTATAGCTTTTGGCATCGTAACTTCTATATTTGGTTTACATTCCCTGCTCTGTAGATCTAGCCATCATAACTTTATCTTGCTCAGTCGTTGTTACAAAAATTATGGCCTGCTACTATGTTGTTTGTGCCAATTTTTTACTCCATGAACATGTTGGCTTGCATTCCCTGTACTACAGGTGATGCCATTGTTTTGTATCTAGTTCATTGTAAGCTAACAAAGTAAGGACTTAGTTTGGCATGCTATCACTCTGCTATCTAGCCTGTAGTACAAATAAACTTGTCATACTACTAGATAATAATTTTGCGTGCCATCTTGTTCTTCAAAAGCTGCATTATTGACTTGTTTCTCTGACTTGGCATGACGCTCACATATGGAAAGCTGAACATATTGGTTTGCATTCCCTCTTATACAAGTTCACAGGTGATCCCACTATATTCTGTATCTGGTCCATCCTAAGCTCCAGCATCAACTATCCTCTATGTGTTGCTCATTACAAGTTTATATCCCGAAACATCTTGATTTGCATCCCCTTCACTATAAGTTCAGGAGTATTATTTAGTTCACGGCCAAAATGAAGTAATTGCACTTGGCACATGTTGGTTCACATTCCCTCCTCTTTAGCTTTTGCCATCGTAACTTCTATTTTTTGGTTTACATTCCCTGCTCTGTAGATGTAGCCATCATAACTTCATCTTGCTCAGTCGTTGTTACAAAATTTATAGCCTGCTACTCTGTTGTTCATGCCAATTTTGTACTCCCTGAACATGTTGGTTTGCATGGGACTCGACAGTAGTAAGTCTGCTGTTTCATTCTAACATGCTCTGTTATATTGGCTGTTGGTATGCGGCATGCACTCTTTGTTTGCTTATTGTGCGCATTACAATGATCTTGTTATAACGACGAAATGATGAGTTCCAAATTCTTTGGCAAACAATATTGTAGTGTCTTTGCCTTTCCATTGTTGTTGTCTTAACTTGTAATGTCTTTGTTTCAGATATAGGTGCTGCATGGACAACTTAAAAGATTGCCGGATCGCTTCATTGTATTGCTAGGTTTAATTACCATTCAATTTCTCTGGGTTCTGTAATATTTTTTTCAATGCCTTGCAGCTGATGTAATATTTAGTTAGTTTTTATAGTTCTTTCGCGCATTTTTTCTTTGGTGCTTGTGGTAAGTGAGGCTATCCGACAGAAATCAATGCTGCGTAAATATTCTCAGCATCTAAATCACGAATTCCCATCCCTTAAACGGCCCAATTAAGCGAAATCACATATGTGCCTGCCCGCAAAATCCTAAAGCGCATATTATGCCGGCATATAAACAGCAACTAAACGGGCTGGCCCACTTACTTTTGGGCCAGCCCATTTGATTTACGGTGGACCCCACACACTAATTGGGCTGGCCCACTTGCTTTAAGGTGGACCCCACCAACTACTAGGCCGGCCCACTAATTAGTTGGGCCAGCCCATTTGCTTTTTTGGAGGACCCCACATAGTAAATGGGCCGGCCCTTTAAAAGGAAAGTGGGACCCACGTGTTTTTGGCCCGCCCAATATCTTGTTGGGCCGGCCCACTTGCTATATTGTGGACCCCACATACTAGATGGGCCGGCCCTTTAACATGAAAGTGGGGCCCACGTGCTTATTGGGCCGGCCCACTATCTTGTTGGGCCGGCCCACTTGCTCTATGGTGGTCCCACATGGTAAATGGCCGGCCCTTTAAGTGGAAGGTGGGACCCACCTGTGTTTTTGGCCCGCCCACTATCTTGTTGGGCCCGGCCCACTTTCTATATGGTGGACCCCACATACCAAATGGGCCGGCCCATTAACAGAATGTGGGACCCACTGTGTTTTTGCCCGCCCACAATCTTGGTGGGCCACCACCTGGCTATATGGTGGGCCCCACACACTAAATGGGCCGGCCCCTTTATCAGAAAGTGGGACCCGGTGTTTTTGGCCCCCACTATTTTGTTGGGCCGCCCACTTGCTATATGGTGGACCCCACATACTAAATGGGCCGGCCCTTTAACAGGATAGTGGGACCCACAATGTTTTTGGCCCGGCCCACACTTGTTGGGCCGGCCCACTTGCTATATGGTGGACCCCACACACTAAATGGGCCGGCCTTTTAACAGGAAGTGGGACCCACTGTGTTTTTGGCCCGCCCACTTGCTTGGGCCGCCCTTCGTAAGGGGACCCCACATGTTAAATGGGCCGCCATTTAACTTTTGACCAATCAACCTTAGAGGTTAGGCCCGGCCCACGTAACTAATGGACCAGCCCAGCTATATAGTTGACCGGTCAAACTATGTCATCTGGCCCGGCCCGCTTAAGACGTGGCAGGCCTCGTGTGGGCCTACCATCTACCACGGGGTTTCAGCCGTTAACGCCGTTAACGCAGTAACGGCGTCTGCCACGTGTCGCTTGCATGACGTCAGCACCAACGGGCTCCCGAAAACACTTCCGCAACGGTCCGATTTTCCGTGGCGGAAGGCGCCCAAGCGCGACGGACCGAAAAATCGTCGTTGGACTTTGCCTGACGCAGTTTCGACAACGGAACCCATATCGTCGGGTTAGGCCCATAAGCGACGAAAAATGCCCCTTAGTTGACGATTTTGGGACGTTGTCTATCAGAACTTTTCTTGTAGTGAAAGCACCTTTTTCGATGTAAGACGCGATGGGATGGATGAAATATGAGAGCAGAGAGCAGAGCCGGGCTGTGGCATCTCGTGAAATATGAGAGCTAGATCTGAATCTCATTCGGTTGGCTCAGGTGATGATTTGCTCTTTTTTATCCTACTATATATATTCAAAACCATTACAGCAGTATGCCAGTATCTCCTAAGATAATATGCAGAGTCATGAAACTTAGATTATGATGTGTGTCTAGCTGTGCGTGATGAAAAAAATGAAGAAATGAGGCAGAAGCACTCGTCTAATGAAACACAAACCAACGGAATGAAGATCCTTTGATCCGAGACCTCGGGGCCTGGTTCGTTCAACGTCGATGGTGTACTGCCAGCTTCAAAGGGTTAGTGTGGTCTGGCAAGCGGCGACGATGAGGTGTGGCCGGAAAGCGGGGACGATGTGGGGTGTTGGCTATGGAGAGATATTTTTTGGCGAGCGGTCGCCAAATCTAGGGTTCATCGAATTGGTAAAAACTGTGTGTGTCAGCCTCGGCCATGTGTGGCTTGGTAGTGCAATTGACTTGACTATTGGCCTATTGGGTTGTAGTTACTTTAACACCCTTGACCTTACACTATGTCCATGCGAAATAGTTCTGTGATCCTCATGGGTAGAAGAGGAATTTAAATAGTTGTATGCAATTTCAACCACCCGCCAATGAAGACTGCAAGAGATATGAATCTTTTTGAAACATTTCAGACAGGTGGGTCCTCAGTAAGCGGGGCATATAATTCCCCACTGCGACTCACACCCTTGTTTGGGCCTTCCGAGCGGCCTATAGATTCCCATCAGAGAAGCCCATTTAGAAGTAACTACTTTTTTAGTAGAATTTAGAAGTAACTACTTATGTCGAGCTCTCCACGCAGCTATTTTAGCTTATAGTGCTAACTGGTCGGCCTGGAAAATGCGTCCTAGTCAGCCTATTTGTGTATTCTAAAGCCGAAGAATGACATCCATTGTGGAGGATTGACTCTCTCTGAATAGGAAAAGAAGTTCCAGAATATCCCAATGTGTTAATTTTTTGCCTATTTGAGAAAGTTATGTCTAAATATCTTTCAAGAAAGATAGAAAGATAGTTATGTCAGCAAATAAGACCTTTCACAATGCATTGGCTCACATGTTACCCTAGCTAGGTAAGATACGCAAGTACTACTCCAATGCATTGTCTCCTAGACTGTTCATAGTGGGGATAACATAGGTGGTAACATCACACGTCTCAAGGCATTTTGGTGACATGACATGACAATAAAATAAAATAAAAGTGATATGGTAACTATCTATGTTACCATAACATCACACATCCCAAAGCAATATGAGTCTACAACATAATTAATGACACATTGCATGAAACCACATCTAAGTTAATTACTACCCACTATGGAGATAGTAACTTAGACTAGTAACATGACATATGTTATTAGACTAAGTTACTCTCCATTATGAGCAGTCTTAAGCATTTTATCTACATTTAATGATTTTTGGGACATGCATGCATGCGATTGGGCTATGATCGATTGTATTTTGCATATGGTTCCGTGCAAGTGCAGTTTCTTAGCTAAGACCACTCATAGTGAGAGTAACTTAGCTAGTAACATCACACACTCCAAAGTATGTTGGTGATATTATTGTATCACGGAGAGGGAGGTGGTTAGGAAGCGCTGGACACATCCTGCTAGTGGAGAAGCCAAGCTAAACGTTGATGGGGCCTTTCTTGGCAAGGCATCATTGGTAGGAATGGTGCTCCGCGACCATTGTGGGTAGCCAATCTTCGCTGCGTGTTGAAATCTGCCACATTGTAATGACACCACAGAAGCAGAAATTATTGCCATTGATCGAGGAAGGCCTGCGACTGGCCTTGCATTGGACGCCGCTGAAGGTTAAAGTTGAATCTGACTACACCAAAGCTGTGGAGATGATCAGGGAATCCTTGCCAAACACCTCAGCTTAGGCGTTCAGAATTAGCGATATTTGTGATTTACTTAGGGTAGGGAAAGAGATGCTTGTATTGTTAAAGTTAGCCATGAACTAGCAAGACTAGGTAGAATTCAGGGTAGAACAGAGATTTGGCTTAGGGACATGCCCAGGTAGTTGCTGCGGCGATTTCCTTTGATTGTAATCCTACTGTGGCTTAATATATTCTCTTTCCCCCGCAAAAAAAGTCCTTACGGTAAGGTGTGACACGGGACAGGGGAACTAGAACCTAAGCTGTCGAGAGAGAAGTGGCCAGTAGAGGTCTTAGGCTGGGAATGAAAGAAGAGATCAGAATCTCAATATGCTTCTAGTGGCTGACATGCGTAATTATCACGATTTTCTCTGGCTTCTTGATTATTCGAGATGATAGAGGTACCATTATAGGCATCTTCCCCTAATTGGTGTTGGTGGGCTGGAAAGTGGAAAAGTACAACATGGATCGATCGAGCAAAGATGAAAATAATTGTTTTGGCCCGCAGAAATAAGACCAAAGCACCTTTTTCGATGTAAGACGCGATGGGATGGATGAAATATGAGAGCAGAGAGCAGAGCCGGGCTGTGGCATCTCGTGAAATATGAGAGCTAGATCTGAATCTCATTCGGTTGGCTCAGGTGACGATTTGCTCTTTTTTATCCTACTATATATATTCAAAACCATTACAGCAGTATGCCAGTATCTCCTAAGATAATATGCAGAGTCATGAAACTTAGATTATGATGTGTGTCTAGCTGTGCGTGATGAAAAAAAATGAAGAAATGAGGCAGAAGCACTCGTCTAATGAAACACAAACCAACGGAATGAAGATCCTTTGATCCGAGACCTCGGGGCCTGGTTCGTTCAACGTCGATGGTGTACTGCCAGCTTCAAAGGGTTAGTGTGGTCTGGCAAGCGGCAACGATGAGGTGTGGCCGGAAAGCGGGGACGATGTGGGGTGTTGGCTATGGAGAGATATTTTTTGGCGAGCGGTCGCCAGATCTAGGGTTCATCGAATTGGTAAAAACTGTGTGTGTCAGCCTCGGCCATGTGTGGCTTGGTAGTGCAATTGACTTGACTATTGGCCTATTGGGTTGTAGTTACTTTAACACCCTTGACCTTACACTATGTCCATGCGAAATAGTTCTATGATCCTCATGGGTAGAAGAGGAATTTAAATAGTTGTATGCAATTTCAACCACCCGCCAATGAAGACTGCAAGAGATATGAATCTTTTTGAAACATTTCAGACAGGTGGGTCCTCAGTAAGCGGGGCATATAATTCCCCACTGCGACTCACACCCTTGTTTGGGCCTTCCGAGCGGCCTATAGATTCCCATCAGAGAAGCCCATTTAGAAGTAACTACTTTTTTAGTAGAATTTAGAAGTAACTACTTATGTCGAGCTCTCCACGCAGCTATTTTAGCTTATAGTGCTAACTGGTCGGCCTGGAAAATGCGTCCTAGTCAGCCTATTTGTGTATTCTAAAGCCGAAGAATGACATCCATTGTGGAGGATTGACTCTCTCTGAATAGGAAAAGAAGTTCCAGAATATCCCAATGTGTTAATTTTTTGCCTATTTGAGAAAGTTATGTCTAAATATCTTTCAAGAAAGATAGAAAGATAGTTATGTCAGCAAATAAGACCTTTCACAATGCATTGGCTCACATGTTACCCTAGCTAGGTAAGATACGCAAGTACTACTCCAATGCATTGTCTCCTAGACTGTTCATAGTGGGGATAACATAGGTGGTAACATCACACGTCTCAAGGCATTTTGGTGACATGACATGACAATAAAATAAAATAAAAGTGATATGGTAACTATCTATGTTACCATAACATCACACATCCCAAAGCAATATGAGTCTACAACATAATTAATGACACATTGCATGAAACCACATCTAAGTTAATTACTACCCACTATGGAGATAGTAACTTAGACTAGTAACATGACATATGTTATTAGACTAAGTTACTCTCCATTATGAGCAGTCTTAAGCATTTTATCTACATTTAATGATTTTTGGGACATGCATGCATGCGATTGGGCTATGATCGATTGTATTTTGCATATGGTTCCGTGCAAGTGCAGTTTCTTAGCTAAGACCACTCATAGTGAGAGTAACTTAGCTAGTAACATCACACACCCCAAAGTATGTTGGTGATATTATTGTATCACGGAGAGGGAGGTGGTAACTAGCTATATATACTACCTCCATCCCAAGGCTTAAGGCTTATATTTTTTTGAAAAAGTCAAAGCAAGTAAAGTTTGACCCAAATTTTAGAATAATCTATCAATAAATAGATATTTTGTAGATAGCACATGAAAGTATATTTCATTATCTATATAATAATATCAATTTTGTATTTGACATGTTAATGATTTTTTATAAAAACTTAGTCAAACTTAACATAGTTTGACTTTCTGAAAAAAATAAGCCTTAAGCCTTTGGATGGAGGTAGTATATGCTCACAACGAGAAGTATCATGCACTAGTATCATGCATATGATACTAGTTTATGATACCACCTTTATAATGTATAGTATATATATTAAAGCAGTATCATAATTTCAACATATTTAATGTTTTGTTGAATCTCAATGCAAATTTGTGTACATAATGTATTTGGCATCAAGTTTTCTAGTTTTATGTGCTATGATACAGTATCTAACTATGATACCACTCTCACCTCTCTCCTCGTTAATTATTGTTGTGCCACATCAGATTTTTGCCAATATGGCACACATGATATATACTAGCTATATATATATATGATACTCCCACTGTGGCTAGTCTACGATACAACACTATCATATCTCCTCATCAACCATAGTGCCACATAAGCATTTTTCCTATGATACCGTGCTAAGATACAAAAGGATTCTGATTTCTTGTTTTTGGTTAATTAACCATGAATTTTGTTAATCCTAGGTATACTCTAGAATGATTAAATTTCCCTCAATATTAATGAAATTATTACTCTATTATAGATATACATGTAAATATGAATGTAGCCCTGCTAATCTATACTTCTTATAAAGCAAAACCCCACTAACTGCAATTAATGTTAGTCTATCTCTAGCTACTTGCAAGCCATCCACATCATCTATTCCATTAGCCAACCAAATATCCATGTCATCCCCACTAACATTCATTATTGATGTATCCTTGCATACAAGCTATCTATGTCACCATTTTTTGATTAAAATGTCCACATAGCTAATTTATAGCCATCAAATATAAAAAATAATGTGAATTAAATTTAGCATCTCAACTATTTTGGCAAATTGAATATTGCATACTTCTACAGACAATTCATATTACATATGTATTATACCATTTCATTTAGACAATATAATTTCTTAGAAGATTCCCGCTACAACGCGCGGGGTATCCTTCTAGTTTTGTGTGATAATTTATGTTGCCTTTTCCTAGGAGGTTGATCAAAGTTAATGAAGATTGACTTAACTAAGAAATGTCTTAACGCATTGGCAGAGCTACATATATATGTTCAGATTGACCAGGTTGCCATGCTCTAGAATAGGATCCCACCGCGCTGCCAAACCAAAATCCGTTTTAGGGTAGCATTTATGGTGTTTGAAAGTTAAAAAAAAACAATATTTACGAGGTATCTAGTGTAAACCCCTAGCTATATATTGGATCCGACAATCTCTTACCGTACATACACTAGCTTAATTATTTGAGGACATAGTGAGTGTACAACGGAAGTTTGTTTCATTGTAACTTGTATGATTCTTCCCTATGGACATTTACCCTTAATCTATTTTATTTAAATTTTCGAATAAGTCTCCACTTTTAAGATAAATATGGTGGAGGAAGATAAGCACATAAGGCTATCTTTTTTTGAAGTACTAACATAAGGCTATCTTATTGACTAATATAGCTGCTTAATTAATAAAAGGATTTGCTACAACGTGCTCAGTTTGCCCATTTATTAAGGTATAAGACTGGCAGGAGAGAAAGTAATCGCTAGTTTCCTCATTTGCCACTGCATATGCTCCCACGATTAAAGCACCTTACGCACGCGCTGGACTCCTCATTTCCTTAAACCTCCTCGTTTCTCGGGATATACCAACAGTTTTTCAGGATCGTGGGTTAATGTGGCCAGGTTTCGAGTAGTGGGAAGGGGAAAGTAGGGGAAAATTAGGGAGATAACTCAACCACAACCATCCGCGCCTTAAGCATTGAGTAATATCAGAAAAAAAATTGCGCCGTAAGTAGTGAGACGGAGGGAGTAGTGCACAATTCCAAACTATAAAACCTGCCATATTTTTTAATTTTTGTGCAGTCTACAATATATACTAAGATTATGTTGCACGTTTGTAGATTTCATCATTGTCTACATGCAGGATATTTTTCATTTTTTTCGAAACTTAAAACTATGAGTACGATTTGACAAGGGCTCCCATCAGTATGGGGTGAGCAAGCCCTCCCATCAGTATTAGAGGAATTCTACAAGGGCTACAAGACGACTAGATACATCACCAAAAAAGGTGATGTATGTCTCCTTCACCAAAACAACAGTACCTGTCTGAAACAAATACATGAACACAAGTACACCACCATAATAATACTAGTACATTAACACAAGTACGAGTAATATAATAAAGTAAGAGTACTACTCCCTCTAATCTAATTTAAACCTAAATAAAACTTAAACTTCATCCTAAACTTAAACTACTGCCTCGTCCTCGTTCTTCGCACATTTTTTGATCCAACACGGCCCAGAGTGCATGGCACGACACTGTTCATCGGTGGCATGCCATGGGCATGTCACCGGATCCGTGTCCGTCCGTGCCCGCTTCTCGTCCCTTGCTTCGCGCATCTAGCAGTGGTGCATGGCGGCCGGCGGCGTTGTCCCTGTGCTTCGAGCCTTTCCCGAGAAGCCTTCTTCTGGAAGAAGCGCGCTTGCTGGCGGGTGAACGCCTCATAATGGCGATGAGCTAAGTCCTCGTAGTGCTTCTGTTGGAAAGCCTCCAAGATCCGGAAGTCGTGCTCACGGTTCGCGTCGTTGTCGGAGCTGTACTCCGCGTCGGACTGCGGCTCCGGGTCCGGCTCCGGCTGCGGTGGTGGTGGATGCTGCCTGGAGAACCTCGTCGTCCGATGGCGCTGCATTTTTTAGGTGGAGAGGAGAGAATGGAACATCGGCGGTCCGTGGTGGAGATGAGAGGATAGCACCGCGGTGGTGGACGACGTAGGTACTTTATGGTGGTGGCAACTACCCGCATTTACGGCGGCGTAGGCGACTGGACGCCGCGTGGCCAGCTGCTGCCCTCGTGGCCGCCTCGGTTTCCGCGCGGGAGACCATTAAACGCGAATGACCAACCTTCCAGCGTCGCGGCCGATGCGAACCGTCGCGTCCTCTCGCTGACAAGGCGGCCCAGGATATTTTTAATTTTTTTTCGAAACTTAAAACTATGATTGATTTTTTTAAAAATAAAGTGCTACATGTAGCTCGGCCTCCGTTTACAGTTTTCGGCCTGGTGATTATCTTTCATATATTTTGCTTCTCGAGGAGTTGGAACTGAGATTTATTTAATGACATCAAATGTTTGAGAACGAAGTTAAGTTCTCATCAGTCCACAAATCGCACCCTAAATTTATGTCGCCATGGCAGCAGATCTGACAGGTGCATTTAGTTATTGCGACCATCCAATAATTAACACACATCAATTTCCGATGATACGCGGATACATAGCGATTCCTTGGCTTCCGGGCCAGCAGACCATCTGCTCATCCCCCGTCCATTTCGGATGGACGGACACGATTGCTCCTAGAGAGTCGAGGAGACGCCTGTGCCCGCCATATGCGGACAGTCAAAGTCAAAGAAACCCATTCGTCTAGCGACTATGACTATAAGGGCTAAACGCTAAACTCTCTCGTTCTATTCACTTTCTTCCTCTATCCACTTCAAACAAACATTTGTTCGTCGCTCTCTCCTCCAGCAATGTCGTTGGTCAAGGCCACGGAGAGACGGTTCCAGAAACCAAGTGGGCTCGCCGTCGCCGCCGCCGAAACGTGTTCGTGTTGTGCTCACCGGGTTAGTTTTCCTTCGCCATTTACTTTCGTTTCTTCTTGCCCGGGCTCAAGCTCTTTAAGAGTCTCTATACTTATACATCTTAAAGGGCTGGAAGTTCCAACGACACCCGTACTGCACCAACTTCCACGACCAAGGAATCGTCGTCGTCCGATGATTTCTAATGAGGACATCCCTACCACATTACTACCTCCGTCATTACAAGATGAAGATGATGCTGCTGTGAAGCTCAAGTCCAATGAAGTTAGGATTGGACCAATGACACGAGCTCGTGCGAAGCTACTTAAACAACATGTGAATTTGTTCCTAAGTGATGCTTTGATCGATGAGAACTTTATACTGTCTAAGTCGTATTACTTATGTATGATCAGGTATGAAGAGGAACCAAGCATCGAACGAGGAGGAGAGAGCATCTGGACAAGAAGTTGGACGTGAAGCTGGACATGGAGCTGGACATGAAGACATCCCATGGGCGCGCGAGGGAGGAGCAGGAGGCATGCGCGAGAGGAGGAGATCTTCAGGCCGGCGCCAAGCCCGGTCAGACCGGCCATGACGCCGGGCCACCCGGTCCCAGCCCCGGTCGGCCGGCTTCCACGCCGGACCAGCCCGGTCCAAACCGGGTTCCACGCTTGTGCCAGCCGGGGCATGTCCAGTAAGTCTGGATGCTCCACCCGATTGCCATCCGGTCCCTGGCCCGGTCCAAACCGGACCGGCCGGTCCTAGGCCTGGTCGACCGGCCCCCAGGCCGGCCGAGTCCGAGTCTGTCTCGATTAGATCTATTCTGGGTCGGTTATTACCGACCTGAGGTCGTCCTGAACCGCTATATAAGTGCCCAGGACGCCCCCAAAGTAGCTTTAGACCACGTTTAAGATAAACCCTAGTTCATAGTTGATTGCTTTGCAACTCTATTGAATCTCTACACCTTACTGCTTTGATTTGGTGTTGAGCACCTGAAAGTCTTGTGTGATCTGCTGTTCCATTGGGAATTAGACGGTTGCAACTTACCGCTTCGTGGTCGGCAGCTACGTACGCAAGTGTGTGGAGTTGCGAATATCTTGCAGGGTTGAGATCTGTTGCATTGGCGACAGGAACCAATCGAGAGATCTCGTTGCGTCATCCAAGTTATCTTCCACTTCATCGTCGTGTATCTCCGCTGTGTTCATCCCCTGATCATCATCACCACCGTTGCTTACTGAGAAGATCGGGCCACACCTTATCAATTTCAACCCGGCCCTACCCGGCTAAATGAGGTAGCACCAAGCACTGTGTAGTTATCTTCTTCTTCTTCTTCCTATGCGCTGACTTGCTACCGATGATTTCGCCCTAAAGGAAGCGGCGCCGACGATCGACACCACGGTCGCCATCTTGATGGAAAAAACGAGGAGCTCAGCTTAGAGTGTGATCGCCTCCGAGACGATTTGGCTGCCAAGAAGAAGAATTCGCAAAATCTTGTGGAGCTCATTTGCAGCCTTCACAATGAGCACGACATGTTGAAGAACAAGCTGATTAAGGAGAAACAGGAGAACATTTCATCAACGGAGAAAGCCAGCGGCATAATCAAGCATACGGGCCTCGAAAAAGACAAGTCTGATATAGAGCGCACATTCCTTATTCAGGATAAAGTAGAGCTCCTAAAGTTGAACCTTGAATATGCTGACATCGCCATCCTTGCCCACCACGAGAGGCAGAAGGCACAGGATAAGTTGATGGACATGATGTTGGAGAGATGCAGTGAAAGAGAAGAGACATTGAAAGAAATGAGCAGTTTGGTGAGATCAATGAGTGGCATCGGACAAACTTCGCAGAATCCGCCCCGGCTGAGCTCCAAAAAATTCCAACGGAACCAGCAATGCAAGTTATGCGCACCTACAACTTCTACTCATTGATTAGAGGTCGCACGACATGGCATTTTCCCTCGAAATCGTAGTAGTAATAGTTGTACTAGTTAGTATGTGACCTTTTTGTAAAATAATTTCTTACATGTATTAGAAACTACCCCTTCTCCTTTCTGGATGCCCTCTTCTGGACAAACCCCCTCGGGAAGGACAGTATATTTTGCACATCTCGCTAGTACTTCTAATTCCACCGCTTCTTATTTTTCTATTCCGTTAAATCGTTAATTAGATGACCAACTGATGGAAGTTGCGATAGATTAGACCAACAAGTGGTGAATTGTGCAAAAGATATGTCCAACTAGTATTTGATGCAAAAGAGTGATATGGAAATCTGGTGGAATCTTGAATTTCCTCTTCAGTGGTAGGCATGCTTCACTTATAGCTGGAGTACATTGCGGACCTGGTGCATTTCATCAGTACCGATCAACTATTTTTTCTTACCCCGGAAGAAAGGTAGTAGCCTTTTCAGTGAGATGTATTTTCAATGCTACGGAGTTGTCTGTTCACTGCTTGCTTTGTCTACTCAAACGTCTCGACTCCCCTCCCCCCTCCTCTGCGCATC
The DNA here is from genome assembly GCA_030979885.1 of Lolium multiflorum. Lineage (NCBI taxonomy): Eukaryota > Viridiplantae > Streptophyta > Magnoliopsida > Poales > Poaceae > Lolium > Lolium multiflorum. The sequence goes on along the minus strand of CM061748.1, from coordinate 116,075,021 downwards.
TGTCAAATATTCTGCCTCCTATTAAAAACAACATTGCCACCACTCGTGGGCCCCGCGCCTCGGAGACGCAACGGAGGAGTGCCCTCCCGCTGCCTAGGCTTTTGGCCCGAGGCTATCCAGCGGGAATTGATGCTTCTCCATCGGAGTGTAGGACGAATGACAGAGGAAGATTCGGGAGATAACAAATGTAGCAATACTGATATTCTATGGTCCAACATGCGAAGCTGCCATTTACTAGTGAACACTAGTAAACTGCACCTGCTTCGCATGGTAATTATTATTATTTTGTGGGACAATTCTAACATTATCATGGCATAATAATAACGGTTTTGCTATGTCTCAATCAACTGAGAATTTCTTAAGTCTATGTCACTTACAAAAAAGTACTTGAGTTGCACTTTTCTATTAAAAAAGTGCAATTGCACTTTTCCACCAGAAATGTGCAATTGGACCAAGTTGCACTTTTCTTTGAACTGCAGTTGCACTTTTCTGAGGTAACTTAGACTTAAGAAAATCTCAGTCAACTGAGACATAGACACACCCTAATAATAATAAGGGTTAAGTGCATTTTTGGTCCCTCGTGTCTTGCAGAAGTCTAACTTTGGTGCCTCAACTTTGTTTTGATCTAAACATGCCCTCAAATTCTTAATTAATTTAAATTTTGGTCCATGGAAGTGGTTTTTTTTTTTTTTTTACACAATTACAGTAGGGAAAGGCTCCCTACTGTGTCATTTTCTATTAAATAATGGGATGGATATGTACAATGGTGAAGTACTTATTACATGCTCATAGGGTGTCAATCCATGATTGCATCCCTTCCTTAAGACTAGGCTTAGCTCTATGCATAGTTAAAGTGAAAGTGGCTCTAAATTTGCTAATACATCTCTGAATATTTGGAGGATTCCCATTGAATATAGCATCATTCCGCTGGTCCCAAATACTCCAACATCCGATGATCATAATCTCCATAAAGAAATCCAGGGACATCCTTCTTTTGGCATCTTGCATCATCTGATAGAGATTCAGATCAACATTCCATTCTATACCTAGAGCCCACCAGAAGCTTTGACTGAAAGTACATTCAAAGAATAAGTGCATATTTGTTTCCTCAGGACAAGTCTCACATAAGATACAATCAGAGAACTCCACATAAAAGTGTTTGTGCTTCATCATTTCCTTTGTGTTGAGTCTTCCATTGAGTAAGAGCCAGGCAAAAAATTTATGCCTAGGAATGTTACAAGCTTTCCATATTGAAGTGATGCAATCTGGTGGTGAGTGATTGCCAATAAGTTCCTTGTAAACTTTCTTTGTGGAAAAATTACTGCCCCAATTGAAAGACCAAATATCATCCATTGCTGTAATGTTTAAGTTCAGTAATTCCTGCTCCAAATTATGTAATTCTTCATGAGCAATAGTGCTGAGGGGAAGATGGAACATATCATATATATTTTCATTAGCAATGTCAACTGCCTTTTTGATTGTGATCTTTTGATTCTTAGCAAATGAATACAAATGTGGATATATGTCCTGCCTGATATCACTGTTCCAGCTGTCCTTCCATAGGATTACTGATTTTCCATTATTTATATCCACCTCACTCATCTCCTTATATTTATCCTGAAAAGTCAGACAGTCTCTCCACCAGAAGGATGCCTTTGTGCTAATTGTTTGTGGAGTACCTCTGTTTTCATAATAAGCATGCCATATCAATTTGACCCAGGGGATGTCTGCATTGTTATAGAATTTGTGTAAGTTTTTCATGAGAAGTGCCTGATTCTGTATTCTGAGGTTCAAGATTCCTAGCCCTCCCTGATCTTTTGGTTTGCACATCATGTCCCAACTTGCCAAGCATTTTCCTTGAATTTTATTTTCTCTGTCTGACCAAAGAAACTGTCTTCCACTCTTTTCAAAGTGAACAAATATAGTGACAGGTACTTTAAAGGAACACATTGCATACATAGGTAATGACTGAATCACTGAATTTAATAAAGTGAGCTTTCCAGTATAGGACATCAGTGATGAAATTCCAGATAGCTTCTTATCAATTCTTGATACCATAGGCATAAGGTCGGATACTGATGGCCTTGTTGTTCCCAGAGGTAATCCCAAATATGTAAAGGGCAAGCTCTCTACCTTGCATCCAAATATATTAGCCAGCTCAGTAGCCCTTACATTATCAATATTGATTGGCACAAGGGTAGTCTTGTGATAATTCACATGTAATCCAGTGGATGCACTGAATATTTGCAGAATATTCTTCAGGTGGATGAGTTGGTTATTATCAGCTGGCATAATCATAAGTGTATCATCTGCATATTGAACTATAGGAAATTTCTGTCCAAAGTCATCAGCCAGTGGGAGATTAATAATTCCATTCTGCCATGCATCATTGATTGCACTTTGTAACAAATCTGCAGTATTTACAAATAAAATAGGTGATAGAGGATCCCCTTGTCTCACACCTCTTTTGCAAATTATTTTCTTCCCTGGCACCCCATTTAGCAATACTGATGTAGATGCTGAGTGTAAAATATTGGATACAAGTTTGATCCACTTTTGTCCAAATCCTCTTGCTCTCAACATGCTAATGACTGCATTATAATCCACCTTATCAAATGCCTTCTCAAAGTCTATTTTGAGTATAATGATGGGTCTCTTGGATAAATGACATATATGTAGATACTCAAATGTCCAACCAAGACAATCCTGAATATTCCTCCCTTTAATAAATCCATACTGGTTCTGGTGAACTAATGAAATAATCTCCTTCTGCATTCTATTAGCCATGAGCTTTGTAATAATTTTGAGGGGAAGACTAACCAAGGATATTGGTCTAAAATCATTCATATTCTCAGGGTCTGCTACCTTAGGTATAAGAGTGATAAAGGCAGTATTGATACATTCCAGATTGATTTTTTCATTATAGAAATCATCTATCAATTTATAAAAATCCTCTTTAATAGTTTGCCAACACTTCTTCACGAATTTTCCATTAAAACCATCAGGCCCTGGGGCTTTATCAGTGGGAAATTCCTTTATAACAGCATCAATTTCATCCCTAGTGAATGGAGCATCCAGATGTGCCAAGTCCCTTGGATGAATAATATTTTCAAGATTGATATGCATTTGTGCATTTTCACTAACTCCCAATCTTTCCTTGTATGATTCCCAAATGATTGCAGCTTTATGATCATGATTATACACAATTGTCCCATCAGCAGCTTTAATAGAGGTAATCAAGTTTCTTCTATAGCTCTTAGTTGCAATAGTGTGGAAATATCTTGTGTTTTCATCTCCAAGGGTAGCCCATCTGATTTTAGCTCTATTCTTCCAATAAATTCTTTTTGCTTCCAATAATTTTCTTGTATGATTATTCAGAATTCTTTGGAAATTCTTCTCCACAGTAGATAATCTTCTCTGATCCTCCAATCCATCCAAAAGAGCTAGAGTATAGTTGCACTTGGTAATGATTTTAGTCAAATTAGAAAAATTTCTGCTCCATTTCTTCAGCCCAACTCTAAGCTTCTTGAATTTGCCATTTAACATAAGAGCAGAATCATTTCTGTAGGCAGCTGTTTCCCAATTTACTTTCACAATATCTAGAAAACCATCAAAATCTATCCAATAGTCCTCGAATCTGAACAGGTTTGTTTTTGGAATATCTGTACCAATTTGAACATGTATAGGAGTATGGTCAGAACCCAATCTTGAGAGTGGATAGGACAAAGTATTGGGAAATTCAGATGTCCATGAGGCAGAGGTAAACACCCAATCAAGTTTTTCCAAGAGTGGATTTTGCTGCATATTGCTCCATGTGTAGGATCTTCCCTTTAATGGTATTTCTTCAAGATCATGAACTTGTATGACAGTGTTGAAGAGTAACATATTATTTGTGTCACCTCCACTTCTATTCCTATCACCTGGATTTCTGATTAGATTAAAGTCACCCATAATCATCCAGTAGTGATAATCGGAAGAGTCAAGATCTGCCATCCAATTAAAAAGTCCTCTCTGTTTTCATTGTGAGCAGGTCCATAGATGTTGGTTAGATACCAGGTTTTGCCAGACATTTTACATTTGAATTTCACAGTAACTTGAAATATGCTTTGAGAAATAATTGTGCCCTCAAAGAGATTCCCATTCCATATTGTAATAATGCCACCAGAGCTACCAATTGAGGGGGTGAAAGCATATTTGTTGAACTTCTTGTGGCAAAAGTTCCTCATGTATGATAATTCAAAATGTTCCCTTTTTGTTTCTTGTAAGCAGATAATATTGCAGTTGCATTCTTCCACTCTTTGTTTGATATCATCCCACCTTTCTTGAGAATTAATCCCTCTAATATTCCAGTTTAGTATATTCCATGAGATCCTCATTTAATAAACTCCTCTGTGATAAAAACAACCCAGTGGCAGCATAACTAACCACTCATAACCAATATTATACCCAGATAAAATCCCTTTCATGTAAAAATTCATGATACCAACACAGATCATAAATGCTGCACATATATGCCTCCTCATACACCAGAAATCACCAATACTGATATGACAATAACAGTAGCAACTCATAAAGATAATGATAATAACCATAGTATAGATATCCATTATTACAGGACCATAATGAGCACCCTTACTGTCACCACATAAGTGTTTGAAACCATCATCAAATGTGACAAAAGTATTGCCACAAATTACAAAAGTATTGTCCTCCATTAATGAAGAACAGCTGAGACATGAAAGTAAACTAGGGATAACTAGGTTGTATAACAGACAACCCAACTGATCAGGATTAAGTTGGCAATACATTTAGCCACTTTTGTCAAGGAGTTTTTCATCAGTCACCTCACTAGGAGGGATCTGGCACTGTTCCACTGCAATATTCTGAATTATCTTGATTGGTAGCTCTGGGGGAGGGGGGCAGTCCTATCAATAATGTCCACATCAAACTCAGAGTTGAGATTTTTCTTAGCAACCTTAGTAGTTGCCTTTTTCTTCCCTTTTTCTTTTTCCTTGCCTTTTCCTTGTCTAGCTTCAGCCTGCTGTTCTTTCTCAAGCTCTCTTGCCATTGCTGCATCTGCAGCTTCCTTATCCTTGTAACCAGCAGAGATAACAGCAATTCTTCTACTGCGCCTGACTTCCTTGACATCCACAGGGGCTTGTTCATTTTTCCTCTTGCCAACAGGTGTCTCCATAGCAGTGGTGTTGGTCTCATACACAGCATCAGACATAGCCACATCAGGGATTTCTTCAGTGGGAAGAGACTGTGAAGGTTGAACTGTAGCAGCATTGTCTTGATTATCATAGATCTCAGATATGATGACAGAGGATTCATTTGCAGGTGCCTGCTGTGCAGTGAACACTGTGACAACACATTTTCTTTCTGAATATTCTTCAGTAGTAACATCAATCATCTGGATTCGAGCTCCTGTGACATTTTCATTACCCAATTTGCCCAAAGCATCTGGGAAAGCACTAAGGACATCTGTGAGCATGCTATGATATGCTGCAAGAGCATCAACTGCCTCCACAGCAGGCTCAATATCCTGGTTATGACTGTTTTGACTATTTTGCACAGAGGCTTGAGGAGGGGTATGCACCATGGGCTCCCCATCAGCAGCAGCAGCTGGAGCAGCATTACCACCAGGTGCAACATTTCCTTGATTTGGTGCAACATTATCCTGCATCTCATTGTTGGCATTGTTGTCATGGACCAGATCATCCCAAATACCACCAAAGGGAATGTTTGGTAGTGGATGAGGGTTTCCTCCATCAGGTGGCAGAGGATCTTCATCACCACCAAGTCCTCCAATGAGCTTGGCTTGCAGAATATAATTGACCACAGTCCAAGAGTGACCATGGCCCTCATCACTAGTATTCTGACATAGCACCAGACTGATAGGGACCTCCAGGAGATCAGGAACTCTAACCTTAACTAGGATTCTAGCTCTGTTTGATCCATCACGATTCCAGACCAAAAATTTGCCAAATTCACTAACAGATTCCTTAATCTTTTCAACATGCCATGCCTCTTGGGGGTAGTTAACCATCATAAGCCAAACATCATGTGTAAAAGTGCAATTTCTATGGTTCAGTCCACGATCCTGGGGAATAACCCTTAAGATACTATCACCAATGAAGAAGGGACTACGATCTATCGCAGCATCTCTAGAGCAAGTGTCAGAGAACTGAACTAATGCCGCACCCATAGCTGACCTTGTCATCTGACGAACGTGGTAACCCTGATTGTTGAGGAAGCCACGAATGAGAGCAGCATCTCCAGTGAACTGCGCAGGGTCAGATTCAGGCTCGAGGACGACGATTGCCCAGTCATCGCAGTTGAGCAGAGGTGTGTTGGTGAAGACGTGAAAAGCCCTGCGTCGGCGATGAACACAGTGCGGCACAATGTCCGCGCCAGGAGGGAGATGAGGGTGAGGGTCACAGGGGTAGTTCGCCATCAGGCCACCGTCGCCAGGACGGAGGCAACAAGCAGGAGGGGGTGGCGGCGGTGGTGGCGGTGATGGCGGTGCAGCAGATGCAAAAGGGTTGGGAGGCGGAGCGGCAGAGGAAGGGGCAGGGGATGAATGCGTCTCTATCCCAGGTGGTTTAGATTTAATGCGAAAAATCAGTGTTTTTCCTTTTTTCCGTAGGCAGTTTTTTTTGATATGTCCATAATTGTAACAACCTCGGCATCTCACCTGGGATTTGCAAGTGGGCCGCAAGTGGGAGGGGTCCAAGCATCTCGAGCAGCCCAAAAGCGGAGGAGGGGAGGGGGGAGGGAACTGGGCCGATGGGTGGACAAGTGGTGGGGTGGGCTGCGGAGGCGGCTGCCGAATGGGCTGGGGTGGAGGGGATGGAGTTGGCGAGACGTGAGATGGGCTGGGAGAAGCGGAGTCATGCCTATTCAAAAAAATAGGTGAGCGGGAATCCAGCGCGTGATCCGAGGATCGTGGATCTTGGCATGGACGAGCAACCACGTCGACGAAAGAACGATGAGATCTAATCGGCACAGAATTTGCACCAGTGAGAGGATTTCGACGATGAGATACCAACTGCCACTCCATGGATTGCTCAGATAACCATGAACGGTGTTCAAAACGCCAATTAGGTCCACCAGATCCCCAAAGGTGGAAAAAGCATGTGAAAGATGGGCATGCAAAAGAATGGAGACGGTAGATGAAAAAACCAATAGCCTTGGAATTCACCGTGAATCTGAAAACTCTGTCCCTCAAGTATGTGATCCGGAGGCTAGCTCCCAAGGATCCAATGCAAGATTGGAGGGCAACCTCAATAAGCGGCAGATCTAAACGAAAGGTGGCCCTCCCAAAGGATACCACCAAATGAAAACCATCGGCAGAGGTAGGATGGATCGGGGTAGAAAAGATGGAGAAGATCTTACGTGAGAGATTAGATCCATGGGTGAAGTCCAACGAGGAGGAGAGACCTTGAGGATCCATCCTTGCATCACCTTAGTGGAAGAGGCCATGGATGGTCGTGGAGATGGTCGCCGTGGGAGTCGCCTGGGAGGTGGAGGTGGAGGTGGGAGCCATCTTTAAATGTTCTCCATGGAAGTGGTTTAACGATGGTTTACCGGTTTTTTACTCTCTCCTTTTGCCACCGTGATCACATTTGGATAGGTTTAGGTCACGTAGGACCATCTCATCTCGAGATCATTAATGCATTTAGCATTACGAATGTTCGCTGGCGATCGTGATCATTATCCTTATGGTGTGTAACAACCCTTACTCTTCTCCAACACCTAGCGACGACACCTCACACTATGAGGGCGGATAAACCGGGCGGAAAAGGCAGAAGCGGAAGACATGAGAAGGCTTTTGCGTCGGGAGGAAAGGCAGAAGCGACTGAAGTGGCGAGGACGGTTGCACCGAGCAAGAAAGACCGAGGCGATGCACATGTGTATATATTAGGGCAACGAAATTTCTTCTATTTGTGGACTTAGGACAAATGATCCCACTTAGATTAAAACTGGCCAGTTTTATCCACGATGGAAAAAAGAGTGTCAAAATCAAGTCAACCATCTTTAAACCGTTGGCAAGGACCAAATTAGACTTAATTAATAATTTGAGGTCAAATTTACAGTAAATAGAGTTAGGGGAATAAAATTAGACTTTGGCAAGATTTTAGGGGCCAAAAGAGCACTTTACCCTAATAATAATATCTCGTATTACTTGAAATCTGGATATAACAGTTGTTTTGGCTTTGAAATAATTAATTATTGGATACTTAGAAGTAACAACAACTCTAGATATAATACTTGTTTCGCATGACTGAGCTTTGCCACTTTCTTGTACTATTTACATTAGTAACTCTAGATATAATACTTGTTTCGCATGACTGGCACCTTTGCCATGTGTTGATTATTGTCTCTACTTCCTAAAAGTTACATTAAACTACAATACAATAGTGCATGAAATGACCGGATTGCTTAGTTTCATAATCTATACTACTTTTATAATGCAAAATCTCACTAACTACAATTAATATTAATTAGTCTATCTTCACATGCAGATCATCCACATCATCTATTCCATTAGCCTATCAAATATCCATGTTATCCCCACTAACATTTATTGTTGATATATCTTTACATGCAAGCTATCCATGTTACCAATTTTGTCCCTCCAATCGTCCACATCACCACTTTATAGCCATAAAAATATACAACAACTTGCTTTATACAATATATTTTCCTAGAAAATTTCCGCCGCAGCGCGTGGGGTATGTTTCTAGTATCTAATATTATATTTTGATGGTATAACCTTAAGTTATTAACTGTACGTAGTAAATAGCAGTATTGAAATTCTATGGTCATTTACACCGTGTGGCAAGTGTTGGGACGAGTTAACCCCATTTTGCAACTAGTGGGACTAAATTGAATGTAGCGAACAACTATTGGGACTATGGGTGCTCTAAACAAATCTAGTACAACTTTGTACTCCCTCCGGTCTCTTTTATTAGTTTACTCGAGATTTAGTATAACTTTGTACTAAATTTGAGTCAATTAAAAAGGACGGAAGGGAGTATTATGTAAACTTAGTGAAAATCCATGAAATGTAGTTTGACCTAAGATAAAACAAAAATCCCAAATTTTGATTGTTGTGTTCTTTAGACTTAGATCAGTCGTGAATATTAGTGACCCACTACGGGGTCTAGCTTAGATTAGGAAATTAGAGACCGGGACACAAAATCTACAGACAATGTTGCCCTGATTTTTCTGACACAAGTCTGATGGCCGCATTTACTACGGCCAGTGTCCTCTCTCTCACCCTCCTCTCTCTCTCTCGCTCCTCTAAGAATCGCGCGTGGGTACGCGCGTGTTGTTCAGAGAGGGGCACGCTGCATCAAAGTAATTTATTGGGCCACCGCGAATCTGCCCTGCACAATGGACCGTTAGATTGCTCTATCCAACGGTGTAGACGTAGCGAAGTTGTCATATATTTGAAGGCACTAATGTGTGCCACTATATTTGAAGGCACTAGTATGTGCTATGCACGTGATAGCTGATGCCAAGCTGAATATAAGATCATCTATATTACAGATCAAAAAATATGTACTCCCTCCATTCACAAAAGAGTGTACCTGCAGAATTTCCAAGACAAATTATTACCATTTTGATTTCCGTGAGATGAGAAATAAATCATTTTTACTACTATAAATATGCATGGGAAAATTTGCTACATGACACCGTTATTTTCTGGCGTTTGCTAAAACACACCACTCGATTATGTCTTTGCCACGTACCATTACAATTATGTGGCACATTTGCAAAACACACCACGTGGCTAAAAAAGGGAAGTTTTTGCACTTTTCCCTGGAATGACTGGTTTTGAAGGGCATAGTGAAAAAGTTTCCGCTTTTAGCCAGGTGGTATATATCTTCTGTGTCACATAATTATAATGGTACCTGGCAAGGACATAATAGAGCGGTGTACGTGTTTCAGCAAACGCCAGAAAATAACGGTGTCGTGTGGCAATTTTTCCCAATATATGCATTGGGAAGGTAGGAGTACACTCTTTTATGGACAAAGTTTTAGTCTAAATATCCCCTTGATGGTCCGAAAATCAATTTCAAATTTGCTAAATGTGCTTTCGTATGCTTATAGAAAATTGGTGTACTATATAGTGGTATCGATATATAGATGAAGGATCGAACGATCCAAATGCATTATTAGCGGTTCGGCTACTGGCAACTGGTTATGCCACCTACATACCTTTCGAGCTTGCTTGTGCTAGTATTCGGCTGTCTTGGTTGTATTAATTAGTGTTGTCTAGGGGGAGAAGGAGTTGGGCCCGATTGCATGCGCGTTGTGTGTTTTACATCTAGGGTCCTTAGTGCAAACAATGAGGACTTTGTTGTAATTTCTATTTTTCTTATAACTAGCTAGTATGTAGTGCAAATTGTAACTCCCCCTTATTATCATTACAGCTCTTGTCGGGCAGATACTTACTCACCTTAGCATAAGACGAATAACAAATGAAGAGTTTGGGGGATAACAATTCTAGCGCAAGTACGAATGAATCTATTTAGATAATTACATAAAAATATCGCAACGATATATTTAATTAACTCTAACCCTAACCCTAACTCCAAAGTGTCGTAGAAAAAACTATATGTAGTTCTTTCTACCACACTTTAAGATTCCATCCTGATCCCTTTCATTTAAGACTTGCATTTTTTATTTAGTCGTCCCTTTTCGCATGTCTTCAATGATTAAGTAGAATTATATCATTTGACATGCATAGACACGTACATAAATATTTTTTCACACGCATCCCACGTAATAAGGATTAAGAAAGGGTTTAACCTTTTGTTCCCATATCTCAACTGGTCACATCTATTTTCATGGTTTAACTTCTGAACAATATTTAGAACATAACTTTTGTATAACAATATTGAAAATCTAAATGGGTCGTCACATGCATGCGAAAAGCGCGTGTGCCATTAGAAAAGCTAAAATCCAAACATTTAGTCATCTCCACCGATCACCCCCTATATATATAGCATAGGTACTTTACACCTCACTGCTTCCCATCACACTTCAAATCTATAATATTTATAAAGTTCATCCCCACTAAGATACATTTAATGTTTGCAAGCTGAAATCTGGTGCAGCCACATCATCTCAATTGTTTGTATCCATCGGATTTTTAATCTACGGTTCTTAGTTATCCATAGGCTGGCGACACATGGAGCGATTCCACGTATTCCTATTGCTGCGATGGTAAAAGCACATAATTGATTAACCCAAAAAACTGCAATCAATTGTTATTATTTCCAGCTTTTACGAGAGCGTCATCTCCTCCATGCACTCTTCGCTTCCACTTCACTTTTATTTACGCTGTTTATTTGTATTCCACTATGTCTTCTCCAATTCCACTCACGGTAATAAATCAGAGGATATTGATGCATTCCCTCCTTACTTTTCATCTCTTCCCTTTAAAATAAGCATCCGTATTGCAGATTGCCTCACACCACCCACTGCGTCAGGTACCTAGATTGCCGGCACAAAAAAGTGTCGGCAAACACTAGTAGAAAACCTCTCATCCATCTAAGCCATTGGTACCGGTTCCCTTACGAACCGGTACCAATGGGGTCATCTGTACCGGTTCAAGGGCTCTGGCGGGCGAGGATATTTGGTACCGGTTCGTGAGGAGCTTTCGTACCGGTTCGTGTTAGGAACCGGTACGAAACGTCTTCGCCCAAAATTCAGACGCGTGGTGGGGCCCGGGCTGGACCTTTGGTACCGGTTCCTAACACGAACCGGTACCAAAGGTTACCCGGCTATATCAAATCGCCCGATCCCTTCCCGAGCCCCTGCAGGCTCTCATTTTTCTCTTCTCCTTCACACTCTAAATTTTGCTCCACCTCTCACACTCCAATAATCTTCATTTTTCTCCACCATTTTAACAAGATTAACGGCACCCATCTATCTAAGGGTTAGCAATATCATCCTTCCTTCCGGCGTTCCTAATTTAGCTAATTTCTTTGGTAGTTTTAACTCGTACTATTTTGTAGTGCAAGCAAGGTGTTCGATGAAATGCCTAAGTTAGTGATTTTATTTTTTTATATGCAATTTGAGCTGAAATTATGGTATGTTTTGTAGGTTTTAATTAGTATCATCCCCGTCCTTACCGCCGTCGATCGCCAGCGTCGTCCCCTAGCCGGCACGGTACCACCTCGGTGAGCCCCTCTTCTTTTTTATAAAAAACAATTAGTTTTATGTGATGAACTTGAATATTAATTAAGTTGGTCACTCATATATCCATGATGTTGTGTACTTAATGATTTTTGATATACATATAAAATGCAGATGAGTCGACAATGGATGTACGGTGACCGGTGCCATCCCGAGTTCATTACTGGCATGCATTATTTTCTCAACGTGGCTGAGGCAAACAGGCGGTCGAATGGTTTCATGTATTGTCCATGTAGTTCCTGTAAGAATATGAAGGATTACCCTACCTCGAAGACCCTTCACATCCACCTGCTGGAGAATGGTTTCATGCCTAGCTATAATTGTTGGACCAAGCACGAAGAAAGAGGGGTTATATTGGAAGACAACGAAGAAGAAGAGGATAGTGACAACTATCCCTTATTCACTGAAGACGGTGGTAGTAGAATGGGGGAAGACGAAGCTGAAGAAGAGCCCATTTTCGATGAGCCGATTTTTGATGACCCGGATGACGATTTGGGTCGGGCCATTCTTGATGCGAAGATGAACTGCGGAAATGAAAAGGAGAGGTTGAAGTTGGAGAAAATGTTAGAGGATCACAACAAACTGTTGTACCCAAATTGCGAAAATGGTCAGAAAAAGCTGGGTACCACGCTGGAATTGCTGCAGTGGAAGGCAGAGAATGGTACTTCTGACAAGGGATTTGAAAAGTTGCTGAAAATAATAAAGAAGATGCTTCCAGGGGAGAACGTGTTGCCCTCTAGCACGTACGAAGCAAAGAAGGTTGTCTTCTAGAGGGTGCAGAAGATACATGCATGCATCAATGACTGCATCCTCTACCGCGGGAGTACGAGAATTTGAATGCATGCCCGGTATGTAGTGCATTGAGGTATAAGATCAGGCGAGATGACCCTGGCGATGTTGAGGGTGAGTCCACCCCAGGAAGAGGGTTCTGCGAAGGTGATGTGGTATGCTCCTATAATACCACGGTTGAAACGTTTGTTCCAACAAAGAGCATGCCAAGTTGTTGCGATGGCACAAAGAGGACCGTAAGAAAGATGTGATGCTGAGACACCCCGCGACGGGTCGCAGTGGAGAAAAATCGACAGAGAGTTCAAGTCATTTTCAGATGACGCAGGGAACATAAGATTTGGTCTAAGTACAAATGGCTTTAATCCTTTCGGGAGCAGAGCTCCAGTCATAGCACCTGGCCAGTGACTCTATGTATCTATAACCTTCCTCCTTAGTTGTGCATGAAGCGGAAGTTCATTATGATGCCAGTGCTCATCCAGGGCCCGAAGCAACCCGGCAACGACATTGATGTGTACCTGAGGCCATTGGTTGAAGAACTTTTAGAGTTGTGGCGTGTCGAAGGTGTACCTGTGTGGGATGAGCACGAACAAAAGGAATTTAACCTACGAGCGTTGTTATTTGTAACCATCAATGATTGGCCTGCTCTTGGTAACATTTCAGGGCAGTCAAACAAGGGATACAATGCATGCACACACTGTTTAGGTGAGACTGATAGTAATTATTTGGGAAACAAGAATGTGTACCTGGGGCATCGTCGATTTCTTCCAAAACAACATCACGTCAGAAAGAGAGGAAAGCATTTCGGAGGTGAGGCAGATAACCGAACGAAGCCTACCCGCCCTAATGGGGAAGTTATATATGATATGGTCAAGGATTTAAAAGTGATCTTTGGAAAGGGTCCCGGCGGACAATCTGTTCCGCATGATGTTGACGGACACGTACCCATGTGGAAGAAGAAGTCGATATTTTGGGAGCTACCCTACTGGAAATTCTTAGAGGTTCACTCTGCAATCGACGTGATGCACGTGACGAAAAATCTTTGCGTGAACCTGCTAAACTTCTTGGGCGTGTATGGGAAGACAAAAGATACACCGGAAGCACGGCAGGACCAGCAAAGTATCCACGAAGGAAACAACCTGAATCCAGAGAAGTATCAAGGTCCTGCCAGCTATGCTCTTACCAAAGAGGAGAAGGAGATTTTTTTGAAGTCCTGAGTAGCATCAAGGTCCCGTCTGGCTTCTCGTCGAATATAAAGGGAATAATAAACATGTCGGAGAAAAAGTTTCAAAACCTAAAGTCTCATGACTGCCACGTGATTATGACACAATTACTTCCGGTTGCATTGAGGGGGCTTCTGCCGGAAAATGTTCGAGTACCCATTGTGAAGCTATGTGCGTTCCTCAATGCAATTTCTCAGAAGGTGATCAATCCACTTACTCTACAAAATTTACAGAAGGATGTGGTCCAATGTCTAGTCAGCTTCGAGTTGGTGTTCCCACCATCCTTCTTCAATATTATGACACATCTCCTAGTTCACCTGGTCGAAGAGATTGGCGTTCTCGGTCCTGTATTTCTACACAACATGTTCCCCTTTGAGAGATTCATGGGAGTCTTAAAGAAGTACGTTCATAACCGTGCTAGGCCAGAAGGAAGCATCTCCAAGGGCTATGGAACAGAGGAGGTCATTGAGTTTTGTGTTGACTTTATTCCTGACCTTAAGCCGATCGGTGTTCCTGAATCGCGCTATGAGGGGAGACTGCGTGGAAAAGGCACGCTAGGAAAGAAATCAGCAACGTGTATGGACGGACATTCTTTCACTCAAGCACACTACACAGTTCTACTTAATTCCATCTTGGTGGCTCCGTACAAAGAGGAACACAAGGAGATCTTACGCTCTAAATACCCGGAGCAACGTGAAGATTGGATTGATGGAGAACACATGAAGACTTTCGGCGGTTGGTTGCAAACACGTCTCATGAATGTCACCGATGACGAGCAGCTGTACTTGTTGGCCAAGCAACCATCTTCTACTATATCGACATTTCAAGGGTACGAGATTAATGGGAACACATTTTACACTTTCGCCCAAGACAAAAAGAGACACCAACCAAAACAGTGGTGTCCGCTTTGATGCAGAAGATGGCAATGGGAACAAGGTCACATATTATGGATACATAGAGGAGATATGGGAACTTGACTATGGACCTAATTTCAAGGTCCCTTTGTTCCGTGTAAATGGTTCAACCTGAAAGACGGGGCAGGTAGACCCGCACGGAATGACTACAGTGGATTTCAAGAATCTTGGGTACGACACCGAACCATTCGTCCTAGCCAGTGAAGTGGCTCAGGTTTTTTATGTGAAGGATATGTCTAGCAAACCGGAAAAAGAAAAGAAAGGCAAGAGGACACATCATACGATGAGCCAAAGCGGCACATAGTTCTTTCAGGAAAAAGAAACATCGTGGGAGTAGAGGACAAGACAGACATGTCGAAGATTATAATAAGTTTGACGATATTCCACCCTTCAAGGTAAAAATTGACCCAAGCATCATCTTAAACAATGAAGATTGTCCATGGTTGCGTCGCAGTAAGAAGAAAGGGAAACGGGCGAAGAAAACTCAGAAGACTAGAGCAGATGGAGTATAACTTGTGTATCTCAATATGGAAATCACTTTTGTGTAATGATGTTACTGTATGTAAGATATTAACAATGGAGATGGTTGGCTTGTTTTACTAGTTAAGTCACGGGCTTGCAGGGAAATTTTCCGAGGCGGAACTTTCGAATATGCCATATATAGGGCATGTGCACCAAGGGCATATTCGAGAAGTTCCGCCACAGATTTCCCAACCCTTTCCCCAACATTGTTAGAGGAGATGGAGTCTTCCACGGGCTTGCAGGGAAATTTTTCCGAGGCGGAACTTCCGAAGATGCCATAGGGCGTGTGCACCAAGGGCATCTTCGACAAGTTCCGCCACGGGAGATTTCCCAACCCTTTCCCCATCCATGGTGATGAAACTCTCCATCCATGTTGGCTTGTTGAGCTGCTTCCCATGGTCTATCGATGCTCCTTTTATAGGCGAGCGTCCTTATCCGCCGACACTTTAGTACCGGTTGCGGACACCAACCGGTACTAAAGGTTACCCACGCGTCCTTATCCCACCGACGCGTCGTGCGCTACATACTTTATCTCATCGAGCAGGGCGTCCTTATCCCGCCGACAGTTTTAGTACCGGTTGCACCCACCAACCGGTACTAAAGGTTACCCACGCGTCCTTATCCCACCGACAACTTTAGTACCGGTTGCACCCACCAACCGGTACTAAAGGTTTGCCTCGATCTGTCTTCCCGCCTATTTTCTTCCCGCGCTTTCCACCGGTTCCCGCCTGTCTTCCCGCCATTTTTTCACTATATATATGTAGGCTTGGCCACCATTTACATATCACATCTAGACTCATCATTCTCTCCCATGGCTTCCATCGCAATATCTCTAACCCCCGGGAGGCGGAGGCGCTTTGCGCCTCGAACTACCCCTGCCCGGCTACCGCGTCCGACCGGCTGGTTGCTAAGCGTCGGAGGTGTACCGGTCCCTCCAGTCCCTCTAGGTGTGGCGCGCGAGATGGCCATCACGAACCACTACTACTTCGAGCTCACGCCAGAGCAGCGGAGGAATCCCCAGTGGCATCCCGACTACAGCCCGACTTGGGAAAGCTTCTTCATCAATCGGCGTGAGAGGGCGCTTGCCAGGCACGAGGAGGGCGGCCCGCCTCCGAACTTCAACGAGGCCGGCCGTCGGCTGTGGTGGCGCGGCCGGACTCTCCAGGGCGTCATGGCCTACCGTGGCCCCCGCCTGCGCTACCCTCAGTCCCAGCCCACGCGTGCTCACCCGCCGACGTTCGAGTACCGCGACCCCGATGCCAGCGACGATGATGACGGCGACTACGACGACTACAGTGGCGACTACTACAGGGCTAGGCACGAGTATGACTGAATGACTCCAACAGTAGAATTTGGCCATGTATCTTTAATTTTCAGTTAAGCTATGTACTTTTAATTCGAGTTCAATCGTAATAAAATTTTATTCCCGCCCTTTCTTTCCCGCCTTTTTCCGTCGTACGTGGAGGGAAAGTTTCCCGACGGCGTCGTGGCAGGAGTAAAAGAAAAAGGTTCACGAAAATATATAGAAAATATATAGAAAAGAAATATAAAAAAGGATATAGAAAACAAATAGAAAAGAAAACAAACGAAAAAAAAAAAAGAGAAAACAAATAGAAAAGAAAAGAAATAGAAAATAAAAAGAAAAGAAAAGAAACACAAAAGAAAAGAAAAAAACAGAAAAGAAAAGAAAGAAGAAACATAAAACAAAATAAATAGAAAAGAAATATAAAAGAAAAGAAACACAAAAGAAAGGGGAACGAAAATGAAAAGAAAAGAAATAGAAAATGAAAAGAAAAGAAAATGAAAATGAAAAGAAATAGAAAATGAAAAGAAATAGAAATAGAAAATGAAAAGAAAAGAAAAGAAACACAAAATAAAAGAAAAAAGAAACAGAAAAGAAAGAAGAAAACAGTAAAAGAAAAAAAAACAGCAAAAGAAAAGAAAACAGTAAAAGAAAAAAGAAAACAAAAAAAAACCTTTAGTACCGGTTGGTATCACCAACCACGAAATGCGTCGTTGGTGGTACCAACCGGTACTAAAGGCCATCCCCCTCGTTTAACACTTAGCCGCGCGACCAAAAATCCCCAATTCCTCTTCTTTCTCCCCCCGCGACGCAGAGCCCCGACGCGCCGACGACGCCGACGCACCCACGCCGACGCACCCACGCCGCCGCCGACGAAGCCGCCGCAGACGCAGCCGCCACCGCCGACGCAGCCGCCGCCGAGGTACCTCCCCGGCCCTCTCCTCCTTTTTCGCCACCCCTCATCGCCGCCCGCAAGGTGTTCGACGACGAGCCGTGCCACGCCGGAGCGCCGCCGTAGTAGCCGAGGCCGTGAGCCGGCGCGGCGCCGGAGGAGCAGCATACGCGTACGCGCCCGGCCAGCGCCGGCGCGGCCGGGTAGGACGAGGACGGCGACGCCCACGGGTACGCCGCCCCGTAGGCCCCGCCGCCAAGACCCAGCCCCATCAGCTGCTGCTGCTGCTGCTGGTTCGCCGCCCACGCCGAGGCCGCTCCGTGTCCACCGCCGTACTGCTGACGGGCGGGCGCCTGCTGCAGCTGCAGGTCGGCGAGCAGCGCCTGGATCGCGGCGTCGTCGAGCGGGCTGCCCTTCTTCCCGCCGGCGCCAGGCTCCTTGCAGGCCGGCAGCAGCAGGTCGACCTTCTTGCCGGTGGCCTTGCGGAGGCGGCGCCGGAGCCGCTCGGGGTCGGCCGTGGCGAGCAGGCGCACCTCGCCGCTGCTCTCGGCCGCCAAGCTGTCCGCCGCCACCACGCCCTGCGCCATCGTCAGGGCACGCACCGCGGCGCGCACCTTGTCCCTGCAGCCGCGGCAGAGGCAGTGCATGGCGACCTTCAGAACGAACTCCCTCGCCACCACCGCCTCCGCCTCCCCGCCGCCATTGCCGCGGCCGCTCTTCTTCTTCCCCATTGCAGCTCCCGTGATCTCTTCTCTGCTTCACAACCTACCGATCAGTGTGTAGCTAGCTAGACTTGAGCAACCTGAACCTGGAGCAAATGGGGAAACAGGGCAATGGATGGAAGTGGCTAAACAGAAGGCCTCTGCGATGGTCTATATAGAGCGAGCGGGAGTGCGAGAGGAGGCACAAAGTGTGTAGGGAGAGGGCGAGTCAGGGCAACCGCGAGGGCCAGGGCGGTGGTCCTTTGACTTGTGTGGGCGTGTGTCCGTAGTTACATGTGAACTCGCAAAGACTTCGGGATTAGCTGGCCAGAGCAAAGTGTTCTATTTGTTGGCATGGATTGGAATTGATAGTTCTTGAACTACATAAACATATGAACATCACAAGGTGAAATCTGGATAGATAGAAAGTACCACAACTAAGTTTTCTTAAGGGCATGCTTGTGTTTTTGTTTGGCATATTCATTTCAAAAGGAGGGCATATGTGTTTGTATTTCACATGATTATGCTATTAATTGCTTTCTTCATTTTGCAGTGACATTGAGGTATGGAGGACGGCACCTTCGTCCGAGATGAGGAGGGGGAAGAAGCGGTGCAGAAATTGATCTATGAGAGTGCCCGTGGTCCGGAACCCGACGATGGAGATGACAACGAGTACCAAGACTTTCTGAATGATTTTGGCGAGGGACTTGAGTCTGAACAAGTTAGAAAAGACAATGAAGTGTCCATCACAAACTCCGGCGAGGTGTATATCTATGTATCAATTAGTCTATATGTTCATCCCTAGATGCATTCATTTATTTGTATTGCACTTATTAACGAATAATTTTTTCTTTTAGCCTTCTGGATCATCGAGCAAGTCTGTTAGATCAAAACGAGGCCCGACGCGGGTGCTAAAGGGCGAGGGCAGGTTAGCCCTCACGGCATTCAAGGATAATGGTGAACCAGTGGAGCCCAAGGAGTTTTGCCGCAAATTTACAAGTCAATCCGGAGTTATTGTTAGGGACCATGTACCGATCAGCATTCAAGAGTGGCATAAGCCGAAGAACCCGGAGAGTGGTGCTAGTTATGTCAACGACGCGATGAAAAAATTTCTTTGGGACACGCTCATGACAAAGTTCAGCCTACCGGAAGACATGACGGAAGGCCAGAAGAATAAAGTCAAGGAATGGACATGGAAGAAGATGGCCATACAATTCCAGACCTTCAAGAAAAATTTATGGGACAAATATAAGAATGAAGATCCAGTATTCGATGATAATCTAGTGAAGATAAAAGATCACTGGGCCGCATTTAAGGACTATAAGAAATCGTCTACTTTTGTGTCCCGATCGAAGAAAAATACCGAAAATGCTGCAAAGAAGAAACTTCCGCATCATTTGGGGTCAGGTGGCTACAAGAGTGCCATTCCGAAGTGGACAGCGTTTGAGAATAAACTGATGGATCATGGAATCGTTCCACGACATGGGACTGGCCCGAACGGTCAAGTTCTGGTTGTTCGCTCATGGGGCAGGGTTGGACCCAAAGACAGGGCTGATCGTTGCGAAGGGAAAATGGAAGGAAAAAATTGAGGATATCGTACCGATGCTTGTAGATGCAATTGAAAAGGTCAGAAAGGGAGAGTACATTCCCGATCGAGAGAATGACGAGCTGACACTCGCTCTGGGAACCCTGAACATGTTGGACGGGTACGAGCTCGCCCAGGTCTCACCATGAAGGAAGCGTGGCCGGACAACGCTGACACTTATAGAAGCCGTTCACGAAAGAAGAAGAAGGACGCCGACGAGTTAGCAGAATTGAGGACTAGGGTGGAGGCGCTTGAGAAAAATCAGAGGGCACCTGATCAGCAGCTGTTTCTACAGGATGCACAAGCCGATGTTGCCCCATCTCAGCGAAGAAGCAGTGTCGGTTCCTCGCATCTTGACGGATGTGGAGGAAGCTACCCCGTGGATTATGTCACGGAGAAGACAAATTGCGAGCTACATATGTTAATCAGGACCGCGTCTGTTAAGGTGGCGGTCGGCTATGTGTACCCAAGTGAAGATGGAGCAATGCACCATCATATGCCCATTCCACCTGGTTGTGTTCGTGTCGGGGTGGATGAAGTTGTTTCGGGTTTTGAAAAAGTGGAGCTTGATATTCCTAGAGGTGAAGATGAGAGGACACTGGCCGATGTCAAGCACGGTTTCGCCCTATGGCCGAAGAAGTACGTCGTCCTTTTGCAAAGGCCACCGACTCCTACACATGAGCAGCAAATGCCATCGACTCCTCCTGGTGGCAGTCCTGGTGAGCAGCCAAGTCCACACCTACCTGAGAGGGACCCCAGCGTGAGTCCACCATCTCGAGATCCTCCGCGTAAGACAGCGTCCGTTAAGCGGAACGGTACGCCGCCTAGGAAGAAAGCTAGAAAGGAGAAACAACTGCCGCCTACTGAGAAGTTACCTTGGGAAAAAACTCCAGAGGAAAAGCGGAGGCCGTTCAGGCCGAGGTGAAGAAATTTTTTGCACCAAAAGTGCCAGAGATACCTTTCGAGAAGACACTAGATCCGGTGAAAGTTGTGCGTACCGTTGAGAATCTATATGACCCTGTACCATCGCCGCCATCTGACTATAGGCGTTCTATTGAAAGGTCGTATGACAAGATGATCGAGGCGACAAAACCCGTTAAATCGGGTATCAGGGAGATAAAAGGGATACACCAAGTCTACCAGCTCGGACAACAACCCGTTCAATCGGTCGAGCCTCTCAAGGTGTTTGACGGGAAGGCCGTTCAAAGTTCTCGACAAGACACAACCGATTACGCCTTGGCTGAACGAGCATATCAATTTGTTCAAGGGAAAGATTTGGTCGAGAATCTCAGGAAGCTACCAACACGTATGCGTAACTTGCATTCGTGGTACCTTAATGCCTCAAAGGAAGGGATCGAGACTATCATGGTGCGAGTTAGGGAAGAGCACTACTTCCAGGAATACTGTGTGAACGTTGACTTCAACGAGCTTTTCCAGTTATACAATCTCCGGGCCCTCGACAAATCTATCATCAGTTCCTATTGTCTGTAAGTGATTTATTTAATTTGAGAAGTCTTTAGCTCAGCTCGTTCATTGTCTGCAGATTATAATCCTTTGTGCGCTATATTATGCAGATCGAAGATACTCGAATGCAAAAGGGATGAAATCACGCACATTGGGTTCATTGACCCGCACACAATGCATGTTAAAACCATAGAAGATCCCGTCTATAACAAGGATACACCGGAGACTTTGCTAAGGTTTTTGAAGCGACAACGTGACAAAAACCTAATAATTTGGCCTTACAACTTCCAGTGAGTCTTACTGTCTTATAACACATTATATTTTGCTCACCGTATGTCAAAATTTTAACTAATGATCTATATATATGACACTACATATTTAAACGTGCGTAGGTTTCACTTTATTCTTCTCGTCATCAATATGCAAATTGGAGAAGTTGAAGTCTTTGACTCACTAAGAAAAGAACCGGAACTATACTTGTCTTGTTATTTAATGCTCAAAAGGTAATTTTAATTGTTATCGGTTTGTTTCGTTAATTTCCTGCTATGAACTAATTGATAACTCTTTTATGCATTTTCTTTTGTCGGGCAGCGTATGGGCAACTTTCATCAAGGAAGATACGTCCCATGAATGGCCACAGAGGCTGCGATGGAAGGCGAAAGTAAGTAGTACTACCTAGGTCCACACACCTTTAATTATCATACTTGACTATTGTTTGATTGACTTATATTCTTGTAAAGAAATGCCCGCAACAACCACAAGGGACTGATCTCTGTGGATTCTACGTTTGCGAGTACATCCACAGAATTGTCAGCGAGAGAATGAATAATGCAAGAAATAAAGAGGTACGAAAACAATATTCACAAATTTGTTTTCTTATCATAAGTTGTGCTGAGTTTCAGTAATAGTTGTTTCATTGTGGTTTGAATATATATATATACACACACACACATATCTCATGTACTCATTTGTATCTTATTCTTTTATAGTTGGCAACAAAGCGGAACAAGCTCTCAATCGATGACCGCTTCATAGCAATAGGCGAGGAATTGGCGGGATTCTTCCTTCGGGACGTCATACCACCATTCGCAGAGTTCCACTATGAATGAAGATGTACATGTTACATATATAGTTGGCTCGAAGAGTACCACTATGCTACATGTAATATATAGAGTACGGCTCGGAGAGTACCACTACTATGCATGAAGATCGATCTTCATGCATAGTGCTTCTTAATTTGCGATCTTATGCAATTACATGTGTGTTATATTATATGCACCAACTTGCTATGCATCATATTGATCTTCATGTACTACCTAAACCCAAACGCGTTTCTGGTGCATCGACGCGATATGAAACAAACCGATATCCCTAAACCCCTCCAAAAACCCTAAAACTTCACTGCCGCAGAGATTCGGGCAAATTCCCTCCGTGGGTGGGAACCTTTGGTACCGGATTACCAACCGGTACCAAAGCTCCTTGGCCCTGAGCTCTCCTGGCGCCCACGTGGAGGCGCCATTAATACCGGTTCGTAAGCAACCGGTACGAAAGGGGGGGTGCCTTTAGTGCCGGATAATTTATACCGGTTGAGAAACCGGTGCGAATGGCCCTTACGAACCGGTATAGATGAGCGTTTTTCTACTAGTGAAAGGCACCAAAAGTGTCGGCAAAGGTTTTTCAAGGCACAAAAAAAAGTGTTGCGTTTATTCCAGTCGAGGTAGGTCTTTGCCGGCACATTTCGACAAATCCCGCCGTATGTAAGTCAAGGCACAGGTACTGGTGCCACTAATAGCTATTTCAGGCAGACCTGTTTGTGCCTGTTAAGAATTTTGCCGGCTCTTTCGGTTTGTGCCGTCGAAGGTTTTTGCCGGCACTTTTTTGGAGATGCCACGGAATCTTATTCTGGCACAAGCTGGAGACGCCGCAGAATCTTTTAATGGCACGCGAAAAAAATGCCGTTCAAAGCTTTTGCCGGCATTTCTGCATATGCCTCCAAATTTGTTTTCAGGCATATATGCCTAATGCCTCTGTTTCTTTTTGTAGGCAAATATTGAATTACTGTACTGCCAGCACTCATGAACATTCAGTCAAATCATTTAACTAACAACAAAGCATTCAGTCAACATTTTGAAACATTCGGGTATTTAACTTACAATTACACAAACAAGCATTCAGTCATAAACAGATTGCACATTCAGCATCATATAACTTACAAGCATTCAGTCATAAGCAGTCATAAACATGATCATCCAGCAGTCATACATCATCAGCTTGAAAGCATCATCCAGCCTGGTCACACATCATCCAGCAATTCATCAGCCTGGACTGGAGAAGCTATGGAGGCTTTTGACTTGAAGGTGAAGGCTCTCCTCCTCTTAGTTCTGTCAGGGTTTTGACTGTCATTGAGGTTATATGTTCTCCTAATTTTATCCCGAATCGTTGCTTGATCCTCCAATGTCAACACCCTACCATCTGATCTGGAATGAATGCGCAAGTTCTTGTCCATGCTGCTCACAATTGATGCATGAGTCATGTCCACTTCTTCAGTGCTGACCTGCAAGCATTACCCAACAAGGTTCAAAATGAAGCTATGATCCCCAACAATAGCTGGAGAAATAGAAGTAAGAGAGTCATTACTGCAAAGCAATTCATTTCATTTATCCACTAGAACAAGAGTAAGCTTCAAAGATAAATCACAAAACCAACTGATAGGCAACAAGCTAGGCAAGCATCACAGAGGTCACTGTATCAATACACATGCTTTTCCAATTATAAGCAACCACCAGTACATGGTGAGGAGCAACAACACAGTTTGTCAGGCAACATGCATAGATAGTTAAAGCATTTAGTTTCAAGCAATTGTTTGGAAGCAGAATCCTGATATATGGAAGTTCCTCTAAATATCAGCAGGTGCACCAATACTACAATCATGGTTGTTTCATGACACTACAGTATTGATCATGTTTCACATGGTTTTTTCATGACACTACAGTATTGACACTACAGTATTGATCAAGTGATAATTGGCATTCTCAAGAGGCAAGTGTAACTTACATTCTTCCTTGGCCACTGGACTGAGTGTGCCTCAGCTTGACCGAGTAGCGTCATTCTCCCCTTTGCTTGTGGTAACCTCGTGGTTCTCTTCAAGACCATGTTGATCATAACCTCAATGTACTCATCAGTGTCTGCATTCTGCATAGTGCCAAGAGCCACTATTGTTTCACTGGTTGGTGAAGTTAAAGCGATGTCCATCCCTTTTGTCACATTTACTGTCCCTTTGTTCCTTTTCTTCTTCACCTCACTGTTTTTCATCTTGTTCTCTTGTGCCTTCTCCACTTTGACCGATTTAATGATCTTGTTCACACTAGCTGTCTGCAGATAACATATTTTGTTATTTCTTTCTATAAGGCTCAGTTATTGCAATCTAGATGCTTGTAGAGTAATTTTCATTCTATGAGGCTCAGTACCTTTGCCTCTAGATGCTTGTAGGTTGTCTTTGAATGATTCCCTTCTTCTTGATTGGTAAACATTTCTTCCTGGCTAAACATAGTTTCCTGGCTGTATACACCCTCCTGGTTATACGTTGTTTCCTGGGTATAAATTGTTTCCTGTCAATTACCAAAAATGTCACATGCATGTATGATTAGGTGGTAGCTTCAATTACCAGTTTTAAAAAGTACCAATGTTAGCAGCTCATACCTTTGGTATAGAACTATTAGGTTCCTTCACACTCTTTCTCTCCTTTATTTTTCTGGCTCTTCTATCTTCATGAGTTGTGGTGGCCTACATTTAAACAATCAGAGCACACAATTAACAGGACCATCTAGGAGCCAAGTGGACATGAAACTGTTGATACTTTACCTTGGCTTGAGATCCTCCAACTTTTGAGGTATGACTAGGTTTTTGGCTTCTTTTTGCATGTGTTACTTCAGTTGATCTAGTTTCCTGCATTTAAACAATCAGAGCACACAATTAACAGGACCATCTAGGAGCCAAGTGGACATGAAACTGTTGATACTTTACCTTGGCTTGAGATCCTCCAACTTCTGATGTATGACTAGGTTTTTGGCTTCTTTTTGCATGTGTTACTTCAGTTGATCTAGTTTCCTGCATTTAAACAAAATTATCAAATACTTACCTGCACCATCTGGATAGTATGATTATAATACAGATCATGAAAGAAGAAGCTGCGTCTTACATTTGCTTTGCAACCTGTAACCTCACTGCTAGTAACTTTCTCAACATTTGGTTTGGTAACCTACATTGGTTCAATCATATCACAAATTTAGATATCACCAGACTTTATGGAAATATACTGTTGACCATGTAATTACTCATGAATGAAGAAGTTTGTAGTGTACCTGGATTGTAGGAATACCTTCCATTCCCTCTTCACTTGTCTTCTGTTGCTGTTGTTGGTTGTCATGAATTTTCTGGCTAGCTTGGTACACTAGCATTAGTTGACTCAACTGCCCTTCTATGATATCAGTCTTTCGCGCCATGTTTTCGACCACAAGCTTTAGGTCTCTGGTCTCTTTCCTACTCTCTTCAAGAGCTGCTAGTGCTTGAGCTAGATTTTCTGATCCTTTTCCACCAACTACCATGCCTAGACCATACCTTGTTGACTTCTTTGCTTTGGGAAACAATGTTGAATAGAGGTCATTGGGATTTGGTTCCTCCCCATGCAGCTCAGGATTGGCATTTAGTTTGTTATTGATTTCATTCTACAAGGAAATCAGTGTCATGGCAGGTATTGTTGCAAGAACAAGTATGTGTGCTGGCAGTAGTTACTTGAAGGTGAAACTTACAATTTTTCCAGCAGCAAAATCGTCAACTGGCAGTCCTTTGCTATTAGTGTGAGTGATCCTGTACAGCTCAGCCCTCCCAATTTTTTACCTTCTAGGATCTCCTGCAAATCACATGGATTATGCCCTCATGAACTTGTAAAAATATTTCAAATGGTAAGGTTGTACACAAAGTAAAATGCAGAAAATTTAATTCTGAATTGATTAGTTTGGATTATTACTGTTTGATCTTGTACAACTGCGAAGCTCCTTGACCCAGTAGTGTGTGTACTATTTGGCTGGTTTTTCCTTGCAGTTTTGTTCTTCCTTGACAATCTCTACAATTTAAGTTTAATAATTCAGTTCATGGTAAGATTAGTAAGCATACATTTTCAAATTGAAAGTTTGAAAATGTAATGATGCACCTTGGACTTTTTTTGCTTCCAACGCATCACCAACCAATCCCATTGAGCTTCAGGAAGTCTTTGGCCACACCCGTTCGCAACGTTCTCTTCTATTGATAACTTCGACTTGTAATGTTTCTTCTTTAAGTAGCACTTGAAATCTTTCCATTTTTTACCTGCAGACTTTAGTACCCAGTACCTATGTCTTTCTTCAACATTAAAGAATGCCTGCAATACATAAGTAGCAACAGTTAGACAAAAAAAACCTTTCCACTGTTATTGCAGTGAGAAATAAATGTAATGCAGTTTAAATACCTTAACAGTTTCCCACAAGTGCATTTTCTCAGATCTGGGTACTTTGCTCCAGCTTGTTGCTGCCATTGAAATTTCTTTTCCTTTAACTAAACTTCCAATAAAATTGGAGAACTGGCTGGTGTTTGGACCACAAGGCTGTCCATTGTCATTGAATTCCACATCTATTTTACAGTTTGGATTAACATGTTTCCACAACCCCTTCAGTAATGTTGGACCTCTATGAGATTTCTCTTCTTCTGTGCCTAAAACCATAATTGTTAAAACAGATTAGATATACTATATTTCTTTCCATTAGATACTGTTAACAGAACATTGATAGATCAAGAATCTAGCCTGGAGTGTTGTTAATTTTAATTGATCCATCTTCATATTCATCACCAGGATCAATAGTTGCATCACTGTCATAGCCTTCACCATCATTTTCTCTCTGCCCATCCTCAGCACCATCTTCTTCCTCATCATCCTCTTCATCACTGTCATCTTCATCATCATCATCATCTTCATCTTCCTCTAGTTGTTCATATATAGTTTCATTCTCAACAATCTGAACAAAGGATATTTAAAAGTAATAGTTAGACAAATATCTTGGAATCCTGCAAAACTGGTTGTGTACAAAGGTGTTGAGATGTAGAATTCATTACTTACTTGCTGGTTCCCTGGCAAGTATCCAGTAGCTTTTGCTATGTGTATGAACCTTTCCAACATATTAGCACCATTACTTCCAGCTGCTACAGCTTCACCTACTTTGATCATCTTTTCCTTCCATTCTTGAGTATCTGACTTATTTGTTCATGCACATATATTAAATGAATTATTTGTTCCTGCACATAATAGTAACTTCAAAGAAAAGTAAGAACATGTCAAACAGGACTGTCATACCCAAACTAACTGTCTATTCTAGGCTCAATGTCAAAGTAATCTCTAATTGAAGGACAGACAACAGAGTACCAATCATCATCTACAACATCTTTCACATAGTATATCTGCTTAGCTTGGCTTGCAAATATAAATGGTTCTGATCCAAATTCTAACTGCTTCAGGTTTACTTGTGTTATCCCAAAGTTGGCGATGTTTTTAACTCCAGCAGGTTTTGACCATTCACATTTGAACAGTACAACACTTCCTTGGTTGGAATAATTTAACTCAACAATCTCAACTATTCTACCATAATATTCTACTTCTCCTTTTAATGGGTTCTTATCTTTCGAACTAGAATAACTGGAAGTCATAGATGAGTTTGAAACTCCATCACATTGGGTGCTTTTGCCTGCTGCAAACTCCTTTGTGTGGAATACACAACCATTAATGTTGTAGCTGTTGTACTTCTTGACTATCATGTAAGGCTTGTTTGCTAGCAAAACAATATCTTCTGGCAATTTTGTGCCTTTAAGAAGCAAAGACTGCACATGGTCAATGAATCAAGTATGGAATGTTCTGTGATGTTCTACTTCTACCTGTCTTTTACTTTTTCTCTTTTTCCCAGCAGCTAAAGCTTTCATATGCTTC
This sequence comes from Lolium multiflorum, assembly GCA_030979885.1. Classification (NCBI taxonomy): domain Eukaryota; kingdom Viridiplantae; phylum Streptophyta; class Magnoliopsida; order Poales; family Poaceae; genus Lolium; species Lolium multiflorum. The sequence goes on along the minus strand of CM061748.1, from coordinate 116,046,406 downwards.
TCTGTGTAAGAACTGATGTGCTCATAATTGAAGAGTACATACTTCTGTGCTTGTGTCCATGACAGGTAATCTAGTTCAGAAATACTGCAAGCTGATAATGGTCTTCCAAAAATCGTCAGGTACTTGCTGCAATTTTTGTTTGCACTACTAGTCAAATTATCATCATGTCTTGGTGCTCTGTTGAACTTGGTGTTACAATCATCCACATATCTACTGCAGAATGTCAAACACTCATCGAACAAATATGACTCTGCAATGGATCCTTCAGGGTGGCTTCTATTGTGTACCCAGTTTTTCATGTTGCCAATGAACATTTCTGTGGACCACATGTTCCTGAATTGAACAGGCCCAGCAAGTCTCACTTCAGTTGGAAGATGTATAACCAGGTGCTCCATTATATCGAAGAGTGTTGGAGGAAAAATCTTCTCAAGTTGACATAATATCTCTGGCAACTGGTCTTCAACAATTGCTATCTCTTTATTGCTGACGATCTTCGAAGTAATGACCTTGAAACACTTGGCAAGCTTCACCAAGGGCAATGCAACTTCTTTATGCAATGTCTTCATTACAGCCAGAGGTAAGATTTCTTCAAACAAAATGTGGCAATCATGAGTTTTCATCCCAACAAACTTGTTTTCCTCTAACCTTACCTTGTTGTACATTGAGGAAGCATGGTTGTCTGGAAATCTCACATTTTTCACCAGACCACAGAACATCTTCTTCTTTGATGACTCCATGTAGTACACTGCATCTGGCAAGTCAGGTTTTTCTTGTGTTTCATCAATATGCAAATGTTCTCTAATCTTCATTCTCTTCATATCCATCCTAGCATTTGCATTATCTTTTGACCTTTTGTCCACATCAAGCAAAGTGTTGACTATGTTGTCAAACACATTCTTTTCAATGTGCATTGAATCCAAGTTGTGTCTCACTAGCAAAAATTTCCAATATTCTAGTTGGAAAAAGATGCTCCTCTTCTTAAAAGTTGATTCAACAGTATGTACTTCCTCCTTATTCTCCAAATCCTCATCCCCTTCTCCTCTTTTCCTTTTCTTCCTTCCACTCCTCTTTTGCTTCTGTAGTTTTCCATATGCAGTTTGGATATCCATTGTCATAGCAGAAATTTCTTCCCCTGTTGGCTGTACTGGAGGATCCCTGAAATCAGTAGTACCATCAAAAGATTCCTCATCTCTTCTGAATGCATGATCCCTTGACAAGAACCTTCTGTGACCTAAGAAACATGCTTTGTGCCCATGCTTCAACCTTCTAGAGCAAGTTCCTAAGAGGCAATGAGAACAGACAACAATACTTTCACCACTCAATATTCCACGGCCCAGCCAGTCACTAATGGTCCAGAGAAGTGCAGCATAGACTCTAAACTTTTTACCAAAATGAGCATCATGTACAAGAACACCATGGTGCCACAACTCCTGTAGCTCATCAATTACAAGTTGCAGGTATACATCAATGTCTTTCCCTGGTGATCTCCTTCCTGGTACAATGACAGACAATATGAAGTTGGTTTCCTTCATGCAAATCCAGGGAGGGAAGTTGTATGGGATCAGAATTATAGGCCAGATGCTATATGACAAGTTCATATTCCTGAACGGGTTGAATCCATCTGTAGCTAGTCCAAATCTGATGTTCCTTGGTTCTTTGCTGAACGACCTGTACCTGCTGTCAAAGTTCTTCCAAGCAGGTGAATCAGCTGGATGCCTCATTACTTCATCTTTGGTTCTCCCATCATTGTGCCAACTCATCAGAGCTGCTGTTTTGTTAGATATGAACAACCTCCTGACTCTTTTGTTCAGTGGGAAATGTCTGATATCTTCAAATGCAGCATTTGTCATTCCCCTGACATTTTTAATGTTGAGCAGTCTTACTAGAAACTGCAGCTTAGAAAACTTCTTGCATCCTGGGTACAACTGCTGGCCACCATCATTGACTAACCTCTTGTATGTTTCGACATCTTCATCTTCACTATCATCTTCACTGCCTTCTTCTTTTTCTGAATGCAATGAACTTCTATTGTACATGTCAAACCCATCTAACAATAGCTGGTCAATCTCATCTCTAGCATTACTACTATCTTCTGGAGAGCTAGAGTGTGTGTCAGGATCATTGTTAACAACTGGTTCACCATGAAACAGCCAGGTTTTATATCCAGGCATGAATCCAGTACAGACTAGATGATCATTCACAATGTCTACATCATACCAGAACCTGTTACCACAATTTTTGCATGGACAAAGTATCTTCCTATCTTGCACTTCATTTCTTAGAGCAAATTTTAAGAATAAGGAGACTCCAGCTGCATACTCATCTGAAGTCCTTGAAGCTTCCATCCAACTCTTATCCATTATTACTGTTTTTTAGTAAAACTTAGAGTTTAAATAGAACCCAGTAATGAACTAAACAATCACAAGGGACCAAGTACTAGAGCAATGCAGTAACCAAGCAATAGAGCAATGCAGTAACTATGATTTGCAGTAATCCAGTAACCAGTACTAGAGCAATGCAGTAACCAAGCAATAGAGCAATGCAGTAACTATGATTTGCAGTAATCCAGTAACCAGTACTAGAGCAATGCAGTAACCAAACAAACAATCAATTAACCAAGTAATACATGAAGGTTATCATGCAATCCAGTACTAGAGCAATCCAGTAACCAAGCAAACCAGCAAATCATAGTCAATTTATAGCAATAGCAAACCAGTAATACAGGAATTTGTAGGTGGAGGTTCGATTCACCACGTACCAGACGAACTCGCCTCCGTGTTGTTTGAGTTCGTGAATCGACGGAGAAAGGACCGCCGCGGATCAACCTTAGCTTGGACTCCACTAGGATTCACCTTGTCTTGGACTCCACTAGGATCCACCATGGCTTGAACTCCACTAGGATCCACCATGGCTTCTGGAGGGTCGCCGTCAGCACGCGGATCCTCAGGTTGCCGTCGCCTGCGAAACCTCAGGTTGCCGTCGCCACGCAGAATCCGCAACCCTAATCGGTGGAGGAGGGCCGAGGTGGAGGAGATCTAGATCGGTGGAGGAGGGCGGAGGTGGAGGAGATCTAGCGGAGGTGGAGGAGGAGGGCGGTGGCGAAGGAGGAGGGCCGAGGTGGAGGAGATCTAGCGGAGGTGGAGGAGGGCGGAGGTGACGGAGCAGGGCGCCGGCGAAGGAGGAGGGCGGCGGCGGAGGAGAGCGGCGGCGAAGGAGGAGGGCGGCGGAGGAGAGCGGCGGCGGAGGGCGGCGGCGAAGGAGGAGCGGCGGCGGCGGCGGACGAGATCGGCGGAGGAGGACGAAGGAAATCGACGAAGGAAATCGAAGGAAAAATGCGAAGGAAAATTAGGTGTAAGGAAACGTTCGGTGGAAGGACCATATTGTAAAAATTAGTTCGGTGGAAGGACCATTTGGTAAAACGTTTTGAGTTGCAGAGGTGGAGAGAGAAAACAAAATCACATGGACCAAATCATTTTCTTTTGTTAGAGAACAAAACGTTTTGGTAAATTTTTTAAAACATTTAAGCATGTTTCAAAACGGTATGGAGATTCCATGGGTTTTGGTTGCAGCTGACCAAATCATTTTCAAAACAATATATGCATGGGTTTTGGTTCCAGTAGTCTATGAAATCATAGCTTGAGAACCATGCTCCTTTGGTAAAAAGTTTTAAACATTTAAGCATGTTTAAAAGCAATGCAGAGGTTGGCTTCTATCCATGTTTATAAACATATCAAGGGAATCACTACTGCATAAGCAGTTCATCCATTTATCTTGTTCAAAAAGAACAACAGAATTTTCAATAGAATTTTCAAAAATATGCAGCAGCTATTGTTGCAAGAAAAATTCAATGCAAATGTGATGACAGCACAAGTGCTTTATGAATTCTTGCATTGACATATATAGTAATACAAAATCAGTTAACTTCCTAACACATAGTAATAGCACACATATTTGATCATGCCATCATCAGGTCATACAAAGACTGGACAACATAATGACAGTAGTCTTACATAAGCAGCACATCAACAAAAGTAAACACCAACAAGATGTGTTCCATAGCAGCACATCAACATAAGCCAACAACAAGATGTGTGCCATTGCAGCACATCAAACAAAGTAACCACCAGCCATATGTCTTCCACAAACTAACAGTAATTACATACTGCACAAACTACAGTCAAAAGCACCAACATAAAATAAAGCACCTTCAGTCAGCAACCATCTTGAATCAGCATATCTTTAGATGTCTTCTATCTTGTGGACAGAGACACCAATGTAGTCTTGCATCATATCAACCCTGATCAGAAGAAGAGAGCCTTGAACTATGGAGTTGGCCTCACAGAAATTGTCCATGTCTTGTCCATTCAGCCAGACGACCAGCCTGCCCAAGACCCCAGTTTGAATGAAGTAATGCCCAGCAATGTCTTCACTCATAGTCCTGCTAGAAAACCTTGCAATTCCCCTCTTTGGGTAATTGTAACCATGGACAAGGTTTTCTGGCAGTGCCTGCAATAGAAACCACAGGAATAGAGCATTAAGCAATGCTGAATGTGAAATGTAAGAACTGTATGAACTGTATGAACAAGGTTTTTGAGACATGAAGATTACCAATCTTTTTGATGTAGCATCAACTGCATCAACTCTGTGAACAAAGTACTGAAGCTCATCAATTGAGTCGACATCTTTTGAGGCATCCTTGTACATTTCCCAGACAATCTCAGTCATGTCTGCTTCACCAACAGCATGCATGTTTGAGAAAACTGTCTTGTAAAGTGTGTCTCTGATTTGCTCAGGTACATAAATTGGTCTTGCACAAATTTGCAAAACAATGAACACAAATTATTAAACAAACTAACTGTCTGACAAGTTTCCAGAAGAGTAATGTACATACCATTCATAAGAAAGAAGGGCTTTTGGTTTCCATCAGGATCTGCAACAGATACTTGGAAGATGCCATCACCAGCCTCTTCTTCATACTCCATACCTTCTGCATCTTCATCATCAATCTCATCTTCACTGTCATCTTCAGTAGGTAACTTGAAGGTGACAACATCGTTGACATCAACAAGGTGTGACATGAGGAAATAAGACCACCAGGGGCCACATATGGTTGTGGAGTTTGTACTCTTCTCTAAGTAAAAGTCCAGCCTGTGGCCAGCAGCAAGAGCATGCAACCACTTGTCCCCATACTTGTTCAGTTTTTCCTTGAAGTAACAAGGAACAGTCTGTTCAAAGCATGAAACACAATGTGAGATTAGTCTTGCAGATAAATAGAAATTTAAGCATGAAATTCAAGTAATCAATGTACAAGGAATTGCATACCGCAGAGTGATCATAGTCCTCTTGCATGATGATCTTGAATGATGTAGCACGCCTGTTTGAATATTTGCAGTTGGCCATAGGCTGATGGCAGAACCGACAGTTGCCTTGATCCATTTGAACCTATCCCAAAGTAAATGTCAGTATATTAATTGATAGGTGTCGTGGTGATAGATGATATGAACCCTAAAAAAAGTGTTTACAGTGATGGAAACAGATCTAATCTAGCAAATGAACCCTAAAAAGGTTGAATGGGTTGAAACCATGATATATAATCAAGCAAATGAACACATGAAAGGATGAAAAGGTCAAACAGATTGAACCAATGCAGTCAAAACAAGCAAATGAACGCATGCAAGGATGAAAAAGGTTAAATGGATTGGAACCATGCAGTCAAATCAAGCAAATGAATGCATGCAAGGAGGAAAAAGGTCAAACAGATTGAACCAATGCGAACAGATCTGAGAAGATTAGAAAGAGGGAATGAAGAATGTTCAATAGATTGAACCCATGCGAACTCATCATCAATCAAGAAGAAGTGGCACAAAAAAATCACCTTGCAGAAAAGACGGCAAGAACTGGAAGCAAGGAGAGGGGTTTTTTGTTTCGAACTAAACTTGCAGAAGAGGGGTTTTTTTTGCTTCGAACTCACCTTGCAGAAGAAGCGACTTCAAGATCTAGATGAACTTGAAGAAGAACCGTCGACGAACTGCTACAGGAGATAACCGCTTCCAGTCGTCACCGTCGAGGAACTGCTACAGGAGAAGTGGAAGAAGTGGAGCGAGAGAGATGAAGTGGAAAAAGTGACGGAGAGAGAGATGAACTGGTTAATATAGTAGGGGGACGGTATGACTTCCAACAACCCAGCCCACGATGAATTATATATGGGCTGGCGACCGGCCCAAAATGAAATTGAAGGCCCAGATCTGGTTAATGTTAGCCCACGATGCAGAGAAACTTCTGTTTTGAAATGTCCTTTATAAATGGCAGAAAGAACAACAAAATTTAGCCAAAACAATCTTGAAGATGTGCAACTATTGTTGCAAGAAAAAATGCCATGCACATGTGATGAAAAAAAGTGCCTTAGGAATTCTTGCATGGTAAAACTTAAAAATCCTAAATTTTTTTGGAAATCTCCTTTAGAAATGGCAAAAAGAACAACAGCTGTTGCAAGAAAAATTCCATGCAAATGTGATAAAAACACAAGTGCCTTAGGAATTCTTGCTTTCACATATATAGTAGTAATCACAGTAGATTACAGTAGTCTTAAAATTGAATCTTAGCACATTCAAAACACATTTAATATCATCAAGCAAATCACAGTAGATTCAACAGTAGTCTAAACATTACAAATCACAATAGATTCAACAGTAGTCTAAACATTACAAATCACAATAGATTGGCAGAAAATAGATTAAACAGCAAGTCACACATGACCACTTAACAACTAGACCATATACTTCATGGGTTGATGATCTCCACAAAGTCCAGAACAATTGCTTCAGCCCTTGGTGTTGCAATCATCAGAAGGAGAGTTCCTTCAACAATATGTGACTGCTCCCTGAAGTTATCCCACCCAATGGTAATTGCAATGTGATCATCTCCTTCAATGTGGTACCAGGCTACAACAGGCTCTTCAAGGTCCCTCTTCCACAAGTGTGCAAATCCATTGACAGGGGAGCCGACATGGTTAAATGGTTTTGGATTCAGGTACTGAAAGAGGGAAAAAAGTCTTGTCAGTACAGACTTGTATTCACAGTTCACAGCACATGTCTTATTACATGTACAACATACCAGGGCATCAAAGTGCACATTTTCCTCATTATAAATGTGAGCAAAGAACTGCAACTCCTTTGTACTCTCATAGAACTCATTTTCATCAAGCTCCTGGTTTGGAGCAGCCAACACAACTTTGGTCAGGCCAAAGGTAATGGCAGCCATATGCTCCTCAGTGATGGCTCTGATGTTTGTGAATATTGTCTTGTGGAGTTGCATCCTGATTCTTGGGATTACATCATAAACAACTGGTGCAGAACAAAGAAACAAGTCAGTATAAAATGAATACCTTGTCAGTGTTCACAATTTGGTATATGAACAATTTGATGCCCTGATATGTTTGTGAATAATGTATCATACCTTGTTCTCTAACATAAGGTTTCTCTACCATGTCAGTGTTCACAATTTGGTATACATTGAGATGGAATCTGTTCTCTTCTTCCATGTAGGTGAAAGAAACTACATCACCAAGTTGGATATCATACAACCTCACAAGGGACCTCCAGTATGGACCACAAATTGTTGTAGTGGTACCATCTTTCTCAAGATACATGTCAAAAACCCTCATTGGGCATTTTGCCACCATCCAGTTCTCTGAACTTGCAAGCTTACTAACTTGCTCCTTGAATTTGCAAGGCACAGCCTGAAATAATTTAGAAGAGCAGATAGGAATGAAAAAATAATACTGAGCATTGCAATGCACAGACTGAAATAATTTAGAAGAGCAGAGAGGGGAATGAAAAAATAATAGCATGTCATACTGAGCATTACAAGGCACATAAAGACATAATTTGGTATAGCAAGGAGGGAAGAAAAAATAATAGCATGTCATACTGAGCATTGCAAGGCACTAACCACTCCATTTTCAAATCCCTGCATCATCTGAACTTCGAAGGAAACTGCACGCATGTTAGAACGGTGACCACAATTTTCCAGGGGTTGACGACAGAAAAAACAACCAACCGCATCCATCCCTGATAAGAACATGAGTTGCAATCTCATCCATTGGTTGATGACAGAACAAATGAACATGAAGATTCATGCAAGAATGTGAAACATGTAAAGAAATTTACCAACCAAAAGTGCAACGCAAATGAAGGAGAACAAACTGCCCAAACTGATCCACCCTATGGTTCTTGCACTGCATGAATCAATCAAGAAAGAAGAAGTACAAAGTCATGATCAATGAAGCAGCAAGGAAGAACAATGAGAAGTGACAAACAGTAGAACTCACCAGGAACTGCTTCTTTGGATTTCCCTGGCCGGTTTTTCTCCTTATGTAGGTGCCAGGCAATGATTCCACGTAGTGGTACCACTTACCCACGTTCCCACGATAGACAGGGAGACACCCTCATGTCGTTTCCCAAAAAGGCCCACAGGCCCATTGTGCAAATAAGTAATTAAAGTGCAGGCCCAATAGAACAGAAATACATTGAATGGACATTTTTAAAATTGCTTTTTGAAGAAAACAAATCAAAAAAATGTAAATGCCAAATGTTGGCTACCTGCCTTTTTCTGAATATAGATTATTTCAGAACATTGATGGCAGGATAGTCATTTTGTACAAAAGGAATAAAATCATCAACAATATGACACAGGATATTGATTTAATCTTTGATAACATTTCATACATTGTAGAACAATGCAGGCAGGATAATCATACTTAATTGATAAGATCCATGCATAACTTACAATAGTCTTGACCAGTATTACAGAAGTACCCAATAACACTTAACATCATAACTTATAACTAGTGAACCATCCAACATTGCTCTTCTCCATTAGGTCATTCTTGTAAATCTTCAAGTTTTGTGATCACCATCCGTAACCAGGCAAATTGGCCCCTCCTAGTGTATGGAATTTCCCTCTCATCCTTGAAGGTTATCTTGCAAACGTCTCCTTCCTTGAGCTTGAATGCTTCTACAGTTTTTGTCCAGCCAACACTGATCTTGGCCTTTCGAGATCCATCATACCTCATCCTGCAGTACTTGTTTAAAGTGCTTGTACTAGAGTTGACAACTACAGCGACATCCAGAGCTCCACCAGAAATACCGTACTTAATGTGCTGTTGTGACATGAGAAATTGAACAAGGTATGCACTTGTGTACTCTTGTGAAAAATCCTGAAATTCATGGATCGAATTTGAATTCAGTAAAATTTCTACAATCTTATAGAACATGCATCAATGGAAGGCAACAACATTCATCATCAGATGTTATTCAAAATAATGCAGAGAAAAGAGGAGGACTTACCAGTTTACCTTCACCTGGTATTACATTGTTCTTCATCAGTGTGCAAACATAGTGCTTCATTTCTGGCATTGGCAGCTCCTCCACAATGCTACATAGCTGATCCCTTTGTTTACAAGTCAGCTGTACTTCATTACCAAAAATGCAGCACTTGTCAAATGATTGATCACCAGATAAACCTGGCCCTATTTGACAAAATAGTGTGGTGTTAGAATAATAGTAAGGTAATGCAGCACTTGTCATCTTTGAAACATAACTTTGATTCAGAAACAAACCTCTAAGAATGGTCCACGTGTTCCAATAATCCTCATCAGCACTGAAGTAATCATCCTCTTCACTGTAATGATCATCTTCTTCATTGTAATGATCATCTTCTTCACTGTAATAATCATCCTCTTCAGTCTCATAGTCTGGCTCCTCTTTGTTCTTCTCACTATGATGGCAAACAAGATGAATTAAGCTTCCCATGATGGCAAATAGAAATTTCATGATAGGCAAACAAGAAATTTCCCAAGCAAGTAACGGTAGGCTAGAATTAACAAGGTGCCTGCATTGTCTTGACTCACAAAAGAATTAACTACATTGTTGAACAAGTAGTCCAGATCAGCTCTTAAATACTCCAGACATGCAAACCACTTCAACAAGCATAAGCAAATTGCAGATATATGCTTAACATAATATTTTTATTTTTATTTTCTTTTTTGGCAGTGAGCATGAGCATGAGCAGTAGCAACAGGGACAAACAAGCATAAGCAAATTGCAGTAATCATTCACATCATGTAATCTACAATCTAAAAACAAGCATAGGAACAACTTAGCATATAGCCCATGGCCTTGAGATCAAGACAAGTGCCAGATTTGAAGAAGTCACAGTGCAGTCGTGCCTTGATTATCACCAAAGTTGTCTTAAAACAAACTGTACAAGCAAACATATTCATTCAAGCAATGGTAACACCAAGTAACCTATCCTTGTTGACATAATTTTTGAACTAAGAAAGGGGTATGTATTCGTAAGTTAACTGAACCCAATATCCACTTCCTCATTCTGCAAACTGAATTTTCATGATGGGCAAACAAGAATAAGCTTCCAGTGATGGCAAACATAAATTTCATGATGGACAAACAAGATAAACTAATGGGCAAACCATGATGTCAAACAGAATTTTCATGAAACAAACTTGTGGGATGCACCAACTCCTCGGTGTCCTTCGCCTGAGGTGGTTGCAGGTCGTAAAACGGAGATGTTGTGAATCTGTCCCGGTGGCAGGGACTCCAGGGAGGGAAATGTTGAGGCAGTTGGTGAGAGCGGAATGGTGACGGTCCTGCGGAGGGGAGCCTGTGGTGCCTGCGCCGGAGATGATGAAATGTAGGGGCAGTTGATGTCAGTACCTTTTTTCAAACATTCACCAACTAAGGACATAAACAGAGCTTCTAAATCTACCTAATAGAGAGAGAAATTTGAGGGGCAGTTGATGTCAGTACCTTGTGTCTCCTCTCCTTGCCTTGGTCCTGCGAATGAGATGGTGACGGAGATGGGGCAGCGAAGGGCCTGCGATGGGGACCTGCTCCGGTAGATCTTGGGACGGGTAGCTTGCGGTGAGGAGCTTGCGGTGGCTGCACAGGTGGCGCCAGAGACGGAGACGGCGGCCCAAGATTGGGGATCCTGCGGCCTGAAGCTTGCGGTGGTTGCACAGGTGGCGCCAGAGACGGAGACGGCGGCCCAAGATTGGGGATCCTGTGGCCTGAAGCTTGTGGTGGCTGCACCGGTGGCAGCGACGGAGACGGCGGCGTGATCTTGCGGCGTGAAGCTGCTGGTGGCTGCACCGGTGGCGATGGCTCTGCATGCTTGCGACGAAGAGAAAGACCAGACGAGAACGGCCATTGCGGATAAGAGGGATCCATGGCGGTCGGCGAGGGAGAACGGCGGTGGCGAAGAAGGAAGAACGGCGGCGGCGGTGGTGAAGAAAGCTAGGGTTTTTTCTTCTGTCGAAAGGAGAGCACGAATGGAAGACGAAAGTGTTATGGCTTTTTTGCCGCGGTGGGAGGACGAAAGTGTTCAAGTGAGAAAGCACAAATGGCTTTTTTGCAAAATGAATGTAGACGTGGGAGGACGAAAGTGTTTAAGTGATAAAGCACGCAGGATTTTTTTCGCAAAATAAGAAGTGCATAAAGTGCCTCTTCCTCTCCGCCCGGACACGAGCTAGGGTTTACCACTGAGCAGCTCCACTGCTGAGGAGACGGAGCTGAGGAGCCGGAAGGAGGAGACCACGCCGGCGAACACGTCGGAGGCAACGCCGGCGAGGAAAGGTACAACCAAATCTTGGACACTCCATTCCAAATCTTGATCCTTGATCCCCATTCCAAGATCTTGATCCCCATTCCATAATCCTTGATCCCCATCCCCAAAATCTTGTCAACCATTCCTCGTCTAGAAAGAAAACTTGGGCAAATCACGGATGGGCTGTTGTTGGGGATGGAGATGGTGGAGACGACCCTTGGGCTTGAGTGCTTGACTGTACTATAGTATGATTTGTGACTAATTGATTTTAATTTTCCTGGACCTTGCTAATTAGGCTTTAAATAGGCAAATCATGTGTGTGAAGCTTCTGAAAAGATGAACAATTGAAGTTCAGATGATTGAGTTTTGTTGGGCTGTGCATTTACTGGTCTTAGTGGTTGATGAGGAGCATTTCTGTCATTTTTCATTGATTGCATGTACTGGCTTGTGCATCCAGTGGTGCTGGTGCTGGTGGTCTTTTTGGCTACTGTCAACTGTCAAGTCTTTTTGGCTATTCAAACAAATGAAACACAAGAGATAAATTTGTTTTGTGCTTGGTGATAATGACTTGTTTTACATGGCAATTGCTTTTGTTGGATGAGTTACATGGCAATGGAAACTGTAGTTACCACCTGATTATTGTGTCTTATCGTCAGTGCTAGTGTCTCTGTTTACCAATTGTCTGGTGATAATGTCTGGTTATGGTTTTATACAGATATGCAGATACATAAGCAGTAGCATAGGACAATAAGTATAAAAGCATATGCAACTGTTTGAAGTGGTTTAATTCTGTCTGGATCAGTTCCTCCTATTGTCTGGTTGGTTTAGCTACCAGTCTTACAAAAAAGTACATGAAAATGTAGCCCAACCTTCTAGATGCCCTACTATCTTCAGTTAAAATGCATTACTGTCTGTCTGTATTCATATTATTTTTGATTTAGTTGATGAGTTTAAGTTAAAATGCATTACTTTGATATTAATTTGATTTAGTTGGGGAGGTAACACAAATATAGTAACTTGTATTGTATGTATTCATATTATTAATGCTCTACTATCTTCATATTATTGATTGCCTATTAATATTATAACTTGAACCTTATAGATGGGACCCACTAAAGACAATCCAATAGAAATTGTCAGTGATCCAAGCTCTGACAGTAGTGGTCCAAGCATGTTCTTCAGTTCTTCAAGCTCTGACAGTGATGGCATGTATGAATGTGACATGTCTGAATGTGATTGTCATTCCAATGTGGTCTTCAGAGGTATTAACATGCATTTGATTCTTTCTTCATCCTGTTGGTTAACATCATCTCTAGTCTAATGTGGGTTAACATCATCTCTAGTCTAATGTTGGTTAACATCATCTCTAGTCTAATGTTGTTATTTATTTATTTATACTAATGTAGGCTTCCATTACTTAACAATGAAATTTCTCTTTGTTACAACTAGGGCCACTGGTGAGTGGGAGACAAGATTTTGATGAGCACTGCATGTTTGGAAATGACATGTACCTGACAAAAGGTCAAGTCACTTTCCTTAATGACCACTGCCACCACTTTCCAAAGGAGGATTTTGAGTACTATGTCTACAGGATGACCAAATCATCAGTGGTCAAAAATAAATACAAGCTAGTAAAAATACAAAACCTAACCTTCCTTAATATTTACATAAGAATGTTGTTATTGTTGCTGATTGGAACTGATTGGATACATTGTATGGTTGACAGGATATTGGAAAGAAGTTCACTCAGCAGTACCTGAAGAAGTTCATTGACCGTGCTCCAGGCAATGTTGTTACCGTTGGTCTGGAGTACACAGACAACGATGCATGCTTTGATGTGACCATGAATATGGCAAAGGGGAAGGCCGAGAATGAAATCATAGCAACTGGATGGTCAAAAGCTATGAAGACATATGAGATCGAAGAAGGAGACATCTGCATCTTTGAATTCTTCCTTACGAGGAAAGGTAAGCTTGGACTGATGATCCACAATGTGCGTGATGATGACTCTGATTCTGATATGTCTGACTCATCTGAGTCATCAGAGTAAGTGCTAAACTCTCCTGAGTCATCAAGTTAGTTATCTAAGAACTTTTATTTATCTATGGACTGTTAGTTATCACCTGGTAAGTGTTGAACTATGTGGACCTATAAGTTCTGAACTGCTTTTGATGCCTACCAGTGGGCATTATTATGTATGGACTGTAATATGTATATAGTTAGTACTGCTTCTGAACTATCTGTTATGCCTGTAATGCATGTTATGCCTGTAATTCATGGAATTGTGCCAGCAAAAGGAATTGCAGGCACTATCAGTAAGTGCCAGCAGAAGGAATTGCCGGCACTTTCGGTAAATGCCAGCAAAAGGCATTGCCGGCACTTACTGTATGCCTGTAATGAGTGTATTTTAAAGGCAGTCTCAAAAAACGCCGGTAATACTGTGAATTGCCGGCACCTTTGAGGAGATGCCACTAAATAAACTGGAGGCCATTCGATAAAGTGCCGGTAATACTATGCATTGCCGGCACTTTTCTGGAAATGCCACGAAAACAACTGCAGGCATATCGATAATCTGCCGGTAAACCTAGGAATTAACGGCTCTTTTTCAAAAATTCCGAAAAAACGACACTTTTTACTGGCACCTGCTAAAAAAATGCCGGCAAATGAGAGAAACGCAGGCACATTTTAAAAGTGCCGGCAAGAAAGTGCCGGCAATTCTAGCACCTGACGTAGTGACCACAGCAAAGTTATGAGAGCAAATTAACTCTGCTAAGCAGCCGGCGGAATCGTTTCTGCTAAGCAGCCGCACTGGCACATGCTGGGGGATTTCATCTGCTCGACATGCGATCCAGCTTTTCTCTTTCATACGCAAGGATCAAGCATCATCGGTGTTGAGTAACATATTGTACTAGGTATAGGTCTGCGTGTTTTGTCAGGGTTGTACCTGTAATTGTACATGTGTCCGTCTATATATATATGAGCAGCCGTTCCTATTGGTGTTGTGCAATCTCCAATAACTCTTCTACATGGTATCAGAGACCCTTCGGGTCCTGACCTAGCCGCCGCCCTCTCCCCCTAGGGCGCCGCCGGCCTCCTCCTCCCAGCCCTAGCCGCCGCCCCCTCTCCTCCTTGGGCGCCGCCGCCCCTCCCCACCCCAGCCCTAGCCGCCGCCCCTCCCCACCCCGGGCGCCGCCGACCCTCCTCCTCTCACCACCACCACCGCTTCCGCCATGGCCGGGTTCTCCTCCTCCGGCCCCTCCGATCCCTTCGACTCCTCGCTCCGGCAGCAGCAACCCCTTCGCCGGCCCCTCCGTCGCCGTCATCCGCGACATCCCCATTGCCGAGCGCGTGTCGGTGACGCTCTCCACCACCGCTGCCAACTTCTTCCCGTGGAAGACGTACTTCGGGCTGCTCTTCCGTGAGTATCATCTCCTCGATCACGTCGACGGCACCATCGACCTCCTCGCCATGCCGCATGACCCTGAGTGGCTCGCCATTGACGCCACCATCATCAGCTGGTTTTACCAGACCGTCTCCAACGACATCTTCCGCACCGTCGTCCGGGATGGCGACTCCGCGCGCACGGTTTGGGCGAAGATCACCGGCCTCTTCACCGACAACAAAATCCAGCGGGTCACCTTCCTCCAGCAGGAGTTCTTCGGCACCCACCAGAACGACCAGTCTCTCGACGAGTACGTCCTCAAGCTGAAGAGCCTCTCCGACGAGCTCCGTGACTTGGAGTTTCCGATCGATGACAAGATCATGCTCTCCACCCTGTCGGCGGGTCTCGGCGAGGATCTCAGCAACGCCGCCTCCAACCTCACGCTCCTCACCACGCCCACCTTCGAGCAGGCCATGGCCTACCTACGCCTCGAGGAGCGTCGCCTCAAGCATCTCCGGGCTCGGGCGGCCCACAGCGCCTTCGTCGCCGGCTTCTCCCGCGGTGCCCAGGCTCCCGCGCCTCGTGCCCCCACGCCTCGCCCCATGGGTCCGCCGTCGGGATTCCCTGCAGCCGGTCACCAGGCCGGTCAGAACGGGCCGTGGACCGGCCAGTCCGCTCACTAGACCGGCTAGACCGGGCCGTGGACCGGCCAGTCCGGCGCCCAGGCCGGTCAGACCGGCCACTGGACCGGGCAGGCGGCCACTTCTGGCGGAGGTCGCCGTGGCCGTCGTCGCCGTGGCGGTGGTGGCAACGGTGGTGGCAATGCTGGTGCCAACGTCCCTGCGCCTCGTCCACCTCAGCACATCGCCCCTCCACCATGGACCGTCGGTCACAATCCGTGGACCGGGTCGTTCATGCCTACTCCATGCCCGTGTCGCGCGCCCCCTACCCGGGCATCATGGGGCCACGTCCAGCCACCCACCAGGCGTTCTACGCGGCGCCCTAGCCCGCCCCGGCCTACGCCGCCCCCCGGGCTCGGCCCCGTGGGATCCCGCGCTCCTGACCACCCTCCAGAGCGCCCCCTCCGTTGGGTCGTATGGTGGCGGTGGCGACTGGTTCATGGACACCGGCGCCTCCGCGCATATGGTTGCGCACTCCGGTAACCTCTCATTTTCTACACCCGCTTCCACTTCCTCTCGCATCATCGTTGGCAACGGTCATGATCTTCCCATTACTCACACTGGTTCCATCTCTTTTCCTTCAACTTCCACTCCTCTCTCTCTACATAACGTTCTTGTTTCTCCTGACTTGATTAAAAATCTTGTTTCCGTTAAGTCTTTCTGTCGTGATAATCCTGTGACTGTGGAATTTGACGCTTTTGGTTTTTCTGTCAAGGATGGTCGTACTCGGATGCTCCTCCACCGATGTGATAGCCCCGGCGATCTCTACCCTGTTGGCTCGGCCTCCACCACCACCGGCCGCCCACTCGCCCTCTCCGCCGGTGTCGACCTTTGGCACGCCCATCTTGGCCATCCTAGCTCCGCCGCTCTGCGTCAAATAATGCAAGGCTTCTCCTTTACTTGTAATAAAACGGATGCCCACTCTTGTGAAGCATGTCGTCTAGGAAAACATGTTCGCCTTCCGTTTAGTTCCTCCTCCACAATCGCGTCTTTTCTGTTTCAACTTATTCATAGTGATGTTTGGACCTCACCGGTTCCGAGTAATTCTGGTTATAATTATTATCTTGTGATTCTTGATGATTACTCGCACTTTGTCTGGACTTTTCCCCTTCGCCGTAAATCCGATGTTGCCGCCACTCTCACCGCCTTCTTCGCCTTTGTCTCCACTCAGTTCGGTCGCCCCATCCACGCCTTACAAACCGACAACGGCAAAGAGTTCGACAACATCACCATTCGCTCACTTCTCGCCGCCCATGGCGCCGTCTTCCGCCTCACGTGTACATACACTTCTCCACAGAACGGTCGTGCCGAACGGATGCTTCGTACCCTCAACGACTGCGTCCGCACCCTTCTGTTCCACGCATCCATGCCCCCACGATTCTGGCCGGATGCCCTTGCCACGGCGACTCTCCTCGTCAACATCCGCCTGTGTCGTGTGCGTTGGTCCTACACGCCGCATCACCTCCTCTACGGTGCGCCGCCCGCCTATGATGACCTTCGCATCTTCGGCTGCCGGTGTTATCCTAACACTGCTCCCACCGCCGCGCATAAGCTTGCGCCGCGTTCTCTTCCTTGTGTGTTTCTCGGCTACCCCGCTAACACCAAGGGCTACCGCTGTTACGACCCGGTCTCACATCGTGTCCTCACTTCCCGGCACGTGTACTTTGACGAGTTGGTTTTTCCGTTTCAGCAGGGACTCTTGGCGACACCTCCGACGACGCCCCCGGCGCACGCTGGCCCTCTTGTGGCCGCGCGCCGACGACTGACCGCGGCGGCCCCCTCTGCGCCGGCCCCGCCTGGTCCCTCGGCGTCTCTGTCGCCCGTGGCGCCCCCGTCGCCCCCCGGCGCCCCCGTCGCCCAAGGCGTCTCCTTCGGCCGCCTCTTCATCGGCTGCCTCGTCGCCCACCTCGCCGCCCGTCGCTGCGGCCCCTGAGCCCATGCTCACCCGCGCACGTGCGGGCGTGCGGCGGCCGTCTACACGCTACCCCGCCGACCAGTACGTCTGCACGGCGTCTCCGTCCGCCGCGTCTGCCTTCTGGGCCAGCGGCAACAGCATCCTGCCGCACGACGGCGGCGTACCTCCCAGCTGCCGACCCGGCCCAGCACCCGGTCGAACCGGCCTGGCGACCGGCCAGCCCGGTCAAAACCGGCTCCCAGACCGGTGCCAACCGGAGTGGTGTCCAGGGGCCTCCGCCCCCTCGCCCGGTCGGCCGCCCGGTCAAACCGGTTCCCCGGCCGGCCCGTCCGGTCAGCAGGCCGGTCCAACCGGCTCCGCGACCGGCCCGGCGACCGCTGCTGCGTCCTCCTCCGCTCTCTCGCCGGTGCCCACCTCGGCTCGCGCCGCCTTGCGCGACCCGCATTGGCGCGCCGCCATGCAGGAGGAGTACGATGCGCTGCAGCGCAACCGGACCTGGGAGCTGGTTCCCCGGCCCCCTCGTGCCAACGTCATCACCGACAAATGGGTCTTCAAGCACAAGCTCGGCTCCAACGGTACTCTCGAGCGCTACAAGGCGCGCTGGGTCGTGCGCGGCTTTCGGCAACGCGATGGCGTCGACTTCACGGATACGTTTGCCCCGGTTGTCAAACCGGGCACGATCCGCACGGTGTTGCACCTTGCCGCATGTCGCGCGTGGCCGGTGCATCAGATGGACGTCTCCAACGCCTTCCTTCATGGCCATTTGCAGGAGCAGGTGTACTGCCAGCAGCCCATCGGCTTCGTCGACACCGAGCGCCCCGATGACGTGTGCTTGCTCTCTCGGTCCTTGTATGGACTGAAGCAGGCGCCCCGCGCCTGGTACCAGCGCATCGCCGGCTTCCTGCATCAGCTTGGCTTCCGCTCCACGCGCTCCGATGCGTCGATGTTCGTCTACCGGACCGGCAACGACATGGCCTACGTATTGTTGTACGTTGACGACATCATCCTGACGGCCTCCACCGCTGGTCTTCTTCGACAGCTCACCGACAGTCTTCGCGCTGAGTTCGTGTTGAAGGACCTTGGCCCGCTCCACTACTTCCTCGGCATCGAGGTTGTCCGGCGTGCGGACGGGTTCTTCCTTCATCAGCGGAAGTATGCCCACGAGCTTCTCGAGCGTGCAGGGATGCTTAACTGCAACCCTGCACCTACTCATGTCGACACGAAGGCCAAGCTTTCCGCCAGTGATGGGTCGCTGGCGTCCGACGCGCCGTTTTACCGCTCCATTGTCGGTGCTCTCCAGTACTTGACGTTGACGCGTCCGGAGCTCCAGTACGATGTGCAGCAGGTGTGCTTGCACATGCATGCTCCTCGGGATGCTCATTGGGCCGCGGTGAAGCGGATTCTACGCTACGTCTGTGGTACCATGGGCTACGGCTTGTCGTTGCATGCTTCGCCCTCGACGTCGACCGACCTCGTTGCCTACTCGGACGCGGACTGGGCGGGATGCCCGGACACGTGGCGCTCCACCAGCGGCTACTGCGTCTACCTCGGCTCGTCGCTCGTCTCTTGGTCCTCCAAGAGGCAGCCCACCGTGTCTCGCTCCAGTGCTGAGGCCGAGTACCGCGTTGTGGCCAACGCTGTGGCCGAGTGCACGTGGCTTCGCCAGCTTCTGTCCGAGCTCTCTTGTCCTGTTGACAAGGCTACGGTGGTCTTCTGCGACAACGTGTCGGCCGTCTACCTCTCCGCCAACCCCGTTCATCATCGGCGCACCAAGCACATCGAGTTGGACATCCACTTCGTTCGTGAGCAAGTTGCCCTCGGTCGCGTTCGAGTTATTCACGTACCGACGTCTCAGCAGTTTGCCGATATCATGACGAAGGGATTGCCGTCCACGACTTTTCCGGAGTTTCGCTCCAGTCTATGTGTCGGTGCCGACCCTTCGACTGCGGGGGGGGGGGGTAACATATTGTACTAGGTATAGGTCTCCGTGTTTTGTCAGGATTGTACCTGTAATTGTACATGTGTCCGCCTATATATATATGAGCAGCCGGTCCTATTGGTGTTGTGCAATCTCCAATAACTCTTCTACAAATGGGGAGTGCGACTGGCGGACGCCGTATGTGCGACTCGATCAGAGAGAACGCATCTCTTCGTCATAGCCTTGATCTGCTTTTCTCTTTTTCTACATCTCTTTGCATCATGTCACTCTTGCAGTTTCGAATGTTCTTTCATCCCGCAGATTTTGGACTTCACAGAAGATAGGATCAACTTGGTTCACTACGTACGCAAGCAAAATCAGATTCATGACAGGCATGAATACAGTATCTCAAAGACCACTGCGTTATTTCAGTCCATCAAACATGAAGAACAGAGATACTTACATGTTCCATGCAATTTTGCCAGGTAGATTATAGACGGCACTATTTGCTGTAGTTAAGAAACCTCGATCAGGTTGTGAAATACTGTTTAATTAAATTTGCAGGTGACAAGTTAAATAGTAATTATTTGTCACTAGTTGATCCTATCTTCTCTGAAGTCCAAAACCTCGGTCATATGAGGTAAGTCGGCCCGGCAGCTTACGAGACCATGCGCCTGAGCCCCGGAGGACTAGGCCCTCAACTTCATTACTAACCAACCTCGTATGTGTTCGCCATGTCTTGATGTGGATGTATCTCGCGGGACATAGATGTTTCTTAAAATACTTAGTAGAAGCAGTCCAGAATCAAGTTACTATACAATTTTTCCTACTTATTGTTCTCCAGCATTTTAGTGAATAGGAAACCGACACTACTAGAAAAACAGGCTTCCGGTGAGCCCCATAAGTCGCGAAGGTAAAGGAACCGCGACTAATGGTACCTTTAGTCGCGGTTCGGGAGGCGAACCGCGACCAAAGGCCTGGGCCCAGGGCGCTCGGTGGCCAGCCGTTGCGTGGGGGCAGCCGCGGTTGGCCAGGCCAACCGCGACTAAAGGTGCCGGAAGGCCTTTAGTCGCGGTTGGCCTGGCCAACCGCGGCTAAAGCCGCCCCTATATATACCCACCCAGCAGCCAACACTTAGCCATTTGGTGCCATCTTCACAAGCTTCACAAGTGGGTGTTAGGTTTGCTTTTGGTTCCTCTTATGCACATAAGGTGTTTGATGAAATGCCCCAAGAGCATGAAACAAACATGATATGAAGTGTTGGAGCCACACTTGAGCTTTCTCATTTATTTTTCCTCCTCGATCGCGGTTAGCAACTTGAACCTTTGATGTGTCGTTGATAAAATGTGCATGTGTGGTTAATTATATATTTTATATTGTTTAATTAATATTGTTTGTAGCTAGTTAGTTTAACAAATGCATGATGGTTAATTATATATTTTATATTATAATAATGCAGATGAATCGACAATGGATGTACGGTAACCGACTCTCCGGCGAGTTCAGTACGGGTTTGAATGATTTCCTCGTAGTGGCTAATGCGAACAAGCAGGGGGGTTTTGTTATCTGTCCATGTGTTAAATGTAAGAATCAGAAGGGTTACTCTTCCTCAAGAGATGTTCAGCTGCACCTGCTTCGGCACGGTTTCATGCCAAGCTATAATTGTTGGACCAAGCATGGAGAAAGAGGGGTTATAATGGAAGAAGATGAAGAAGGGGATGATTTCATCGATGAAAGCTATCTTGCTCATTTCGGTGATACTTTCATGGAGGATGCTGAAGGTGAAGGGGAAGGTGAAGGGGAAGGTGAAGAAGAGGCACGTGATGATCCCGTTGATGATCTTGGTCGGACCATTGCTGATGCACGGAGTCGCTGCGAAACTGAAAAAGAGAGGGAGAATTTGGATCGCATGTTAGAGGATCACAGGAAGGCGCTGTACCCCGGATGCGATGATGGTCTGAAAAAGCTGGGCTGCACACTGGATTTGCTGAAATGGAAGGCACAGGCAGGTGTAGCTGACTCGGCATTTGAAGACTTGCTGAAAATGTTGAAGAATATGTTTCCAAAGAATAACGAGTTGCCCGCCAGTACGTACGAAGCAAAGAAGGTTGTCTGCCCTCTAGGTTTAGAGGTTCTGAAGATACATGCATGCATCAACGACTGCATCCTCTACCGCGGTGAATACGAGAATTTGAATGAATGCCCGGTATGCACTGCATTGCGTTATAAGATCAGAGGCGATGACCCTGGTGACGATGTTGAGGGCCAGAAACCCAGGAAGAAGGTTCCCGCCAAGGTGATGTGGTATGCTCCTATAATACCACGGTTGAAACGTCTGTTCAGGAACAAAGAGCATGCCAAGTTGTTGCGATGGCACAAAGAGGACCGTAAGTCGGACGGGGAGTTGAGACACCCCGCAGATGGAACGCAATGGAGAAAGATCGACAGAGAGTTCAAAGATTTTGCAGCTGACGCAAGGAACATAAGATTTGGTCTAAGTACGGATGGCATGAATCCTTTTGGCGAGCAGAGCTCCAGCCATAGCACCTGGCCCGTGACTCTATGCATCTACAACCTTCCTCCTTGGTTGTGCATGAAGCGGAAGTTCATTATGATGCCAGTGCTCATCCAAGGTCCGAAGCAACCCGGCAACGACATCGATGTGTACCTAAGGCCATTAGTTGATGAGCTTTTACAGCTGTGGGGCAGACCTGGTGTCCGTGTGTGGGATGAGCACAAAGAAGAGGAATTTGACCTACGAGCGTTGCTTTTCGTAACCATCAACGATTGGCCTGCGCTTAGTAACCTTTCGGGACTGTCAAATAAGGGATACAATGCATGCACGCACTGCTTACATGAGACTCAAAGTGTACATTTGCCAAATTGTAAGAAGAACGTGTACCTTGGGCATCGTCGATTTCTTCCGAAAGGTCATCCAGTAAGAAAGAAAGGCAAGCATTACAACGGCAAGGCAGATCACCGGCCGAAGCCTGCGGAACACACTGGTGCTGAGGTATTTGATATGGTCAAGGATTTGAAAGTCATCTTTGGAAAGGGTCCTGGCGGACAATCAGTTCCGAAGGGAGCTGACGGGCACGTAGCCATGTGGAAGAAGAAATCTATATTCTGGGAGCTAGAATATTGGAAAGTCCTAGAAGTCCGCTCTGCAATCGACGTGATGCACGTTACGAAGAATATTTGCGTGAACATCCTAAGCTTCTTGGGCGTGTATGGGAAGTCAAATGATACAAAGGAAGCACGGCAGGACCAGCAAAGTTTGAAAGACCCTGATGACCTGTATCCGGAACGGTTTCAAGGTCGTGCCAGCTACGCTCTGACCAAAGAAGAGAAGGTCATCTTTTTTGAATGCCTGAGCAGTATGAAGGTCCCGTCAGGATTCTCGTCCAATATAAAGGGAATAATAAACATGGCGGAGAAAAAGTTCCAAAACCTGAAGTCTCACGACTGCCACGTGATTATGACGCAATTGCTTCCGATTGCTTTGAGGGGGCTCCTGCCGGAAAATGTTCGAGTAGCCATTGTGAAGCTATGTGCATTCCTCAATGCAATCTCTCAGAAGGTAATCAATCCAGAAGTTCTACCACGGTTACAGAACGATGTGGTCCAATGTCTTGTCAGTTTCGAGTTGGTGTTCCCGCCATCCTTCTTCAATATTATGACGCACCTCCTGGTTCACCTAGTCGATGAGATTTCCATTCTCGGTCCTGTATTTCTACACAATATGTTCCCCTTCGAGAGGTTCATGGGAGTATTAAAGAAATATGTTCGTAACCGTGCTAGGCCAGAAGGAAGCATCGCCAAGGGCTATGGAAATGAGGAGGTAATTGAGTTTTGTGTTGACTTTGTTCCTGACCTTAAGCCGATTGGTCTTCCTCAATCGCGGCACGAGGGGAGACTAAGTGGAAAAGGCACCATCGGAAGGAAATCAACGATATGTATGGACGGCCATTCTCTGACTGAAGCACACCACACAGTTCTGACCAATTCCAGCTTGGTGGCTCCGTACTTTGAGAAACACAAGAATATTTTACGCTCGGACAACCCGGGGAAGCCTGAATCCTGGATTAGGAAGGCCCACATGGAGACTTTCGGCAGTTGGTTGAGAAAACATTTAATGAGTGACAATAAGGTTGTAGATCAGCTGTACATGTTGGCCAAGACACCATCTTCGACTATAACGACTTTCCAAGGGTACGAGATAAATGGGAATACATTTTACACGATCGCCCAAGATAAAAAGAGCACCAACCAAAACAGTGGTGTCCGCTTTGATGCAGCAACCGAGAATGGGCAAAAGGTCACATATTATGGTTACATAGAGGAGATATGGGAACTTGACTATGGACCCTCCTTTAGGGTCCCTTTGTTCCGGTGCAAATGGTTCAAGCTAACAGGAGGTGGGGTAACGGTGGACCAGCAATACGGAATGACAATGGTGGATTTCAACAATCTTGGTTACCTTGACGAACCATTCGTCCTAGCGAAAGATGTCGCTCAGGTTTTCTATGTGAAGGACATGAGTAGCAAACCGAGGAAACGGAAAGATAAGAAAACGATCAGTACATCATGCGATGATCCAAAGCGCCACATTGTTCTTTCAGGGAAAAGAAACATCGTGGGAGTGGAGGACAAGACAGACATGTCAGAAGATTATAATATGTTTGCTGAAATTCCGCCCTTCAAAGTGAACACCGACCCAAGCATTAAGTTAAATGATGAGGATGCTCCATGGATACGGCACAATCGTAAGCAAGCAGGGACACAAGGGAAGAAATGATGTGTAATAATTTATTATTGTACCAAACTTTGTTGAATGAATCATGTGAATTATATTACCCGTGATGTGTTTGGTGTCCATTTTCGAATGATTCAATTGACTCGAGATAGCACTGATGATACATGAAATTTGGAGTGACTAAGTCATACTCCTGCATACAGGAAATTTGGAGTGACTAAGTCATACTCCTGCATACATGAAATTTGGAGTGATTTAGTCATACTCCTGCCTAGGCGTATAATATGCATACTCGTAGTCTTCATAGCCGCCGCCGTTGTACTGGTAGTCGTCGCCTTCTAAGTTGCCGGCCGTCGTCGCCGTCTGTCGTCGCTGTCGTCGGGCGGCGCTCGTGGCTCGAACTGAGGGTAGCGCAGGCGGGGGATATCGCCGGCCGTGATGTAGTCCATGACGCTCTGCAGAGTCCGGCCGTACCACCATAGCCGACGGCCGGCCTCGTGGAAGTTTCCAGGAGGCAGACCGTCCTCCTCATACCTGGCGAGCGCCCTCTCACGCCGATTGATGAAGAAGGCGTCCCAAGTATGCTGGTTATCGGGATGCCGCGGGGATTCATCCGCTGCTCCGGCGTGAGGTCGAGGTAGTAGTGGTTCGTGATGGCCGCCCGCGCGCAGTACGAGGGACGGGAGGGACCGGCACGCCGCCGCGCTTAGGCTCCAGCCGGCAGGGACGCGGTAGCCCGAGGGCAAGGGTAGTTCGAGGCGCAAAGCTCCTCCACCTGCTGGTAGGTTAGAGTGGGTGCGGTGGAAGCCATGAGAGAGTGATGAGAGATTGTAGAGATGTGATAATGCTGGCCAAGCCGGGCTACCTATATGTAGTGACAAAATGGCGGGAAAAATGGGAGCGGGAAGAAAGAGGCGGGAAGAAAGTGGCGGGAAGAAAGTGGCGGGAAGAAAGTGGCGGGAAGAAAGAGGCGGGAAGAAAGTGGCGGGAAGAAAGTGGCGGGAAGAAAGAGGCGGGAAGACAAGGAAGAAATGGCGGGAAGACGAGGCGGGAAGAGGGGGTCGGCGGAAAGAGGAAGAGGGATTTTTAAATGAATTAGTTTTATTTTTCTGAATTTTTTGATATATTACTTGTATTTTTAAGATTTTTAAATGAATTATTTTTTTTCTGAATTTATTGATATATTAATTGTATTTTTAAGATTTTTAAATGAATTAGTTATATTTTACTGAATTTTTTAATATATTATTTGTATTTTTAAGATTTTTAATTGAATTAGTTTTATTTTTCTGAATTTTTTGATATATTATATGTATTTTTAAGATTTTGAATTGAATTAGCTTTATTTTTCTGAATTTTTGATATATTATTGGTATTTTTAAGATTTTGAATTGAATTAGTTTTATTTTTCTGAATTTATTGATATATTATATGTATTTTTAAGATTTTTAAATGAACTAGTTTTATTTTTCTTTACTTTTTGATATATTATTTGTATTTTTCAGATTTTGAAATGAATTAGTTTTATTTTTCTGAATTTATTGATATATTATATGTACTTTTAACATTCTGAAAAAGAAAAGTAATTTGAAAATACCTTTAGTCGCGGTTGGCCACCCCAACCGCGACTAAAGGGTATTTTTCCGCGGGAAACGAAAACCCGGCGAAAATTTTAGTCGCGGTTGGGGTGGCCAACCGACTAAGGTACACCTTAGTCGCGGTTGGCCACCCCAACCGCGACTAAAGGGGGTCCTATATATCTGGCGCGAACGGCCGCGCCAGTTCTTCTTCTTCTCCTCGAACCGTCAGGCTGCGCGCGCGAGATCGATCCCGGCCTCCTCGACGCTCGCCGTTGTCCGTCGCCGCCGCCGTTGTCCGTCGCCGCCGTCGTCGTCCGTCGCCGAACACGCCGCCGTATGTGCCCTTCCCGTCCGCGCGCGCTAGCCCTCCCCGCCGCCGCCGCGCGCGCATATCGACAGTGATGACCGCCGCGCGCCGCCCCTCGCCGCGCCGCGCGCGCCGCCTCTCCCGGCCGTCTCCCGAACACGCCGGCTTGCCGCCGGCGCCCTTAATTGCCGCGCACGCGGGCCGGCCGGGGTGCGCCCCGCTCGGCAGATGAATTGAGAGAAGTTTTTGGTTTTTTTTTTTTTTTTTAAATCGTAACTAAGTTTTTATAATTAAAATTGTAACTTAATTAAATTTTAAACGTGTATTATATGTGAAGAACTTAGTAACACTTCAAAAAACAAAATTTACTTAATTACTTAATTAACTAAAATCTTGACTTAATAAAATTTTAAACGTGTATTATATGTGAAGAACTTAGTAACACTTCAAACAACAAAATTTACTTAATTACTTAATTAACTAAAATCTTGACTTAATAAAATTTTAAACGTGTATTATATGTGAAGAACTTAGTAACACTTCAAACAACAAATTTACTTAATTAACTAAAATCTTGACTTAATAAAATTAAAACTTAACAATGTTGACTTAAAATTTTGACTTTTTTTGACTTAATAAATTTGACTTAAAATCTTGACTTAATAAAATGTACCAGATCTAGGGGGAGACGGAGGCGCGCGCCACACACACGCACTAGGCCGGGGGCGCGCGCCACACACACGCACTATAGGCCGGGTTATGTGTGTGTTGTCCTCGCCTCCCTCTCCGTGACGCCGTCGTCTACCGCCCTCTCTCGCGCTCTTCCGCGACACCCTCTCCCGTACCCCTTCCAGCTCGCCGGCCCCCTCCTTTTGGCACCGCCCTTTCGCCACCGCCACCGCCCCCTTCTGCACTATAATTAATTTGTTTTGACTACATGTTTTCAGGACTGACATATGGCGGACGATAGAGCTGACCCGATTCTGGACAACTATGATCTGGACGTTGAAGACCATATATTCGGCATCATAAAAGGCGATATTCCATATGTGCCGACCGGACAAGAAGAAGATGATATCTCTTCTTATCTGAACCTTGACGGTGAAGATGAAGGGCGCCGTCAGCAAGATGATGCCGAAGAAACGTCGATAAACGACGATCTTCAATTGGAAGTAGCAACCACCTCCGGCGCCGAGGTATATATATACATTGAGCCTCTGGTGATACAAACTAACTGATTTGAATAAATATGTGTGTACTAACGCGCGCGACTCTCTTTCTTATTTTAGCCCTCGGCCGGATCGTCGAAAAAATCGAGTACGTCGTCGTCAAAGCGTGGCGCAACCAAGACGATGAAACCAAACGAAACATGCACCATCGAGGTTGTCGACGAAGCAACCGGCAGGCCGCTGGAGCCCAGCAAGAACGCCACCAAGTTTATCAGCCAATGCGGAGCCGTTGTTAGAGAGAACGTCTCGATCACCGTCCAGGAGTGGAATGAGCCAAAGAAGGCACGTCTTGGTTTCACTTTTGTCGATAAGAGAACAAAAAAAGATTGCTTCAAGAAGCTTATAGAACATTTCGTTCTACCTCCGGAATACCGCAGATACGATGAGGCGGGTAACAAGATTGAGGAAAACAAGGAGAGGTGCAAGCTAGTCAAACAGTTCGCTCTTTCTAAGATGGCCGACGCATTCCGGAAATACAAGCAAAATCTAGCCCATGACTTTGTCAAGCAGGGCAAGACTCCGGATTTCAAAGGACAATATGAGAAACTGCAACATGATTGGCCAGAATTTGTGAAGCAAAAGAAATCGGAGCAGTTCCTTGAAATGTCGAAAAAAAATAAGAAGAATGCGGCCAAGAAAGAGTACAATCATATTATGGGGCCAGGAGGGTATCGCTTTTGGCAGCCTAGGTGGGAGAAGATGGAGAACGAGCTGAGGGCGCGAGGAATCCGTCCAGGTACGGAGGGATGGGACCCAAGGGCCAAAAGCTGGTGGTACGGGCATGGGGGATCGCTGAACCCGGAGACAGGGGAGTGTGTTTATCAGGGCAAAATAATTAAACCCACCAAAAAGCTTATTGAGGCAATGAGGGATGCTCAAGAGGGGAGGATCAAGTTCAACAGAGAGAACGACGCCCTGACAAAAGCCCTCGGGAATCCTGAACACGGAGGACGTGTACGAGGCATGCCCGGGGACATTCCGTGGAAAGTAGGGTTCCCCCAGAACGATGACCCGTACGGTTACAGAAGCCGTAAGAGAAAGATGGATCGGGATGCAGATGTTGTGGCGAAGCTGGTAACGGAAATGGATGTGATGAAGAAAACCGTGAGTGTACTAGTAGCCGAAAGAGATGCAGCTCGGGCGCAGCATGAAGATCATCCAATGGATCTCGGAAGCCAGCAGAGAAGAAGCAGCGTGGCTTCCACGGAGGCCTCACCGGCTGGTGCACCGACGATCGAAATTACTGCACCGGAGCATCTGGTGGTCGAAGTTACTGCACCGGAGCCTCCTCGCTACCCCGTGGACGATATAAAGGAGATGAAAGCATGTCATCTGTATTATCCTATCGGGAACATGTCCATGAAGGTAGCCACCGGCAGTGCTTTACCACCTGGAGCACTCCACCACAACAACCCCATTCCAGATGGCTATGCTCGTGTCACGGTGGAGGAGATAGTCCAAGGGTTTGAGGACCTGGACATTGACATTGCTACACCTGAAGGGGCGACAAGACTTGGAGATGTCAAGCGCCAGTTCATTCTATGGCAGAAGAAGTTTATCAAGTTTCCAGGCGAGGCGCCAAGGCAAACAAGTCCACCCCCCTCCGGTGGTGGTGGTGGTGGTGGTGGCTCACCTACACCTCCGGCGGGTAAGCCGACGCCGCCCCAATTCACCTCCGGCGGGTAAGCGACGCCGCCCCCCCTCGTCCGGCGGGTGATCAGACGCCGCCCCCCAATCCACCTCCGGCGAAGAAGCAGAAGCAGTCCTGGGTTATTAACCCGGACCCTTACGTACCTGCAACCACAAAGATACCGGAGCCATCACTTAAGCCTCTCCCCAAGAGGTCTTGGGAATGTAGTGCCGAGGAAGTCGAGGCGGGCGCGGCTGCTGATTTAGAGAAATGGAAGGCGAGCTGCAAGAAGAAAATAGAGGGCGAGCCCAAGCCAGTATATTCTGATGAGCAAAAGAAGTGGGCTAAGACATTTTTGAACACACCGTCCCAAGCCGCGAAGAATCTCCCTGACGACTATGAACGTGAACTTCGTGTGCAAGCACTCACGTTCCGGAGGAAGCAGGAGGAGGCGGAGAAGCAGGAGAAGAAAGCCTTGGAGGAGGCCCAGAAAAAATTAGAAAGGGGGAAACAACAAGTTGCCCAGCTCGGGGAACAAAGTAAACAGTCGATCCCCCCGCTCATAGTGAAAGCCGCAGGTCCGGAGGACGAAGCCCCTGATGTCATAGCAGCTGCGGCAGCACAGGGATTGACTGTAGCGAAAGCCAAAGAACAAGCGGCAGCCTTAGGTATGACTCTTCGTGTAGCATTAGGCCTTGATGACGTGGCAATGAAGGACGTAGTATTTGGATATGTGAAGGATGGTCCTCTCGTCGAGCCTGCGCAGGAAGAGGATCTACCTCGACAAATGAAAGGTCTGCTAAATTGGTACAAGGCTTACATAAAACTTAAAAACGCCAGAGAATATATTTATGCGGAAGTTAGACATGAGCATCACTTCAAACATTACTATATAACAATTCATCGGAGTGAATTGTTCCAGCTGTTCAATCTGCGCGAGCTCGACAAATCTATCATCAGTTGCTATGTTCTGTAAGTGATTTATTAATTTCTACCCCATCTCGTTCATTGCCTGCACTATAAATATATATATTGTCCTAACTATCTTGTTGTGTACGCTATTATGCAGATTGAAGAAGCGGGAAATGCGAATAAGGCACACCCATGATGTTGGGTTCATTGACCCACAAATCGTTAATTCATATGTGTTACAACACCACCCCAGAGACGTGGAGGATGACCTGTGGATGTTTCTTACAAAACAGGAACTCAAAAGTGATATTCTATTTCCTTACCATTTTGGGTGAGTGTTTCTGTCTTGAGCACATTCTCTTTTGTTTACTCCATGCATGGTATGTGGCTAATCGATGAGTTATGCATGACTGTGCATGTATCGTGTCCGCAGGTTCCACTGGATTCTGCTAGTAATTCAAATTCAGAACTCCACAGTTATCGTCCACGACTCTCTGAATATGGATACGAAGCTTTGGGGCAACATGAGAAAAATGATGCAAAAGTAACTACTTTCATTCGTTTGCGCTCTATATCGATCGGCCTATTACATTCATCATTTCCTAATATCAAGTAACTAATTAATAACTCTCTTGTTCATTTAATTTTCCTTGCCTCGTAGGGTTTGGAGACGGTTCGTAGATCAAAAGGTCGGTGAATTCAAAAAAGAGCTACATTTTAAAATGGCAAAGGCTGCGACCGGGGACATTCAGCCACCGGGGACCAATCTATGTGGATACTATGTTTGTGAGAGGATCCGGAGATACACCACTGAGCGGCAGCCGTCTGAGAACAACACCAGGAGGAATAACCTCCGGGCGACGCTTACTCCAGAAGCTCGCTTCCGACCACTTCAAGAGGAACTAGCTGGATGGTTGGCGAACCAAGTCATCGATCCTAGAGGAGAACACTATGTAGAGGACGTAGAACTTTATATGCACTAAATATATGTATGGAAACTTGTTCAAAATTGTATATGGTCATCCGATATTGAATATATATTGTATATTCCTCTTGAATTCTTTTTGATTCTAATTTCAAATTTGTTTGAAATTGTACATTCACATGCATGTATACCGTAGAATATGTGAAACTCCTTCAAAATTAAAATAAAACACAAAAGAAATAAAACAATACAACTTAAAAAGTAACCAGGGGTTAGGGGAACCAGGTTAGGGGGGGCTAAAACCCTAAACCTGCGGCGGCCTTTAGTCGCGGTTGGCGCAGAACCGCGACTAAAGGTCCTCCCTAATACGCGCTGGCGGCCCGTGACGCCTTTCGTAAGGAACCGCGACTAAAGGGGGGACCTTTAGTCGCGAATAATAGGTCGCGGTTGCGCAACCGCGACTAATGGCAGTTGCGCACCGCGACCGAAGGCCATTTTTCCACCAGTGCGAGGACAAGATGTAGATATATATGGCGGTACTCCACAAGTTAAGGCTGCAGAAAAACTACGCATCAAGAACAAATCACGTGTAATACGCTAAATTCTCTTCAATTATGTGCTAGAAAAATACCTGGTTGAAAATCAAGACTTGAATGAACAGAGCAACCAAAAGTCAAGTAAACTGCAACATGCTTGCCCTTCATACCAGTGTATGCAAAAGAGCATGATTTTCGTAGATTATTCATACAATTTTTTAGCATAGATGAAAATCATCTTCAATGCCCGCGGCAACGCGTGGGGTATCAACTAGTAGCTGATGGGAGGAGGCCAATGACCTAGACGTAGCCAATGGTGTGGCATCACGCTCCTGCATACCAACATAGGACGACGATTTTCTATACTACTCACTAACACTAAGAACAAGACGTCATAAGCAAAAAAGTGAACATCAGCTACATTCTGCACACTTTTTTTCGAATGGTCTTTTCTTGAGACATGCAGCCTAGACACGCGTATATTCGCACCCGTGGCAGCGTGACCTCCCATGATGGGTATATTCTGCGTTGATGACACAGTTGGGTTTGATCCCTCGTGCCTAGGAGTACAAACCGTCTACACAAGCAAACTAGCATCTAGTTCGCCGAAAACTCACTTTGTAGCTCGGGCTACACATAGCTTGTTTCAAAAACAAAATCGAAATCAGTATTTCAAAGTTTCAAAAAAATCTGAAACAAAATCTGGCAGTAGGTAAGTATGTATCCCAGGATCGTGTAAAGTTCCAATCCAAAATTTATTGTACACTGGGTTACACAAAAATGATAAATTGTGACAGTTTTGGGGATTTTGAAAATATGAACTCCTAGTTCCCTCTTGTCTTTCTTGGAACTTTGGTAGCTTGAATCATTGTAGTCACCGGCAGTTTGGTTCTTATCATGGACATAACCTCATGGATTGGTCGAGTGCCTTGGTGTTTAAGCTCACGAGCGTCTTTATCATTATGGGATTTCTATTTTCGTGCCCCTGCTTCGTTAGTTGTACTCAGTTTTCCCCAGCTCGTTAGTTTTTCCTCAGTTTTCCCCTCCCTCTAGTTTGAAACCCATCGAAGACGCGGGTTGCCGTCAGGTCGAGGCCTTACCGTTACCGTGAGGTCAGTTCCTCTGACCGTCTCGTCTGACGGTGGATCCATCTACGCTGACGCGTGGGCCGTTTTATTTACTGATTGTATACGCGGTGCTGCCAATGACAAATGGGGCCGCTCTATGGGGCTGCCGCAGCCAATGACCAGTGGGTCGTCTATTTATTTATAGTAAATTATATATTGCCGCTCTGTGGGGCCTCCGCAGTCAATGACCGCTGTGGTCGTCTATTTTATTTAGAGAATATAATATAGAGCCGCTCTGTAGGGGCCGCCTCAGCCCATGGCAGGTGACTATTTTCGCAGCTTAATCTAAAGTGACTTTTATGCTAAACATTGTGCATCCCGGCGTTGACCTAGCAGTGGCGGCGAGGATGTGGTGCTCGAATAATAGTGGAAATGCGATATTATTTTTTACATGCATAATATATAGAAAATAGCTAGATCTCTAAATCGATGCATATGAAGCTACATATATATTCTTGGTCATGATCCCCTTAATTATCTAAAGGGGATGGATGCATGGCTTCACGTCGTCGTCGCTTTCATCATCAGTATCTTCGTCGTCTGAGTAGTAGTACCTCCTGCACATTGTTCCGTCAAACACCTTCACTGTGAGCACATCATCGCCTTCATATTTGAAGTGTACGAACCAGCCGAAATCCACACCGTGCGCGATGGCGAATTTCTCCCAGCCCTTGTCGAGGTACATCCGGCCTTGTCCGTCAAATAGGACCTCCACGGTCCAGAGACGAGGACCGCAGTCAGCTGCTCGCAGATACACCTTAGCTGGCTCCTTGCCGTCAAGATAGTCCGCAAATTTTTTTGGGAGTTCCTGCAAAGAGATCGAGCGCCGATCGTTTGAAATTAGGGAACCCTTGAAATTAAAGGTTTTTTAGAACATGCCCATAATTAATCACATGCATCATATATGTGGGAACGCGTACGTACCTTCTTGACCAAAGGGTCTTCATAGACGACGATGAAGAACTCCTCTATGATCAATGGCAGTGTTGACGGTGGTGGTGGCAATGATGATGATCCACTTCCCATTCCCCTTCCCCTTCCCCTTCCCCTTCCCCTTCCCCTTCCGGTCCGCGTCCGAGACGTGGAAGCCATGGCAATGGATAAAGTGTATGTGAACGAAGAAGAGAGAGGCAGAACCTATTGACACAAGGGATGGCCGTGTGGGTGTTTATAAGGGAGAGATGACCGTTGTAGGGGTTTACACAATAAAATAAGGAGGAGATGACCGTTGTGGGGGTTTATACACAATAAATTAATTAAGGAGGAGACGACCGTTGTGGGGGTATATATCTCAACAAAAAAGTAATGCGGACTATGTTGACTAGTTTATCATTTTACGGTGAAAAGTAATGCCTAAGACTACTCATAGTGGGAGTAACTTGGGTAGTAACATAGAGCTATGTTACCATAACATCACATTTTCCAAGATTAGATGAGTCTACAACCTAATTAATATGGCTTTGCATGACACTACACATATGTTACTTCCCACTATGAAGGTAGTAACATAGAGTAGTAACATGTGCATGTTACTACTCTATGTTACTCTCCACTATGACTAGTCTAAAAGAAAAGTAATGGCTACGAGAAATCGGTGATGGTTTATCGTTTTTTGCGTGAAAAGTAATGGCTACAAGAAATCGGTGATGGTTTATCGTTTTTTGCGTGAAAAGTAATGGGTACAAGAAATGGGTGATGGTGTATCATTTTTGCGTCATAAGTAATGGGTCCAAGAAATGGGTGATGGTGTATCATTTTTTGTCATAAGTAATGGGTCCAAGAAATGGGTGATGGTGTATCATATTTTTGCGTGATAAGTAATGGCTACAACAAAATCGGTGATGGTTTATCGTTTTTTGCGTGAAAGTAATGGCTACAAGAAATGGGTGATGGTGTATCATTTTTTGCGTGAAAAGTAATGGCTACAACAAAATCGGTGATGGTTATCATTTTTTGCGTGAAAAGTAATGCATGGCTACAAGAAATGGGTGATGGTGTATCATTGTTTGCGTGAAAAGTAATGGCTACAACAAATCGGTGATGGTTTATCATTTTTTGCGTGAAAAGTAATGCCTAAAAAGAGTTTATAATTTAGCTCGTGAAAAATAATGCAGAAAACCAAACTTTAGCGTACTAGGTAACCGCCCTTTCGCATACATAGAGTGTGGAAGCTAACCGACGAGAGAGAGAGAGAGGGTGGTGGCCCCGACCAGAGAGAGAGATAGGGTTATCCTGCCCGTTAGATCATACGATCAACGGTCGGCGGGCAAGATCCGCGTGACATGGGCTAGACCAATCAGGGCAATGTTGGGCGTCCGTGAGAGTTTGTGAAGGGAGAGGGCAAAACTGAGTAGTATCAAGAAACCAAGGGCAAGTGAGTAGTAAACAGACTAAGGGATTCAAATATGAGATTTAAAAAATGGAAAATGCGTGTTTTGTACAATGAAACCCATCTTGGCCTACCTCAAACTATTTGCAATACCAATATACATCAGTGTGAGAATTGTGGCCTCATTTAGACAAAGTATGTTTTGGGGAAAGCTGTTTTGGGTAGGGCTTATTATGGAAAACCATGCACCTTCATAGCTACTAGGTGATTTGAGAAGTGGCAATTTGTGGTGAAACTTGATTTATCTATGATTTATCTATGATTTGAGAAGTGGCAATTTGTGGTAAAGACTCCATGAGTAAGTGCCACTCTTTTTCGGATTTTTTTGCACATTAAATAACTCATTTAACTAGTTAATCCCATTTGTTGACTCTCTGTTGACCAGCCACTTGAGGGTAAAACTGAGTATATTGCACTAGCCAGTATTAGCACTCGAGGAGAAACTGAGCACACAAAAAAATGCTAGTATATGACTCGAGGGTATACCTGAGTATATCTAAATTTCCAGGGTTAGACTCGAGGACGCGTGTTGCGGTGCAGAAGTGGAAGACGTGCCATTGTTGACGCGTGTCGCGGTGCGGACGTGCAAATAGTGGACGCGTAGGACGCGGGTCGCATTTAGGACGCGTAAGCCCCTCCCTCCCTCCCTCTGCACACAGTCGTCTCATTCTCGCTCACGCACGAAACCACCCTCTCACGTCCCATCAACTTCTCCAAATCGAAAAAACCCCAACCGCCGTACGCACGCTACCCTGCGGCGATGGAGAAGAAGAATGCGCCGGCGGCCGTCGCCTCGAGCCCGTCAACTCCGAGCCCGTCGCTCCGCGCCCGCCGCCGCGAGCCGCGCCGCCGAGCCTGCCGCCGAGCCGGCCGTCGCCGAGCCCGTCGCCGCGAGCCGCCGCCGAGCGCGTCGCCTCCGAGGGCGGCGCATCCAAGCGCGGCTCCGTGAACCTCTCTCTCGGCTGATGGACCACTTCACCAGATCGGCGAATGCTTGCTGGCGAACGAGGAGTACGCCGACACGTACTCTGCCATGAGGCAAGTCTGTAGAAATTGGCGCTCAGGGTTGCCTGAGCCCGACGTGCACTTGGACGAATGGATCATGCTAGACCACGCCCTTCCACACGTCGCTGTGTTCACCTTCCTCCAACTCGGCACATCACGCTACGTCACCATAGATCTATCGGAAGTTCATACAAGGTTCAACTTCCTCCATATCTACCTCTTTATTTTCAATCTTAAACATCTTAGTGCTGAATGTTATCGTGCTTGCCCAGATACTACTTCGTCGGATTTTGCCGTGGCGTCATCGTGCTTGCCCAGAAGAACCCGCCGCACAAGATACGGCTTCTGAACCCACTCACAAAGAAATACACTATGTTTGAGGCGCAGATGCCATCTATTTTCCTGAAATCAGTCGCTGTGATCAAATCCCCGACTATGGTCTTCGTTACCGCACATTACCCGTCGGAAATTGGTTGGGTCGATGAGAGCACTCCAACTAAGGATATAGATAAAGATTGGGAAAACAGATTTTCGATGAAGAACCATTGTCTGCGTTGCATTACACCGTTCAATGGTGAACTGTATGCACTAGCTGTGGACAATTTAGAGCACGGAAGAATAGTGTGCACCAATGTACAGTTGCAGCAGCGCGCGAGCACTGTCAAGATGGAGACACTAATTTCATTTCCAGAACTTGGACATCAGAAGTTCTACCTCGTGAAGTCGGATGGTGATCTGCTGCTTGTGTTGTTGGTCAGCGTGGCTTTGGCGGGCAGACCATTGGTGTACCGTGTGGACACTCAGAGCCGCTCTCTCCATCCGGTCAGTAACATTGGCATTAATGCCTTCTTCGTGAATTATATCCGGTGTATCTCCGTCGACACCAGAGTGTACCCGACACTTCGACCTGGCTGCATCTACTACACGGATTTGGGTTATATCAGAGAGTACTCTCATGATACAAAGGCCTGGGAGGAGTGGCCATAACGTGTGGATAGAATAGGAAACTACGGTATGAGAAATGAACACAAGCCATACCGTTTGGAGGATGTATTGGCCGCACACTGCAGACGGAGGGAGTTCAATCAATATTTCCTTGGGGTAATGCACGGCTGGCGCAACGACGAAATATATGAGGAGGACTGAAGAACAAATTCATTCATCCTAATCTTCTTGTTGTCCATACATTGCGTGCGTCTTGTATATTACAACGTTATTGGCTGCTTTTGGCTGCTGTATGCAGTTTCCCTATGTATTATACTTAGCTTTCTGATTATGCAGTTGTCAATTTATCATATACTAGCTTCTACATTTGGTACTAGATTTGCTGCCATATTGGGCAAAAAACGAGGGCCAAAAGGCATAAATAACCCAGATTTGCTACTAGATTTGCTGCCATATTGAAGAAAGACAGAAATAGAAGCTTCTCTAGATTTGATACTAATTTGGTGAAAAAGACAGAGAGAGAAAGAGGGGAAAAGGTGCTCTTAAAAATGCCAATTTGGGCCGAGAGAGACAAAACCCAGCTCCTGCTCACGTGCAACCAAACTCGTCCTGTCCCACGCGGTCCCTTTCTACCAGCCCCACGCGACGCGGCCCCACACGTCGCGGCCCCACAGACGACGCGGCGCAACACGCCAGCACAGAACGTCCAAATAAACGGATTCCTTCCGTCTGAGCTCGTTCTGCGGGTTTCAAACTAGAGGGGAAAACGAGGAAAACTAAGGGGCTGAAAAAAATACAACTAACGACCCGAGGGCACGAAAATAGAAATCCCTATCATTATACCTGATCTCTAGCAACTTCAACTCTGGTGGCAGATCCAAACCCTTGCAAGATAATGGCTTCATCACCGCCTTGCCTAATATCACCCCGTCTGAAAACTTTTGGCACCACACAGCAAGTCAGTAGAGCGAACAGAGAAGGACGTTAATGCTTTGTCATTAGATATAAAGTAGATCAAGTGACTAGAGTTGCATAAATATACCTTGCAATTGTTGAGAGTAATCATCTCCAGGGCAGGAGTATTGTGCAGAAGGCACCATAACACCTGAATCTTATCACCTGCTTGGCAATTGTCAAGCATCAAGGTTCGTAGGTTGCCGAATAGCGGTAACGTACGGCGCTCCTCTTGTAATATCCACTGCAGCATAGGACAGATGACGAATTTGTCGCTGTTCATCATCTTCCACATATGTCGCGCCTGAGCACGGCCATCCAAGTGTGGGACAGGAAACGTAACCTCTTTCTCGCCAACCAGCTGTATTTCAAACGCAAAAGTACAATTAATTTGGATTTACTTGTATAATCAAATTGAATGAATGGTACAGCAATATATTTGGTCACACAAAGAATTAGCAGAAAAGGACGCACCAGTTTTGGAAAGCCTGCTAGCTTCAAGCTACTCACGTTGGAATTGAATAGAGAACCGAGAAGCTTGCTGAGAGCTTTTAGCATGCACATGTTCGGTTTAGAACCGAGTTTCCAGTTGCGCTGCGTCCGTTTAGGCTTCCTCACAAGACAGATGGATGCTTCGACAAGATACGGCGCCTTCTCAGCCAGGATGAAGCTGGCGTGGTTGTAAAAGAGAATGGTAAAGTGTAGGGAGGTGAGGCGAGGCGCGGAGATGGCTAAGGTGGTGCCGGTCTTCCGGCAGCAATCGATGGTGAGGATCTTGAGCGTGCCGGACATGATCCGTGATAGGTTGCTGAGGTCAGAGTTTCTGAAACTCAAGTCCTCCAGGACTGGGAGCCCGGTGGTGATCTGCTGCCCGAGATCAAAGCGGAGACTTACCTGATCAAGACAGAGCTTCTTGAGGTGGCGCGTGCCGGGCTCGCTTGGAGGTAACGTAATGGACGCGCCATGGTGAATGACGAGCACCGCGGGGGCGCAGTCGAGGCCACGGCGAATCCACATAGGCATGCAGCTGTCGTCCTTGTGGTAATCCTTGTCGATGCGCAACCGTAAGGTGTGCAGCGGCCTGGTGCTATGTTGGAGCAGGAGATTGTCGACGAAATCATGGAACTTGCGGTACTGTGCCTCCTGCATTCTCTCGAACTTGGGGCACCTCCAACTCCAGTTCGCGTAAGAAATTGGGAAATCATGGCTGTCGATATCGAGGTACGGGGCGTCGAGCCAGAGGTGCCGCCACCTCCGCGAGAGCAGACACGTCTGCACGACCTGCCGGGCCTTGAGGCGTGACAGGATGGTGTGGAGGAGGCAGTCCGACAGATCGCTAAGCCGGTCCCTGCCGGCATAGGCGCCGTTCTGCTCGCTGGAGACTTCGTCCATCTACGGTTACATTCGTGTCCAGGTCTCCTGGGCGGGCATACGTGCGTGTCTTTTATAAGTACGAGTGTATGCGTGCGTCTCACGAATCATCCCAGCCGGCCATGTCCCGTGTGTATGCGTGCGTCTCACGAAGCAAAATTGTATGCACGAATCAAACAAGAGATCTCCTCTTAATAACTTGCTACTCCCTCCGTCCACAAATAAGTGGACATCTAGCCTCTAGACTTTGTCCACAAAAGAGTGTACTTCTATCTTCCCAATGCACTTTAATTGCTTCTTTCTCATCGCACGGAAATCAAATCCAATAATATTAAGCACATGTTCTTCTTGTTTACAAGCACTTAGCTCATTGGAGGTGAAATAATTAAAGTGGAGAGATGCATCTTCCCAATGCATTTTTCACTTTACTTCATAATTTGTCTTGAAAACCCCGCATGTACACTTATTTGTGGACGGAGGGAGTATGATCAAACAAGGTATCCTGTGAACCGTAGTGCGTGCGCTAGCTATGATCAAACAAGAGATGTCCAGGGACGAAATCGTCTTAGGGCATCTCCAACCGGGTGACCCAAACGGACGTGTTTTGCCGTCCAATTTTATCCGGATGGGTAACCCCACGGACACACGGATAGCCAATATGTCTGTGCCCCGTTTTTGTTCCCCAACCCTGCAGCCGACCCATAATACTCTGGCAGTACTAGTGCTCATCAGCGAGACGCGACCGGCGTCCAAGCACAGGCGTAGCGCGCGGCCTGCGTCCGGCGGCGCGGCCGCCGTCGAGGTACGGCGCACCGGCGAGGCGTCGAGGTG
Source organism: Lolium multiflorum (assembly GCA_030979885.1). Taxonomy (NCBI): domain Eukaryota; kingdom Viridiplantae; phylum Streptophyta; class Magnoliopsida; order Poales; family Poaceae; genus Lolium; species Lolium multiflorum. Next base: position 116,006,392 of record CM061748.1, on the reverse strand, counting down.
CGGCGTGCGGACGCCCCGGTCGTGCACCTGCCCTCCCCGCGGACACGCCGCGCGGCCGGTCGGAGCTGCAGCCGCAGTGGAGCTGCAGCGGCGCGGGCGAAGGGTCGCAGCGCGGGACGGCCGGCGCAGCGAGCATCCTGGCGCTGGCGGAGCTGCAGGCGGGCGGCTGGCTCCACGACCACAGGCGCGGGCGAGCGGGCCAGGGCGTGGGCGTGGGCGAGGGGGGCGGCCGGCGCAGCGAGCATCCTTGGCGCTGGCGGAGCTGCAGAGCGGGCGGCTGGCTCCACGACCACAGGCGCAGGCGAGCGGGCCAGGGCGTCGTGGGCGCGGGCGAGCGGGCGGGCGCGGGCTCCACGGCCACGGCGGCGGCGGTGGCAGCGGGCCGGCTCGCGCGCCAGCGCGCCGAGGTGGAGTGGGCGGCAGCCGGGGCCAGCTCCGCGGCGGCAGGGGCCAGGACGGCGCAGCACGGGGAGGCGTCGAGGCGACACGCAGCTCGCAACCGCCGTGCTCGCGTCGGGGCGGCCCGAGCGCGACCGCGGAGGCGGCCCGAGGCGCGGCCGGCGGCGCGTGGCGAGGCGCGGCCGGCCCCGTGCCCGCGGCGGCGTGGCGAGGCGCGGCTCCGTGCCCGCGCGGCGGTGGCGAGGCGAACCGCAGGCAGCCCCGTGCCCGCGCGGCCGGCGCCCGCGGCGGCTTGGCGAGGCGAGGCGTGGCCAGCCCCGTGCCCGCGGCGAGTTCCAGAGACGCGCGCGAGCTGGGCAGGCCATGGCGCGGGCGGAGTCCATGGAGCGGTGGTCTTCGCCTTGTATCATTTTGTATCCAGCGAGTTTCGGGGATGAAAAAAAAGGAGTGTCGAGCGTCAGGAGCTTCCAGGCGAGGCCGACGACGGAACTTGGCTAGGCGAGCTCCACTCCGGCGAGCTCCAATCCATGGCAAAAAGTAAATAAAAGGGGCAGAGGAGAGAGAAGATATAGAGCCCTGCGGTTGTATTTTGTGTCACTGCCAGATGGGCCACGAACGGACATGTGCGGATGGAAAAGCACGCCCGCGCTTGTCCGGCTCGACCCAAAAGTCACACAAATTTGAGCTGGCTTTGAATCATCCCGGACCTCACGGACCGTCCGTTTTGTATTTGGGTCTGCGTGTTGGGACGCGTTTTTACCAAATGAACAAAAGTGATCTTTGTTTTTGTTTTTGGGTTTGGGTCTTCACGTTGGAGATGCCCTTAACAACTTGCCCAACTCGACGAGTTGGCCTTGAGGTGTATCGATTGCTTCAACTGACGAGGAGGTACAAGGTTACACACGGCTGCTTTATACACGCTGATTCACGGTTATAAATCGTAATTGGAGTCATCTAGCTAGAAACCAAGTCGGACGGATATTAGCTGGGGAACCTATGCGGGCACACAAGCCAGTGTCGACGAAATCCTGGAACGCGGCATCTGAACCACGTCGGGAATTCAAGAAGCGAATGTAATACTCCCTCCCTTCCACGAAAGTTTGTCAGAGATTTGTCAAAACTTAGATGCATCTAATCACTAGTAAGAGACTAGATACACCCAACTTTTTGACAAAACTCCAACAACTTCCGCGGGACAGAGGTAGTATGTCGTTCTGAAATTCAAGAAGAAAACAAGGAAGAAAACTCCGCTACCTTTGGCATAATTAATCCATCGCTTTATCACATTGACTACTCTGAAAACTAGGAAGCTGAAGCCAACTGATATGAATACCATTGAGTTTCGTTCATTGTTACATTTACTGGTGGTAACCCATAAATCTGGTTCATGACAAAATCTCGGCCGAGAAAAAAAAACTGTATCGCCACTCACCGTGGAAAGTTCTACTTCCTCTGATGGATAATAAGTGTTGTGATTTCAGTTTCAGTTTTAACAAAACTGGTGTGCCTCAGCGTTTAAAACTGTGTCGTGGTGTAGTGTAATGCGTTTACACACTTATTTTTTTAAAGACATGCGCCTACATTTTTATCGAGCATTTTTCACACAGCACTCACTGAAGACCAATCTTGGATGAGCGTGTCTTTGCCGAGCGTGCCCACCTGCGAGAGCTTTCAGTGAACTGGTTGGTAACTGGTATACATACGATTCAAGTTTGTATCTGATCAAGAGGTGCGCGTGTCGGGGGCTGACCCCCGGTAGGGTCAATGTCGGTGCCAAATGGGCAAGATCTCGGATTTGGCCTAGAAGGGCTGGGCCGAGGTTGCCTGGCATGATGGCCAAATGGCCGACATCCTTCGTGGCCAACATCCCCCAACCGACATCGGTGTCGGCTGAGCAAGACCGTCTTCCAGCAGAACCCCAGGGGGCCAGGCCGACATCGCCATGCCGAGATCCCGGTCTCTGCCAGGTGTCAGAAGGCATGGCAACGGTGTGATCATGACCAAAGGGATATTTCTGTCCAAGAGGCCAACGACAAACACTACAATCCAAGGCTAAAAGCATGTCAGAGCAGGTGTCAGGCTCTGGCGGGGGCGGCGGGCGTGCGCCGCTGTCTTGTCCCCTCCAGGGCGTCGCGTCCCATCGGGCAGCCTGTCGGGCGGCGTGTCAGGAGGACATGTCAGCCGACATGCGATGTCGGGCGGCGCTGCAAAGGCTACAAAACCTAGTCAACTTAGGGATCTTGAGGGGTATTCCAGTCTTCTCCTATCCATTAGGGTTTTACCTTGTAACCTAGCCCTCCCAGTATATAAGGGAGGGCAGGGCCTCCTTTGTGAGGGTCGACTCTCTCTTTACTCTTACGCCCCATCTTCCACCTCTAGCTGAACAGCTCAAGGAGCACCATTGTACACCATTCCAGCCCACCATAATCCCAAGACAGACAAGCAGGAGTAAGGGTTTTACCTCCTCACGAGGGCCCCGAACCTAGGTAAACTCGTGTGTTCATCTGTGACTTGCATGTGCTCGCCCTTGCGAGCTCCCTCCCCGGTGCCTCCAACGTCCATCGGCCCCAACATAAGCCATCCTATGGCATCTGCCGTGACCCCACCACGACAGTTGGCGCCCACCATGGGGCCAGCAGCGGCGCTGGCTGGAGTCTTCATCCGGACGGGCAACTACCTCGACACCGGCGAGCGGGTGCTCTCCGGGCAGATGCGGAGATTCGGCTCTCTGCATCTTGTTAGCGACAACACCGGGCGTTTCGCTCAGGCGCCGATGCCGCCCTTCGGGCATCAGTTCACCTTCGGCAAGATTGATGTCTACGTCGCCATCGCTCCGCCCACGTCCGTGTACCCCAGCGTGGTGCACGTGGCAGCAGATCCACCTGCCGTCCTTGCAGCTCGCGGCCGGCATCCCACAGGCCCCGCTAGCTGCGAGATCATGATGACCGCCCCCAATCCGGATGGGGCGGAGAGAACCGCCACCAACATCGCAGGCGATGCTGAGAGATCCGCTCGCAGGAGCAAGCTGGTCTACAAGAGACCGGAGAACCGAGATCAGGCCGGTCCATCCGCGGCACCAGTACCGACCATGCTTCGTGCCACCATCGCCGAGCTGGAGAAGCCGATCGAGCTGGCTGACGGCATCGATCCAGCTGAGGCCCAGCGCCTGCTGGACGAGAAGCGTCAGGCCGTCCTGTACGAGGCTGAGCAGACAGCCAAGCTCCGCCATGAGTTCGACAGAGACATGCGTGAGTATAACACTGCCAATGGCTTTACTACAGTAGTTCGGGCTCATCCTGCTAAGTTAGATAAGCGCCATATTAGAGGAAAGAACTTAGCAAAAGATCTAGATGAGGTAGCTGATACCAATATGTCTAGTTAAGCATATAGTTATGTCCAAGTATATATATGTAGGTGTAAGAGGATGATGAGTAAGAGGAAGTGGTCCAATCCCCTACCAATTTTGTTTCAGTGATCACCCGTATTTCGGTACCTTCTATATATAGCCATTAGTAAATGGCACGTGCCACACACATGCACGTTAGAGATTTTAAAGATTATTGTGAAATAATGCACATGACGATTTTTATTCGTCAAATTGCAGAAGATCAATGATCCATATACACAGGGACGGAGCAAGGAAAAATATTTGGAGGGGGCAATACAACACACAAGATTACTTGGAAAGGGCTGCATAAGCAATATTTACAAATTTTAGGGACCAATGTACATGTATTTTAGGTGCTCTTTCAAAAAAAAATTGCAGCATAGGGGGGGCCATGGCCCAAGCTGGCACCCCTAGCTCCCTGCATATACACTATTAGATATTTTTTCGAAAAAACCAACATTGACATCTAAAAATAAACATCGTATATATAGTACATAGAACCTCATAAAAAGGGAGATCGAAATAAACAAAATCCTTTATACAATGTTTATCTTTTTCCAACATCGATCCAACAATAATAGCGCGTCACGACTGCCGCTCCCCCCTGAGCCGACCAGACGTGGTTGTTACGCATGGAAAGTCGTTGAACGGATCTAGAGGACTAAATCCTTCCTAGATGGGGACAAAGGAGGAACAATCATCGCTGAAGCTCCTTGGTGAGGATCTGGAGAACATTGTACGTATCCAAAAGAAGTCCGCATGCATGCGCCTCCACACACAAAAACCTTAAACCTAGAATAAGTAAGATGAAAACTTCTCTAAACAGGGACAAACATCCCAGCGTAGCTCGATATATGGCCCGAAGGCGTCCAGATAACAGAGGCAGTTCGATGGCGGCTCGCCGGCACCGGCGAGTGGTGTCGAGAGGGAACCCTAATCGCATGTGCGTGTTTCTCTCATGGGTGAAGTGGTGCTCAAAAATATTGTTTCAAATACTTGGTAGCTATATATATAGTTGCAACGTGTATATTGTTGAAGATCTTTTATAGCTTAAGCATCTCTTTTCAAACATATCAAACTTTTTTCTTACTATTAAAGATCTTTTATAGTTGTAGCTACTTGCTAGCTATTGCTATCTAGTTTTTAATTTTGTATAATTAAATAAATATATATATATATGGACACTAATTACATCTAGATAAATCTAAATTTAGAAAATTGGAAGACATCCTTTTGTGAACGGTGCGAGTAATATGTATTTTGTATTTACACATGCATGGATACATGTGTAACACTTGTAAGTGTTCTCATCTCACAAAGTTTTTAGACAAAATATAATTAAACACACATGTGTCCAGCAGGTACCCCTAGCTATATGGTATGCCCCTCCCGATAGGAAATAGTACTACTATAGGGGAGAAAAGCGAAAAAGAAAAGGCCTCCAGCAACTCCCCTCCCGATAGGAAAAGGCAACTGCGTGGCCCCGAAAAATCGTTCCAGATCTCGTCTCTCCATTGTCTAAATACTAGTTAAGGGTACATGCTTCGCATGATTAACACAAATGCAGGATATTAGTGGTATTCACTTACTTCTTTTTAAAGCAAGATGCACTTAGCGACTACTTTTTTCTCAACACATGCCTAGTGGTATTCATATATTTCAATCTAACGGAGTTCCTTGTGAAAGGAAATGTTTCAAAGTATCTAAAGTTTTATGATTTTCGTAAGTCAATCTACTTAAGATTTAACCAAATTTCCTTCTAGACTTTAATGTTCTCGGTCAAATCCTACACCGTCTGATCCCGAGATATATGAATTGCGAGTTGGATCGCTACGCATATGTACACAATTTTTACATAGATACGCGTGCATGTAGTCTAGAAACTTAACTAGATGCATACTCATATATCTCGATGGAGTAAGAATCTGGACAAAGTTGAGTCAATTAATATGGATATGCTCCATATTTTTAGCTGCATCGAGCCGTTTCGAGATTAGCGCCTGAGTTTGCGGCTGGAGTTGGAGGATAGAGCGCTTGGCTGCTTTTTATTTGTTGTATGTATTTTTCTGATCATTTAAGCGCCTCACAAGCGGCTAGCGCTTTACATGCCCTAGAGGAGTCTATCTCGGTGACAAGATGATCTGCTGTCTTCTTCTCTCTGATAGACCGAGTAGTATGCAATGTCTATTGTTGCCCTCACCTAAAGTACTTTATTGGCTAACTCCTTTTGTTCATGTGTCTCTACGGAGATCACGCCTGCTACACCCTTGGATAGCAACTGAACATTGCACATTTCGGATGCTCCCGCGCGAGCGCTGGTGAGCGGCAGATCTCTCCCGAAATTCGACATGTCTTCGCTCTGAATTATGGGTCTGAAAGGACACAGATGTCGTCTCGAGGGGGGTGAATAGGCGGTTTAAAACTTTACGAGATGGGCTTAAGAAATGCGTAATAAAACTAGCGTTTAGTTTGTCAAGCCCAAAGCCTATATACTATGGTTCACCTATGTGCACCAACAACTTATGCTAAGCAAGACAAGCAACTTATGTGATAGCAAGATATATATAACTTCAAGCACGATGACTATCACAAGGTAAAGTGCATAAGTAAAGAGCTCGGGTATAGAGATAACCGAGGCACGCGGGAGACGATGATTTATCCCGAAGTTCACACTCTTGCGAGTGCTAATCTCCGGTGGAGAGGTGCGGTGGCTTAGTGCTCCCGAACGCCACAAGAGGCTCACCTTGAGGTGTGGTTGCTCGATGCACACCAACGCCACAAAGGCCTCACCCCAAGATGCGGTACTCACACCACACACCGAACGCCACGAAGGCGCCTCACCTAAATCTCCGGTGACCCTCGCCACAAAGGCTTAGGTCACGGTTCCACTAAGGGATTTCCTTCGAGGCGGAAACCAGACCTTACACAAAGGTTGGGGCACACATCAACAACTTAATTGGAGCCTCCCAACAAATCGCCACAAAGGTCTAGAATCCGTCTAGGGTTCCAAGAACCCAAGAGTAACAACCTTCTTGCTTTCACCACCATGAACCACCGTGGGGAACTCAAACCGATGCACCAAATGCAATGGCAAGAACACCACAAAGATGCTCAAGTCCTTCTCTCTCAAATTCCAACAAAGCTACAAAAGCTATTGGGGAAATAAGAGAGGAAGAACAAAGAGGAGAACACAAAATCCTCCAAGATCTAGATCTAGTGGGTTCCCCTCACAAAGAGAGGAATTTGATTGGTGAAGATGTAGATCTAGATCTCCTCTCTCTTTTCCCTCAAGAATATGCAAGAATCATGAGAGGAATCAAGAACTAGGGCAAGCTTTGAAGGACAACAATGGAGGGGGAGAGAGAGAGTGAACCAACCAGCCCAAGGAGGAAGAAGGGGTGCTTAAATACCCCTCCCATCGAAATATGACCGTTTGGGTATGCTCAGGCCGGATTATCCGGGGCCGGATATTTGGAAAAATCCGGCCCCCGAAAAATGGCTAAGGACCAGAAAAAACGTGCCCCTGGATGGGGGCCGAATATTTGGCCGGATATTTCGTTTGGGCCGGATATTCCGGGGGCCGGATAATCCGCCCCCAACTTGGGCCGGAATATCCGCCCCCCCTGAAAACTGGCAGAAACAACAAAACGAGAATGAGCATAACTTGAGCATCCGGACTCCGATTTTGATGATCTTGGGCTCGTTTCGAAGATAGTAACAAGCTCTACAAGATCATGCAGAGAACCATCATAGTACAGCAAGGGAGGATAGAAACAAATGATAAAAGGTTTGACCTATCTATAAAAGACAAACCGATAAAACCTCCAACCATGAAAATGCAACAAGTTGCCCGTGCAAAAACCATTCTTGATGAACTAGAGCTTGTCATGATAATAAGCACAAGCTCTAAAACATCACATGGATAAGATCCAAATAACAACCAAGAAAGATGATGCCAGGATGCACATGTTTGAGCTCTCTGAAGGATACGATCGAGTTACTCACTCAAGGGCCCTCTTGATAGTACGACAACTAAACTATAAACTGGTATCCAACTAGACTATGAGGCCGGTGAGAAAGAAACCCTATCAAGATCAAACCTTATACTTGCGCATTCCACTTGAGCTCGATGATGATGATCTTGACCGCAACAAGATGGAACGCCTTTCTTGATTGTGCTTGCTTGACGAAGTCTTGTGGATTGCTCCCCCACAATCCACCATGGGAGAGCTTCTTGTTCCGCGCATCTTCACATATCCATGATCACCATATGGATTGCTCCCCCATAATCCACAATGGGAGAGCTTCTTCTTCGGCGCATCTTCACATATCCATGATCACCATATGGATGGCAAGAGTCAAGCAAAGGATCTCTTCGAGATGGCTCATCTTGAACTTGCACTTCATTTCTTCATGGCAAGCTTCAAGCATATGATCTCTTTGAGTTGGCTCATCTTGAACTTGCACTTCATTTCGTTGATGTCTTGAAGTTAACTTTGAGAGCTCACTTCATCTTCATCTTCAAGACATACTTGACACTTGATCTTCTTCATTTGCTCCTTATTGCAATCTTGAAGCCAACATATGGTTCAAGCATTGACTATGGACAACTCCTACAAATATAACTTAATGCAAACATTAGTCCATAGGGATTGTTATTAATTACCAAAACCACACATGGGGGCTCCATGCACTTTCAGGGTCCCGCCACATCGCCCACGTGGTCCGTCCCTAGCAGGAACTTTTCACCCCCACACACACACACACAAACAAAAACTCAAGTAGGCAACTCCCGATGCGCACATCGCGTGATCGTGCGGTCAGCGACCGCTCCTGGCCAGCATACTTCACTCTTCTAGTATATATAAATGACGCCCGTAGCAAGGATAACCCTAACCATTTCACAGTCTCGCTTGTGCTCTCCCTGATCTGGATGGAACCCTAGCTATGTGCTGGCGGCGCTGGCATTACATAGATCGCCGAGATAGTAATAACTAGCGGTGTGCTATGTTCGCGGGAGGTGCATTGGCAGCCTCACAATCCTCCCCTCTGCGGCCAGATCTGTCGAGTTGTATGCCCGTCGGAAGGCAAGAAGTAATTGTCCCTGGAGACGAGTATGTGGAGGAGGCGGGGCTAGATGCGACCGGCGGGGATGTGGAGGCTATCTTAGCGGCAAGGCAGGTCGTCTCCCAAGGTACTTGTCCACCGGTCGTCGTGGCGATGAATATGTGCATTCTATTAGATTATATAAACCTACCGCTTTTTATGTAGTTTCTACACACGTCCTATCTGAATTTGTTTTGTTGTTCCATTGCCGTGCTATCATTTTGTCACTAGATTCTTACTATACTTACTAGGTATCGTACTCTATTTTGATTTGGATGTCCGTTTACCAAATTATATGACTACGTGTGTTGTGTGCTCTATTTTTAAAGTTGCTATTTAATACTTTTTGTAATAATTTCATTGTAAAACAGAAGGCTATTTCGATGACACTGCACAAAAGGAGCTTCTTTTTTATGAACATGGTTGTGCCAGCGAGATGATAGTGCTGTTTTAGCACGCTGTTGTTGTCGTTGTGTTCTCCTCGCACCAAATCGATGGTATTCCTGATGTTATCTTTTTGTCCAAACCTGGTTATATTCCGCTCAATTAATACTTTATTCGAAACTATAGTGTCTCCAATAATTAATATAATATGATCCTTATGAATATACACCTTGACACGTCTTCTGCTTGCTCATGGCTCTAATTGCACAAAAGAATCATAATATTTTGAAAGATAGTTGTTCCCTTAGATAGTCCTACGGGTGGCTGGAAAATGGAAACTTTATTGTTGCCTTTCTATAGTGTTCTATATCCCCTGAGTTTGAAAGCCTTTAAAATTGGGCCTCCTCTCTCTGAAGACCATCTTCTGCCTCATGATGTGCCTCTCGTTTAGTCCTTTGCTATATGCCGCCATATTTTATTTACATGTATTCTCCTCTTCCCTTTCTAGAAATATTTTTTCTTATCTCTATCAATTTTTCAGGCAGAATCCTATTTCCGTGACATTGCACAAAATTGGTAACTTGTCAAGGGTCAAAACACCCTTGTTATGTACTTGTTGAAGTCTGGTGCAGCCAAAAATATCCAAATAGCCATTTTATAGCTGTGTGAGTTTTTTATTTATTTCATTCTACCTACTGACAATTACAAAATGAATCATCTCCCGTTGCTATTTTTTATTAATAATACCTAGCTTGTTACATGTCCCTTGCTTTTGGCTTTTCAAACATAGCATGTTTATTGTTAATGTTAGATCTGCAATACTCGCATTGTTGTATCATTGTTATCATATTAGTTCTCGTGTTCTAGTCGATGATAAATTGTGTTATATTCTATCTTTGTGTTAACTTGTATATAATCATTCTCCAACTTTTTCTAAACAGAAGAATCCTATCTCGGTGACACTGCCCAAAAGAAGCCTCATGTTCTGAAAAAACTGTGGTTCTTTGCTCCATGTGGAAGCTAGTCTCCGTAGTCGCTGCCACCATGCTACGCTTATTCTTTGTTGGCAGGATCTTCACTTGATGCTTGTCCATAAGACCTAGTCATGTGTTGAAGCACATTGCTTGCACATTTAATTTGCTATTGTGGACACTCATTTGTCTCTTATGGATCTTTACTTGAGGCTTGTCCATATGCTCCATAGCATACAGTTCACCTCCGACATCTGCTGCACCGAACTTAGCATCCAATGGGTGCTATGTTTGAGCACAACAAAAAAAAACCAGACGGTGAAAAGACTTATCAAAATTACTTATTCATGGCCATGTAAGTTTTTTTTGCATTTGCACTAAACCAATGGGTGCTAGCTATGCAATTCTGTCCTCTTGCTATTTTTCATTATTATACCTACTGGTTATCCTCACCTTTTTATCAATTCATTTGCAACCTAGGTCTATTTAGGTGACACGGTACGAAATCAGCCAGATAATATAGGCAACCACAACTGCATACATAGTAGCTGAGGAGTCTGCACAGTCGTGTAGTTGCTAGCATCACAGTAAGTTTTCACGTTCAAATGATATGCTTATTGTATTTAGATGATACTCCAATAGTTTCACTTCTAGTTTATGACGTATTATTCTTTTTTTTTAATAAATCCAGTCTTGACTTTGTCTCAACTCTTCTGTTAATAGGTGATGATACTATCTGGTGAAGGATTCAACTCTTTCTCAGCTGTGTTTGAACATTAATTTATAATTTGGTGGCAGTGTAGTAGCTGAAGGGATCGTATAGCAGGTACATTTTATTTATTTCTGCTGCTAGCTTTTTAAACTTCACATCCTCTTGTTTTAAAATTTGTCAACTCTTTTGTTATGTCCAAGATGATGATACTAAACATAACTATTTCGGTGACACTTCACAAAATCTGGTTATGCTGGGCTAGCACTAGCATCTTAACATGTGCGCTGACTGACGATGAGAGGACTTGACTGGTGTTTGGGACACATGATTCTAAATAACATTCCTGATCCATTCAAATCTTGCTGTCTCGTTTAACCTGTGCGCTGACTGGCGACGAGAGGACTTGACTGGTGCAGTTTATATTGTTTCTGTATTACGTGCTGCTAGCTTTACACTTCACGTCTTGTGGTTTTGAAATTTGTTCTTACCTTTTCTCAACACTTTTTTTTATGTCGATGCTAATACTGAACAGAACTATTTCGGTGACACTGCACAAAATCTTGTTAGCTTTACACTTCACATCTTCTTGTTTTCAAATTTGTTCTTACCTTTTCTCAACTCTTTTGTTATGTCCAATATGCTGATACTGAACAGAACAATTTCGGTGACACTGCACAAAATTTGGTTATGTTGTGCTAGCACTAGCAGCTTAGCCTATCCGCTGACTGGCGACGAGAGGACTTGACTGGTGTTTGGGACGCATGATTCTGTATAAATATGTCCAGATCCGTACAAATCCTCGGTCCTGTTCAGCCTTTTATCTTTGAACATTAATATATATTTTGGCTGACAGTGTAGTAGCTAAAGGGGTTGTATAGCAGATACAGTTTATATTATTTTGCTATTACGTGTTGCTAGCTTTACACTTCACGTCCTGTTGTTTTGAAATTTGTTCTTACCTTTTTTGTACTCTTTTTGTTATGTCCAAGCTGCTGATACTGATACTGAAACCGAACTATTTCGGTGATACTACAAAAAATCTGGCTATACTGGTCATCCATTATGTCTGTGCTATGCTAGCTCTGGCCGTGGTGATGTAATAATCTTCACGGGAACAGACGATGATGTATGACTTTTATTCTGTTAATTTTCACTTGACTTCTTTCATTGAGATTCTGTTAATCTAGCTTCCATTTTTAAATATTTTTTTATTCATGCACATATTTTCTTTAGATTGTTGTATCGTCCAACCTGCAGATACTGAAACTATTTCGGTGACACTGCAAAAAAATCTGGTTATGCTGTGCTAGCCCTAGCAGCTTAGCCTATGTGCTGACTGGCGACGAGAGAACTTGACTGGTGTTTGGGAACATGATTTTGAATAAATCTGTCCAGAACCATTCAAATCCTTTTTCTCGGTTAGCTAAAGGGGTCGTATAGCAGGTACAGTTTATATTGTTTCTGTATTACGTGCTGCCGTCTTTACACTTCACGTCATGTTATTTTGAAATTTGTTCCTACCTTTTCTCTACTCTTTTGTTATGTCCAAGCTGCTGATAATGGTACTGAAACAGAACTATTTCGGTGACACTGCACAAAATCTAGCTATGCTGGTCATCCATGATGTCTGCTATGTTAGCTCTAGCCGTGTTGATATAATAACCTTCCCAGGAACGGACGATGATGTATGACTTTTCTTCTGTTAATTTTCACTTGACTTGTTTCATTGAGATTCTGTTAATCTAGCTTCCATTTTTTGTAGTTTTTAATTTATGTACTTTTTTTCTTCAGATTGTTGTATCGTCCAAGCTGCTGATACTGAAACTATTTCGGTGATACTGCACAGAAGGCTATGCTGGTTAACCACGCGTTGGGCCCTATAGTAGCTCTAGCCGTGGTTATGTAATCTTAACTTGAACAGACGATGATATGTATGTCTTTCCTTCTGTTAACTTTCACTTGACTTCTTTCATTAAATTTCTGCTAATCTAGCTTCCATTGTTTGATATTTGTTTATTAATGTACTTTTTTCTTCAGATTGTTGTAACGCCCAAGCTGATTATACGATGTGATAAAGATAGACATGGAATCGGTTGGTGTCATCTCTGAAAAGCTATTGTTGGAGATATTCCCAAGAGGCAATAATAAATTAGTTATTGTTATATCTTAGTGTTCATGATAAATGTTTACATCCCATGCTATAATTGTATTAACCGAAACATTGATACATGTGTGTTATGTAAACAACAAGGAGTCCCTAGTAAGCCTTCTTGTATAACTAGCTTGTTGATTAATAGATGATCATGTTATCATGAACATTGGATGTTGTTAATAACAAGGTTATGTCATCGGGTGAATGATATAATGGACATACACCCAAATAAGCGTAGCATGAGATCAAGTCATTAAGTTCAACTTGCTATAAGCTTTCGATACATAGTTACCTAGTCCTTCGACCATGAGATCATGTAAATCACTTACACCGGAGGGTACTTTGATTACATCAAACGCCATTGCGTAAATGGGTGGTTATAAAGATGGGATTAAGTATTCGGAAAGTGTGAGTTGAGGCATATGGATCAATAGTGGGATTTGTCCATCCTGATGATGGATAGATATACTCTAGGCCCTCTCGGTGGAATGTCGCCTGATTGTCTTGCAAACATGTGATTGGATCACAAGAGATGGCATACCACGGTACGAGTAAAGAGTACTTGTCGGTAACGAGGTTGAACAAGGTATGGAGATACCGATGATCGAACCTCGGACAAGTAAAGTATCACGTGATAAAGGGAATCGGTATCGTATGTAAATGGTTCAATCGGTCACTAAGTTATCGTTTAATATGTGGGAGCCATTATAGATCTCCAGATCCCGCTATTGGTTATTGCTCGGAGAGGAGTCTCGACCATGTCTGCATAGTTCGCGAACCGTAGGGTGACACGCTTAAGGTTCGATGTCGCATAAGTAGATTTGGAATATGGTATGGAGACGAAGTTTGTTCGGAGTCTCGGATGGGATCCAGGACATCACGAGGAGGTCCGGAATGGTCCGGAGAATAAGATTCATATATGGGAAGTCATTTTCGGGGTTACCGGAAAAGTTCAGGATTTTTCGGTATTGTACCGGAGGTTCTAGAAGGTTCCGGAGGGTACCATAGTGGGGCCCACCTATCCCGGACGACCAACATGGACCGGAGGGGTCGCATAGGCCCACATGGGCCATGCACACCAGCCCCCCAAGGCCCATGTGGTTGGATCAAGTGGACAAGATCAAATCCCTTGAAAATAGGGACTTAACTTGGGGGGAGTTGCCCCCTTGTTTTGGCCGACCCAAGGGCTTGGAGGAGGGGCCAAGGCAGCCCCCCACGCCTATATAAGAGGGAGGGGAGGGCTGGGGCCCAGCACATCATCCCCCAAGCCCTAGCCGCCCCTCTCTCCCTCCTCCTTCCTGCGCAGGCTTGGCGAAGCCCTGCAGGAATTTCTCCTCCACCTCCACCACCACGCCGTCGTGCTGCTGGGATTCCGAGGGGATCTACCATACCTCCGCTGCCCCATGGAACTGAAGGAGATATGCCCTAGAGGCAATAATAAAGTGGTTATTATTTATATCTTTATGTTTATGATAAATGTTTATATATCATGCTAGAATTGTATTAACCGAAACATTAGTACATGTGTGATATGTAGACAAACAAGAAGTCCCTAGTATGCCTCTTAAACTAGCTTGTTGATTAATGGATGATTAGTTTCATAATCATGAACATTGGATGTTATTAATAACAAGGTTATGTCATTGTGTGAATGATATAATGGACACACCCAATTAAGCGTAGCATAAGATCTCGTCATTAAGTTATTTGCTATAAGCTTTCGATACATAGTTACCTAGTCCTTATGACCATGAGATCATACAAATCACTTATACCGGAAAGGTACTTTGATTACACCAAACACCACTGCGTAAATGGGTGGCTATAAAGGTGGGATTAAGTATCCGGAAAGTATGAGTTGAGGCATATGGATCAACAGTGGGATTTGTCCATCCCGATGACGGATAGATATACTCTGGGCCCTCTCGGTGGAATGTCGTCTAATGTCTTGCAAGCATATGAATGAGTTCATAAGAGACCACATACCACGGTACGAGTAAAGAGTACTTGTCAGAGACGAGGTTGAACAAGGTATAGAGTGATACCGAAGATCAAACCTCGGACAAGTAAAATATCGCGAGACAAAGGGAATTGGTAATGTATGTGAATGGTTCATTCGATCACTAAAGTCATCGTTGAATATGTGGGAGCCATTATGGATCTCCAGATCCCGCTATTGGTTATTGGTCGGAGTGAGTACTCAACCATGTCCGCATAGTTCTCGAACCGTAGGGTGACACACTTAAAGTTGGATGTTGAAATGGTAGTACTTGAATTATGGAATGTAGTTCGAATATTTGTTCGGAGTCCCGGATGTGATCCCGGAGTTCCGGAATGGTCCGGAGAATAAGATTCATATATAGGATGTCATTTTATGTGAATAAAATGTCGCGGAAGGTTCTATGGAAGGTTCTAGAAGGTTCTAGAAAAGTCCGGAAGAAACCACCAAGGAAGGTGGAGTCCACAAGGGACTCCACCTCCATGGCCGGCCAGCCCTAGTGGGGGTGGAGTCCCAAGTGGACTCCACCATAGGGGGCCGGCCACCCCCCACATGGGAGGTGGAAATCCCACCTTTGGGTGGGAGTCCTAGTTGGGCTAGGTTTCCCCTCCTATGGAAGGTTTTTGGTTCGGGTCTTATTCGAAGACTTGGACACCACCTCTTGGGGTTCCACCTATATAATGAGGGCCAAGGGGAGGGCCGGCCACCTCAAACACCACCAAGGTGGCCGCACCCTATAGTGGCCGGCGCCCCCTCTCCCCAAACCCTAGCCGCCCGCTCCTCCACATCCCGCATAGCTTAGCGAAGCTCCGCCGGACTTCTACACCGCCACCGACGCCGTCGTGTTGTCGGATTCAAGAGGAGCTACTACTTCCGCTGCCCGCTGGAACGGGAGGTGGACGTCGTCTTCATCAACAACCGAACGTGTGACCGAGTACGGAGGTGCTGCCCGTTCGTGGCGCCGGAACCGATCGTGATCAAGATCTTCTACGCGCTTTGCAAGCGGCAAGTGATCGTCTACCGCAGCAACAAGAGCCTCATCTTGTAGGCTTTGGAATCTCTTCAAGGGTGAGACTCGATACCCCTCGTTGCTACCGTCTTCTAGATTGCATCTTGGCTTGGATTGCGTGTTCGCCGTAGGAAAATTTTTGTTTTCTATGCAACGTTATCCTACAGTGGTATCAGAGCCGTGTCTATGCATAGATGGTTGCACGAGTAGAACACAATGGTTTGTGGGCGTTGATGCTCTTGTTATCTTTAGTTTGAGTACTTTGCATCTTTATGGCATAGTGGGATGAAGCGGCTCGGACTAACTTTACATGACCGCGTTCATGAGACTTGTTCCTCGTTCGACATGCAACTTGTATTGCATAAGAGGCTTTGCGGGTGTCTGTCTCTCCTACTATAGTAAAGATTCAATTTACTCTTCTATTGAAAACATTAGTATCAACGTTGTGGTTCATGTTCGTAGGTAGATTAGATCTCTCGAAAACCCTAAACCACGTAAAATATGCAAACCAAATTAGAGACGTCTAACTTGTTTTTGCAGGGTTTGGTGATGTGATATGGCCATAATGTGATGATGAATATGTATGAGATGATCATTATTGTATTGTGGCAACCGGCAGAGCCTTATGGTTGTCTTTAAATTTCATGTTGAGTAGTATTTCAAAGTAGTTGTAATAGTTGCTACATGGAGGACAATCATGAAGACGGCGCCATTGACCTTGGTGCTACGCCGACGATGATGGAGATCATGCCCGAAGATGATGGAGATCATATCCGTGCTTTGGAGATGAAGATCAAAGGCGCAAGAACAAAAGGGCCATATCATATCACATATGAACTGCATGTGATGTTAATCCTTTTTATGCATCTTATTTTGCTTAGATCGCGACGGTAGCATTATAAGATGATCCCTCACTAAAATCTCAAGATAATAAAGTGTTCATCCTTAGTAGCACCGTTGCCAAGTCTTGTCGTTTCGAAGCACCTCGTGATGATCGGGTGTGATAGATTCAATAAGTACATATGACGGGTGCAAGACAGTTTTGCACATGCGGATACTAAGGTGGCCTTGACGAGCCTAGCATGTACAGACATGGTCTCGGAACACGTGATACCGAAAGGTAGAGCATGAATCATATGGTTGATATGATGAACACTTCGAGTGTTCGCCATTGAAATCACACCTTTTCGTGATGATCGGGTTTAGGTGCGGTGGATTTGGTTCGTGTGATCACTAAGACAATGCGAGGGATATTGTTTTGAGTGGGAGTTCACTTAGGTTTTTAATTATGTTGAATTAAAATTTGAACTCAATTTGTCATAAACTTAGTCTAAACTATTGCAAATATATGTTGTAGAGATGGCGTCCCCAATCAATTTTAATCAGTTCCTAGAGAAAGAGAAACTTAAGAGCAACGGTAGCAACTTCACCGACTGGTTCCGTCATGTGAGGATCTTCCTCTCTGGCGGAAATCTGCAATTTGTGCTTGATGCACCGCTAGGTGACCCTCCTGCAGAAGATGAATCCGATGAAGTAAAAGCTGTTTACGCGACTCGGAAAACTCGGTACTCTCAAGTTCAGTGTGCCATCCTGTGCAGTCTGGAATCCGATCTTCAAAAACGTTTTGAGCACCATGATCCTCATGAGTTGATGAATGAGCTGAAAGCTATATTCGAGACTCATGCGGCAGTGGAATGCTATGAAGCATCGAAACATTTCTTCAGCTGTATGATGGAAGAAGGCAGCTCCGTTAGTGAGCACATGCTCGCCATGACCGGGCATGCGAAGAAACTCAGTGACTTGGGAATAGTGATTCCTAACAGGGGATTAATCGTGTCCTTCAATCACTGCCACCAAGTTACAAGAACTTTGTGATGAACTACAATATGCAGAACATGAACAAGGAGTTACCTGAACTCTTTGGCATGCTAAAAGCTGCTGAGATTGAGATCAAGAAAGAGCACCAAGTGTTGATGGTCAACAAGACCACCAGTTTCAAGAAACAGGGCAAGTCTAAGGGAAAATTCAAGAAGGGTGGCAAGAAAGCTGCCACGCCTCCTATGAAACCTAAGAACGGCCCTAAGCCTGATGCTGAGTGCTATTACTGCAAGGAGAAGGGACACTGGAAGCGTAATTGCTCCAAGTATCTGGCTGATCTGAAGAGCGGCCTTGTCAAGAAGAAGAAAGAAGGTATATTTGATATACATGTTATAGATGTCCATTTCACTGGTTCTCGTTCTAGTACCTGGGTATTTGATACTGGTTCGGTTGCTCATATTTGTAACTCGAAACAGGAACTAAAGAATAAACGACAACTGCTGAAAGATGAAGTGACGATGCGCGTTGGAAACGGATCCAAGGTCAATGTGATCGCAGTCGGCACACTTCCTCTACATCTACCTTCGGGATTAGTTTTAAGCCTAAATAATTGTTATTATGTACCTGCGTTGAGCATGAACATTATATCTGGATCTTGTTTAATGCAAGACGGTTATTCATTCAAGTCTGAGAATAATGGTTGTTCTATTTTTATGAATAATATCTTTTATGGTCGAGCACCACAAAAGAATGGCTTATTTCTATTAGATCTCGATAGTAGTGAAACGCATATACATAACATTGATGCTAAGCGAATTAAACTTAATGATAATTCTACTTATATGTGGCACTGTCGTCTTGGTCATATTGGAGTGAAACGCATGAAGAAACTCCATACCGATGGATTACTTGAATCACTTGACTTTGAGTCACTTGATAGATGCGAAGCATGTCTAATGGGAAAAATGACAAAGACTCCATTTTCTGGTATGATGGAGCGAGCTACTGACTTATTGGAAATCATACATACCGATGTATGTGGACCAATGAGCGTAGCATGCGGTGGTTATCGTTATGTTCTAACCTTCACAGATGATCTGAGTAGATATGGGTATATCTATTTCATGAAACATAAATCCGAAACTTTCGAGAAGTTTAAGGAATTTCAAAGTGAAGTAGAAAATCAACGTAACAAGAAGATCAAATTTCTACGATCTGATCGTGGAGGTGAATATCTGAGTTATGAGTTTGGCATGCATTTAAAGAAATGCGGAATACTTTCACAATTGACACCGCCGGGAACACCACAACGAAACGGTGTGTCCGAACGTCGTAATCGAACTCTCTTAGATATGGTTCGTAGTATGATGTCTCTTACTGATTTGCCGTTATCATTTTGGAGTTATGCATTAGAGACAGCCGCATTCACTTTAAATAGAGCACCATCAAAATCCGTAGAAACGACACCGTATGAATTATGGTTTAATAAGAAACCTAAGCTGTCGTTCCTGAAAGTTTGGGGTTGCGAAGCCTATGTAAAGAAGTTACAACCGGACAAGCTAGAACCCAAAGCGGAGAAATGCGTCTTCATAGGATACCCTAAGGAAACTATAGGGTACACTTTCTATCACAGATCCGAAGGCAAAATCTTTGTTGCTAAGAACGGAACCTTTCTTGAGAAAGAATTTCTCACTAAAGAAGTGACTGGAAGAAAAGTAGAACTCGATGAGATTAATGAATCTATACTCGTTGATCAGAGTAGCGCAGTACCGGAAGTTGTACCTGTACCGCCTACACCGGCAACAGAGGAAGCTAATGATAATGATCATGAAACTTCGAACGAGGAAACTACTGAACCTCGCAGATCGACAAGGGAACGTGCCACTCCTGATTGGTATGATCCTTGTCTAAATGTCATGATTGTAGATAACAATGATGAGGACCCTGCGACGTATGAAGAAGCGATGATGAGCCCAGATTCCAACAAATGGCAAGAAGCCATGAAATCCGAAATGGGATCCATGTATGATAACAAAGTATGGACTTTGGTAGACTTACCTGATAGCCGAAAGGCTGTCGAGAATAAATGGATCTTCAAGAGAAAAACAGATGCTGATGGTAATATTACTGTCTATAAAGCTCGACTTGTCGCAAAGGGTTTCCGACAAATTCAAGGAGTTGACTACGATGAGACTTTCTCACCTGTAGCGAAGCTAAAATCTGTGAGGATTTTGTTAGCAATAGCTGCATTTTTCGATTATGAGATTTGGCAGATGGATGTCAAAACGGCGTTCCTTAATGGAGACATTGAGGAAGAGTTGTATATGGTACAACCCAAAGGTTTTGTCGATCCTAAAAATGCTGACAAAGTATGCAAACTTCAGCGTTCAATCTATGGACTGAAGCAAGCATCAAGAAGTTGGAACCGACGTTTTGATAAGGTGATCAAAGACTTCGGTTTATACAGTGTCATGGAGAGGCCTGTATTTACAAGAAAGTGAGTGGGAGCTCTGTAGCATTCCTGATATTATATGTAGATGACATATTATTGATCGGGAATGATATAGAACTATTAAGCAGTGTTAAGGGTTATTTGAATAATAGTTTTTCAATGAAAGACCTTGGTGAAGCATCGTATATATTAGGCATCAAGATTTATAGAGATAGATCAAGACGCCTAATAGGGCTATCACAGAGTACATATCTGGACAAGATTCTAAAGAAGTTTAGAATGGACGAAAGTAAGAAAGGGTTCTTACCTATGTTACCAGGCAAGGTATTGAGTAAAACTCAAGGACCGGCTACGGCAGAAGAAAGAGAAAGGATGTGTAACATCCCCTATGCCTCGGCAGTAGGATCTATCATGTATGCCATGCTATGTACTAGACCGGATATAGCACATGCTGTTAGTTTGACTAGCAGATATCAAAGTGATCCAGGAATGGAACACTGGACAGCGGTCAAGAATATCCTGAAGTACTTGAAAAGAACTAAGGATATGTTTCTTTGTTATGGAGGTGACCAAGAGCTCGTTGTAAACGGTTACACCGATGCAAGTTGGAACACTGATCCTGATGACTCTAAGTCACAATCGGGTACGTGTTTATATTGAATGGTGCTGCAGAAGCTGGGCAAGCTCGAAGCAGTGCACGGTGGCGAAGTCTTCAACAGAATCGGAGTACATAGCGGCTTCAGAGGCTTCATCAGAAGCGGTATGGATGAAGAGGTTCATTGTAGAGCTCGGTGTGGTTCCTAGTGCATTGGACCCATTAATCATTTACTGTGATAACATGGGTGCCATCGCCAATGCACAAGAGCCAAGGTCACACAAGAGGCTGAAGCATATCAAGCTGCGTTACCACTCGATTCGCGAGTACATCGAAGATGGAGAAGTAAAGATTTGCAAAGTACACACTGATCTGAATGTAGCAGATCCGTTGACTAAAGCTCTCCCTAGGGCAAAGCATGACCAACACCAGAATGCCATGGGTGTTAGGTATATTACAATGTAATCTAGATTATTGACTCTAGTGCAAGTGGGAGACTGAAGGAGATATGCCCTAGAGGCAATAATAAAGTGGTTATTATTTATATCTTTATGTTTATGATAAATGTTTATATATCATGCTAGAATTGTATTAACCGAAACATTAGTACATGTGTGATATGTAGACAAACAAGAAGTCCCTAGTATGCCTCTTAAACTAGCTTGTTGATTAATGGATGATTAGTTTCATAATCATGAACATTGGATGTTATTAATAACAAGGTTATGTCATTGTGTGAATGATATAATGGACACACCCAATTAAGCGTAGCATAAGATCTCGTCATTAAGTTATTTGCTATAAGCTTTCGATACATAGTTACCTAGTCCTTATGACCATGAGATCATACAAATCACTTATACCGGAAAGGTACTTTGATTACACCAAACACCACTGCGTAAATGGGTGGCTATAAAGGTGGGATTAAGTATCCGGAAAGTATGAGTTGAGGCATATGGATCAACAGTGGGATTTGTCCATCCCGATGACGGATAGATACTCTGGGCCCTCTCGGTGGAATGTCGTCTAATGTCTTGCAAGCATATGAATGAGTTCATAAGAGACCACATACCACGGTACGAGTAAAGAGTACTTGTCAGGAGACGAGGTTGAACAAGGTATAGAGTGATACCGAAGATCAAACCTCGGACAAGTAAAATATCGCGAGACAAAGGGAATTGGTAATGTATGTGAATGGTTCATTCGATCACTAAAGTCATCGTTGAATATGTGGGAGCCATTATGGATCTCCAGATCCCGCTATTGGTTATTGGTCGGAGTGAGTACTCAACCATGTCCGCATAGTTCTCGAACCGTAGGGTGACACACTTAAAGTTGGATGTTGAAATGGTAGTACTTGAATTATGGAATGTAGTTCGAATATTTGTTCGGAGTCCCGGATGTGATCCCGGACATCACGAGGAGTTCCGGAATGGTCCGGAGAATAAGATTCATATATAGGATGTCATTTTATGTGAATAAAATGTCGCGGAAGGTTCTATGGAAGGTTCTAGAAGGTTCTAGAAAAGTCCGGAAGAAACCACCAAGGAAGGTGGAGTCCACAAGGGACTCCACCTCCATGGCCGGCCAGCCCTAGTGGGGGTGGAGTCCCAAGTGGACTCCACCATAGGGGGCCGGCCACCCCCCATGGGAGGTGGAAATCCCACCTTTGGGTGGGAGTCCTAGTTGGGCTAGGTTTCCCCCTCCTATGGAAGGTTTTTGGTTCGGGTCTTATTCGAAGACTTGGACACCACCTCTTGGGGTTCCACCTATATAATGAGGGCCAAGGGGAGGGGGCCGGCCACCTCAAACACCACCAAGGTGGCCGCACCCCTATAGTGGCCGGCGCCCCCTCTCCCCAAACCCTAGCCGCCCGCTCCTCCACATCCCGCATAGCTTAGCGAAGCTCTGCCGAACTTCTACACTGCCACCGACACCACGCCGTCGTGCTGTCGGATTCAAGAGGAGCTACTACTTCCGCTGCCCGCTGGAACGGGGAGGTGGACGTCGTCTTCATCAACAACCGAACGTGTGACCGAGTACGGAGGTGCCCGTTCGTGGCGCCGGAACCGATCGTGATCAAGATCTTCTACGCGCTTTTGCAAGCGGCAAGTGATCGTCTACCGCAGCAACAAGAGCCTCATCTTGTAGGCTTTGGAATCTCTTCAAGGGTGAGACTCGATACCCCTCGTTGCTACCGTCTTCTAGATTGCATCTTGGCTTGGATTGCGTGTTCGCCGTAGGAAAATTTTTGTTTTCTATGCAACGTTATCCTACAGGGGAGAGGAAGGGCTTCATCGACACCGTACGCGCGACCGAGTACGGAAGTGCTGCCGGATTGCAGCACCGGGACGATCGTCTACACCAACAACGAGATCTAATCTCGTAGGCTTTGGAATCTTCGAGGGTTAGTCTCACATTCATCTCGTTTCTTCGATCTCATAGATTAGATCTTGACTTTTCCATAGATTAGATCTTGGATTTATTCGTCTTTGCGGTAGATTTTTTTTTGTTTTCTATGCAACGAACCCATTAGCTGTTGTGCCTGAGAAGGAAAGAATCATTTGGCGTCTGCTCTGGAAACCTATAATCCGTGAGAACTAATCTAGTGGTTCCATCTCTGAAAATCCATTGTCCAAGTCTTATGTATAGTTATGTTCAGTTTTGTTGATTGTACCTAAGAACCATGTTGTTCCACTGAATTTTGCTGCAATTATGTTGGTTGTCTCTTCTTTAAGTCTTGTTGCATGTGGTCTAAATCCATTGTTATTCAGTTTGTGATTTGGAGAACCAATTTTTTTGTCATCATTTGGGGTTGGAATACAAGAATTCTTTTGTCATTCAGAGATTTATCAATTGCATTTCATGTTAAATGTAATTATCTATGCCAAACAATGACCTTTTTTAGGCGCTTAAGAGGAGGAGAGAAATGAAACTAATACGTCTTCAGTAAGAGTCTACAATTACAACGGAGCCTTGATACGTCGCAAACGTATCTATAATTTCTTATGTTCCATGCTACTTTTATTACAATACTTGAATGTTTTATACATACTTTACAACATTATTTTACATTTTCCGGCACTAACCTATTAACAGGATGCCGAAGTGCCAGTTGCTGTTTTCTGCTCTTTTTGGTTTCAGAAATCCTAGTAAGGAAATATTCTCGGAATTGGACGAAATCAACGCCCAGGGTCCTATTTTTGCACGAAGCTTCTAGAAGTCCGAAGAGGAAACGAAGTGGGGCCACGAGGCGCCCAGACAACAGGGCGGCGCGGCCAGGCCCTGTTCGCGCGGCCCTGGTGTGTGGGGCCCTCGTGCCGCCACTTGACCTACCCTTTCGCCTACTTAAAGCCTCCATCGCGAAACCCCCGTACCGAGAGCCACGATACGGAAAACATTACCGAGAGGCCGCCGCCGCGAATCCCATCTCGGGGATTCGGAGATCGCCTCCGGCACCCCGCCGGAGAGGGGAATCATCACGGAGGGGCTCTACATCATCATGCCCGCCTCCGGTTGATGCGTTAGTAGTTCATCCTTGGACTATGGGTCCATAGCGGTAGCTAGATGGTTGTCTTCTCCGCTTGTGCTTTCATTGTTATAGATCTTGTGAGCTGCCTAACATGATCAAGATCATCTATTTGTAATGCTACATGTTGTGTTTGGTGAGATCCGATGAATAGAGAATACTATGTTAAGTTGATTATCAATCTATCATATATGTGTTGTTTATGTTCTTGCATGCTCTCCGTTGCTAGTAGAGGCTCTGGCCAAGTTGATACTTGTAACTCCAAGAGGGAGTAATTATGCTCGATAGTGGGTTCATGCCTCCATTAAATCTGGAGTAAACCGCACGGGCGGTCCTAATTCTTTCCACGCGCCTTCACTTTAGTCCCTATTCTTTAAAATTGAACATCTAGGTCCTAAATCTTCCATAAGTAGTTCATGAGAGGTCCTATTTTGCTTTGACCACTTTGACATGTCTAGCTGGCACTTTGACTACTGCCACGTCGACAACAGGGCCAAGGAAGGGTACCGCCTAGATGTGTATATTTGTAAAAAAGCCCTCCAGGTTGTATTCCTTCTAAACGAATGTCCTAGATTATTTTTTGGAAAGAAGAAAGGAGGAGGATACCGGCGCTCCTCTCGCCGCACATGCCCAGCTGCTCCAGCTCGCCGCACAAGCCCTCACCTACGAGCAGCCCCAACACCCCCGCACCCCAGCACAAGTCCATTGCTCCCCGCATATGTGCACATCTGCGCACGATGCTGACACGCACAACGTCATGCATGCGCATTGACCCACGATCAGATCCGTAGACCTCCCAAGCTTAAGTAATCGCTCTAGGCGGTCGTCTCCCCCAACTCCAGCGAGATCGGCCGGCAGCGACCTCGTTTTCGAGCGATTCCCTCTCCTCGGCCGTGCCCCCAATCGCCGCCGACGACAAGCCCGTGCATCGTCGAACTCCACACGCATGAGCGCCGGTGCGAGCGGCGAGCCTCCCCGCACGCGCTTTGCCACCACCTCTGCGGGCCTCCACGCACGCGCTTCGCCAACGCCGCTGGTGGATGTTGTCCTAGCCACGGCATAGCAACTACCGCGCCGACCCTCCTTCGCTTCGTTGTGGATACAACAGAAGTAGCGATATAAAGAGAAGTGCTCGCTTGGGAAAGTTTAGGGATTATTTAGAAATATGCACGGCCCACCTTAGGCCCTACTATCTACATGGCAGTGGTCAAAGTGCCACGTGGACAAGTCAAAGTGGTAAAAGCAAAATAGGACCTCGCATGAACTACTTACGAAAGATTTGGGACCTAGACATTCAATTTTAAAAAATAGGGACTAAAGTGAAGGTGTGGGGGAAAGAATTAGGACCGCCGGTGCGGTTTACTCTTAAATCTGGGATCGTGACAGTAGGTTCTAAGGTTGTGGATGTGCTGTTGCTACTAGGGATAAAACATTGATGCTTTGTCTAAGGATATTTGTGTTGATTACATTACGCACCATACTTAATGCAATTATCTGTTGTTCGCAACTTAATACTGGAAGGGGTTCGGATGATAACCTGAAGGTGGATTATTTAGGCATAGATGCATGCTGGATAGCGGTCTATGTACTTTGTCGTAATGCCCTGATTAAATCACATAGTAATCATCGTTGATATGTATTGAATCTTTATTTGTCAATTGCTCACCTGTAATTTGTTCACTCAGCATGCTAGTTATCTTATTGGAGAGACACCACTAGTGAACTGTGGACCCCGGTCCATTCTTTTACATCTGAATACATTCTACTCTTTTACTATTCTTTGCAAACAACCACCATCTTCCACTCGATACGCTTAATCCTTTGTTTTCAGCAAGCCGGTGAGATTGACAACCTCACTGTTACGTTGGGGCAAAGTACTTTGATTGTGTTGTGCAGGTTCCACGTTGGCGCCGGTTTCACTGGTGTTGCGCCGCACTATATTCCTCCACCAACAACCTTCACGTGCTTCTTGGCTCCTACTGGTTCGATAACCTTGGTTTCTTTCGAGGGAAAACTGCTGTGCGCATCATACCTTCCTCTTGGGGTTCCCAACGGACGTGTACATCTACGCGCATCAAGCTTTTTTCGGCGCCGTTGCCGGGGAGATCAAGACTGCAAGGGGAGTCTCCACTTCCAATCTCTTTACTTTGTTTTTGTCTTGCTTTATTTTATTTACTACTTTGTTTGCTGCACTTAAACAAAACACACAAAAATTAGTTGCTAGTTTTACTTTATTTACTGTCTTGTTTGCTCTATATCAAAAACACAAAAAAATTAGTTACTTGTCTTTACTTTATTTGCCTAGTTTACTTTTTGCTTACTTCATTATGTTTCCTCCTAAGTACGCTCTAAAAGACATACCGGTAGGCCGAGGGTCTATAATTGGAAGAGATAATATAGAAGATTTTTTCACTCATGTTAGTACCGCTGAGGATTTTGAAGATAGACACTTGGCAGAGCTTGCTCCTACTTATGAAATTGCTGCTGCTTCTTTAGTACACATGCTGGAAACTAAATTTGTTAATCTCAATCCTATTATCCAACACATGTTTCTCACACTTGGTGATATGGAGGAAGGAGAAAAGAAAGATTTTGTTTTAGAAACCCTTCTTAAAGAATTTGGTGGTGTAGCAAGAGAGGCTAGAAAAGTCTTTGCTAAATATAAAATGCTTGGTTCTTACACCAACTTTGTTAGTACCCTTGAAAATATGGACATTGATAAAATAAAGTACACTAATAATGTAAATGATGGTGGGGAGATTAAGACAACAATACCTTGTAAACTCCTAGGAATGCATGAAGCTCTAGAAAATAACTATGGTTGGCTTGTTCCTGAAAATTTGTTTGATGAGAATAGCAAGCCTAAGAATAATGAAAAAGGAGCCTCTGAAACTTACATAGATAAGATAACATGCATTGTGGAAAAAACTTCCCACGCCCTTGGAGATAATGTTGATGCTTCATCTCTTGATGTTACTTGATTTCCACTTTCTGCGCCTAGCTGAAAGGCGTTAAAGAAAAGCACCCATGTGTTTATTTTAATACAGCAATTTTTGTTTTGTTGAGTTTTGGAAGTTGTTTACTACTGTAGCAACCTCTCCTTATCATGTTTTTGTGCCAAGTAAAGTTTCTATGCTAAAGTTGATGTTATATTTGGGATCGCTGCGCAGAAACAGCATTGCTGTCTGTCACGAATTCTGGCATAAGTCTCTGTAAGAAATTCTAAAAAATCTGCAAATTTATGAGCATTATCCTCAGATATGTACGCAACTTTCATTAGTTTTGAGTTTTTCCATTTGAGCAAGTTAAGTGCCCAGTCCAGAAGCATCTTTACGGACTGTTCTGTTTTGACAGATTCTGTCTTTTATTTCGCATTGCCGCTTTTGCTATGTTGAATGAGTTTCTTTGTTCCATTAACTTTCAGAAGCTTTGTGCAATGTCCAGAAGTGTTAAGAATGATTGTGTCACCTCTGAATATATGAATTTGTGGTTATGCACTAACCCTCTCTTGAGTTTGCTTGAAGTTTGTGTGAAGGAAGTTTTCAAGGGTCAAGAGAAGAGGATGATATACTATGATCAAGAAGAGTGAAAGGTCTAAGCTTGGGGATGCCCCGGTGGTTCATCCCTGCATATTTTAAGAAGACTCAAGCATCTAAGCTTGGGGATGCCCAAGACATCCCCTTCTTCATCGACAACATTATCAGGTCACTTCTAGTGAAACTATATTTTTATTCCGTCACATTCTTATGTTCTTTACTTGGAGCGTCGGTTTGTTTTTATTTTTGTTTTGTTTTGAATAAATTTGGATCTCTCCATTCTTATATTGGAGATATTACGCTCCGCTTTTTCTTATGGAACACTTGTGTTCTTAATTGTGCTTTAATGTTCATGGTGAAAGCTTATTGCTTCGTTAAATTGCTATATGGTTGGAATTGGAAAATGATGCATATGGTTTGACAATTTGGCAATTGTTTGAGCTCTCTTAGATCATGTTTAAGCTCTTGCATCATGTAGTTTAATCTATTAATGAAGAACTACTGTAGAGCTTGTTTAATTTGGTTTGCATGATTGTTCTCTCTATGTCTAGATATTTTCGGGTAAAGTGTTTGAACAACAAGGAAGACAGTGTAGAGCCTTATAATGCTTGCAATATGTTCTTGTGTGAGTTTTGCTGTACCTGTTCATACTTGTATTTGCTTCAAACAACCTTGCTAGCCCAAACCTTGTACTGAGAGGAAATGCTTCTCGTGCATCCGAACACCTTGAGCCAAACTCCATGCCATTTGTGTCCACCATATCTACCTATTATGTGGTATTTTTCTGCCATTCCAAAGTAAATTACTTGAGTGCTACCTTTAAATTTCATTCCTCTACCTTTACAATATATAGCTCATGGGACAAATAGCTTAAAAACTATTGTGGTGATGAATATGTAGTTATGTGTCTTAATTTTTATAAGTTGCTTGTTGAGCGGTAACCATGTTTTCTGGGGACGCCATCAACTTTACCTTTGTTGGATATCATGTGAGATGCTATGCATGTTCGTCTTGTCTGAAGTAGTGGATTTCATGATCAAATGGTTTGAGTATGCATATGTTAGAGAAGAACATTGGGCCGCTAACTAAAGCCATGTATCATGGTGGAAGTTTCAGTTTGGACATACAACCTCAATCTCTTATGAGAATATTAACTATTGTCGAATGCTTAAGCATTAAAAGAGAAGTCCATTATCTGTTGTCTATGTTGTCCCGGTATGGATGTCTAAGTTGAGAATAATCAAAAGCGAGAAATCCAATGCGTGCTTTCTCCTTAGACACTTGTACAGGCGGCATAGAGGTACCCCTTTGTGACACTTGGTTGAAACATATGTTATGCGATGAGAATCCGTGTTTTCCGAGATAGTAGGACAAGGTGCGAGCACTATTGGTACTCTATGCATGAGGCATGCAACTTGTAGGAAGTATTATGCATAGCACATATGAATTATTACTACCGTTGACAAAATTGTTTCTATGTTTTCAAAACAAAAGCTCTAGCACAAAAATAGTAATCATTGCTTCCCTCTGCGAAGGGCCAATCTTTTACTTTATTGTTGAGTCAGTTTACCCATTCCCTTCTATCTTAGAAGCAAACACTTGTGTTAACTGTGTGCATTGATTCTTACATGTTTACTTATTGCACTTGTTATATTACTCTATGTTGACAAATATCCATGAGATATACATGTTACAAGTTGAAAGCAATTGCTGAAACTTAATCATCCTTTGTGTTACTTCAATGCATTCTACTTTGAATTTATTGCTTATGAGTTATCTCTTATGCAAGTCTCATTGATACTTGTTTGAAAGTATTATTCATGAAAAGTTTTGCTATATGATTCATTTGCTTAGTCATTATCTTTGTTAGCAATCTTTTGTTCAGATCACTCCATTCATCTCATATGCTTTACAATAATGTTGATCAAGATTATGTTGGTAGCATGTCGCTTCAGAAATTATTTGTGTTATCGTTTACCTACTCGAGGACGAGTAGGAACTAAGCTTGGGGATGCTTGATACGTCGGAACGTATCTATAATTTCTTATGTTCCATGCTACTTTTATTACAATACTTGAATGTTTTATACATACTTTACAGCATTATTTTACATTTTCCGGCACTAACCTATTAACAAGATGCCGAAGTGCTTGCTGTTTTTGCTGTTTTTGGTTTCAGAAATCCTAGTAAGGAAATATTCTCGGAATTGGACGAAATCAACGCCCAGGGTCCTATTTTTGCACGAAGCTTCCAAGTCCGAAGAGGAAACGAGTGGGGCCACGAGGCGCCGACACAACAGGCGGCGCGGCACGGGCCGCGCGGCCCTGGTGTGTGGGCCTCGTGCCGCCACTTGACCTACCCTTCCGCCTACTTAAAGCCTCCGTCGTGAAACCCCCGCCGAGAGCCACGATACGGAAAACATTACGAGAGGCCGCCGCCGCGTCCCATCTCGGGGGATTCAGGAGATCGCCTCGCACCTGCCGGAGAGGGGAATCATCACCGGAGGGGCTCTACATCATCATGCCCGCCTCCGGATTGATGCGTGAGTAGTTCATCCTTGGACTATGGGTCCATAGCAGTAGCTAGATGGTTGTCTTCTCCTCTTGTGCTTTTATTGTTATAGATCTTGTGAGCTGCCTAACATATATGATCAAGATCATCTATTTGTAATGCTACATGTTGTGTTTGGTGAGATCCGATGAATAGAGAATACTATGTTAAGTTGATTATCAATCTATCATATATGTGTTGTTTATGTTCTTGCATGCTCTCCGTTGCTAGTAGAGGCTCTGGCCAAGTTGATACTTGTAACTCCAAGAGGGAGTAATTATGCTCGATAGTGGGTTCATGCCTCCATTAAATCTGGGATCGTGACAGTAGGTTCTAAGGTTGTGGATGTGTTGTTGCTACTAGGGATAAAACATTGATGCTTTGTCTAAGGATATTTGTGTTGATTACATTACGCACCATACTTAATGCAATTATTTGTTGTTCGCAACTTAATACTGGAAGGGGTTCGGATGATAACCTGAAGGTGGATTATTTAGGCATAGATGCATGCTGGATAGCGGTCTATGTACTTTGTCGTAATGCTGATTAAATCACATAGTAATCATCGTTTATATGTATTGAATCTTTATTTGTCAATTGCTCACCTGTAATTTGTTCAC
This sequence comes from Lolium multiflorum, assembly GCA_030979885.1. Taxonomy (NCBI): domain Eukaryota; kingdom Viridiplantae; phylum Streptophyta; class Magnoliopsida; order Poales; family Poaceae; genus Lolium; species Lolium multiflorum. The sequence goes on along the minus strand of CM061748.1, from coordinate 115,975,172 downwards.
CTAGCATGCTAGTTATCTTATTGGAGAGACACCACTAGTGAACTGTGGACCCCGGTCCATTCTTTTACATCTGAATACATTCTACTTTTACTATTCTTTGCAAACAACCACCATCTTCCAGTCGATACGCTTAATCCTTTGTTTTCAGCAAGCCGGTGAGATTGACAACCTCACGTTACGTTGGGGCAAAGTACTTTGATTGTGTTGTGCAGGTTCCACGTTGGCGCCGGTTTCACTGGTGTTGCGCCGCACTACATTCCTCCACCAACAACCTTCACGTGCTTCTTGGCTCCTACTGGTTCGATAACCTTGGTTTCTTTCTGAGGGAAAACTTGCTGCTGTGTGCATCATACCTTCCTCTTGGGGTTCCCAACGGACGTGTACATCTACGCGCATCAAGACTCCAATTCAAGCGCTTGTTTGGCTAGCAAACATGGTTCCGATTCTCTGGCCGCAAGCCTGATTTTAGCGAAGCGCGCGCTTGTCGAGGATTTTTGCATCGATCCCTTTTATTATGTGAATGGCTAATAAAAGCCTAGCGCCTGTATTTAAGAGACTGCATTGTAGATGTCAAAATGAAAATTTCAAAATACAACTAATGTGAGCCGAAGTTCCAAAATATACCACCCGGTTCTTGCTTTTCCATGCCTAAATAGCACCCGTGTGTTCTGCATTTTGCCCTCCATTTTGGATGTGGGATGGTAGAAACATGATTTACTGTCGAGTGTCCCTCGTTCGGGAAAGTAGATCTAACCATTATTTTACCTATATCTTCCACACTCCACATTCTTCATCACTTTACTTCCGGTCAACTTCTACACACTTCCGCAGGGGAAAAACCTGTTCTCTTTCGCCACTCCTTCATTGCCCGTCGTGGCTCCTTGGGGTAGAGTTAGGAAGAGGCATGGTGCTTCCACTCTGGAAGCTTCTGGTCATGTCCTCTTTGCCCGACCGTCGTCTGATGACCCAGCGCTGGAGGCCAGGTCCGACCTATCTTTGAGGAAGAGGCTGTCCGACAGATCCTCTTCATCTGGTCGTCCACGGAAACATGCCCGCGGAAACATAATGTTAGTTTAATTGCTTGTTGCATTCTATTTCTTTCACAAATGTTGATCAGATTCAGATTCCGACGCCATGTTTTCTCAATATTCAAAGGACGGGTCGAGATCTGCGCCGCACCAAGACTTGACGAGGAGATGGAGGCGACGGATACACGGCATATAGAGGAGATCTACAGAATCTCAAGGAGCATAGATGCCACTAACTCGGAATTGCCGCCCGAGCTACTTAATTCTTTCTAAGGGCCTCTTTGATTTAAAGGAATAGGGAGGACATAGGAATAGGAAAGCATGGTTGGTGCAATCCTTGCCTAGTTCCTAGTGCACAGTAGCAGCTCAGGAAAGTTTCCTATTCCCTTCTGTTTCCTTCATATTTCCTTCAAATCAAAGGAGCCCTAAACATGGGCAATGGATTTCGGGGTAACAACCTGTTTTTAAATTGAGAGACAATTTGCTGCAGATACTGAACGTCGTCTAATCCCCCATAAATGATTTATTTGTGTGGATCCAAGCACCTCCTCAATTTAGTTGACGCAGCCATGTTAGATCTGTTCTCGATACGCATTTTTCTAGACTCGTTAAACCATGTAGGCTCCCACATTTTTGAAAAAAAGTCGCGTCTACAAATTTGGAGCCTAGGGTACTTTTCGTTAAGAGAATATTACCCATCTCAGTCTTATGGTGTTTCTCAGTTTTATTGCAGTCCATCGCCAACACTTGTCGACTTCAAGAGAATATTACCCATCTCAGGCACGAACTGGATGAAATTGTTGGGTGCGCTAATTTGTATAAGCAAGAGGTGAAAGATCTTCGCGTGGAACGCAACATGCTGCATTTGGAGATTAACAAGTTGTCCAAGCTTCAGGAGGAGAACATTGCGACGATGGAGAGAGATATGACTTCCATCCAGGACCTCCGCGAACAAAATGCCAACGTTGTTGGCAAGTGGAATCAGGCTGCAATTGATCTCGTGTCGGCACGCAGGGACCTCAATGAGGCCCTTGAAACCTTGCATGAGTCCAACAGAGAAGTAAGATCCTCCTTGGGTTATATCAATGTGCTGCAAATGAGGATCGAGGACCTGCGCGGCCATCTACCCGTACAGGAAGATGTTGATGGTACTGTCGAGTAGATGAATTGTTGTTCTTATTAAGGCTTCAGTTAGCCACCCCTTTTCTGGCACCTAATGTTCCCTTCTTTGTACGTGATGGAAGGGCTCATTGTAGTTGCGATGTGTCTTTTCTCGATAGTTGTAGACGAATGTGTTGGCCAGTAGTTCCATAATTGAAACATTTATTTGTGGGAAATGTTTGTTATGTGCATTGTTGGAGTAAAGTTTGAAACACAGGATCTGCAGCATATATATAAAAGGACACCCAGTTCATTCGGATACTAAGTAATAGAACACAAGATCTACAGCATATATATAAAAGGACACCCGGTTCATTCGGATACCAAGTAATAGGTGATAGGCCTTTACCGGCTGTTGAACACAAAAGTAAATTCACTTTCTTCAGACAACAATCCCAAACCGGCCCAAGCAAAAGGTGGCCCATATTTCGCCGTAGTTCATTTGAATCCAAGAATCAGGTGCCCGGCGGCTAGAGGGGCCAAAATCAGGCCATACCAATTTAGAAAAATAGGCCTTTGTTGTCTTCTAACCTGAAATTTGGAAACCATATTCTTTTATAGGTTCAGCCCAGCAAGATGGGATAGTTATTTTTGCCCAGTATGTTCGAGATGTTTAAACGGACATATTGGGTCCACACTCTAGCATGTTGGTGAAAGATCGAGATGTCGCCTAGAGGGGGGTGAATAGGCGTTTAAAAACTTCTTACAGATTTGTCTTGTAAGAATGCGGAATTAAACTAATGTTTAGTTTACAAGCACAAATCCTAAATATGCTAGGCTCAACTAAGTGTAACAATAACAACTAGATCTAAGCAAGATAGGCACAAGATATATGTAGCACAAGTGATAGCAAGATATATGTACTTCAAGCACGATGGTTATCACAAGGAAAGAGAGCTCGGGTATAGAGATAACCGAGGCACGCGGAGACGATGATGTATTCCCGTGTTCCCTTCCTTTGCAAGAAGGTACGTCACGTTTGGAGGAGTGGAGGTCCACGAAGGATTCCCCGCGCCACGAAGGCTCACCCTATTCTCCAAGCCACACCCACGAAGGATAATGGCCCTTTCCTTATGGTTAGCTTTTCCTCCGCTCCGGAGATGGCAAGCTCCACAACCACTTCACAAGCTCCACGAAGGAGAAGCCCGGGCCTCTTCACAATCTTCTTGAAGAGATCACCGGAGCACCAACCGCCAAGCCAACTAGGAGGTCTCCCTCCAAGAGTAACAAGCTCATGGTCTCTCACTCGAACTAATCGTGGTGGAGAGCTCAACACTATGCAATGATGCAAAGCAAGAACACTAGAGGTGTTCAAGTCCTTCACACTCAAATCCCACCCAAGTAACAAATGCTAGGATGAGATTGGAGAGGAAGAACAATGGGGAAAGTCAACAAAAGACTCCAAGATCTAGATCCCAAGAGTTCCCCTCACTTAGAGGAGAAATGGATTGGTGGAGGTAGTAGATCTAGATCTCCTCTCTTAGATCCCTCAAGAATGTGCAAGAATCATGGGAGGGAAGGGAGAGGAAGCAAGCTCAAGAGGTTCAAAAATGGTGGTCAAAAACGTGCTCAAGAACCCTAGAAAACTGTTGGGGAAGAAGCCCCTTTTATAGCCCAAGGGAAGACATAACCGTTGGGAGCATATCTGAGATATTTTCGTGCAGCCAGGTCCAAACCGGGCCAAACCGACCTGGGACCGGGCCTGGCGAAAACCCGTCAGACCGGGCCAGGGACCGGGCGCCCCTGAAAGCCCCCTGGAAACCATCCGATTGGCACCGGTGTGGGAGCCGGTCAGTGCCGGACGAGCCGGTCAGACAGCCGGTGCCACCGGGCCAAACATGAAAACATGGTTTACAAAAACCATGATAACTTTTGCATCCGGACTCCGATTTCGATGATCTTGGGCTTGTTGGAATAAGAACAACAAGCCCTACAACTTTATGCATAGGAACATCACTGTCCACCCACGGAGTAAAAATCATAACATGAAAGTTGATCTATTTATAAAAGAGACATCGGTAAAACCTCTAAGCTTGAAAACGCAATAGAGGATGCATATGGATTCCGTTTTCGATGAACTTGGGCTTGTTGAGCTAGCAACAAGCTCAAGAACCTCACACAGAGAAACACCAAGAAGCAATAAGATTTATGGAATGCAAAGCATGCAAAGGGTTGAGCTCCCTAAGACGATGTGATCAAGTTACCCAACCGAAAGCCCCTCTTGATAGTGCGGCTATGTATCCTATAACCCGGTCTCCCAACAACCACCTTGAGACCGGCAAAAGGAAAACCTAGCAAGGCCATACCTTTGCCTTGCGCATCCCGCTTGATCTCGATGATAGCTCTTCAAGCTCCACTCAAGCCGGAATGCCTCACTTGATCATTGTTGCTTCGTGAAGACTCACAAATGCTCCCCCATACACCATGATGGGAAAGCTCCATTGATGCACATCTTCATATGTCCATTATCACCAAAATGGACGGCAAGCTTCAAGCATATGATCCTCTTGAGATGCTCAGTCTTGAACTTGCCCAAATCAACCTTGATGACGATCACCACTTGACGTCATCCTCTCATGGGCTATATGAGATCTCACTTTTGATGCATGCCCATGGAAAGATACCTAACCCACATAGAAAACACAAGGGAACATATATGATGGGTTAGTTCATAAAGCATAATTGACACGGCTTACCCTACCACATGACTTCTCGTGGCACATTCTTCATGCTTCATGTGTTGACCAAACTTGAATCTATTCTTCACTCTTTGTATTGGTCAACCTTGTATCTTCTCATGCTCTATCGTACTATCTTGAGGTGTATAAAGAATTCTTCACTTGGAATCAAGCTCTCAAGATCTTGATCATTCATTACTTATCACATAAGATAGAGTATGGCTAATATTGAGTTCCACATAAGAACTCCATCTTCATTTCTTCTTCTTGATCATATCACATATGTATCTTTAAATCGATGATCTTGATGCCAATACACAAGGTATATCTTTATCTTCATGGAATCCATACTTGAATCCAACACATGGAATACAAGTAGTACCTATGGAATATTCCTTCATATAAACTCAATGAAAACATTAGTCCATAGGGGTTGTCATTAATTACCAAAACCACACATAGGGGCAATATACCCTTACAATCTCCCCCATTTTGGTAATTGATGACAACCACAATAAGAGGGTTTATATAATGAATATTAGAGACAAGTACGCAACTTATCCGAGAATAAGTTGTATACAAGAGGTTGTATTTGATATGGTCAAGTAACACAAAGCTACTATCCCATATCAAAACCAACTCTACTCACACAACTACAACTAATGCAAGGGATGTGAGTAGAACCAATATATATAGAGCAAACTCCCCCACAATGTATGCACGTGTGATGAACATGAATTCATTGCATACATTGTCAAGATTAACCTTTGGGCAGTTTCCACTATATATATACAACCATGCAAGACATATAAATATGGAATACATGAGAGGCAAAACACTTAAGCACAAACCAAACTTAAGAATAAAACCATTCCCTTAAACCCTCTAAACTTCTCCCCCATTGGCATCAAGTGCCAAAATGGGTGAAAAATTTAGAAAGCCAATATAATGTGATTTCCTCCCCAAGGTGTGCATTTCTCATAATTTGAGTGGAATCAAATGCACATATCAATGACGAATACTTGAAGGAAGTCAAACTATATTGAGGATCAAAGATTGCATAGAGATAACATGATGAAGTAAGCTTCAACAAATAAAGCAGGCAATCAAAGATCCAATTGAACAAACAAGGATATCATGATAAGAGAGATATAGTGCTCTAAATAAAAATAAGAAAGCTCCCCAAGGTTCGTGCATAATTTATAATGTTTGCATTTTGAATACAATATGCACAAACATGGAATCCTTACTCCCTCTATATTATTTAGAACATGACCAAGATACAGAGAATATGCTTATCAAGAACAACTTGAGTCCAACAATTACGAGATATGAGTGCATGAAAAAAAACAAATAAACCAAGCACTCAAAAATCTTCTTTACCAACACCACTAGAAACAAAAGGATAAAAGATGGTCGGCAAAGAACAAGGATATCAAGGTGATGGATTAACGCTCTCGTGTATATAAGTTTCTAAAGTGGGCAATGTGATCCATAAAGAAACATGCACACACAAGAGGTTAATACAATAAATAAGACAAGATATCCACAATGAAGTCATAAAATATACCAAAGGATGTTTGCTTAAAAAACATATATAGCCTATGGCTCCAATTTTCACTTATGGTATATGAATGAGCTTCAACCAAGAAAATCTCAAAAACATCACAACTAACGATAAGGGAAGTAAAGCTAGTTGGAATGTTTTGAGAGAGGCAACAAGTATCACAAATACGGATTTATTTCACAATTTCATCGATATTGCACATAAGAGTTCTTGAGGAATTGATATGCAATAAATTGCTAGAGGGCATATTTAGGATAGGTGAATTATAAATATGATTTATATACATTCCTATCATATGCATCTTCTCAATTACTCAAATGTACAATAAGAATTTTCTTTAAAAAGGATTTTTCAAGAACCACAATATGTTTGAAATAAATAATTTCATGCCAAGATTCAACCTACAAGAGGTTGGATGCTATATGAGTATGCATGAATAAGATACTTGTTACCGAGATAGCAATGGCATGATGTAGTGGATAAGAGTTCATTGATCATCCTAGCTTGACTCCAATTATCATATGGTGACAACACCTTCCTTATAGATGAGACAAGCCTCTATTGCATCTCCAATGTACCTAAAACAACATTCAAGTACATCTTGGTCCCCAAACTTATTGGGTCCAAAATGGTTAGAATAACCACAATACATAGGACACACTCCATATAAATATGTGCATATTTATAGATGAAATTTGAATTTCATGCACATCTTAGCCGTTTAGGATTTGATGGAGTATACCCTATATAATGGATCGAAGAAAGAAAGCATGCTATAAATATAAGTAAATTACATATAAGCACGCACAAAGACTTTTAAAGATCCAAGAAGGATATACTTTGGACAAAACACCAAATGAATTGAATAAGGCATAAAGGTGTTACAAAACAAATTTGTTGTCCAAATTATATGAAAGACGCAAATCACAAAAGATTTGTTCAACAAAGTTCAACAAATGAACTAAGAAGAAACCATTGAGCATAAAGGATGAAATAAAGCAAGCATGCTCAAAGATTTATCTCATTCAAGCAAATAAAACATGTAAGAAGGAATGAGATAGCAAACTCCCAAAAGAGCAAGGTTCGAACAAATAAACCAAACCCTTCTACACTTTTCACAATGGCACAATGTACCGTAAGAAAACGGTTTGTCTTCCAAAATAAACACTTGATATGAATCAAGAGAATTTATCAAAAGATTTTTCAAAGGGATAAAGAAGACACGTGGGAGCAACAAAGATTTCTTGGAAATAAAATAAGTAAATAAGAAGCAATCCAAGGTGAAGATGATCCATGATTCAATCACATACAAGGTTATCAATTGTCAAAGACAATGAGTATATTGGAAATAATTTCCGGTGGTGAATTGACAATGATAGTAAGGATCAACTTCACAATAAAAGGCATAGGATAAGTATATAGAATTAAGCACTATGCACGGATGAAGATTCTTGATAGCTTCAATTAGTCAAACAATCACGCACGGCAATGATTAGAATAACTTGAAGCAAACGGTGTCCCAAATAAGATATAGAGATATGTATTTGAGGAAAACCGTACCAAGAATTTCTTAATCAAACAAGAATCCATAAGATGAGCCAATAAAAGCTTTTTAATAGAAGTGGAGCTTGTTTGAGCAAACATGCCACCTAGGAACAAGATAATTAAGAGCATCAACTCTAAGTGGCATAACCTCATATGTTCACATTTTCTAGGCTTGTGATATGTACAAAACATATTACTCCCCCATAATGTGATAAAACATTTCTTCTAAACAAGAGGCAACTAAAATTCAACTAGAGATGATTAATGGACATTTAGAATTTGAATTTCTCATGAGTATGGCATACCACATAGTGACTAGATAATCTTGCAATATCAATACTAAGTGGTGATACCCATTGATACGTCTCCAACGTATCGATAATTTCTTATGTTCCATGCTACTTTATTGATGATACCTACATGTTTTATGCACATTATATGTCGTATTTACGCATTTTCTGGAACTAACCTATTAACAAGATGCCGAAGTTCCTGTTTTCTGCTGTTTTTGGTTTCAGAAATCCTAGTAACGAAATATTCTCGGAATTGGACGAAATCAACGCCTGGTTCCTATTTTGCCGGAAGCATCCGTAACACCCGAGAGCGCCGGAGGAGGGCCTGTGGGCCCAGGATGATAGGGTGGCGCGGCCGGCTGGGCGCGCCACCCTATGGTGTGGTCGCCCCGCCCCCCGACGCTCCCCTTTCGCCTATTTAAAGGTCCCAGACCTAAAAACCCTTACCGAGAAAGCCACGATACGAGAAAAGTTCCGCCCGCCATCGCGAAGCCAAGATCCGGGGGACAGGAGTCTCTGTTCCGGCACCCTGCCGGAGCGGGGAAGTGCCCCGGAAGGCTCCTCCATCGACACCGCTGCCATCTCCACCGCCATCTTCATCACCGCTGCTGCTCCCATGAGGAGGGAGTAGTTCTCCATCGAGGCTCGGGGCTGTACCGGTAGCTATGTGGTTAATCTCTCTCCTATGTAATTCAATACAATGATCTCATGAGCTGCTTTACATGATTGAGATTCATATGAGTTTTGTATCACTACTATCTATGTGCTACTCTAGCAAAGTTATTAAAGTAGTTCTATTCCTCCTGCACGTGTGTAAAGGTGACAGTGTGTGCACCGTGTTAGTACTTGGTTTATGCTATGATCATGATCTCTTGTAGATTGCGAAGTTAACTATTGCTATGATAATATTGATGTGATCTATTCCTCCTACATATGCATGAAGGTGACAGTGTGCATGCTATGCTAGTACTTGGTTTAGTCTTTTGATCTATCTTACACTAAAGGTTACTAAAATATGAGCATTATTGTGGAGCTTGTTAACTCCGGCATTGAGGGTTCGTGTAATCCTACGCAATGTGTTCATCATCCAACAAAAGTGTAGAGTATGCATTTATCTATTCTGTTATGTGATCAATGTTGAGAGTGTCCACTAGTGAAAGTCTAATCCCTAGGCCTTGTTCTTAAATACTGCTATCGCTGCTTGTTACTGTTTTACTGAGTTACTACTGCATGTTTACTTCCCACAATATTACTATCGTCAACTACGCGCCAAGCACTTTTCTGGCACCGTACTACTGCTCATATTCATTCATACCACCTGTATTTCACTATCTCTTCGCCGAACTAGTGCACCTATTAGGTGTGTTGGGGACACAAGAGACTTCTTGCTTTGTGGTTGCATTGAGAGGGATATCTTTGACCTCTTCCTCCCGAGTTTGATAAACCTTGGGTAATCCACTTAAGGGAAACTTGCTGCTGTTCTACAAACCTCTGCTCTTGGAGGCCCAACACTGTCTACAAGAATAGAAGCACCCGTAGACATCACCCATGTACACACATTTTAGAGAAAGAGAGATGCACAATGCATATCACTCCCCCAAAATGGATGTTCCATTAATCACTCAAAGAGAGCCAAATAAGATATCATCAAGATGCATTAGGCTCAAAACAATACATAAGTATATGATGAGACAAACAAACATACTTGAATACACAAGATAGGCAAGTAAGACTCAACACATACAAACACATATTTGATACAAAACCAAACATGCAAAGGGGCAAGTAACTTACAATAAATATGAAGAGTTGAAGTATAAGTTACCGCAAGGAGGAACATTGGATATAAGATATAGATGATGATCCATATGACTTGGCTTGGTCAAAATATAATATATGAAGATCCCTTAATTCTTCATGAAATAGCCAAGTCTCCAATGACCTCCACATACACCTATTGATCAAGTTTGAGCTTGTTGGTCCCCAACTAAGTTGGGTCCTAAGAGGTTAGTCACAATAGGCTTGGCAACCCAAATGGTTCTTTTCTTGAAGCCACTTTGAGTTCCAACAAACTTGGCAAACACATTGCCATCCTTATCCTTCCCTAGAGAATAATCATCATCAACAATTATAGGGTTAGATAAGGTACCACCTAAGCAAGAAGAAGCAAAGTGCCCCTTCTCACGGCATAAGTAGCAAGTGTTCCCCTTTCTCTTCTTTATTGATTTCTTCTCTTGGGGAACAATATCTTGATTCTTCTTGGGAAGTGGCCTATCTTCAACTTGAGGTCGAGCATGAGCTTGACCTTGACCTTGTGGCCGTTTCCCTTGTTGTTTCTCACTCAAGTGCTTCTTCTTCTTCAATGGGCATGATCTAACATGATGCCCTTCAACCTTGCACTTGAAGCAAACCAACTTGGCCGGATCCTTGACTTTGTCTTGGCCCTTCTTCTTGTTGCTCTTGCTCTTGGAGTTGAATCCAAGTCCACTCTTGTCATTGGGGGATTGTTGCACACTTAGCATCTTGTCAAGTGCAGATTTCCCTTCATGACTCTTTTCCAAGTCTTTCTTCAAAGAAAGAACTTGGGCCTCGAGCTCTTTAATTTCCTCTACATGGTTAGTAGAAATACAAGTACTAGAGGAAGTAGAAGCTTCATTGTTAGAGCAACGAGGCAAAGCAAGTAATCCAACACAAGGAGTGTCACTAGTTTGACTAGATGGATTACAAGGACTAGCACTTGGCAATATAGCATTTGTAGTAGAGATTGTGCTAATGTCCATATGAGGCTCACAAGATGTTACCTTAGTGATACTTGCCTCATGAGCTAACTTTAGCCCATCATAGGAAATTAGAAGATCATCATGAGAGCTTGAGAGCTTTTTATGACTTTCTTCCAATTCCCTATAATTGCTAGTTAGCAACTCTAGTTGAGCCCTTAGCTCAACATTCTCCTCTAAGATAGATGCTTCACAAGAATTAGAGTTAGTAGCACAAGCATCATCAATAGATTTTTCATTTTCAAGCTCATAGGATTCAATTTTTTGTGTAAGCATAAAATTAGTATGCTTCTCATCTTTTAGCTCATGCTTGAGGAGAGTGAATCTCATTTTCCCATTTTCAACATGGGACTCCAACTCCACTATGGTTTCCCTATATTTATTCAAGGTATCCATAGAATGTTCGAGATTAGCACGAGCTTCTTTATTACCACGAAGAGAAGCATAAAACATTGCCATATCATGCACCAAGGTATTATATTCTTCATCATTATCATCATCATCATTCTCATCATTAGAGGATGTGTTAGGAGTCAAAGTAGGAGATACCTTTGATCCATTTGCCATAAGGCACATGTGCATACCGGAGGATGAAGATGAAGATATTCTTGAATCCTCATTTGAAATCATGTCTTGATCCATAGAGTGTTCGGTTTCCTCTACATTGTTAGTCAACAAGCAACTAGAGGAAATAGAAGCATTTTGATTATGGGAGCAAGACAAGTGTCGTCGTGGCGAACCGATAGATGCCATGGGATGGCTTAAGTTGGGGCCGAATGGGCGCTAGAGGATTCGGGGGAGGGTTTTCTATCAGATAGGATGAACTTCCGGATGCTTTCCTCAAGAACTTGGCCAAGGCCAGAGGTAGAAGAAGAAAGACACAAGGAAGAACTCTGTTCTAGATCTCTCTATTCCATGATCAAACAGGATTACTGGTTTTTCTACACAGGATCGTACATACGTCGTGCCCGCGAAGGAGCATGCCCCCTCTCCTTATATAGGGGAGAGGGTGGCTTACAGGGGAAGAAACCCTAATGGCATCTTTGAACAGACAAACTACTTTACAAAGCTGCTTTAATCATAGGTGACGCCGGTATCTTCTTTAATCAGGGAGGCTGACGTCCTCCGGTTGCTTTTGGCATCACCTTCGTCTTTTACGTCATGGCTTCGTTTAAAGCTACTTTGCTTAGCTCATCTTTGTCTTCTAGCTCCTGAGAGAATCTTTGACCGGTCTTGCCGACGTGCTACAGTGTAGCTTATACCGGTAATCCGGTGTCTTCTTAGCTCATTCCGGCATACCCCTTCTGGGCATATCGGTATAGGTTTCTTTAGCCAAATGCTTAAGTTCACAGTCCGGATTAAACTTTAAACCGGTATCTTGATAGCCCAAACCATCCGGTTTGGCATGCCTTTGGCATACCGGGGGTCACCCCCCCAACAACAAGGCAAGCATATCATCATGAGATCTATGTAAGCAATTTACACATGATATGCAAGGACTATCAACACAAGCATGTAGATTATTTTCAATGCTAGATGTGTTTAAGTCCAAAGAGGAAACATTGCAATGAGATAGAGATGAAGAGTCATCACTATTGAGCACAATATCAACATTGCAATTTCCCTCACCACTCACCATATCATTACCTTGTGTCTTGCAACACGTTGGTGAAGTGGAAGTAGATGATATATCATCACGGCCGGAGGTGGAAGCAACTTGGAGCTCTTCATGATGTGAAGGGGAAGAGAGCTCCTCGGAGACACCACCGACCAAATGAGAAATGGATCCACCAAACATTTCTTTAAGCTTGATCCACATCTCATGAGACGACTTTCGCTTTATATATATCAAGAACCTACGAAAATCGGGTCTCAAGGAGAATAAAAGCTCATTAGATACTTGAGCTTCAAGATGTAAGTTTTTCTCATCCTCTAAAGATAGATTTTGAGGATCCATCGGAGGAGAAAAACCTACATCTAGAAATTGCTCAATGTTTGGACACAAGGTCCGAAGATTGCAAAGCAAGCAATTTCGCCACAAAAGATAATTTGTGCCAACAAAGATAATTGTGTCATTGTGCACTAAATTACTAGTCGACATCTTTACTCTCAAGGCGGTGAAGCCTTAAACAAGGAGAGACCTTGCTCTGATACCAATTGAAAGATCGAGATGTCGCCTAGAGGGGGTGGGGGTGAATAGGCGTTTAAAAACTTCTTACAGATTTGTCTTGTAAGAATGCGGAATTAAACTAATGTTTAGTTTACAAGTACAAATCCTAAATATGCTAAGCTCAACTAAGTGTAACAATAACAACTAGAGCTAAACAAGATAGGCACAAGATATATGTAGCACAAGTGATAGCAAGATATATGTACTTCAAGCACGATGGCTATCACAAGCAAAGAGAGCTCGGGTATAGAGATAACCGAGTCACGCGAAGGACGATGATGTATTCCCGTGTTCCCTTCCTTTGCAAGAAGGTACGTCACGTTTGGAGGAGTGGAGGTCCATGAAGGATTCCCCGCGTCACGAAGGCTCACCCTATTCTCCAAGCCACACCCACGAAGGATAATGGCCCTTTCCTTACGGTTAGCTTTTCCTCCGCTCCGGAGATGGCAAGCTCCACGACCACTTCACAAGCTCCACGAAGGAGAAGCCCGGGCCTCTTCACAATCTTCTTGAAGAGATCACCGGAGCACCAACCGCCAAGCCAACTAGGAGGTCTCCCTCCAAGATTAACAAGCTCACGGTCTCTCACTCGAACTAATCGTGGTGGAGAGCTCAACACTATGCAATGATGCAAAGCAAGAACACTAGAGGTGTTCAAGTCCTTCACACTCAAATCCCACCCAAGCAACAAATGCTAGGATGAGATTGGAGAGGAAGAACAATGGGGAAAGTCAACAAAAGACTCCAAGATCTAGATCCCAAGAGTTCCCCTCACTTAGAGGAGAAATGGATTGGTGGAGGTTGTAGATCTAGATCTCCTCTCTTAGATCCCTCAAGAATGATCAAGAATCATGGGAGGGAAGGGAGAGGAAGCAAGCTCAAGAGGTTCAACAATGGTGGTCAAAAACGTGCTCAAGAACCCTAGAAAACTGTTGGGGAAGAAGCCCCTTTTATAGCCCAAGGGGAGATATAACCGTTGGGAGCAGATCTGAGATATTTTCGTGCAGCCAGGTCCAAACCGGGCCAAACCGGGCCTGGGACCGGGCCGCCTGAAAACCCGGTCAGACCGGGCCAGGGACCGGCCCCTGAAAGCCCCCTGGAAACCGTCCGGTTGGCACCGGTGTGGGAGCCGGTCAGACAGCCGGCGCCACCGGGCCAAACATGAAAACATGGTTTACAAAAACCATGATAACTTTTGCATCCGGACTCCGATTTCGATGATGTTGGGCTTGTTGGAATGAGAACAACAAGCCCTACAACTTTATGCATAGAAACATCACTGTCAACCCACTGAGTAAAAATCATAACATGAAAGTTTGACCTATTTATAAAAGAGACACCGGTAAAACCTCTAAGCTTGAAAACGCAATAGAGGATGCATATGGATTCCGTTTTCGATGAACATGGGATTGTTGTAAAGCTAGCAACAAGCTCAAGAACCTCACACAGAGAAACACCAAGAAGCAATAAGATTTATGGAATGCAAAGCATGCAAAGGGTTGAGCTCCCTAAGACGATGTGATCAAGTTACCCAACCGAAAGCCCCTCTTGATAGTGCGGCTATGTATCCTATAACCCGGTCTCCCAACAACCATCTTGAGACCGGTAAAAGGAAAACCTAGCAAGGCCATACCTTTGCCTTGCGCATCCCGCTTGATCTCGATGATAGCTCTTCAAGCTCCACTCAAGCCGGAATGCCTCACTTGATCATTGTTGCTTCGTGAAGACTCACAAATGCTCCCCCATACACCATGATGGGAAAGCTCCATTGATGCACATCTTCATATGTCCATTATCACCAAAATGGACGGCAAGCTTCAAGCATATGATCCTCTTGAGATGCTCAGTCTTGAACTTGCCCAACTCAACCTTGATGACGATCACCACTTGACGTCATCCTCTCATGGGCTATATGAGATCTCACTTTTGATGCATGCCCATGGAAAGATACCTAACCCACATAGACAACACAAGGGAACATATATGATGGGTTAGTTCATAAAGCATAATTGACATGGCTTACCCTACCACATGACTTCTCGTGGCACATTCTTCATGCTTCATGTGTTGACCAAACTTGAATCTATTCTTCACTCTTTGTATTGGTCAACCTTGTATCTTCTCATGCTCTATCGTACTATCTTGAGGTGTATAAAGAATTCTTCACTTGGAATCAAGCTCTCAAGATCTTGATCATTCATTGCTTATCACGTAAGATAGAGTATGGCTAATATTGAGTTCCACATAAGAACTCCATCTTCATTTCTTCTTCTTGATCATATCACATATGTATCTTTAAATCGATGATCTTGATGCCAATACACAAGGTATATCTTTATCTTCATGGAATCCATACTTGAATCCAACACATGGAATACAAGTAGTACCTATGGAATATTCCTTCATATAAACTCAATGAAAACATTAGTCCATAGGGGTTGTCATTAATTACCAAAACCACACATAGGGGCAATATACCCTTACAGTTGGGCCTACCAAGCTCGGGCATGCTGGGTCCCATAAGGCTCTGACATGCGAATCCCACAGATCTCTGGCATGCCGGACCCACTAAAAGTGTCATACGTTGGTCCCACCAGCTCTCACATGCGGCCCCCACAAATCTCTGGCATGCCGGACCCACCAAAACTCTTAGAGAAGGGTCCCAGCAGGCTCTGACATGCGCCCCCCACAGGTTTCTGTCGTGCCGGACCCACCAAAACTCTCAGAGAAGGATCCCAACAGGCTCTGACATGCGCCCTCCACAGAGTTTTGGTGGGTCCGGCACGCCAGCTCCTTCTTCCACAGCCTCCTTGCCAGCACCAGCCGCGCCAGCCATCATCACCTCCATGCTGCCGGCGGCGCGGCCAGCGCATAGCCACCTGGGCGGATCCGGTGCCACCAGCACCGGCGAGAGGTACTGCGGCACAGGGACGGTGCCGAAGTAGACGCGGTGGCTGCCGAACTCGATGACGCGGCCGTTCTACGGGAACTTGCCACCGTTGGCGAAGCAGCCTGCGTTGACGTTGATGAAGTCCATGGAGTAGATGCGCTGCACGAGCGCTGACACCGTCCGCTCGCCGGCGACGTCAAGGATGCCCGCCCGAATGTGAACTCCAGCAAGCGCCACTTCATGCCCCACGGTGGGCGCCAACTGTCGTCGTGGCGAACCGACAGATGCCATGGGATGGCTTAAGTTGGGGCCGAATGGCCGCTAGAGGATTCGGGGGAGGGTTTTTGATCGATAGGATGAACTTCCGGATGCTTTCCTCAAGAACTTGGCCAAGGCCAGAGGTAGAAGAAGAAAGACACAAGGAAGAACTCTGTTCTAGATCTCTCTATTCCATGATCAAACAGGATTACTGGTTTTTCTACACAGGATCGTCGTACATACGTCGTGCCCGCGAAGGAGCATGCCCCCTCTCCTTATATAGGGGAGAGGGTGGCTTACAGGGGAAGAAACCCTAATGGCATGTTTGAACAGACAAACTACTTTACAAAGCTGCTTTAATCATAGGTGACGCCGGTATCTTCTTTAATCAGGGAGGCTGACGTCCTCCGGTTGCTTTTGGCGTCACCTTCGTCTTTTACGTCATGGCTTCGTTTAAAGCTACTTTGCTTAGCTCATCTTTGTATTCTAGCTCCTGAGAGAATCTTTGACCGGTCTTGCCGACGTCCAACAGTGTAGCTTATACCTGTAATCCGGTGTCTTCTTAGCTCATTCCGGCATACCCCTTCTGGGCATATCGGTATAGGTTTCTTTAGCCAAATGCTTAAGTTCACAGTCCGGATTAAACTTTAAACCGGTATCTTGATAGCCCAAACCATCCGGTTTGGCATGCCTTTGGCATACCGGGGGTCACCCCAACAACAAGGCAAGCATATCATCATGAGATCTATGTAAGCAATTTACACATGATATGCAAGGACTATCAACACAAGCATGTAGATTATTTTCAATGCTAGATGTGTTTAAGTCCAAAGAGGAAACATTGCAATGAGATAGAGATGAAGAGTCATCACTATTGAGCACAATATCAACATTGCAATTTCCCTCACCACTCACCATATCATTACCTTGTTTCTTGCAACACGTTGGTGAAGTGGAAGTAGATGATATATCATCACGGCCGGAGGTGGAAGCAACTTGGAGCTCTTCATGATGTGAAGGGGAAGAGAGCTCCTCGGAGACACCACCGACCAAATGAGAAATGGATCCACCAAACATTTCTTTAAGCTTGATCCACATCTCATGAGACGACTTTCGCTTTATATATATCAAGAACCTACGAAAATCGGGTCTCAAGGAGAATAAAAGCTCATTAGATACTAGAGCTTCAAGATGTAAGTTTTTCTCATCCTCTAAAGATAGATTTTGAGGATCCATCGGAGGAGAAAAACCTACATCTAGAAATTGCTCAATGTTTGGACACAAGGTCCGAAGATTGCAAAGCAAGCAATTTTGCCACAAAAGATAATTTGTGCCAACAAAGATAATTGTGTCATTGTGCACTAAATTACTAGTCGACATCTTTACTCTCAAGGCGGTGAAGCCTTAAACAAGGAGAGACCTTGCTTTGATAACAATTGAAAGATCGAGATGTCGCCTAGAGGGGGGGGGGTGAATAGGCGTTTAAAAACTTCTTACAGATTTGTCTTGTAAGAATGCGGAATTAAACTAATGTTTAGTTTACAAGCACAAATCCTAAATATGGTAGGCTCAACTAAGTGTAACAATAACAACTAGAGCTAAGCAAGATAGGCACAAGATATATGTAGCACAAGTGATAGCAAGATATATGTACTTCAAGCACGATGGCTATCACAAGGAAAGAGAGCTCGGGTATAGAGATAACCGAGGCACGCGGAGGACGATGATGTATTCCCATGTTCCCTTCCTTTGCAAGAAGGTACGTCACGTTTGGATGAGTGGAGGTCCACGAAGGATTCCCCGCGTCACGAAGGCTCACCCTATTCTCCAAGCCACACCCACGAAGGATAATGGCCCTTTCCTTATGGTTAGCTTTTCCTCCGCTCCGGAGATGGCAAGCTCCACAACCACTTGACAAGCTCCACGAAGGAGAAGCCCGGGCCTCTTCACAATCTTCTTGAAGAGATCACCGGAGCACCAACCGCCAAGCCAACTAGGAGGTCTCCCTCCAAGATTAACAAGCTCACGGTCTCTCACTCGTACTAATCGTGGTGGAGAGCTCAACACTATGCAATGATGCAAAGCAAGAACAATAGAGGTGTTCAAGTCCTTCACACTCAAATCCCACCCAAGCAACAAATGCTAGGATGAGATTGGAGAGGAAGAACAATGGGGAAAGTCAACAAAAGACTCCAAGATCTAGATCCCAAGAGTTCCACTCACTTAGAGGAGAAATGGATTGGTGGAGGTTGTAGATCTAGATCTCCTCTCTTAGATCCCTCAAGAATGAGCAAGAATCATCGGAGGGAAGGGAGAGGAAGCAAGCTCAAGAGGTTCAACAATGGTGGTAAAAAACGTGCTCAAGAACCCTAGAAAACTATTGGGGAAGAAGTCCCTTTTATAGCCCAAGGGGAGATATAACCGTTGGGAGCAGATTTGAGATATTTTCGTGCAGCTAGGTCCAAACCGGGCCAAACCGGGCCTGGGACCGGGCCGCCTGGCGAAAAACCCTGTCAGAAGCCCCCTGGAAACCGTCCGGTCGGCACCGGTGTGGGAGCCGGTCTGTGCCGGACGAGCCGGTCAGACAGCCGGCGCCACCGGGCCAAACATGAAAACATGGTTTACAAAAACCATGATAACTTTTGCATCCGGACTCCGATTTCGATGATCTTGGGCTTGTTGGAATGAGAACAACAAGCCCTACAATTTTATGCATAGAAACATCACTGTCAACCCACAGAGTAAAAATCATAACATGAAAGTTTGACCTATTTATAAAAGAGACACCGGTAAAACCTCTAAGCTTGAAAACGCAATAGAGGATGCATATGGATTCCGTTTTCGATGAACTTGGGCTTGTTGTAAAGCTAGCAACAAGCTCAAGAAACTCACACAGAGAAACACCAAGAAGCAATAAGATTTATGGAATGCAAAGCATGCAAAGGGTTGAGCTCCCTAAGACGATGTGATCAAGTTACCCAACCGAAAGCCCCTCTTGATAGTGCGGCTATGTATCCTATAACCCGGTCTCCCAACAACCACCTTGAGACCGGTAAAAGGAAAACCTAGCAAGGCCATACCTTTGCCTTGAGCATCCCGCTTGATCTCGATGATAGCTCTTCAAGCTCCACTCAAGCCGAATGCCTCACTTGATCATTGTTGCTTCGTGAAAACTCACAAATGCTCCCCATACACCATGATGGGAAAGCTCCATTGATGCACATCTTCATATGTGCATTATCACCAAAATGGAAGGCAAGCTTCAAGCATATGATCCTCTTGAGATGCTCAGTCTTGAACTTGCCCAACTCAACCTTGATGACGATCACCACTTGACGTCATCCTCTCATGGGCTATATGAGATCTCACTTTTGATGCATGCCCATGGAAAGATACCTAACCCACATAGACAACACAAGGGAACATATATGATGGGTTAGTTCATAAAGCATAATTGACACGGCTTACCCTACCACATGACTTCTCGTGGCACATTCTTCATGCTTCATGTGTTGACCAAACTTAAATCTATTCTTCACTCTTTGTATTGGTCAACCTTGTATCTTCTCATGCTCTATCGTACTATCTTGAGGTGTATAAAGAATTCTTCACTTGGAATCAAGCTCTCAAGATCTTGATCATTCATTGCTTATCACATAAGATAGAGTATGGCTAATATTGAGTTCCACATAAGAACTCCATCTTCATTTCTTCTTCTTGATCATATCACATATGTATCTTTAAATCGATGATCTTGATGCCAATACACAAGGTATATCTTTATCTTCATGGAATCCATACTTGAATCCAACACATGGAATACAAGTAGTACCTATGGAATATTCCTTCATATAAACTCAATGAAAACATTAGTCCATAGGGGTTGTCATTAATTACCAAAACCACACATAGGGGCAATATACCCTTACAGTTGGGCCTACCAAGCTCGGGCATGCTGGGTCCCATAAGGCTCTGACATGCGAATCCACAGATCTCTGGCATGCCGGGCCCACTAAAAGTGTCATACGTTGGTCCCACCAGCTCTGACATGCGGCCCCCACAAATCTCTGGCTTGCCGGACCCACCAAAACTCTTAGAGAAGGGTCCCAGCAGGCTCGACATGCGCCCCCACGGTTTTCTGGACCCACCAAAACTCTCGAGAAGGATCCCAACAGGCTCGACATGCGCCCCACGATCTCGACATGCCGACCCACCAAAACTCTCGGAGAAGGGTCCCGTGCCCCTCGACATGTGCCCCCCGGATCTCGGCATGCCGGACCCACCAAACCGTCGAGAATGGTCTCAACAGCTCGACATGCGGCCCCCTGGCATGCCGGACCCACCAAAACTCTCGGAGAAGGGTCCTAGCAGCTCGACCTGCGGGGCCATGCGTCCACTTGACGGCAGGCAGACACTTATGCTGACACAAGCGGAATTTTTTTGGCATGACAACTGACATGTGGAACCCATGTTGGTGGTACTGACAGTTCTAGTCCACTTCGCATGTTGGGAGGCTATCGGGCGGCCCCACGCAGGTGGGTCGTGTCGGCACCGACATGCGGGGCCGAGTGGTGCAGGCCAGGTACATGTGTGCAGATGGTTGTCTCCCCTTACAAATATGGGTCCCAGTTGCAGCCTTGGACTGTGCGGGCGACAGAAAAGTACGTGAACAGGAGCGTGCAGAGTGCGGGTCAGGTGTGTCCACCGGTCCGAAGACCAGTTGTTGTGACGCCCAGCCCCTGCTGACTCAGCATTTCGGGCCACCAACCACCTGCGACGCTCATTTCTGCACAATCGCTGACATTTAGACCTCGTCCGTCACTATTTTTTCGGGCCGAGCGGCCCAAATCACCATCTGTGACGTGAAAACGCCCTATCGCCATTGAAAAGACAATCGCTGACGGATTTCCAAACCGTTAGTATCATACCGTCATTGAAGACCCATATGTTACTAGTGCGTGAGAGCTTTGCCGTGCAGGGCTAGCCATGCAAAGAACCTGCATTTGGCCTCAGCATGGCCCTTCCAGAACTTGGCCGAGCAGAAAGGAGCACAAGATCCCATGAACTGGCATCGGTAAGCAGAAGTCATCGTGTATGCGTCTGATTCCGTCCATCTCCAGCGAATCAAGTCTGGGTATGGTTGTAGACCAACCCCTGGAGAATGGTCCATAGATGAATGAACTGATGCAGCTGCTCCATGGTAGATATGCGTGCTAGAGACCTGATCCAATTTTGTTGGTGTAGCTCCTTTTGTACCGATCTCTTCTTCCGAGTGGCGATGGTGAAGAGGTCCGGGAATTGGTAGCGCAGCGCGCCACCCTGCCTCCAGTGGTCGTGCCAGAATAGGCATCTGGCTCCATCGCAAATCGTGATCTCCGTCGAGGCGCGGAACAGGTCCATGTCCACGTCATCGCAAGGGTTGTCCGTCCCAAACCATGGCCTATTAGGGTCAGTCCAGGCATACCACAGCCAATGCAGGCGCATCGCCCGCCCAAACCTCTCGAGATCAAGAACGCCCAGACCTCGAAGTTCCTTTGGCCTGCAAACTGTGCGCCAGTTGACCAGTGGGTGAGGCCTTGCCCCCGGGGTCGCCCCCGGCTTCATCCAGAGGAAGGATCTCATGATCTTCTCAATCCTCTTTAGTACCCAAACCGGCAGCTTGAATACTGCGAGGTGGTACAACACCATGGAGGAAAGGACCGATCTGCAGAGGATCACCCTCCCCGCCTTTGTGAAGTGTTTTCCCCACCATCCCGCCAACCTCTTCCTGATTTTGTCGATCAACGGTTGGAAGTGGATGGCCTTGAGACGCGAGTGGTGGAGCGGCAGGCCAAGGTACGTGCATGGGAAGCTCCCCCTCTTGGCAGGAAAGACTGCAAGGGCTGCCACAATCTGCTCTTCCGTGCAGGCAATCGTGAATGCCTCCGACTTAGCAAGGTTGGTGCGCAACCCCGTGGCATCCCCAAAGGCGCGAAGGATCGCGCAGACCGCCTACATGTCCGCCACCTCCGGGCCGACAAAAATGCCCGCATCATAATTTGGAAAGCCGACCAAAATGTAATGTACTATTTAACAAAACTTTATAGATACGTAGCAAACATCAACACCACATTATTTTTACTTATAAATACCATCTTCAAGTTTGGCAAAATTCCAGGACTCAGAAGGCAAAATGCCGCACTTGAGAAACTGGTGGCTTCTTGGTTTGTATTTATTTTTTATTAATCATTCTAGTTTTCAAAATCACAAAATGTAAGACCCCTACCCCTACTCAAACAGATAAGGACACTGGAGACATCAAGTTGGATTTTCCTCTATGCACCCATCTCCTTTCATTGTCCGCTCTCTCGTATTTCGACCAACGTTTTCCCTAGTCATGCGCAATATAGTCATAGTCTTGATGAATATAGTTTCACCCAATAAATCCGTGTATGCATGCCACATATTTAATATGCCACATATTTGTCGTGAATGTTAGCTCTACGATTAATATTAATGGGGAGGTGGGTCCCTATTTTAACCCGTCGTGCCGTGTGAGACAGGGGATCCCATCCCCCCTACTCTTTGGATACTCTTGTGAAGATCTTAGAGAAAGCTAAGATCACCAGCCACATCTCCGGAGTGGTAGGGCATCTTATTCCTGGAGGTGCAGGCATAATCTTAAGTTCCTCCTCATTTGAGATGTGTGGTGTTAGAATCAACCTTGATAAAAGCAAGGTTGTGGTTTTGGGGTATTCACTCGAGGATAAGTAGAGAACATTTGACAATCTTAAGTGCCATCTTGCCTCATTCCCTATTACGTACTTGGGGTGCCGATCCTAGATACTAGGATCCTGATTAAGGATCTCAGTTGGACGGGTTAGTACGAAGGCTGAAGCGCGACGTGCCAGGTTCACTTCTAAAGGGAGCAAAGTTGTTCTATAGACTCCTGCTTATCCAGTCTTCCCATATATATTATGGGGCTATACCTCCTACTAGAAGAAGTGCATGATATCTTTGATAAGAAGCTATTTCGATTCTTTTGACAACATACTAATGTCCGTTGGAAATATCACATGGATAAATAGGCTGATAAATATGCCCCAAGGATGAGGAGGCATAGGCATCTTGGTCTCTAGGCACTTTAATAAGGAGTTGATGCTAAAACGGGTATGGTGTATTCTTAGGAACGATGGAAATATTTGGCTGCGTCTATTTTTTTTTCAAAACACACCACAGACTCAGACACTCACATATACGTACTAGATCATGATGGCACGCGTTGCCGCGCCCGTCCATTAGAACTACAGTTAGGAATTGATGGAAATAGATTTTGATATGAACTCATAATTTGCTAATGATTTTTTACATACCCGAAGTTTCGGAAAATAGAAATATACTAATGGACATAGGGAATGAATAATCAAAATAAAATTGTGGACATCAATTCAACATACCGCGTACCAAGAAGCAATAGCTTCCATGTCGCCGAACCAAAATTAATCCTCAAACTAATAGATATTAGCTTACATCAGTAAATGAGTTTCTTGTTCTACCTTTTCTAGTTCATCATTGCTTACAATTGCTGGTTGATTGTAATAATCAAGCTTTATAAAAAGCAAGTTGCATATGTGTACCTTGGTGGCACTGCTTTAGATGAACTTTCCAGAAACAAGGACGGTTGACATATTTCTATGAATAGTACTTTTAGGAAGCTGCTGCTTCGGCAGCCTTTTTCAAAACAGAAACATCAAAATCCTGCAAAATGCAACTATGTGTAGTACATGAACTATCTACAATTCCAAATTAAGCTTCTTAGCTGAGCCATTATAACAAGCAAATAGTGAGAGCACAGCCTCGTGGATTGAGGTCCAAAGTACAAAAACAGTACTCCAACTAATTCTGACAGCATGCTCTCGACATGTCATCCGCGCAACACACCAGCCATGCCATCCTCCTGTAGGTTATTAGTCTAACACTCTAACATAAATGATACAATAGATCAATAATAAAAATCAGAGGCTGCAGATCAGGAAAGAGCTCTCAAGAGGAGAGATAAGAGAACTTACGAGGAGAGGCGGTCCCTTCCCGCTATCTGGTCTCGTCAGCAACGAAGGATATGGAAACGATCAAACGAAAGACAGGTCAGCTACGCCTTTGATCTGGAAGCAGGCGCGGCAAGATATCAGAAGACACACTGAATATTTTTTCCTTCACTTGCCTCGTCCCAATGCAAACCGGAGGCGGTGGACTTGAGGGCGGCGGCGCACGAGGTCGGGATGGGGGAAGAGGCGCCGCCGCACGAGATAGAGGCTGGGGAGAGGTGCCGCTTTTAGATGCCGGAGGAGCTCGAGGGGAGGGGAGACGCCGCAACCGCAGACTATCGCTTTTATAAGGAACCAATTGGGAAGAGGGGGGCAAGAAGGACGGCAAGAAACGCAGCTGCAATTACCAGCTACGGTTACAGGAAGAAGACGGTGGAGCTTCGTCACCATTATTACGGCGGCGCTCAGCTCGAGCAGAAATATTAATTGACGAAAAAACGGATGGGGAAAGGATGCTACCAAGGCCCACGCGCATGTTGAGGAAGACGGCCCTATGACAGAACAGGCTGGTGTGATACACAATTTCTAAGCCTGTTTAACGAGGGGAGGCCGAGTTCAACCTTTGGAGTAGCGGCCCAGAAACGTTGGGCTGGTTGTGATGCGCAAGCAGATGAGACCAACAAGGCCAAAACGCTGGTGCCCTAGGACAAACCGATCTGGTATGTTGGTGATGTCAATCGGACGGCTGAGAGCTTTAAATCGCTGTGGAGAGGGCATGGTGGTTCCATTATACTGTTACTTAATATATACCCGCCTCTCTAAACGCATGTTCTACGAAAAAGGTCACAGTTTTGGAGATCCGATATCCCTCCAAGAAATCAATATGACAAATCCTGGAGTGAATAGCATAAAACCACCACTTTGATGGTCAAATTTACCGAACACCACCACTTTACGTTTGCGGGACAAAAAACCACCACATTTTGCTCAGTTTTTTGCGGAATGCGCTAAACCCGAATTGAACGCGAATTGACAGGAAATCTGACAAATAGGGCCCGCTGTAAGTGATGATGTGGACACAGGGCCCATTTGTTAGTCCAGTTTAAGAAATAAAGAAAACCCAAAAATCATAAAATGGGGAGGCTCTCCCGTGACTCCGGCGCCGGCCATCCCGTGACCAGGCGCCGCCGCCCCAGCCTCCGACGCCGGCCACCCTGTGACCAGGCGCCGCCGCCCCCAGTCTCCGGCGCCGGCCATCCCGTGACCAGGCGCCGCCGCCCCAGCCTCCGCCGCCGGCCACCCTGTGACCAGGCGCCGCCGCCCCCAGCCTCCGGCGCCGGCCACCCCGTGACCAGGCGCCGCCGCCCCCAGCCTCCGGCGCAAGCTCCGGCCGCAGCACCCGCGCCGCCGCCCGGCAGCGCCCGCGCTGTCCCCAAGCGCCGCCGCCCCTGCGCGCCTGCGCTCCTTGCTCGCTCGCACGTCCGCCGAGCCTCGCCGGAGTTGGGCGGCGGGGGCCTTCCTTCTTTTAATTTCTTCTCAGATTTGGTTTTTAGGATTTTAAGATTTTTTTAATTGAGCTGACATGTGGGACCCGGTAGTTACAGCAGACCCCACCGGTCATAATCCTGTCAATTCGCGTTCAATTCGGGTTTAGCGCATTCCGCAAAAAACAAATGTGGTGGTTTTTTGTCCCGCAAACGTAAAGTGGTGGTGTTCGGTAAATTTGACCATCAAAGTGGTGGTTTTATGCTATTCACTCCAAATCCTGGGATATCTTTGCCATAAATACATGAGAGGGTACCATGTTTTGGTTGGACCCGTGGCTTGGAGAATTTTATATTACTCCTATTTACGATTAAACACATTTCATGGACTTCTATAACAACAACCTAACTTTAGTTTGGAACTAGTCCAAAAATGTCGAGTCGACATTATTTGAGTCGTGTGCTATGCGTTTGGTCGAAGGAAAGAGTGTGCTATGCGTTTCTGAAAAGCTGTACAAATGGAAACGTGATATTGACCTCGGGATGCACCAGAGTCAGCTCCTCCACTCCCCAGTCTCAGGGCAACTTGCCTTGTGGCCCGGGACCCACTCGTCAGTCGTCAGCCCTCTCTGTCCTCCGCCACCGCCACCGCCACCGACGACGATCTCCTCCGCCTCCACCGAGGCTCCGGTGAACCCTAATCCAGTCCCACTCCTACCCAATCCAGCCCAGCTCATTCCTTCGGCGGCCAGTCTCTCCGATCCCTCCTGATGCCCCGACCACGATCCCGCGGGCGGGGCAGAGCCAGATCCGGTTCGGCCAAGATGGATCCCGAAGAGGCCGCCGCCACACCGGCGCCGGAGCAGGAGGCCGGTGCGCCGCCGCAGGAAGAGCCCGCCGCTCCGGAGGAGGAGGAAGAGGTTGCCGCGCCGCCGGCGGAAGAAGAGATTGCGGCACCGCCGGCCGAGGAAGAGATTGC
Organism: Lolium multiflorum; assembly: GCA_030979885.1. Taxonomy (NCBI): domain Eukaryota; kingdom Viridiplantae; phylum Streptophyta; class Magnoliopsida; order Poales; family Poaceae; genus Lolium; species Lolium multiflorum. The sequence continues at coordinate 115,948,318 of CM061748.1, read as the reverse complement.
GGCACCGCCGGCGGAGGAAGAGGTTGCGGCGCCGGCGGACGAAGGGAATGCGGGGCCAGCGCACGAAGAGAGTGCGGCGCCAGCGGACGAAGAGAGTGCGGCGCCAGTGGCGGACGAAGTTAGTGCGTCGCCGGTGGACGAAGTTAGTGCGGCGCCGGTGGACGGAGAGAGGGCGGCGCCAGTAGACCAAGAGAGCGCAGACACGGCTGTAGCGGTAGCGGGAGAAGACGAAGGGGCGAGCGGGAGCGAGGCGGAGCGGGCGCGCAAAGAGCTCGAGCGGAAGGTCACGGAGCTCAGTACCCAGAACGAGCACCTCAAGTCCCAGATCGCCGCTGCACAGCAGCCAGCGAGCAGCGCCGAGGTGGGGAGAGGCAATGTGCCGGAGGACGAGGAGGGCTCCGAGCTCGTTAGGAGCTTGAAGGAGCAGGTCGAGAGGCTGAGCAGGGAGGTTCAGGAGCAGAAGCAGACGCAGAAGGTCGCCGAGGCGGCCCTGGAGCACGTCAACCTGTCCTACGCCGAGGCCGACGGCAAGGTCCAGGAGCTCACGGCCAAGCTCAACCAAGGTTAGTTGCTACTCTCTCTGGCGCTGTGATATTGTGCTGCTACTGTTGCTGGAATTTGGAATGCCTCACGTGTTCCATTGTTTAAATCTCACTGCTCTAGCCTTAGGACGGGAACAACTGTGTGATAACTCATGTACTGTTGTTAAGCTCACTTTTATTCCTTCCTAATTTGCCACACGTTACGAACTGCAATCTTGGCTTATTTGACTCCAATACATCACAGACAATCTCTTTAGTGAATCCATCTTTTTAGTGGGGTATACGTTCAGAGTTCAGCTGTATGCAGTGGAGAAAACCTCAGTAGAAAAATGTACGGGTGAAGGGGCACCTGATGGATAACTGTTATGGAGCTAAAACCTTTTATTTGACTCCAATACATCACAGGCAATCTTAAACAATTGTGTGCTCCCTGAAAGCTTCCATTTCTACATGTCATGCTAACAAATACTCTCTGCACTCCATCTTCTAGTCTGCTATTGGTTATGCACACCTTCTGTCCTTGTTCCCTGATTGTAGTTTCTTTAACCAGATAGTCGCAGTGCGAACAGTTTAGTCTTGACCTATCTGCAGTGGACTAACCAGATATTTAACATAGGGAGTGCTCTAAATCATCATTAGTTCCATGTATGTAGCTCAACTGAAGTTGGAAAAGGAACTAAAAGAACGAGATGACAAATATGTTGAGTTGGATACCAAGTTCCAGAGGCTTCACAAGCGTGCAAAACAACGTATACAAGATATACAGAAGGTAACCCACTTTTGACCTCTGTACATTAACCTGAGAATAGTAAATATATTACTTTCTAATCTTTGGTTTATGCCATCAGTCTGGAAATAACTCACTATCTGCTCTTGCGAGTTCTAAAATTTGACTACTTGCTGCATGTTGCTTCTAAGTTGCTCCAAATCAATGCTTATCATTTTTTTTTTGCTTACTAGAAAGGCGTTTAAGACAACTCAAGTCTCACACATTAAATGATGTGAATCAAGAAGAATTTGATTATATTGTTCATTCTTGACTCAGTTTTGCATTCTTAACAGGAAAAAGATGATCTGGAAGCTCGGTTTAATGAAATTAACCAGAAGGCTGAGCAAGCTGCTTCTCTGCAAGTAGCTGCACAACAGGAACTGGAACGTGCTCGTCACCAGGCTAGTGAGGCTTTACGTGCAATGGATGCTGAAAGACAGCAATTGCGGACTGTGAACAGCAAGTGAGTACATGCACTTGTCTCACCGTACAATGTTGTCATGTACATGACTTAAAGTACAACGGTGCTAGCTGCTAGGTGACGGGGGCACGTATTGAATCTTGTACAATGTAGATTAGCCAGCTAAAGATCAGAGGCAGGCAGGGATTTGAGGGACTAGGAGAATTACTTGATTCATCTTTTGCTTAATGTCCATCGCAATGTCAAGACCTCTTATGTAGAGCCTTCCTGCCATAAATCAGTTAAAAGCTCCCAACTACTAGAGATGCCATTTTAATTGCTAGATATAAGGTCGAGGATGAAATTGATTTGACCTAGTGGCCCAATTCCATCTAGTGGGGATGAACTCTTAACTTAGTGAAGCAAATAGTTTTAGTTGATTGGCCCAACATGTCCATCATTCATCTGAAACAAGAATAATAATTTTTGGAATGGATTATATAGAGCTTCCTTCCACAAACCAATTAAAACTCCCCACTACAAAAGATCCATTGACTGGTAGATATAAGGTAGGATGAAACTGAGTTGACCTACTGGCCCAATTCTTTGCAGTGGGGAATCTGTTCCTACTTATTAGTACTACATTTTGTGCACAAAACTCTTAAATTAATGAAGCAAATAATTTTGGCAAATCAACCCAACCTGTCTGTAAGCTCACCTCCCAAATTTGCGCTCTCTTCCGTCGACTCTCCACCACATCACCGTCATGTCTAGCACCAAGCAAGTGTGCACACCAGACACTCCAGGGAAGAGGAAGCCAGGTGGTGATAATCCATTGTAGCTGGATCTGAAGAAGTAGTGGTGGTCGTTGGCAATGAGCGGTGCTACTCCTCTAGTGATGATGCACTTTGACCGTTCTACCCTGTGTTGCTGCTTCCGAATTTGGCCTCTACAGCCAGCATCCTCTTTGACCCTGGATTTGGTAGGTTGGGTTGTTACCTACATTATGCAGTGAAGCAAGAAAGGAACACGCTAAGATTGATTGGGCAAGCAGCCTAGCTAACAGTTAGTGACTAGTGGAAACTCAATCCATCTGAATTCAGATAAACGGAAACCACAATTAGCTAATGGAGCTTTCTATAGCCTTGACCTTGTAGGCAACAATGAAGCAGGGGAGCATGGCAGACTTTCTATAGCCACTTCTCTCCTGACCCTGACTCCAGCAGGCCTGTCTCCTGTAACCAGCTTTTGTGTCATCTTTGAGAGAGCAGAAGGAAGTAGAGATGATGCTATGTAGCAATTGCACAAGCACAGTGCCTGGCGGTAAGGTGGTCAGGGGAGGGAGGGAACGGGAAAGAGAGAGAAGATTGATGATGCACGCTGAGCAGGATCAACATGGGTGGAAAGTTCCAGCCTAGCATGCTTTGGACTAAAAATGAACCCTTTACAATGTGGATTGTGCACACAACAATGTGAAAACTATCTTGTAAAATTAGTAAAATACCTTTCTACTATATGAAGCCTGCAGCTCCTCCAATATAGCTAGTCATGTGTTCGTATCTGTTACTCATGTAAAAGCAACTTTGCTGATTCTTATCTGCTGCAATTAGCATGTTTATTATACAATGATACATGTCTTACTAGTGGATGCAAATCATGTATAGGTTAAGATCAAATTTTGATGAGACACGGCTTGCTTTGGAGGCCAGGAACAATGCCCTTGAGAAGTTGCAACAGTCGATGCTTGAAAAAGAGCAGGTATGGAACATGTACAAAAAGGGCATAATTTATTGTTGTTCAAACTGAGATAGATGGACTATGATCTTTAAAAACGCAAGTGAACATAATAAGTCACATGTCACATGATCGTGTAAGATAAAAGAGTTGCAAGGGTGCGCAACTTCAAATTCTGGAAGTTGTATTCATACTTCATATGAGTAGGTGCCAACCCTCAAAACCACCTATGAGGGTGGAAATGGGGATAGGTGCGTTTTTATGATGCTGAATGCTGATTGAGTGAAAGTAATCGCATGTTTTATTGTGTTTCCCAGATCAACTTTCGCATTCTCAGACTAAGCTGAAATAACCAAACATGATATTCCTGTTCATTTCAACAGTTTCATATATGCTTAGCTTTGAATGTTGCTAGTTGATACCCATGCTTAGAGATAACTATTAGTTATTCTTATGAGCTAAAATAACCTGAAATCTAACAGTGTTTTGACATTTTTTAATGAAACACTTGCAACTGAAATGGACTCATGTGAACATGTGATATTTATAAAGATGCTAGAGCAAATCCAAGGATCAATGCAGTCTGCGGAAGAAAAGAGGCATGCATCAGTTTCAGAGCTTGCTGCTAAGCACCAGAAGGTAAGAAAAAGAAAAGCAGAAAGGAAATATTATAATGCCAGATTGCAAAAGTATTGATACTTAGGGTACTGAATGTGGCTTCTTTGTTGTCTTCACTCTTCAGCAATTAGAGAGCTTGGAAGCACAACTAGCTGAGGTTTCCGCAGAGCGGACAAAGGCATCTGAAACGATTCATTCACTGCAGGTATTAATTCCAATGAAGAGATCATTGTGTCACATATAAGCTATGTCCTGTATCTGAGATATACCACAGAAATGCTTTCAAGCATTACCGTTTTCTGATGTGAATTGTTGTTGCCAAAATATTCACTAGCTGACGAAGATAAATATCAGCATGCTGAAAATAAATGGTTGATTAGATGAAACATCCATAGTCTGTTGGAATATTTAATTTATAATTAAACTATTCCAGATGGTACTCGCAGAGAAAGATACAGAAATAACTGAAATTGAAGCAGCATCAACCGGTGAAGCTGCCCGACTTAGAGCTACCTTGGAGGAGATTAAAGGCGAGCTTGCTCATCTAAAAGGTCAACATGTATGTCACCCTATCTTGTGCCAACTCTCTCCATTCGTGGTTATTAATATGTTAGACACCAAAATTGTAGGCATCTTCAGTATCTATAGTACATATGCTGATTAATATCTTCTGAAAATGGTGATGAATCATTCTGTAAGGACACTGGTGAAATACTATTGTTCACATGTAGTGTGGGCATTAGAATCACTGAATAAAATGTCATCTCCTGTGACACCAAACCTATGATCATATTGGCTAGCCTTATGTTAAAAAATTTGAACAGCTATAATTCACATAATTTACCATGTTGCATCATGATCTGTCGATGCAACCTTTTGTTTCTAAGTGTGCCTGCCTGGTTTGTTATAGTTTTTGTCTTGTATATTGACTTACCCTTAAATTACTTGTGTCAATTTACTTGAGAAGTGACTGATTAAAGGAGCTTATTAGCTCTCTCTGTAGTATTTTTTGTCACCATACATCAGTATAATATTTTAGACTTCTAATTAATTTCCACTTATGAAGTCTTGGAGTTGGATGCACTAACCAAAATTATCCCAACTGATAATCACTCAGGAAAAAGAAAGGCAACTCTGGGAAGCGGAACATGAATCCCTTAAGGAAAAATTGGAAGCATCAGAAAGTGCATGTCGTAGATCTGAGATAGAATCTGACAAAGTTAGATGTAAGTCCACCCAAACTTTCTATTTTGTTCTTGGAGTAATAATAATGCATTATACACTTGGATATTCTTCAGGTCAATTGGAGTCAGAGTTGTCAAGACAACATCAATTGCTTCAAACCAAAGATTGTGATCTACTTTCTGCAAAGGAGGAGGTAAAATATATTTTAAATCTTACTGAATGAAGTAACTTGTCAAATATCTGCACGTGCACTGGAAAGCTTTGCGTAGTAGATATACATTGATTCATTGCCTAAGGCATTTTTGTATCTATAAGTTCAGTCAGTTTTGTTTGGCGATCTCTGCTTGCTCTATAGAATACAAGCCTACACATTGAAACTATCTAGCTCTTCCATTCTAGTCCTGGGTCGCACAGTTTTATGAGATTATACCCATTAACCAAGCTTCCATTTATTTACAGTATCGATCTATCACATCCCACGTAGCATGTTTTTAATTGTGTCGGAACTGCGTATTAGCTCAGGGGTCAGTTGACCGAGCTCACGGACCCCCACCCCACCCAAAAAACTTTTAATTTTTGAAATTTCATTTATTAGCCCTTACTCCCTGGAAATTAAAGGTATATAGCACATGCCTTACCTCCTGGCACGACAATTGGTTTGTAAGTCGGTGACAACGTGATACTGTACCTTTTACTTGTACACTATTTACTTTTTCTCTCTTCACTCTTTGGTTGCCACATGTTTCTGTTGGGTTTCATCTCTAGCGTAACCCCAACTTGCTTGGTACAAAATGCTTTGACAACATTTGATATATATTATTGAATGGTACTGTGAAGTTTTGTTACTGAAACATGTGACTTTATTATTATTATTATTATTATTATCAAATGATTCAATAATTAATATATCAGATAATTCACTCTTTGGTTGCCACATGTTTCTGTTGGGTTTCATCTATAGTCTATTTTCCTTAGTGTTTTCTAGGCACACAATGATTTTTTTAAAGCGTAAAACAACATTTGATATATTATTGAATCAGTTATTACGACACTGCCTAATGTTAATGAACTTCATGGTTTTAAAGGCGTCCCTAAGACATCGCCTAGGCGACGCTTAGGCGTCAAGGCGCCCGCCCTCTGCCTTGGAAAATCGACCGCTTAGGCGTCAGAGCGCCCCCTAAGGCCCTAACCGCCCTAAGACGCCTTAACGCCTTCAAAACCATGATGAACTTCATTGGCAGACACCATTGAATTATTCTGTAACTAGCACTTATGACGAGAACTCCAAATTTAGCCTTTTGAACTATGCAGATCAGTCGACTGGAAAGTGAGTTTTCTGCGTACAAGATCCGTGCACATGCACTTTTGCAAAAGAAGGATGCTGAGCTGAGCACAGCTCAAAATTCAGATTTGGTTAAAGCACATGAAGAAGCAATAAGGGTATGACATTCCGTTCTTCGTAGATATATAATGTAACTGTTAAATATGTACTTGTTTGATCAAACATCATTGCTGTAATCCAGGAAGCTGAAAAGGAGGTGGCAGCTGCCTTAGAGGAACGAGATGAAGCCATCCAGGACCTTCAAGCTGCTCAATCCAGGCACCGCGAAGAGATTGAGGCAAGGTATAGCGGCTTAACTTCAAAGCACCAGAATAATATGACCATTTCTTGATGTTTTTGACATGACCTCCATAACCAAAATGGTACACAATCTGAAATTATTCTAAGATACTACTTGGCAGGTTACTTTTAGTTCGTTATTTAGAAGTGAACTAACTGACATAGTCTGTATATAAGCAGCTCGCCTTGTTTGCGATACTACTACTGTAACAAATCTCAGAATCAGTATTCGCAGAACTACTAAGAGTCACTCAGCTAATATATTGAGTCAGTACTCAGAGTCAAGCATAACTAGTCGCTCGACTCATTGTTTAGTGCACCAACAGAGTGAGTGCATGTCAGATTGAGTCCACACTTCCTAGCGAGCCCACAGATCAACCCTTAGTGTGAAGCAGACTAGCAGTACATAGTTAGTATGTACAGTGCGTACTTGTACTCACATTAGCTGCTGTGTAGGGTAGCATTATGAAGTTATGATTTGGTTATAAGTTCTGACTGAGCATGCACTTTCTTACATGCGCCTCTGATAATCCGATAGCAAGATGTTCTTCTGGTTCAGGATGTAGCCATGTACTTGTGTCTCTGTCCCTCCAATTTTGTAGTGTAGTAGACCAGTAGTCTGGTATTTGTAGCAAGTATACTCTATGAGTGACAGTCAACCAGTCGAGTACTAGTCGCGACTACCCTATGGAGTCGACACTTAACTCATATATACCTTGGCACTACTCCTTTACTATATGGTAATACTATCAACTTACTTCCTGTAAGCATATCTTGATTTGAGGAACATTTCACCTTTATTCCTTACAGGGATTTGGCTCTTGCTGATGTGGACAAAAAACTAAAGAATGTCATGAAAACATTAGATTCTGTTACTTCTCAATTTCTCTCAGAAAAAGAATCATGGGAGAAAGATTTGGCAAGTCTAGAGGAAAGCTGGAGATGTAAGTTAACTACAATGTGTTTCAGAATTCTTTCCCCTTCTCCCTTAATATGCTTTGTTGATAAAGAAATATGAACACGGATAATGCAGTAAAATGTGAGTCTATGAAGGATCAGAGTAATGGCCATGTTGAAGACCACCTTCAGAAGAATCTAGGGGAGTGGACACTGAAATATGAGAAATTAAAGGTTTATCCCTGCCCGGTGGCATGACTATTATTATCACATGTGGTGTTTCAATCCAGTATCTTAATATATCCTCATTCTTTTAGGAAGAGCACGAATCGTTCCGTGATATTTCTGATAGAATGATTGAAGAGAAGGAACGAGAGATAGCTAAACTCCTCAAGGAAAACAAGGATCTTCATCATTCGTTAGAGGCTAAAGCAGCAGTGAGTCATTTAGTAAACCCGCTTCTTGATATCTTTGTTTCCTATATTGAAGCTGCAAAAAGCACATGAATGTTAGGCACTCACTGACTAAATACTGTGAGTGTGCACAGTAATTTTTTTTGTAGCATTAGTTTCTAAATCTTAATGTTTGTTTATTTGAGCTGAATCTTATTGTTTGTTCTCATATGTTCTCTTGTTTCTTTCTATTTGGTGGGAATTCATATAAACAATTAACAAGCTCCTATTGGTTAAAATTCTTATATATTTATATCTAAAGGACAAAGGTCCTGTTTACTCACTTGAGCATATCCTTGTTGTTTGGATAAGCTCCAAACTAATTTTTGGCTCACTGTACCTGTCCCAAGTTTAGACCGTAGCCTCAAAGGCTCAAACCCTCAGGCCATCTTACCAATTGTTTTCGTTGGGGTGGACCATGGTTTTGCATGTGTCACCCACGTGACCACACTCTTGTTTTGTTGATTTAGCCATCTAAGTTTCTCAGCCCATAGACACTGGTCCATGCATAAGCTCAACGCCGAATATCCTCTAAATTACCTAATAAACATATTAACCATCAGATAATGGCATAATGCGACAGAAGATCCTAATCTTTTTCCCCTCTCTCTCTCTCTCTCTCTCTCTCTCTCTCTCTCTCTCCAAGCAGTGTGGCCTGTCTGAGAGGTCAAGTGGCACCACATTCTGCTCCCTGACCTCGAACCCGAGTAAAACCTAAGCCTTGCACACCTTTGTTGTTGCCTCTGCTCGAGGATTCCTCCATGAACCTCATCTGGGTCTAACGTCCACAATTCCATACTTGGAAGGAGTAAATTGAGCAAAAATAACAGTTCTATGGGTTATCTGAACAACACTAACGGGAGTAAAAATGGAATCACATGGGTACCCCTGGTACAAAATCTATGTATTAACACTTCTTTTAATCTCTATCACTATATCCTTAGATTCTACTACTGTAAGATGTGAATCCTCATCGGCATGTTGCATCATGATGTCCACTAAAGAAAACAAGTCCATATAAGTGTTTTACTTTTTCTTTTTCACAAATGACAACTAAAGGGTTCTGTGATGACACAAATTAAACTTGTCTAAATGGTTTACGGCCAAACTTTTTTGCATCCAGTGTTTTGGCAAACCAATGCCAACACTTGCCAAAAAAGTTGGAACCTTGACCTTAGCAATTTGGTAGCCAATTTTTTTGGTCTTGCCGAGGTTGGCAACACAATTTGGTAGCCAATATTTTGAGCTTGCCTAGTCATTGGAAACCAACATCAAACCATGCAGTCCCTTAACTGTGGAGAATTAAAATAATGTTACTTCCAACTGACCATTAAATCAACATTATGCTGACCAAACTGCTCAATAATTATATTCATTATCATGTAAGAATTTCCTTCTATACTGCACATTGCATTATTTGCAAATATATGTAGGATGGTTTCGAATTTGCTGATGAGAGTATTGCATTGATGTTACAGGTCAGCAATGGTGAGAATCAAAGCCCAGGTAATTGGTTCCTCAATATTGTGGAGTTAATTCCAAAAAACCACCACATTACAGCGTCAAGTTCAAAAAACCACCCTATTCGTCAAAATTGCAAAAATCCACCGGTATTGTGAGAATTTGTTGCAATGTGCACTGGTGGTTGATTTTAACCGTGCTAAGAAGATTTCTGATGAGCTGTTAAGGCTACGTGGCACAACAGTAATAGTTGGGAGGAAAAACGCAGACAAATCTAACATCTGAGGGTCTTTCTATAAAAAATGGAGGGCCTGCCAGGATGGGGAACTGCAACGCGTGGCACATGGGCCTCCGGCCGCTGTGCTGGTCCGGTGGTGTCCGGTGCATGGCCGTACGACGCTCACCGCCGGTGATGGACGGCGCCGTCCTCGGCTCGCTAGCCCATCTGCTGCATCCCGGAGGCCACAGAGCGGCGCCCACCTTGCCCATCTGCATCGCCTCGTTCCTGCCACCTACCCTCACCGTTGTCGGCGACGCAATCAAGCCACGCGATCGTCGCCCGGCTCCGGCCACCTTCGCAGCTCCTCCCCTGCCTAGCCCTGCCGCTCTTCTGAAGCCGATGCGACGCCTACCGGAGCTCAAGCTCAGAGGCGAGCAGATTCCTTCGGCGAGTTAGCTCCAGGCGGCGAGGCGGTTCTCCGTGCGTGCTCGGGCGCTCGCGCGGAGGTCCGAAACGTGCGCTCGCCGGAATCAATCGGTGACGTGATGGCGTTGGTGGTAGGTGATGATTGGGGAGCCGCTGCCATGGTAGTAACGCGGAGGCGAGCTGGTGCTGGCAGGGGATGGCCACGGAGAGCTCGGGCACGGGACAGCGGTGAGCTCCGGCAGAGGGCGGCGGCGAACTCCGGCAGGGGCGACAGGAGAATTCCCTTCATGGAACTTTTTTTCGTAGAGACAGGAAATTTTGCAAAAAAGTCCAACAGTAACAGTTAGTGTAACATTTGTCACCTTTACCGCAAGCATCCTTGCCATGTCACCACTGACAGTAGGACCTGCTGTCAGATTTCGTGTTAACGGAGCTAAAATAGCGAATCAGTGCACATTGTAACAAATTCTCGCAATACCAGTGGATTTTTGCAATTTCGACGAATAGTGGTGGTTTTTCAAACTTGATGCTGTAATGTGGTTGTTTTTTGGAATTAACTCCAATATTGTGCTTCATTTTCTATTATCTACTACTCCCTCCGTTCCTAAAAAAGCTTCACAACTTTTTCTAGATACGGATGAATCTATAGCTAAAACATGTCTATATGCCTTTGTATCTAAACAAAGTAGGGAAGCTTTTTTAGGAACAGAGGGAGTATGTTTTTTCATAATTTGAATGGTTAAAATTTGGCACTTGGCACTATTTTTATTTGCAGGACATGTTAAACAGGATGTACTGAGCATTGAATTGGCTGAGCAGCAAATTCTGGTAATGTCATCTTTTTCTTTAACACAGTAATGTCATGTTCAAATAAGCTATTTTCCTAAAAGATATAGTAGGAAATTGCTAGTAAATGTTGCCAGAAATCTAATGGATACTATAAATTTGCAATCACAATTCCTGTATTGTCTTAGATGGTTCATGTATTTAATTCGGCTTGCACCCTTGAGATGCCGTTCTCATGATGTACCCATTTTTTTCCAGTTACTTATCCAAGTTATAGAACTTTGCTAATCAGCAATAGTTTGATGAAATGGATAACATCTAGGATGAGGCATTTCACAATTTTCAGCTTACAATGGTGTACATTTCAGCTTCTTGCACGACAACAAGCTCAAAGGGAAGAAGAATTGGGCCAGTCACAGAGGCATATCTTAGCGCTTCAAGTCAGTCTCAGCTTCGCAGGCATTTTTTTTGTTCTTCTGTTCTTTCCGTGTTGCTGCCACGTGATTCTTTTTATTTGCTTTGTGCAGCAAGAAATTGAGGAGCTTGAGCGTGAAAACCGTCTTCATGATCAGCAGGTAGGGATTCAACAAAATTTCTCTTTTAACACCTACGTTAGTTGCATAGCCTTGATTGGAATGCGCTGATCAATTTAAAGTTTCAAACATAAAAATGCCATTTGATTATCCGAAATATGATTTAAGTTTGCAAATACCAACCTTTTCATTTTTTGCAAATTAATATATATTCAGGCAAAACTACGCGTATAATGGCAGAGGCACAGAGCTCACTAAACTGCACACTGAAATTTCTATTTCATGAATCTACACATGGTCACCAGTCAGGGGTGGGTGTTGTGGGCAAGAATATATATTAATTTATCTGTTACGGTATAGCTTGTGACCAATTGATGTAAAATAATGATTCCATTTACAAAAGTTATTCAGTTCATTTGAAAATTATCTGGAGTTTGATTTAGTTGTCAAACGTTGCCAATCTTCCAAATAATTGGAGTTTCGATCATCGCCATAGTAAAACAAGCAGAGGAAAACACGGGCTGCATAATGGAGTTTGGCATTTACAAGCCTGGGGGCAGGTGGGAGTGTGCCTTGTGGGTCCCGCGTTTGATGTGTGTGTGTGTGTGGCAGCTTTCTAGTGGGACCATGCTGTTATGTGCTGAAAGGGGGGCCGCCATGACTTAAGCAGCCAAGTGGTTTCATATTGTTAGAATATGATCTTCAATATGTAATATGTTAAATTGAACTGAATGTGGAGTCTTGCAATATTATTGCCCTTATATGTGTTTTTTTTGTGTGTGAAATTAAATCTTTTCTGTACCATTGTTCCTAAGCCTGAAGTACATTCGCTTAAGGCTGAAGCCTTTTTATCTCAGAAAGTAGTTCTGCCGTAACTATTACTCTTGTACTTCGTTTTAGTGATACTGAAGTCATCTTCCTTCATTATCTGTTCCTCGATTCTGTTCCAGTCAAAATTATATAATTGGCCTTGCTAAATTGTTGACAATTAAATTTTTAGTGCAAACTGTCTTCTCATTATTTCTGATTGGTCTGTGATTAATTCTCGGGTGATTTTTCATCATGATACATTCTTAAGTCTGAATGATATCATATTCTAATTTTATTACGTGAGCATTGGGGTACAGTGGAATAGAAGCTTTGTCTTTGAGCCACTAAATTATACCCAGTTGCATATTCGAGGGTGTTCTGGAATCTGGCGATGGGAGTTTCATGCAAGTCAATGAAGTAATGGGCAAGTAATTACAGTTTATGTACATGCGTCGTGTAGTGTTTATCGGTTGATTCAACTAGATTCGTACTTCCTACATTTCCATACCAGGTGCAAAATTGAACTCCCAGAATTTGTTCCCCGTTTACCCTGTTTCTATGACAATCAACGTAATGTTAATTTTAGGAATAAAATAAAATGCAGATGTAAGAACTTATAGTTAACAAAAAAAATCTTTTACCCATCTGCTGTTCCTATGAATCTTGGCATTTTTTATTTCACCGTGACCTGTTATTCTTACCTGATCTATTAAAAATTTGTATTTCAGCAAGCAATGCTGAAGACAGAGCTTCGGAATATGGAGAGATCACAAAAGCGGGAAGGAATAGATATGACATATTTAAAAAATGTGATCTTAAAGCTTCTTGAAACAGGTATATAATTTCTACTGCTTATTTTTCTGTTAATTGACAGATGATATGAAACATCGGTTTGATTTCCTTTATCACAGGGGAAGTGGGGGCCTTGCTACCCGTGGTTGCGACGCTACTACAGTTCAGTCCTGACGAGGTAAAACTTGTAACTTCCGGTATATATGTTCCTAGTTTTTGTTATTCCAGCACATGTTGAATTTACTCAAGTATTGTGTAGGTTGTGGGGAAGTGTTATATTCATTAAGGATACGGGACTACGCTAATAAGCATCATATGAAATATCTGTAACATAAACATTAAAAGCTACATTTCAAATTCAGATTTGCAGAATTTAAGCGTTCACCAAGTGTAATGGTAATTATGGTATAGTTGTTCACCTTGGAGACTGACTTGGATTGCTGGATGCATGGATTACTGCTTCGATACTTCTGACAAGGGTTCACTTTTGGGAGCAAATTTCTTAACTGTCATAATTTATCTAGCTTATAAAACCAGCCCGCGAGGCCAATGCCTGCTATAAAGTTTTCAACAACATCCTTTATTCAGTGGTTATAAATTTTCTTGACTGTTATATCCCTGCTATGGAAACCTACCAATTATGGCGTTTTGAATGAGATACTTTGACATTCTTGATACTTGGCAGCTCAATAAGTGCCAACATGGCGTCCTCTCAACTGTGGCTTCATCGCCAGCCACTGCATTGTCAGATGGTGGATCCACACCAAACTCGTTCTTTGGAAGATTCACATTCTAGTAGTGGTACAAGACAGTGGTTGTGAAGATCCGCAGGGTGATCCATATATCCCAGCAGTTTTACTGATTGTAGAAGGTGACATTCTTTTGTTTGCGGGCTTCTCATGTCTTGTTACCTTCTGTAAAGCAGTGTATGGAAAACCATATAACTATATATGATTTCGCTACAAGCAGTTTCATGCTCGAAGTGAAAAAGGACAATATAGTGGGATCGTCGGCTCATCTTTTTCTGTAGAAATTGTTGTACAATTACATAACACATTAGGGCATTCTTGAATCATACTACTAATTTGGAAATTTTGGATTCGTTGGCCTACGTGCGTTCTTTTCTTGCTATTGGAATGACTGCAGACTATCAGTATTATAGTGGTTCTGAAGATTTAGTTCCGATGCTTCATGGTTGCTGTGGCATCTTGTAAACGTTCATTATCTTGTATGAATCATACGGTTACGGTGATGTGAAGCGTGGTTCAGAAAATAACAAGCAGTTCCGGGCTTCCAGTGTTGTTATCTGAAAAAAAGAAACTCGACGTAACATGCTGGAGGTTCTCCATCGGGGCAACAAAAGGAGCGCCGGAGTGTCCTATTGAGGGCGAAGGCACTTGCTCCCCAATTTGAGAAGTTGCACACACCAACAACTCCGATAAGAGTCTAAAAAAAGGAATTGAACAAACAAATGCTAATGAATTTTGAAATTTCATTCAAATTTAGGTCTGTTTACAAAAGTGTGAACACGATCTGAATTAAACTAAAATAAACTCTAGTCTTCTGACCCTCGGTTGGGGCGCGTGTTGGGTCTGCCTCGTTGTCGTTCTTCTCCTTCACCGCCACCTCCCGCACTCGCCTCTTCGCCTTTGCTTCGTGCATCTGGCGGTGCAACATCACGGTTGGCGTTGTTGAAGCTTCTCGGTGACGCTGGTCCTTCATCGTTGCCCACCATTGGCGAGATTCCTCATTCTAGGCGAGCCTTGATTACTCGCGGGCGGTCGCCTCGGCCTGGCGCTGAGCGTTGAGCCCAAGCAGCTTCAGTCACTTGGCCACCATGAGGTGGTGGCCTGCCTCCTCCGTAGCTGCCTGCTCGCGTGAGATCAGGATGGTGTGCTCGAAGTTGGCGGCGTTGGTCTCGTCAAGCGCTTGCTCCTGAATCCTCTAGTAGCGTTGTGAGTTGAAGGAGGCCAGGATTGTCGCCTGCTCCGGGTCGCCTTGGAACTGCTTCTCGCGCCCCACTGCGCTTGCTCCTCCGCGACCTCAACATCCACGATAAACACCTCGTTCCACTCGTCGAACTCAGAGTCGTCGGAGAAGCCGTCGAAGTTGAACTCTAGCAACTTGAGCTCGTTGTCGGGCTATGGCGGGGCCACATGCTCGGGCTGCGGCGCAGTCGGTGGCGTGTGGCCATTCCGGCCTAGCATCAAGTAGGTAATAGCGAGCCCGCGCAACATTGTGTTGTGGAAGTGAGTGCGGCGAATGAGAGAATTGTGGTTGTGGTATAGAGGCGAGTGCGCCATAGGTGAGCGGAGAGGACGCGCTAAATAAAACGGACAGAGGTGGTCGGTGTGCACATTTACGGTGGTGTCTCTGCGTGGGGAAACCGGTAGATTTATTAAAAACAACGACCAGTCGCAGAGTATTCGAGACGTCGAATTTAAAGATGGAGCCGGCTGTGGAATTGCTGATATGCCAGTCCGTCCCTAAAATTCGACGTGGCACAGAGTGACGGGCAAGTATTTTTAAAATATACTTATGTAAACTTAAAAAAAACGTCAGTTTTAAATAAGTAGGTACAATGATGAATACTGAGGGCTAAGAGCATCTCCAGTCCCCAAAGGTTTTGA
Organism: Lolium multiflorum; assembly: GCA_030979885.1. Lineage (NCBI taxonomy): Eukaryota > Viridiplantae > Streptophyta > Magnoliopsida > Poales > Poaceae > Lolium > Lolium multiflorum. The sequence goes on along the minus strand of CM061748.1, from coordinate 115,932,442 downwards.
GGCGCGCCACACATTTAATACGCGCGCAAAAGGTCCTTTCCGCCCGGCGTGGCCTAATACGTTGTCCGGCGCCCGAGGCTGTCCCCGCTCCACAGGGACAGTTCGGACGCACCGGACAGAGTGAGAAGCGAGGCGGAGAGTGGCGGCCTGACGCGTCATTGACACACGAACGAAGCAGCTTTGCCTTAATGGCGGCAGAGGGGCATGCGAGATGTCCCATCGGCGTTGTGCCTCCCCGACTCGTCTCTGCGCCTCCTCCACGCGTTACCACCGTTCGCACGCCACCGCTCGTTCCCGCTCTTTCTTCTCGCGTCGCTGGTGCCTATAAAATGCCTCCTCTGCTCAATGGATGCCACCACAGCCGTCGGCATCCGTTTCTCTGCAGCAACACATGTCTTGTCCCCTGCGCACCACCTACGCAATGATGACCCGCGCGGCCGGTGGACAGTTGCATCCACCACCGTCTCCATCTCCACCTCCATCTCCACCACCACCGGAGTTCGACGTTGACCCGGAGCTGGCGGACAACGAAGCGCGGGAGGGGGCGATGCAAGCGGCCGCCATAGAGGCGTTCGACGCGGCGAAAGAGACACGCCTCTGCCGAAGGGAGGAGATGGGAGAGCGGCGGCGGAGAAGGCGATCGTCGAGTCCTTCGAGTCGCAGAGTAAGCTGCATGACGACGTTCGTGCCTGCGAGGAGGAAAACGATGCGCGGGTTTGGCACCGCGTCGAACTCTCCCTCCAGCAGGAGGAGCATCAGCAGAGGGGAGGCGACGATGCGACGGGACAACGTCTTCTCATCATGCTCCGTAGGGAGAGGCGGCGCACGGCGAACGAGCAACGGCGGAGGGGAGGCGACGACGGGGCGGGGCCGTCGAACGCACCGCCGAGCAGCCAGTATGCTAGGGTTTAGATAATCCTGGCCGTTTTCATTCAAACTTATACTCCCTCCGGTCCTAAATATAAGCCATATAATTTCTGGCACGGCAATTAAGAAACACATATTTAGGAAAAATTGCACCATGTTTGGCTAGGGTTAACCGTAAGTAATTTCCGTGAGCTAATAGAGGACTTTGCATAAGATAAGTAAACCTAATCAAATCTCCAAAAATATTGCCCATACAAGTAGGGCAACGCAATAAACCTTATATTCTGAAATTTTTCTCAAAAAACTATATGGCTTATATATAGGATCGGAGGGAGTAAAATATAATCAAATTTGAATGAGAACTTTTATTTTTGTGCATATTTATTGTTTTGGGGCCTCGAAATGGGCGGGGCGGGGGTGGGGGGTGTGGTGGGGGCGACGAGATGTGCCCCAAACGTGGCACTAAGCAACAACGTCCTCTAAACGCTCGATCCAGCGCGATTTGGGGGCCGCTTTGGAGGACACGATTGGAGATGCTCTAAGAGCATCTCTAGCGGACACCTCATATCGGCCCCCATATATCAATTTGGGCCGATATAGGGTTTTAGGCTTTTTTTTTTGACAGGCCAGCCACCGCATCGGTGGCCTGGCCCGGATATATTTTCTAGGCCGCAGCCCAAAACCAATTTCGGCCGCCAGATATCCCGTTCGGCAACGCCGATACATGTCAAACCCCACCCGCCTCGCCGCCGCTTCCGCCCCGGCCGACAAGAAATCCGCCGCGCGCACTCCACTCTCCAGCGAGCAATCCCCTTCTCCCAGCGTGCGTTCGAGCCATGGTGTCCCGTGGAGGTCGAGGAGGCCGCGGCGGAGGCAGGGAGGGTGGCGCTAGATCCCCTTCCACCAGCGCCTGCAAGCTGTCCACCCACATCCGTCGTTCCTCCCACTACCTCCACCATGGCCTGAAGCCTCCACGCGCATTCGAGCGGTGTGAACCACATTTCTACCACATCTGTAGGTGTCGAGGTCCTGCGATCCACCGCCGCTCCAGCTACAGCGAGGCGTCAAGCTCCAGTGGGCCGCCGCCGCGCCGCCTCACCTACAACGAGGCATCGAGCTCGAGTGCCTCGCCCCCCCGTGCCGCGGTTCGACATGGGCGACTACGCGGATGATGATGACATTTCTAGCCTCGCCGCCAAGCTCGAGCTCGCCGCCCACGCGCTGTTGGCCGGCGACTTCGTCCCCGACTCCGTCCTGGGCATCGTGACGAAGCTGGTGGAGGAGCAGAGCCGCCGCGACGCCGACAAGAAGGCGGAATGGCTTCGCGAGCAGGTGGCGCAGGACGCCAGCTACATCGAGATCTCCCACAGCGAGTGAGCTCCAGCCTGCTCCGCCGCCACGGCACGAAGCTCTCCGACGCCAATGAGCTGTATTTTGGTAGCCAGCGGTCGCAGTGGCGCCATTAACGTAGAAAGACGAGCACTAGGCTCCGCTGTTTCATCTCCTTTCTCTATCAAAATATTAGCGAATAATCTGACGCAAATGTTTGTTTAAAATTATGCAGTTACGTTTGCCGCTTCTGGTCCATGCGTTGCGTTTGTTTTTCAATTCGTATATCTGCTTTGGGTGGCCTAGATAGCAGTTACCGTAACTAGGTCCAAAACTAATAAACTCCGGTAACATAAGGACCGCGCTCGGTTTTGCACTTCATGCAGCGCCCGTAAAGTGGTGCCGGCCCGTAAACATAGTTCAATGGCTCGAGAAAATCCCGCTTCGAATGGTACATATGCCGCTTGGCTCGCCGGACCCGAGCAGAAACCCTATTCACTCTGTCGCACTCCCTCGCCAAATCCGCCTCCGTCGACGAACCTCCAGCGCCGAAATACTCCACCGCCACCACCTAACCCACACCTTCGTCGACGCAAATCGCTCCGCCGCGTCGACATGGAGCCCGTTCCACCGCCCTCCCTGCCGCGCTTCGGTGCCCGCGGCCAGTGCCTCAAAACCAACACCGAGCTCTGAGCAAGTCGCTTGGTGGGCAGCAAGAAGCAGGCGGCGCGGCGCTGGACCAACTAAGGAGCGCCGGTGCCTCCCTCCCTCGCGCCATACGCCTACGACAGCGCCTCCTCCTCAGGTGCGGGGAGCAGCAGGCGCCGCCGCCGTCACCGATGCACTCCCTCTCCACTGCCCTCCTTCTACTCGGGGTTCAGCTCCGAGGAATCCGAAAAAGAAGACGGCGACATGGGCGTCGACGGAGACTTCATCGCCTACGATGAGGCCGAGGCGCGCGTCCTCACGCGGATGAAGCGGCGCTTCGAGCGCGCCTGCATGCGCGAGGTCGCCGTGACGAGGCCGAGCTAGCTGGAGGAGGCCTTCCGCCTCATCGAGCGCCAGAAGGTGGAGAAGGAGGCGGTGCAGCAGCTTCAGCAACGCCAGAAGGCGGAGGAGCGCGTGTTAGATGTCTTCGTCGTTGACTGAATCATCATCGTCGCCGCCGTAGTTAGGTAGCCGCCCTAGGTAGGTGCACGCTAGTTTCTTTTACTCTGTTGGTAACTATGATCGCTCGGTTCCTAGATGCTTACTAAACTATTTATGAATTTTCTCAAGAGTGCAACAAACGTGAAATTTAAAAAACTTCAATTTAGGATTCGGTGGCTGCTCTGTTCACGAGTATCTCGAACTGAAAATGCGGGATTAGGTGAACTGAATTCCTTCCATTTCGCGTTTTAAGAGCATTTCCAACCGCTTTTCCCAAAACGTCCCTCAAAAGTATTTTGGACGTGCCGGATACTTTTTCGTTCTAGCCGCGCGTTCCAAAGGCCCTTTCCGTCCGCGGCGGCCGGTGTCCAGCGCCCCGAGCCCGTCTCCGGTTCACAAGGGACGCTTTAGGCACGCCGGACACAGCGAGAAGCGAGACGAGTAGTGGCGGGCCCGAAGCGTCAGTGACACGGAAGTCTAAAACCCCGTCGTCTACCTCTGGTCAAGCGATGTTAATGGCACCCAACTTTCCCAGGCGACGCAGTGAAGCGTCTGGTCGTGCATGGCCGCGTGGCCATCCGCGTCGGCGTTTATTACGGCCAACGCCCCGCTGCTGCCTCGCCTGCCGCCGATGTACAATAAAGAGCGCCCCTCCTTCCTCTCGCTGCAGCTCCTTCCTCGACTTCAATGTCGTCCTCCCGCAAGAACATCCTCGTGGCGAACGGCTTCGGGCGCGGCAGCCTCACGGTGGCGGAGGCGTGGGCGCTGTACCACGCGCGGTACCCTGTCCTGCCGGACATGCGCCTGCCAAGCGGTGGCGGCTGGAGGATGGCCGGCAATGGGATCGGCGTCCCGCCGCCACTGCTGCCGAGAACCGAATGCTGGAGTGATGCGATCAGGACCCAACGCGCTCGCCTCACTGCCGAGGAGCGTGCCGGTCCCACCTGGGCGCCCACCGGCAACGACAACTGGTGGACGGACTTCTTCCAGGCGCAGTACGACGCCGACATGAACATCACCAACGGCCTCGTCGCCCATAGGAATAAGTGTAACAAGGAGGACGCATCCCTAGGCGCACCCTCTCGGCCGTCGTCGACGACATCCACAGGGGCGCCGCAAGGTTGGAGATGCCAGCTTCTCCGCCGCCATCTCCTTCGCCTGCAGCGCGCTGGCAACCGAGGAGGACGTACTGGTCCTCCTCGAACTCTTCTTCTTCGGGGCCGGCGCGATCGACGCCTTCCCGCACCGCCCCACGCCGTACAACGTGGCAAAGCGCGAGGTGAAGAAAGAGCCGGAGTACGCGACGCCGCCCGCGATTCGGAGGCGTTGCGGGCAGCAGCATAGGTGCCCCGCCAGCGCCCTACTCATTCCGAAGCCAGAGGTGAAGGAGGAGCATGACGACGAGGAAGCCGAAGGCCGTACGGGTGGCGGAGTACTAGCGGCGGCAGCGGCTCTGTATATTGTGATCCAAATTCTAAGAAGAGGCTAACTTCTGACGAGCGGAGCGAGGCCGTCGCCGGTAGTCTTGGGCCGAGCGATCGTTGCCACCGTCTATATATTTTTCCTGTAAGCCGCCGCTAGGGTTTTGTCGCATCATTGTACACCCACGGCGTTTGTAAACACCACCGAAATAGTGAAGTTTTGCTGGCTGACGCCCGTGGTTTTTCCCTTGTGTGTTGCAAGGGTTTTCCACGTTAAAATCTCGTGTCCCCTGCAGTGTTTTACTTTTCATTCTTCGTTTATTGTGCATCTCGATTTTAACAAGTGGTATCAGAGCCCGTGTTCTTTGGATCTAGGGTTTACGAGATGTCGTCACTGAAGTTCGATCTACCGCAGCTGGACTACACCACGAGATTTGCTTTGTGGCAAGTGAAGATGAGGGCGATTGTCAACACCCAGATTTTTAAATCCAGATGCCTATTATGTCATACATCGCAATCCCAGGAATCATGTTGTTGCAGACATAATAGTTGAATATCATAGAGTCACCATTTATTACAACACATAGAGTCTTACATCCATGGATCACATGATCCAATATTACACAAATAGTGACCTATAAGATCACGAACATAAATAAATAGCGGAAGCGTCGTAGTGGATGGAACTATCTATCCACAGGCCAACGCTTGACGTTAGAAGCATCCTAGTTCTGATAGACGTCCTGCTGACCGTCCTCTTCATAGTGTTGCTCCTCTTCATAGTCTGGCATTGGAATAGCCAGGGACACAGCCATGAGTACTTTAAGTACTCGCAAACTAATACTTAGGTAAGCATCTTCCAACTTTAATGGTTTGCTAAGCTCTAGGTTTATTTGCGGAAAGTCAAGTTTAGTTCATAAACCTTTAGTAAAGATGCTTGAATCGCTAGACTAACTCAAGTGGGAACATTAGTGTCATTCCCACCACATCCGTTGTGTTTTCAAGTCGCCATTCAACTTCACCATTCCTTTTTAAGACAAAACCTGACAACGGAATAGTATGGCCTTTCCAATCGTCCATAACCGTGGACACGGCTATTCGAATAGGTTTAACACTCTGCAGAGGTTGTACTCTTGTGCCACAACTTTTGATTACATCCGTCAGGAATATCCCGAATCATCGTAACTCGGTACGCGGATCATCAACCATAACGTTTCACTTAAATAACCTAGTATAGGCACCTCTCCCCATGAGCTTGGCCTCCCGGTGAAAACCAACTGTCAACCCGGGAACTGCACAGGGCTTGGGTCGTACATTCACCTCATATTCACATCATATCAATTGTAACGGAGGCAGCCTCGGCGTAACCCCTATGATGCTTGTTTAGAGGGAACCCATTCTAAACCACATAAGTTTCTAGGTACGCCCTACCCATAATCAGGTATTGTGGGGGTACTTGTATAATTGGAAGGGTATCGCATCCGAACCCAATCATCAGTTTTCACAAACTTTCACCAGGTCATTCAAGTCACCTTCACCTTCAACTCTTTCAAAGTCATTTCTTTTTACCTTGTTCCCATCTAGAGTCGTAAATTTTATTTATTTAGCAATAGCAACTAGTCATGAGGGGGTGCTATCTAGCTTTATTTGCTTAGACTAACTTTGATACCTTTGTGCTATTCTAAGTGAATCATGAATCAAAAAGCAAGCTTTGTAATATAAAGCAAAGTAACTTGCAAGATAAAAGCATAGGATAGGATTATTTAAGCATAAGTAGAATGTAATGGTGCCTTGCTCCTGAAGATCTTTGCATTAGGGTGGCTTGCAAGAGTGTTAGCTTGCCTTGGTTGGGATAGGAATCAAAGTTTTCCTCCTCCTCCTCTTGAGAGTAGCCTTCCTCCTCTTGATACTCCTCGTTACTAGCGTCTATACACGAATACGAGGTATACAATCACCACACAAGCTTAAGTGCTAAGCTAAACACACCAAAGATGCACACAAGCCTAGGCTAGCATCACATCTTATTCACATGGTGATTTACTTTGTTTATTTTAGAGAAAACTAATTTCCTCTCATTATAATTCAATACTATAGTTCTTTAATGTGTTGGAGGAAATAATTTCCTCTCATTGAATCTTATTAGAATTTAATCTCTTCAAATAATATTAAGGTATGAATAGTGGTTGACCAAGGTCAACACTTCATATCTATTATTTGAGAGTGAAAATTAAATGAGGTGCTACACCTCATGCATGTTAATTTTAGCATAAAATGATTTAATATCCTAAGTAATAAAATAGGAGGTTCCTTAAACTAAGGTCATTACTTCTTATTGAGTTACTTAGGATCAAGATTTAAATGAGGGAGTAGCTCTCATACTATTTAAATAATTTATGTGTGTGTGTTAAGTGGACTAGAAAAGGGTTCCATAGCCATTATTTAAGCCTAGTTCATGATCATGCAAAGCAACTATACTATATTTTTGCATAATCAATTAGAGTAGGTCAAATGTGATTTATGAGAGTTGGAATCAACTCAAAATAATTTGTAGATTATTTTTAATAATTATTTGAAGTCAGAAAAGGCTCTGCCTTGTTATTTTTATCATTTAAATTTAATTATGAATTTGGGCATGAGGCCAGTGGCATTGTGTAGATAATTTCATGGGCTTTCTGAATATATAAGATTTGTTAAATTTGGTGTAGTATATTTTAAACTATTCAAATTTGAATGGAGCATCAGTATTGGATTTGAACTAAATGAATTAATTCATATTTGAATTTTTGGGCCGCGCGGGAAAAGAAATGGGCCGAAACGAAATAAAAGAACACTGCGCGGCCCAACACGCATCTGGTGCGCGTGGGCTGCCTGACGAGGTGGGGGCCACCTGTCAGCGGCTCTTAGCCACGCGAATCGGTACGCAGGATATGATCCGTTGGATCAGACACACGATCGACGGCTCACGTCTGTCGTCGTCTCCGGCGAGAACTCGACGAACTCACGGCGAGCCTAGGGGGTCGGAGAGCGTACCGAGGTTCCCGCGGGGTGCTGCTGGGTGCTGGTCGACGTTGGCGAGGGTGCTGAAGCTCCTGGTAGCGTGGCGAGGCCTGGGATGGCGTCAATCGTCGGCGGCGAGCTCCAAGTACTGGCGGCTCCGATCTTGAAATTGGGGCGGCTCCGGCGGCAATTGGATGGGCTAATGGTGTGGGGCGACTTAGTGGTGAGAGGGGAGCAGAATGGTGTGAGAGAGGGAGTCGAGGGCGTGCTCCTTTTATAGGAGGGAGAGGGTGCCGTGGGTGCTGTGGCGGAGCATCCATGGCGCGGTGCTTCTGGCGGTCGAAGGGGCAAGGCGAGGACGGCTAGGTGTAGGCGACGTCCTGGAGATGCTCGAGGTGCAGCTAGATCGTCCAGGGCGCGATGGAACGGCTCGAGCGCATGCAATCTCTGCCACGGCCTGCGCGGCAGTGAGCTGATGATCACGGCGGCGACGGCGTGGGCGTGGGCATTTGAGCATGTCTAGCAGCTAGGGGGTGCTGTGGCGATGCTCGACGCAGTGATAGCTGGTGCAGGGATGCGCGAGGGTGCTCGAGCACTTGGCGCTCTGGCGCGTCCAGAGCGCGGTCACTGCGTGCACTGGCGTGCACTGGCACGTTCTGGGCGTGCGCGTTCCGGCCAATGCCGTGCATGGATGTGCTGGGGCTTTGTACTGGTAGTGTCCTTGTGTGCTGAGGAGGCCCTGTGACATGGTGAAAGTGAGAGGGGAAGGCCAGAGAGAGGAGTGGCATGGATGGCCGGCATGGTACATGGCATGGTTGGCTTTGGTCCTTTTTCTCACTTTAAACGATGGTGCAAGTACTTGGCTTTGATGCAGTTGTTGGGGAGTGTGATCATCACAAAGCAAAAAAAGTTTAGGCTAAAATCCAGTGTGTAATTGAGTGTAACACAATTTGGAGATGCTGCCTGCCAAGTGTTTGATGAAATGGCCGCAAGAGAAAAATATTTGAATTTTGAATTTCGTTTTGGTGCACTTCATTCTTATGTTGAATGTGATAGAATGGTGGTGGTGGGGTTCATTTTGGTGATTGTTTGCAAAAATTCAAAATGTGGTTCATCTTCTCTTTGTTTCAATGTCTCCACTTGTAATATCATTTCTGGTCAACCTGGTCAAAGTTATCCATGGTGGTCAACATCAAAGTTGTTGACTTTGACATGGTCTTGGATGAGGTGTCAAGGGTTGACCAAGTTTGGTTTAAAAATAAAGAATTACAGGGGTGCAAAGTGGTGAAGATTTTATAAATGTGTCAAATGACCATTATCATATGTATGTTGAATTTGAATATTTCTTTGATTTGAATTTGGTTTCCTCAATGCATTTGTGTTTTTTTATATATAAGAGTTTTAGAAGCAAGGGATCAAGCAATGATGGCCTTGTGTGATGGTTTGCATATTTGAGTAATGTTGTATGTGAGTGAGTATTGAGTTAATTGCTATTTCCTTGATTCTCCTCAAATTTGGGTTATGTGATCTTGTGTTAGGGTTTAAGCACATATGATCACTACTAAGCACTCATCATGGCAATTGCACAATAGAAGAATCACTCTTATGCATGAGTCTATATGTAGCACTATATCAATGAGAAAAGTTTTTGTTTGTTGTGAAAATTGAATGAGATGTCCCTCTTCTTCATTTATTATTGTTGAAACTTGGGATGTTACAAACCCTTCCCCCTTACAAAAGATCTCGTCCCGAGATCTTAAAGAAAACTAGGTACTAAAGAGATTTGGGTATTCAGCCTTCATAAGGTCTTCTCTCTCCCAAGTGGCTTCCTCTTCGGTGTGGTTACTCCATTGAATCTTCAGAAACTTGATACTCCTAGTACGAGTGGTTCTGAAGGCTTCTTCTAGGATGCGAATCGGCACTTCGCGATAGGTCAAGTCTGAGTTGATGTCCACAGATCTGTGATCAATGTTCTTGAAGACTTCGGTCTTCTCCTGCACTTCCAAGCATTTGCGGAGTAGAGAAATGTGAAACACGTTGTGTACCGCTGCCATTTCTTTCGGTAATTCCAGTTTATACGATACTTCTCCTCGGCGACTCAGGACTTTGAATGGTCCAATGTAGCGGGGTGCGAGTTTTCCTTTCAGCTGAAATCTCTGCATTCCCTTAAGAGGGGACACTTTGAGATACACAAAGTCTCCAATCTCGAAGGTCATATCTCGGCGTCTTTTGTCGGCGTAGCTCTTCTGTCTTGACTGGGCTGTCTTGAGGTACTCTCGAATCTTGTGTACCTTCTCTTCAGCTTCCCGAAGAACATCTGGGCCAAACACTTGGCTTTCTTCTGACCAATTCAGAGGGGTACGACACTTCCTTCCGTACAAGGCTTCGAAGGGGGCCATTTGCAAACTAGCTTGGTAGCTGTTGTTGTACGAGAACTCTGCGTACGGTAAACAGTCTTCCCATTTAGATCCATATTCTAGCACACATGCTCTCAACATATCTTCCAGGATTTGATTGACTCTTTCAGTCTGTCCATCCGTCTGCGGGTGATATGCAGTGCTGAAATTTAGACGGGTTCCAGTCCTTCATGTACTTTCTGCCAGAATCTTGAGGTGAACTGCGAACCTCTATCTGACACAATTGACTTCGGGGTTCCGTGCAGGCTGACTATCCGTGAGATATACAACTCAGCCAGTCTTGGTCCCTGGTAGGTGGTCTTGACAGGTATGAAATGGGCAACTTTGGTCAATCTATCAACCACTACCCAGATAGAATCATTTCCCTTGCTAGACTTGGGCAGTCCGGTGATGAAGTCCATTCCTACCGAATCCCACTTCCATTCGGGAATCTGCAGGGGCTGTAGCAGTCCTGCGGGTCGTTGATGCTCGGCCTTGACTCTCTGACAGATGTCACACTTGGCGATGTAGCTCCCGATTTCTCGCTTCATTCCATGCCACCAAAACTGTTCCTTCAAGTCCTGGTACATCTTAGTACCTCCGGGGTGAATAGAATACAGGGTGTCATGTGCTTCTGTCAGGATAACTTGTTTCAACTCAGAGGCTGACGGCACGCACAAACGTCCGTTGTACCAAAGTGCTCCTTCTTCATCTACGGTGAATCCTGGTGCCTTTCCCGCAGCTATTTGCTTCTTGATTCCGTCAATACTAGCGTTTACTTTTTGGGCTTCCTTGATCTAACTAATCAAAGTGGGTTGGAGTTCAATGCTGGCGAGAAATCCTTCGCTAACCAGCTCCATCCTAAACTGCTCAAACTCTTGGTGTAGACTAGGTTGCTCTTCGGCGATCATGGAGTTCAACTGACACGGCAGTCTACTCAAAGCATCTGCTACCACATTGGCCTTGCCGGGGTGATAGTGGATTTCCATGTCATAATCCTTGATTAACTCTAACCATCTCCTCTGCCTCATATTCAGCTCCTTCTGAGTGAAGATATACTTCAAACTCTTGTGATCCGAATAAATCTCGCATCGATTACCCATGAGGTAATGACGCCAAACTTTCAAGGCTAGCACTACTGCTGCTAGCTCTAAGTCATGAGTGGGATAATTCTGCTCATGGGGCTTCAATTGCCTAGACAGGTATGAAATTACCATGCCCTCTTGCATCAACACACATCCAAGACCAATCTTGGAGGCGTCACAGTACACATCAAATGGCTTGGTGATGTCCGACATGATCAGGATTGGGGCTGTGGTCAACTTGGTTTTGAGCTTCTGGAAGCTCTCTTCACATTTATTGGTCCATTCAAACTTCTTGTCCTTCTTCAGCAGTTGAGTCATAGGTCTTGCTATGCTTGAGAATCCTTCAACGAATCGGCGATAGTATCCCGCCAATCCGAGGAAAGCACGAACTTCAGTCTGAGTGGTCGGGGTATTCCATTCTGCAACAGTCTTAATCTTGGTGGGGTCAACAGCAATACCTCCTGCGGACAAGATGTGTCCCAGGAATCCTACTTCCTTTAACCAAAACTCGCACTTGCTGAACTTGGCGTACAACTTGTGCTGTCTAAGGGTTTCTAGGACAATCTCCAGGTGGTGCTCATGTTCCTCCTCGGACTTGGAGTAGATTAGAATGTCATCGATGAAAACAACGACAAACTTGTCCAGAAGTTCATGAAGATCTTATTCATGAGATTCATGAAGTAAGCGGGCATTGGTCAGTCCAAACGACATGACGTTGTACTCATACAACCCATATCTGGTGGTGAATGTTGTCTTTGGGATATCCGTTGCACGGATCTTCAGTTGGTGGTAACCTGTCCTAAGATCAATCTTAGAGAACACAGTGGCACCCGTCAACTGGTCAAACAAGTCTTCTATCTTAGGCAGGGGATATTTGTTCTTGATGGTGACATCATTCAGCTTGCGGTAATCCGTACATAAACGGCTGGCACCGTCTTTCTTATCCACAAACAGAACTGGGATCTCCAAGGCGACGCACTTGGTCGGATCATACCCTTGGCTAAGAGGTCATCCAACTGTTTCTTCAGCTCCATTAATTCTGCGGGGTTCATACTGTAAGCTCTCTGGGCGATGGGTCCGGTTCCAGGATTAACTCAATGATAAACTCGATATCCCGATCTGGGGCATACCGGGTAGATCATCAGGAAACACATCAGGGAATCTACAGACAACCCTGATTTGATCCAAGGTAGGTTTGGCTACACTCTGGTTGCAGGTAAACTTTCTGGGCAGTCTTTCTGAGATATGTTCTACCAATATCCCGGTGCTACTTGTCATGGTGATGGCCTTCTTGGCACAATCAATGAGTCCATGATGCTTGGACATCCAGTCCATTCCCAGTACTACTTCCAAACCCTTTGTTCCCAGAACAATCAAATTTGCATAGAACTCTATTTCATGTATTCTGATGGGTACATCTTTGCAAATTTTTCTAGCTTTAGTTGTTGATCCAGGTATTTGAACTATCATGACATGCTTCAAACTGATGGGTTGAATCTTACTAGTGCATGCAAAATCTTCAGTGACAAATGAATGCGATGCTCCAGAATCAAACAACACTCTTGCCAATACTGAATTAACAGAGAACATACCCAGCACGACATCGGGTGCTTCTTGGGCTTCTTCCGCACTCATGTGAAAGAGGCGGCCGCTGCGGTTGTTGGGGTTGTTGGGGCGAACTTCTTGCCGTTGGTGACACGGCGTTGCTGAGAGTGCAGCGGCGTTGGCGGCGAGCTTGGCGAGTCTCTTGGGGCACTCATTGGAATAGTGTCCCACTACACCACACTCGTAGCAGTTGATGGTGGACTTGTCCTTGGTTGCGACAGGTACAGCATTGCTCCTAGTCCTCGGAGCAGTGTTGGGGTTGGGGTTGTTGGCGGGGGCTCTCATCGGAGCGCGGTTGAAATTGTTGTTGTGGTGGACATAGTTGTTGTGGTGGTTGGGGTGGCCTCCTGGCCTGGGGTTTCCTCCACTCCGGTTCTGATAACCGGGGCGCGACATCGGTGCTGGTGGCTTGTTGTTTCTGGGGGAAAACCTCCGCTTGAGCTAGGGCGGAATCTGGATGGCAGAATCCACCAGGGCTTCAAGGTCAGCAAAAGGGATGTTGACCAACACAGTATGCATCTCGTCATGCAGTCCGTTCAGGAACCTCTCCTTCCTCTTCTCGGTGGTATCCGTCTCGTCAGGGGCGTACCTTGACAAGGTAAAAACTTGTCGCGGTACTCCACTACTCATTCTGCCCTGTTTGAGTTCACGGAACTCGTCCCTCATCTTCTTGATCAGGCCCGGGGCACGTGGTACTTGCTGAACTTGAGCTTGAAGTCAGCCCAAGTCATCATTTGCCCCGCATTCAATGCGCGGGCACTAGTCCACCAGGCACGTGCTGGTCCTGCCAGATAGTGCGTGGCGAACAACACCTTGTCGTTGGCCTCGACTCCGGCCACTTCCAGATTGTTCTCCATGGTATGGAGCCAATCGTCGGCATCGAGGGGTTCCTCTGTCTTGCTAAACACCGGCGAGTTGGTGTTCTGGAAGTTCTTCAGTTTTGAGCCTGGGTGGTCATGGTTTCCGTGACCCTGGTTGTTCTGGGCAATCTGTTGTAGTGCGGCGATGTTGGCTTGCCTTTCAGCTCGTTCAGCCTCTCTACTGCCATAAGGGTCTGCAGCAGTTGCATCATAGCATCCTGCGATGCACGGCCGGGAGGTGCCATCTGAACATTTGAGATAGATCATGAGATGAGAGGGAAGTTGCTAGGGCTTATTTTGAGTAAGTTCAAGGTTTAAAAACTTGAGTTATTGACATGTTAAAGCTAAACATACTTTTATTTTATTTATGCGGCACTCATTACAAAGTAACACACCGGAGGGTTTGAAGAACCCTTTCCCAAACTACGATACAACTTGCGGGGATACAACTCACACCTACACAAGTGACTAGTGCATCTACTCCTCCTCATCTTCATCAACATCGATGGGAATGGTCCCATCCTCTCCGGACTCCAGAAACTCGTAGTCCTCCTCCTCGGTGAACTCGTCCTCCTCGAAGTCGTCGTCGTCACTCAGGAAGGCCTCGCCTCCCTGGATGTCCTCTCCGTTATCCTCCATCTCCTGCAGCTGGTCCTCCTGGGATCACACAGTGGCCTCCAAAGTGCGTATCTTCGCGCGAAGACGTGTGATGGTGGCGTCTTTCTTGGCGCGTTGCAGTCGGAGTGACCTGCGGTCCTTGGCGAGTAGCCTGATGGCATCGGCATGCTGAGCCAAAGCCATCTGAGCACGGTGGGCGTGGACACGCGTATGCTCCAGATCTTTCCGGGTCTCGTGAAGCATAAAGTCCAAATGCTCCACATGATGCTTGAGCACCGGGTGCGAAGAGAGTGCCATGGGCTCTTGAAAGAACATCTCTCATATTATGTTTTGAGTGTTTGATGTCAATGTACGTGATATAGTAATGTTTGGTTAAGTGGTACAGGGATTATATAGATACTTTTGTGTGTGTGTTGGATGTGGTCAGTGCTGTCAAAGAGAATCAGAAAAAGTTCATCAGGCCGGATAATCCGGGCCGGATATTTCCAAAATATCCGGCTAAGGACCTGAGGAAAAGGCTCAGTATGGGGCCGGACATTTGCCCGGATATTGTCCTGGTTTTGTCCCAGGGCCGGATTATCCGGGCCGGACATTTCAAGAATATCCGGCCCCTCGAAAACGGCTAAGGACCTGAAGAAAAGTGGCTCTGGTATGGGGCCGGACATTTGACCGGACATTGTCATGGTTTTGTACCTGGAGGCCGGATTATCCGGGGGGGGGGGCGGATTATCCGGCCCTAACTTAGGCCGGATTATCCGCCCCCATTGGATTTTGGGGAGGGGTATTTATACCCCTCTTCTTCTTCCTTACCCCTTTGCTCAATCATTGCTCAAGAATTCTGCCAAGCTACACCACCATTAGAGCCACCTCAAGAAACATAAGATTTGCAAGATCTCCTTCCTCCCCCAACCAAATCTCTTGATCTTTGGAGATTCGAAGGAGAAGCCACCGATCTACATCCTCACCGAAGCGTTTTTCATTTCCCCCTCATTTGTTTGAGGGATCTCATGCTAGTGTTCCTATTTGGTTCCCTAGTTGATTTGTGTTGATGTGTTGTTGTTGATTGTTGTATTGTTACAGATTTGGGAGCCTCCAATTCAGTTGTGGATGTGTGCCCCAAGAACCTTGTAAAGGCCCGGTTTCCGCCTCGAGGAAATCCCTTAGTGGAAGTGGGCTAGGCCTTCGTGGCGTTGCTCACAGGAGATCTGAGTGAAGCCTTCGTGGCTGTTGGTTTGGCTTGCGTAGCAACCACACTCCTCCAAACGTAGACGTACCTTCTTGCAAAGGAAGGGAACTACGGGAATCATCTCCGTGTCAACGCGTGCTACACTCTCGGTTACCTCTATCCCACTCTATCTCCTATATATTGCGTAGCTATATCTTGCTTAGTTGATAACCTTGTCATATAGGTAAATTCACTTAGTTGCATATCTAGAGAATTTACCTTTGTGTCAAACCTAAATTGAAAAAGAACTAAAAATTGGTTAGCACCTATTCACCCCCTCTAGGTGCGGCATACGATCCTTTCAATTGGTATCAGAGCCTCGGCTCTTATTTCGGGCTTAACCGCCTAAGAGTATGCCGGACGAGACGCCTTTGGAAGAGTCCGATAAGTTGGTCATCATGGAGGAAATCAATTCGTTGAGATCCTCCATGGACGCTCAAATGGAAAGCATGAGAAAATTGATTTCCGAGCTTTTGACTCCGGTCCCTCCTAGGGCTCCCGCCATAGAGGACACGGGTGTGTTAGAAGAGGGAGGTGCTTCGGCACTACCCTCCTCTACCAAACCCGTGGAAGGTGATAACTTAAACACTATCAAATCTCCCATTGCATCTCCTAGTGGAACTAGTGGAGGTGAGAGCTACAATCGAGTAGCTCCACCTTTTCAATCTCCCGATATACCGGTTCCACATCCCCATTTGAACATTCGAGGCGACCCACCTAAGTTTTCCGTTGAGAATTTCGATACTTGGCAATTTGAGTTTCGCTCTCATGTTTGCAGTGCCTCCAATGAACTTTGGAGAATCATCTTGGAAGGCTTCAAGCCCTACAACCCCGACAAGTTGACTAGAAGAGAAGCGGTTGATAGTCAACTCAACAACACCGCCTTGCACATGATTCAAACTAGTGTGGGGACACAAGAGCTTCCTCGTGTTCGGAACTACACCACCGCCAAGGAAGCTTGGGATGGTTTGGCCGCTAGTTGCATTGGAAGTGAGAGCACAAGAAGGAACAAGTATAATGCTCTTCGGAATCAAGCCGAAGGATTCATGAGGCTACCGGATGAAGATCATCAAGTCATGTATGGAAGACTCCTCATCGTTGCCGATGCCTTCCGGCTTAGTGGTGCCACCCACATCAATGACTCTTGGATCAAGGAGAAGTACATTGAATGCATGATGCCTTTTGTACCCATTGATGTCAAGACCCTTGTTGGGAGAGAATGCTATTCCTCTCTCTCATCTCAAGATGCCGTGCACGAGATGCAAGCCCTCAAGGTGCTCGAGCAAAACTCTCATGACTCTCGCAATCGTGCCATTGGTATGGCAAAAGGGAACAATCTTGCCTTGACGGTCAACTCCGTAGAAGAAGTGCACCCTCAAGAACAATATAGGGCATCTTGGAGTATGTCCTATCCGGAAGATTTGGAATGCCACTATCATGATCACATGGCCTTCCATGCAAAGTCATTTTGGGTTGATCCCTCCAAGGCCAAGGAAGACAACATCAAGAGAAACCACAAGAGTGGGTTCACTAGCTTTGGTCCAAAGACAAGATCATGCTACAATTGTGATGACAAGCGCCACTTCATTGCCGAATGCCCCTATGAGAATAGAGAGCTTCATAATGGAAGGCTCATTACCAAGGACAAGAGCAAAGAATCAAAGGGCAAATATTCAAAAGCCCCCAACAAGAAGTTCTACAACAACAAGACCAAGAAGGGCAAGAGGCCCCCAAGAGTTGTGCTAGTAACTAGGGAAGAATATTCCTCCGATGAAGTTGAAAGCTCTAGTGATGATGAAGGAGAAAGCTCAAAGGAAGTGGCCGCCATTGTCACTACCAACATTCCCTCTTCATCTCTCTTTGAATCCCCCAATGAGAATCCTCATATCAAGAATGCACATTGCTTCATGGCAACGTCCTCCTTGGACACATCTATTGTGCTATCAACTCAAGAAGAATATTCCTCCGGAGATGATGATGTTGATGATGAAGAAGATGCAACCTCTAATGGATTGGTCGCTCTTGCCTCCCTCTCCACTAACTCTTCATCACCAAGTGAATCCCCCAATGAGATCATTCATGTGGAGGAAGAAAGTTGTCTCATGGCCAAATCCTCCGAGGTATCATCTCCTAGCCCCTCTATGCCTAACATATCAAGTGATCTAGGGGTTGATGATGCTAGTCTAAAAGTGAAACAAGAAATGCTAGAGTTTGATGAATTCATGTTTAACCTACAAGGTATCAACAAAAAGCATGTTTCTAATCTCATGGCTCGTTTAGCTCAACAAAATGATATGCTTGAGAAAAAGGGCCAAATAGAGAGAGAAGACTCTCTTGAAATCCATGCTCTTAAAAATGCTCTTGAGGAAAGTCAAGAAACTATAGCTTCTCTTGAGGAGAGGCTAGAAAATCTTGAAGAGCCTCAAGATGAAATTAACAAGCTCACTAAAGCTAGAGATCATGCTAGGGCTAAAACTAAATTGCTTAAAAAGGAAATGGCCCAATTTGGTGTTGATCATGAGAAACTTGTGAAGGATCTAGATGAACTAGACAAAGCTCACAAAGCTTTGAAGAGTGAATACTCTCTCCTATCCAAGTCAAATGAGCAACTTCAAATTAGGCTTGCTTCATATGATGTGCCTAGTTCCTCTACTCCTTCATGTGATCATGCAAATATTATTGAGGAAAATGCTAGGTTGAAGGATGAACTTGCTAAGGCCTCCTCTCCCCAAAGTAAACTTTCTTTGGATGATCTTTTGAGTAAGCAAAGATCAAACAATGGGAAGGAGGGCCTAGGTTATGTTGCCAAGGCAAAGAAGGCAAACAAGCAAAAAGCCAAGCCCGCACAAGAGAAGAAGAAAGCTATCACCAATGGTGAAGCTCCTAAGGGAAACACCATTAATAATGATGATGCGGGAATTGCTAACCCTAACTATGTTCTATTTAAAGATTATTATGGTGATGTTTATGCTAAATATGTTGGCCCATATGATGGTTATGTTGCTTGGTCTATTTGGGTCCCAAAGACCCTTGTTGCTAACAAAAGAGGACCCATTGAGAAATGGGTACCTAAATCCAAGAATTGATCTCATGTAGGACTATGCCGCCGGAGGTTCAAAATGGGTACTTGATAGTGGATGTACAAGTCATATGACCGGCGGCAAGAACCTCGTCAAGGAGTTGAGGCCCAACATAAACAATATCACCGTCTCCTTTGGCGATAATTCTACATCCGAGGTAATGGGTTTTGGCAAGGTTGTGGTTGCACACAACATAACACTTGTGGATGTCATGCTTGTCAAAACCCTTGGTTACAATTTGCTTTCCGTTTCCGCCCTTGGCAAGATGGGTTTCGCCGTCTTTATTGATAATGATATTGTGGTCCTCTTGTGGAGCAAGACTCTAAAAGTCGCTTTCGTTGGGTATCGCGAACATAACTTGTATGTGGTGGACTTTTCGGGGACCACCACTTCAAGTGCGATGTGCCTATTCGGAAAGGAGGATGTGGGTTGGTTGTGGCATCGCCGCCTAGCCCATGTCAACATGAGAACTTTGCAAAGTCTTCACAAGGGGAACCATATTGTGGGACTAATGGAAAATGTTTCTTTTGCCAAAGATCGTGTTTGTAGGGCTTGTGTTGAAGGCAAAATGCATGACTCTCCGCATCCAAGCAAGACTATCATCTCTTCCAAGAGGATCTTGGAGCTCCTTCATGTGGATCTCTTTGGTCCCGTGACTCATGCAAGTCTTGGTGCGAAGAAACATTGCTTGGTGATTGTTGATGATTACTCAAGATACACTTGGGTCTACTTTCTCAAGACGAAAGATGAGACTCAACAAATATTCATTGACTTTGCTACCGAGGTGCAACGCCAACACAACCTCCTCATTATGGCAATAAGAAGTGACAACGGCTCCGAGTTCAAGAACTATACACTCAATGATTTTCTTAGTGATGAGGGGATTCATCATCAATATTCCGCTGCTTACACCCCTCAACAAAATGGTGTTGCGGAGAGGAAGAACCGGACTCTTATGGATATGGCAAGATCTATGATGGCGGACCGCTATAACTTTTGGGCCGAAGCCATCTCCACCGCTTGCCACTCTTCTAACCGGCTCTATCTCCGCAAGGGCTTGAACAAGACTCCATATGAAATACTTACCGGGAACAAGCCTAATATCTCATACTTCAAGGTGTTTGGTTGTAAGTGTTTCTACAAAATCAAAGGAGTTCGTTTGTCTAAATTCGCTCCTAAAGCTTTGGAGGGTATATTTGTTGGTTATGGTGCCGAATCTCACACTTATAGAATCTTTGATATAGCCTCCGGGATTATCATCGAATCTTGTAGTGTGAGGTTCGAAGAAAATGATGGCTCCCAAGTAGGCAAGTTGATGTATGTGCAGGTGATGAAATACCTCAAGATGCCATAGTAAGAATGGGTGTGGGATTTTTCCGCCCCATTGAGGGACACGGTGTGGCGTCTCGGGAAGAACTATGCTCTACCACGGTGGAGCCCTCATCCTCTCAACATCAACAAACCCCATCCCTTGAAGCTAATGATGCACCAACCCAAGAACAAGAACAAAAACCTCCCTCTCATGAACAAGATCAAGGACAAGATCAACCTAGAATTCGTGATGGCTCCGATGAGTATCCATTTGATATTTGCGCTTCACCAAATATTGTCCAAGATCAAGCACATGAGGTTGAGCATTCTCAAGAAATTGAGGAAGCTCAAATTGAAGGTCAAGACGGGGACCCAAATGATCAAGTTGATCAAGTGACACCTCCAAGGCCTAAAAGAACCAAGGAGGAGATCGAGGCCCGTCGTCTAGCAAGAAGAGATAGGACCCTTGAAATTCGTGGACACACTCATGACAAGGTCCTTGGTGATGTTCGAGCAAAGGTCTCCACAAGAAGGAAATTGGCTAACTTTAGCAATCATCATGCTTATATCTCCGTTGTGGAACCCAAGAAAGTATTTGAAGCTCTTGAAGATTCGGATTGGGTGGAAGCCATGCACGAGGAACTCAACAACTTCAAGCGCAACAAAGTGTGGACCTTAGTAGAGAAGCCAAAGGAGTGCCGCAACGTTATAGGCACTAAATGGATATTCAAGAACAAGCAAGATGAGTTTGGAAATATTGTGAGGAACAAGGCAAGATTGGTGGCTCAAGGTTTCTCTCAAGTTGAAGGAATTGACTTTGGGGAGACCTATGCTCCCGTGGCTCGCCTTGAGTCCATCCGTATCCTTCTTGCTTATGCATCGCATCATAACTTTAAGTTACAACAAATGGATGTTAAAAGTGCATTTCTTAATGGTCCTTTGCATGAAGAGGTTTATGTTAAGCAACCCCCGGGGTTTGAGGATCTCAACTTTCCTAACCATGTCTACAAGCTTGATAAAGCACTTTATGGTCTCAAACAAGCTCCTAGAGCTTGGTACGAGCACCTTAAAGAATTGTTGGTAGACCGTGGGTTTGATGTTGGGCTAATCGATCCCACTCTTTTTACTAAGAGGGTTAATGGGGAGCTTTTCGTTTGCCAATTATATGTTGATGATATTATCTTTGGCTCTACTAACAAAGCTTTCAATGATGAATTTTCAAAGCTTATGACCGATAGGTTTGAGATGTCTATGATGGGAGAGATGAAGTTCTTCCTTGGTTTTGAGATCAAGCAATTGAGAGAAGGAACCTTCATCAATCAAGCAAAATATCTCCAAGACATGCTCAAGAGGTTCAAGATGACCGAGTTGAAGGGTGTGGCCACTCCTATGGTTACCAAATGTCATCTTGCACTAGATCCCAATGGTAAAGAGGTGGATCAAAAGGTATATCGCTCCATGATTGGATCCTTGCTTTACCTTTGTGCATCTAGACCGGACATAGTGTTGAGTGTTGGTGTGTGTGCAAGGTATCAAGCTTCTCCTAAGGAGAGCCACATGATGGCTCTCAAAAGAATCTTTAGATATTTGGTTGATACCCCAAGATATGGTATTTGGTACCCCAAAGGCTCAAGCTTTATTCTCAATGGATATACCGATGCGGATTGGGCGGGTGACAAGGATGATAGGAAATCAACTTCCGGGGCTTGCCAATTCCTTGGTAGGTCCTTGGTGTGTTGGTCTTCTAAGAAGCAAAATTGCATATCTCTCTCCACCGCCGAAGCCGAATATGTTGCCGCCGCAAGTGGATGCACTCAATTGTTATGGATGAGGCAAACTTTAAAGGAATATGGTGTCATTTGTGACAAAGTGCCTCTATTATGTGACAATGAAAGTGCCATCAAGATTGCCTATAATCCGGTGCAACATTCAAGAACAAAGCATATTGAGATCCGGAATCATTTCATTAGGGATCATGTTGCCCGTGGTGATATTGAGCTTATCTATGTTCCTACCAAAGATCAACTTGCCGATATATTCACGAAGCCTCTTGATGAAGCAAGGTTCTCTTATTTGAGGAATGAGCTAAATATCATTGATTCAAGGAGTATAGCTTGACCATCTTGCAAACACACCTTTGTCTCAAGACTTTATTTGGTTTAGATGTGGGCATGGAAATAGGGGGAGTGCGGTTTAAACTATTGAGCTATCCCTCCCCCATAATGCCAACATTAAATAAAATCATTCTCTTTATATCATATAATGATATGTGAGCTTCAATGATGAGTAGTGGTTTTGGGCCCAAGATATATCTTCGCGGTGCCATGCCATAACACTCATATATGGTGGCCTAGGCCACCACACTCTTCTTTGAGAAGAGTTGGAGTTATTTGGATCTTATCGCCTTTTATTTGACAACTCCTTGTTCTTATGGGAAATCACTCTAGTTTGGCCTTATTTGCTCATCTCTTGCAAACTTGAGTGATCATGTACCATTAACAGTTTGTTTCCTCTAAACCTAAGCCTACCCTCATCTATAAGCCATTTCCATCTTGCTCATTTGTCATGTTTGATAAAAAAACTTGGAGTTTGAGGTTTCTCGGTCGGATGATCTAGGTTGCCCCATCTTATTGGTAAATATGCATCTTATATGTGAGGTGATAATTTATTGCACCACATATGGGTCCGCAAATAACCAACGAAAGATAGGCGGGATTGGCGGTGTTCTGAAATTCTCCAGAACACCGGATAATCCGCCCCCCAGGCGACCCGGAAAATCCGGCCCGGCCGGATTATCCGCCCTAAACTAGGGCTGGATTATCCGGCCTGGGCAGATCTTGAAAGGGCTGAGGACGAGGCCGCGGGGGGCAAACGGTTCATACCACCCCCACGCGCCTCTCTCTCCTCTCTCTCCTCTCAAGGTCGCCGGAGACTCTCCTCCTCGCCGGAGCCGCCCCGTCCACTCCCTCCCGGAGTTTTTGGGTGGATCGGGTGCTCCTTCCTCCTAGCTACCTTCTCCTCCAAGCGGCTTTCGCAATGGATGCGGGTATGACTCACAATCCCTAACCCTAGGTGTTGTGATTTGTATGTGCTATTTTCTTGGTGGATTTGGTGTCTAGTTGTTCCAAATTGTTTGTAGTGTACTCCTCTTGCATGCTATAAGGCCGATCTGTTCATAGACATGTTGTTGATTGCAATTTCTGCTAGATTCGCAGGGCCGGATTATCCGGCCCCCGCGAGGACCGGATTATCCGGTCTGGCCGGATTATCCGCCCCCTTGGGGCACCGGATTATCCGGCCTGGAGCTTCATCGCCTATGCAGTTTTGATTCAATCTACCATGTCTAGACTTGTACCAACTTATAATATGTTTTTCGAGTACATTACTGTATCTTACATGACTGATGAGCACCATCCTCTCTTTGCTATTCATCTTTGCTAGTCTCAGGTCGTTCTTCTCGGGGTACCTCTCGGAGACTCCCAAGGGCTGATCGTTCAAGTGATGAGTTCGTGTCCAACGCTCCTCGCAAGTCAACCTCATCTAGGCACAAGAACAAGGCAACTAGGGAAAACTACAAGACCATGGACTCTATTTCTTATTCTGCTCTCCGCTTAAAGAACTGGTATGAAGACCTCCCAAGGGATGAAGAGACAGAGGGCAGAAAATACTGGTGCATGGAACAGGAGTTCATCTATAAGGATATCTATGAGCCCATGAAGAAGTTACGTCCCATGCAAGCTATCGATTTGGATGTTCTGGCAATCAACAATCACTTTGAGGATGCCATCTGGGTGACTGGTAGGTTGGGCCTGCAGGATTTGATGAAGATTCGATGTGACTACAGCCCAGAGTTGATAAAGCAGTTCTTTGCTACATTGGCCATCAAGAAAGATGTGGACCGTACTATGGAATGGATGTCTGGCTCTACTCACTGCAGTGCCTCCTTGCGTCGTTTTGCTGCTATTCTTGGAGTTCCTGCGGAAGAAGGCCGTCGTCTCCATGGACCTCAGAGGGCAGAAAAGAATGCAATGTTTGATTTCTATTCATCTGCTGGAAAAGTGGGATCGACAAAGAGGCTGCTTCCCATCTATGGTCAGTTACTCCGGTTCTTTCGGGCCACCATCGCTCCTAGTGGTGGTAACAATGATGCAATCCGGGGATCTCTTGTGCCTCAGTCTTCGGTGTGCTCGTGATGAGAATGAGGAACATAACTTCTCTATTGATATCATGGACTACATCTTCCATGAGATTCATGATACCATGGTCTCCCGCACTACTATACCTTATGCGCCCTACATCCAGCTCCTCATCAACAACATTGCGGGCGGGCGTGGTGAAGACTTGAGCGGGTACCCTTTGGTGAAGCACTTTATCAAGAAGCCCTACAAGCTTAAGCCTGTCTCTTCTGTTGTACCTCCACCTGACTCCTTCATGGGTGATGCTCGTTCTAGTGGATTTGCTCCTGCTCACCATTCTGACCTACCTGCTATGAAGAAACAAGTGAACAGGCTCAGTTGGTTTCAGCGTTACATCCTCTGCATGAACATTGAGATTCATAAGGAGAACTTTGCGGCCAGCCGGGAGCGGGCTGAGATTAAGCACACTCAGGCGGTTATTCTGCATAAGCTCAGTGGTGAGCAAGGACCCCCTCCTCAGCCTCCTGCTCACCCAGGTTACAGTGGGTGGCATTCTGCACAAGTTCCGTGGAGTGATCTTGATAGTTGCCTTCAGAGGTCCAGTCTCACTCGCCGCTCTCCGGATGCACCTGACACTGATGAAGAAGAAGAAGAAGAAGAAGAAGAAGAAGTGCCATCCGCGTCCGATGATGAAGATGTCTCCGAGTGATCCCCATGGGGCGAGTAGCATCGCGCTTGTCCCCTTTTTGGCGTTTCGATGCCAAAGGGGGAGAAGTGTTCTATTAGGAACTCTCTCGGGGATTTGCATGGGTTGGGGCACAAGCATATGCGTTTACCATTCCTTTATTGCTTGTGCTCCATTTTATTTGAACTATTTGCTTTGGTTGTGTTCCGTTTAAAACTATGTGCTATGTGGTGTGAGACATTGTTATGGTTTTCGGATTTCTATATGTTGAGATCAAGACTATTATATTATGTGTGATGCTATATCTCCGTATCATATATCTACACATGGGTATGATTTCTAGCATCCTATCTCAACTTCATATTTATTTATGTCTCTTGTTAGAGCTCATGATGGATACCTCTTGTGTTGAGGCACCTCGCTCCTATGTGTTGTGTATTTGTATTCAAATGCAAATTACTTATATGCACACATGTAGGGGGAGTGCCTCTATGTTTTGCCATTATGCTTGTCTCTATAGTGATTCTCTTGCAAATCCGTATATTGTCATCAAACACCAAAAAGGGGGAGATTGAAAGAACATCTCTCATATTATGTTTTGAGTGTTTGATGTCAATGTACGTGATATACTAATGTTTGTTAAGTGGTACAGGGATTATATAGATACTTTTGTGTGTGTGTTGGATGTGGTCAGTGCTGTCAAAGAGAATCAGAAAAAGTTCATCAGGCCGGATAATCCGGGCCGGATATTTCCAAAATATCCGGCCCCCAGGATTTCGGCTAAGGACCTGAAGAAAAGTGGCTCAGTATGGGGGCC
Organism: Lolium multiflorum; assembly: GCA_030979885.1. Classification (NCBI taxonomy): domain Eukaryota; kingdom Viridiplantae; phylum Streptophyta; class Magnoliopsida; order Poales; family Poaceae; genus Lolium; species Lolium multiflorum. The sequence continues at coordinate 115,906,861 of CM061748.1, read as the reverse complement.
GGACATTTGCCCGGATATTGTCCTGGTTTTGTCCCAGGGCCGGATTATCCGGGCCAGACATTTCAAGAATATCCGGCCCCTCGAAAACGGCTAAGGACCTGAAGAAAAGTGGCTCTGATATGGGGCCGGACATTTGACCGGACATTGTCATGGTTTTGTACCTGGAGGCCGGATTATCCGGGTGGGCGGATTATCCGGCCCTAACTTAGGCCGGATTATCCGCCCCCCCGGAAGGCCCAACGGTTGGATCTTCCTTACCCCTTTGCTCAATCATTGCTCAAGAATTCTGCCAAGCTACACCACCATTAGAGCCACCTCAAGAAACACAAGATTTGCAAGATCTCCTTCCTCCCCAACCAAATCTCTTGATCTTTGGAGATTCGAAGGAGAAGCCACCGATCTACATCCTCACCGAAGCGTTTTTCATTTCCCCCTCATTTGTTTGAGGGATCTCATGCTAGTGTTCCTATTTGGTTCCCTAGTTGATTTGTGTTGATGTGTTGTTGTTGATTGTTGTATTGTTACAGATTTGGGAGCCTCCAATTCAGTTGTGGATGTGTGCCCCAAGAACCTTGTAAAGGCTCGGTTTCCGCCTCGAGGAAATCCCTTAGTGGAAGTGGGCTAGGGCTTCGTGGCGTTGCTCACAGGAGATCTGAGTGAAGCCTTCGTGGCTGTTGGTTTGGCTTGCGTAGCAACCACACTCCTCCAAACGTAGACGTACCTTCTTGCAAAGGAAGGGAACTACGGGAATCATCTCCGTGTCAACGCGTGCTACACTCTCGGTTACCTCTATCCCACTCTATCTCCTATATATTGCGTAGCTATATCTTGCTTAGTTGATAACCTTGTCATATAGGTAAATTCACTTAGTTGCATATCTAGAGAATTTACCTTTGTGTCAAACCTAAATTGAAAAAGAACTAAAAATTGGTTAGCACCTATTCACCCCCCTCTAGGTGCGGCATACGATCCTTTCAGCTCTCCCATGGTGTCATGCCTCGCGAAGTGGGCGAAGCGGGTACCCTGGAGTGCGGCGATGTTCTGTCCGCATACACGAGCAAGTCCCTCCTGAAGGGCGTGAGCAAGCCCGTCCACCCAGTTGTATGCCTTGAAGGAGAAAAGGATCCTCTCTGACATGGGAGGCTCCGTACTTCCCTTCAAGTCAGCGGTGATCATCCACTGCTGTTCCCCTCCGGTGGTGTTGTGGATCCGGACTCCGTGAAACTGGGGAGGTGGGCGTTCAAGCTTCTCGGACACTAGGTACAAGTCGCGCTCGAACACCAAACTCCCTCCATTTCCCAGCTCGTAGGACTCCGTCTGGGCGTAATGCTCCATCTGTAGAGGCATGGATGAGTAAGTTAGAGATGTGAACAAGTGTGGCAAAATTTTAGATGGATTTATAAGGAGAAGCATGGCTTATCATTTTTTTGAAGAGATCTTATAGAGAAGAAAATGAGTAAGTTTTTCACAAATATTTACTTCATTGGTTTTTAGAAACTAAAGTTTTCAGAACGTCCATTCTAAACTAGGGTCTCCTAAGGTCAAACAATGGCTCTGATACCAACTTGTCAACACCCAGATTTTTAAGTCCAGATGCCTATTATGTCGTACATCGCAATCCCAAGAATCATGTTGTTGCGAGACATAATAGTTGAATATCATAGAGTCACCATTTATTACAACACATAGAGTCTTACATCCATGGATCACATGATCCAATATTACACAAATAGTGACCTATAAGATCACGAAGATAAATAAATAGCGGAAGCGTCGTAGTGGATGGAACTATCTATCCACAGGCCAACGCTTGACGTTAGAAGCATCCTAGTTCTGATAGACGTCCTGCTGACCGTCCTCTTCATAGTGTTGCTCCTCTTCATAGTCTGGCATTGGAATAGCCAGGGACACAGCCATGAGTACTTTAAGTACTCGCAAACTAATACTTAGGTAAGCATCTTCCAACTTTAATGGTTTGCTAAGCTCTAGGTTTATTTGCGGAAAGCCAAGTTTAGTTCATAAACCTTTAGTAAAGATGCTTGAATCGCTAGACTAACTCAAGTGGGAACATTAGTGATGAGGAAATCCCTACCTCACTACTACCTCCGTCATTACCAACTGAAGATGAACCTGCTGTGAAGCTCAAGTCCAATGAAGTCAGGATTGGACCAATGACACGAGCTCGTGCGAAGCTACTTAAACAACAGGTGAACTTGTTCCTAAACGATACCTTGATTGATGAGAGCTTTATACTACCTAAGTCCTATTATTTATGTATCATCAGGTATGAAGAGGAGACAAGCATCGCACGAGGAGGAGAGGAGCAGCTGGACGTGAAGATGGATGTGAAGCTGGACATGGAGCTGGACATGAAGATATCTCATGGACGCGCGAGGGAGGAGCGGGAGGCATGCGCGAGAGGAGACGAAGAAATCCAGGCCGGTCCGCGCCCGGTCGACCGGCCGCCACGCCGGCCGCCGGTCCCTGGCGGTCGGCCGCCGCCGCCAACCGGAGGAAGCCCCTCGTACGGACGAAACCGGAAACCTCGCAGATTTCCCGGTTGGTTCCGGACGACCGGACCGGCCGGTCCACAGCCCGGTCGACCGGATTCCAGACCGGACCAGTCCGAGTCTGTCTCGACCAGATCTATTCTGGGTCGGTTATTTTCGTACTTTTTGGACCTGAGGTCGTCCCAGACGCCTATATAAGTCCTTGGGACGCCCCACAAGTTGCTTTAGACCACGTTTAAGATAAACCCTAGTTCTTAGTTGTTTGCTCTGCAAAACTATTGAATTCCCTACACCATATTGCTTGGATATTGTGTAGATCCTGTTTAAGTCTTGTGTGATCTGCTGTTCCATTGGGAATTAGACGGTTGCAACTTACCGCTTCGTGGTCGGCGGCTACGTGCGCAAGTGTGTGGAGTTGCGAATATCTTGCAGGGTTGAGAGCTGTTGCATTGGCGACAGGGACCAATCGAGAGATCTCGTTGCGTCATACAAGTTATCATCCCGTGATCATCATCACCACCGTTGCTTACTGAGAAGATCGGGCCACCCCTTATCATCTTGGTATCAGATTTCCAGTTTTCCTCGGTAAGCCATCCACAATCCACCCCTAGTTGAGTTGTGAGTGTTTTCCTATCCAGAAAAAGCCAAAAATATTTAGGGTTAGGGTTTGCCATAGCCATAGCTTGCACTAATTTCGAGTTTTAGTTGCTTTTCGTAGTTGTTTTTGCGTAACTTTATCTTTCTTCTAGTAGAATTGTTAGGGTTTGAGTTTTCTCTATCATCTAGTTTATCTTATTGTGTCAGTTTTGTCACTCCGAGTCCACATAGCGTACAGTGTGCTTGTTCCCAACCATAGACACAGCCTTTCGATATACGTGACTAGGAACTTCCCCAGAAGAGACTAGTTTTACCGCTCGACAGGTTGCTCGTTAGGGTTTTTGGTGCTTTGCATATCTTGTTGGCCGTGTTATCAAGGAGTTGAGTCATAAAATCAAAAAAAGAAAAGAAAAGCAAAAAGAGCTACATAGCTGCGTGTGTTACAAAAAGAAAAATACAAAAAGAAAAGTGTGTGCTAGTTGAAATCAAGTGAAAGGCCTAAGTTTTCTTTACTGCATCCGTAGTTGAGCAATCTTGTGCCTGTCTCGTTGAGCTTTGCTAGCGTCTCTCTTGTGCATTGCAACCTTTCCTCCATATAGTTGCATTGCCCCATTATATCGCCTTGTGTGAGTATCATTGGTTGTCTACGGTCAGCACTAGAGCTTGTTATTGGTGCAAATAGGTAGCCTACCTACAGCCCCACATATACCCTGCTTTGTCGTGTGATTGTTCTTATACCCTTGATATTCGCTTCGCTACATCCGTGCACTAGTTGTTACTACAAGTGGTAAGCAACACTAATTTACTTTGGAACGGTAAGATTTCCTTTTCTTATCAGTTTTGAGTGAGTTGTGAGAGTACCACCATATATCTTTGATTTAGTGCACTAACCTACTAATCATGTCTGCTAGTGATCATAAGATTGTTAACCAGGAGAACAAGGATTCTGCAGATATTATTAACTGGAGGGAGTTTGAGGCTCTTCGTAATGAGATGCGACGTGAATTCCGCGCTCAGGATGATGAGCTTAAGGGTACAGTTGACGAGATCAAACAAACGCTGGATGCTACTAATGCAACTGTCACTGGATTGGCTGATCAAGTAACGGATATACAGCGCAATATTGCAGACATGCTCATCGCTATTGAGAACTTGACTGCACAACAACAACAACAACAAGAAGATGATGAAGATCCTGAGCTTGAAGATGACGCACACAATGCTCGTGGTGCGCCTCGTGGTCATCGTCCTCGTGGCTGGGTTCCACTTGGCCGCAATGGTCGTGGACAAGATGAAGAAGATGGATTGGGTAAGCCTAAGTTTTCCATACCCAAGTTTGAAGGAGGAGCTGATGTTGAAGAATACCTCACTTGGGAGCTCAAGATTGAGAAATTATGGAGCTTACATCCCAATTACTCTGAAGATAAGAAGATCAAGCTTGCTTCTTCTGAATTTGATGGTTATGCATTGCGTTGGTGGGATTCTTTGGTTCGTAACCGCGACGAAGATGGTGCACAGCCTATCCGTACATGGCGTGCAATGAAGGAGGTTATGACTTCTCGTTTTGTGCCTACAAATTACATGCGGAATATATTTGATAAGTTGACACTATTGAGGCAAGGTGTGAAGACTGTTGATGAGTACTACATGGAGATGGAGATGCTTATGCAGCGTGGTCGTGTCCGTGAGTCTCTAGAGATGACAATGCAGCGTTTTCTCAATGGATTGAAGTATGATGTTAAAGGCATTGTTCGTCATTACACCTACACCAATATGAATCAATTGTTACATCATGCAAGAGAAGCTGAATCACAGTTGGCTGAAGAAGCAAAGGTTAAGGGACGTGCTACGGGAGCTGGGCGTTTTACACCCCGCGCCCTCTACGGCGCCGGCGCCTTCGACGCGCTCCGTTCCTTACTCTACTCCGTCTAGCAAACCGGTCTCCAATGTATCTAATGCAAAGAAGTCCGAATCTGCTGCAAGTACGAGTGGTTCTGTGTCTACAACGCGCAACCGCGATATGCTTTGCCATACATGTGGTGGCAAGGGTCACTTCAAGAGAGATTGTCCTAACCGCAAAGTCATGTTTATCAATGAGGACAATGAGTATGAGACTGGAGATGATGTTGATCCAAATGCTCCAGACAATGATGACTATGACACTGATGGTGAAGATGCATATCCTTCTGATGCTCGCACCATTGTTGTGTCGCAGCGTGCTCTTAATGTGTTGCCTAGTGCATCTACTCAGCGCTGCAATTTGTTCCAAACCAAAGCTTTAGTTGGTCCTGACAAGGCTTGCAAGGTCATTATTGATGGCGGGAGTTGCCGCAATTTAGCAAGCAAGGAGTTATGTACCAAGCTGAAGTTGAAGTATCTACCGCACCCGCATCCATATTATATTCAGTGGATGAGCGACAATGGTGAGATGAAGGTAAACCACATGGTGCGTGTTGAGTTTGCGATTGGACCGTATAAGGATTGCATTGATTTTGATGTGGTTCCTATGACGGTTTGTCATCTCTTATTGGGTCGGCCTTGGCTCTATGACCGTTCTGTGCAACACAATGGCCGTGCCAATACATATCACTTGGAGTACAAGGGCAAGAAAATTAACTTACAGCCTATGTCACCACAACAAATTGTCAATGAGTCTCGTCAGAAGATCGAAGTGAATTTGGAGGATGCACCTCTAGATAGGCGAGAGAATTGTAATGTCGTGAGTGATATAACGAAAAGTGAGAGAGTGAATTCCTTAGTCTCATTAGCCACCAAAGGAGACATGAGAGAATTTAGTGAGGATCCTACGGCCATGCCTCTTGTGCTTTTGTACAGGGGTACGGTTTTGGTTTCTAACGACATGACCCCTCTTCCTCTTGGTGTTTCTAATGTTTTGCAGGAATTCGGCGTGTTTCCGGAGGAGGTACCCGCAGGACTACCACCATTGCGAGGTATTGAGCATCAAATTGACTTGATTCCCGGAGCATCGCTGCCCAATAGGGCGCCATATCGCACTAATCCCGAAGAGACGAAGGAGATACAGAAGCAAGTACAAGCGCTACTCGACAAAGGTTATATCCGCATAAGCCTTAGTCCTTGTGCTGTTCCTGTTATTCTAGTTCCTAAGAAAGATGGTACTTGGCGTATGTGCGTAGATTGTAGAGCTATAAACAACATTACTATTCGATATCGTCATCCTATTCCCCGTTTAGAGGATATGTTAGATGAATTGAGTGGTGCTGCTGTTTTCTCTAAAATTGATTTGCGTAGTGGTTATCATCAAATTAGGATGAAAGAAGGGGATGAGTGGAAAACAGCCTTTAAAACAAAATTTGGTTTATATGAGTGGTTAGTAATGCCTTTTGGGTTAACTAATGCACCTAGCACTTTCATGAGACTGATGAACCATGTTTTGCGTGAATTTATTGGCAAATTTGTGGTTGTGTATTTTGATGACATATTAATCTACAGCCGCAATGAATCTGATCATGCTATACATATTCAACATGTTTTGCAAGTGTTGCGTGATAATCAACTCTATGGTAATCTTGAGAAGTGCACATTTTGCAAAGATAAGGTCATATTTCTGGGTTATGTTGTCTCTAAGCATGGAGTAGAAGTAGATGTGTCTAAAATTGAAGCTATTCAAAATTGGCCTACTCCCATGAATGTGAGTCAAGTAAGAAGTTTTCATGGTTTAGCTGAGTTTTATCGCAGATTTGTGCCCAACTTTAGTACTATTGCTGCACCTTTGAATGATTTGACTAAAAAGGGTGTTGTTTTTGAGTGGGGCGCAGCCCAAGATCATGCTTTTGATGAACTTAAGAGATTGTTAACTTCTTGCTTGCACTTCCTGATTTCAATAAGCAATTTGAGATTGAATGTGATGCTAGTGGTATTGGAATTGGTGGTGTGTTGATGCAAGAGGGTCGCCCAATTGCATATTTTTCTGAGAAACTTTCTGGTGCTAAGTTGAACTATCCTATCTATGATAAAGAATTGTATGCTTTAATTAGAGTTCTTGAGGTTTGGCAACATTACTTGTGGCCAAAAGAATTTATCATACATTCTGATCATGAAGCTTTGAAATACCTGAAAGCCCAATCTACTTTGCATAAGCGTCTAGCTAAGTGGGTTGAGTTTATTGAGTCTTTTCCATACATTATTAAGCATAAGAAGGGAAAAGATAATATTGTTGCTGATGCTCTATCTAGGAAGAATATGTTATTAACTCAACTTGATGTTAAAATTCCTGGTTTAGAGATTCTATGTGATTTGTATGCTACTGATCATGATTTTGCTGAACCATATCGCTTATGTGCTCTTGGTAAAGCATGGGAAAAATATCACATACATGATGGGTTCTTGTTTAGGGCTAACAAACTATGTGTTCCAGAATCGTCTGTGCGTTTGCTCTTATTGCAGGAATCACATGCTGGAGGTTTGATGGGTCACTTTGGGCGTGAGAAGACGCTACTCATGCTAGCTGACCATTTTTATTGGCCAAAGATGAGGAGGGACGTGGATAGATATGTGAGGAGATGCATTACTTGCAATAAGTCCAAGTCCAAGCTGAAGCCTCACGGTTTGTATACTCCTTTACCGGCACCTACTACACCATGGGAGGATATTAGTATGGATTTTGTGTTGGGTTTGCCGCGTACTAAAAGAGGCCATGATTCTATATTTGTGGTAGTGGATAGATTTTCTAAGATGTCACACTTTATTGCCTGCCACAAGAGCGACGATGCGTCGCATATTGCTAACCTGTTTTTCAGGGAGATTGTACGTCTACATGGAGTTCCAAAGACTATTGTTTCTGATCGTGACGTGAAGTTTATGAGCTACTTTTGGAAGACGCTTTGGAGAAAGCTGGGACGAAGCTGCTGTTCAGTACTACTTGTCATCCCCAAACTGATGGTCAAACTGAAGTGGTGAATAGAACATTGTCACAACTGTTGAGATCCATGATCAAGAAGAACTTGAAGGAGTGGGAAGAGTGTTTGCCGCATGTGGAGTTTGCTTACAACAGGGCGGTGCATTCTACCACGGAGCTATGTCCTTTTGAGGTGGTGTATGGTTTCAAACCCATTACTCCACTTGACTTGTTGCCTTTGCCCATACATGAGAGAGTTAATATGGAGGCATCCAAGAGGGCAGATTATGTGAAGAAGATTCATGAGAAGACTAAAGAGTTGATTGAGAAGAAAGGCAAGAGCAATGCTGCAAGGATGAATAAGAAGCGCAAAGAGATGTTGTTCAAGCCTGGTGATTTGGTCTGGGTACATTTTCGCAAGGATAGGTTCCCGAAGCTGAGGAAGTCTAAGTTGAAGCCTCGTGGTGCTGGTCCTTACAAAGTGCTTGCCAAGATCAATGATAATGCATACTCGATAGATCTTCCAGAGGATGAGTTTGGTGTCAGTAATTCTTTCAATGTTGCTGATTTGACACCGTATGACGAAGAAGACCTTGGAGCGTCGGGGTCGACGCCTTTTGAAGGGGGGGGAGATGATGAGGACATCCCTACCTCACTACTACCTCCGTCATTACCAAGAAGATGAACCTGCTGTGAAGCTCAAGTCCAATGAAGTCAGGATTGGACCAATGACACGAGCTCGTGCGAAGCTACTTAAACAACAGGTGAACTTGTTCCTAAACGATACCTTGATTGATGAGAGCTTTATACTACCTAAGTCCTATTATTTATGTATCATCAGGTATGAAGAGGAGACAAGCATCGCACGAGGAGGAGAGGAGCAGCTGGACGTGAAGATGGACGTGAAGCTGGACATGGAGCTGGACATGAAGATATCTCATGGACGCGCGAGGGAGGAGCGGGAGGCATGCGCGAGAGGAGACGAAGAAATCCAGGCCGGTCCAGTGCCGGTCGGACCGGCCGCCACGCCGGGCCGCCGGGCCCCCGGTCGACCGGCCGCCAACCGGAGGAAGCCCGTACCGGACGAAACCGAAACCTCGCAGATTTCCGGTTGCCGACCGGTTGACCGACCACAGACCGGACCGGCCGGTCCACAGCCGGTCGACCGATTCAGAGGACCGTCCAGTCTGTCTCGACCAGATCTATTCGGGTCGGTTATTTTCGTACTTTTTGGACCTGAGGTCGTCCCAGACGCCTATATAAGTCCCTGGGACGCCCCACAAGTTGCTTTAGACCATGTTTAAGATAAACCCTAGTTCTTAGTTGTTTGCTCTGCAAAACTATTGAATTCCCTACACCATATTGCTTGGATATTGTGTAGATCCTGTTTAAGTCTTGTGTGATCTGCTGTTCCATTGGGAATTAGACGGTTGCAACTTACCGCTTCGTGGTCGGCGGCTACGTGCGCAAGTGTGTGGAGTTGCGAATATCTTGCAGGGTTGAGAGCTGTTGCATCGGCGACAGGGACCAATCGAGAGATCTCGTTGCGTCATACAAGTTATCATCCACTACATCGTCGTGTATCTCCGCTGCTATCACCCCGTGATCATCATCACCACCGTTGCTTACTGAGAAGATCGGGCCACCCCTTATCAATTAGTGTCATTCCCACCACATCCGTTGTGTTTTCAAGTCGCCATTCAACTTCACCATTCCTTTTTAAGACAAAACCTGACAACGGAACAGTATGGCCTTTCCAATCGTCCATAACCGTGGACACGGCTATTCGAATAGGTTTAACACTCTGCAGAGGTTGTACTCTTGTGCCACAACTTTTGATTACATCCGTCGGGAATATCCCGAATCATCGTAACTCGGTACGCGGATCATCAACCATAACCTTTCACTTAAATAACCTAGTATAGGCACCTCTCCCCATGAGCTTGGCGTCCCGGTGAAAACCAACTGTCAACCCGGGAACTGCACAGGGCTTGGGTCGTACATTCACCTCATATTCACATCATATCAATTGTAACGGAGGCAGCCTCGGCATAACCCCTATGATGCTTGTTTAGAGGGAACCCATACTAAACCACATAAGTTTCTAGTTACGCCCTACCCATAATCAGGTATTGTGGGGGTACTTGTATAATTGGAAGGGTATCGCATCCGAACCCAATCATCAGTTTTCACAAACTTTCACCAGGTCATTCAAGTCACCTTCACCTTCAACTCTTTCAAAGTCATTTCTTTTTACCTTGTTCCCATCTAGAGTCGTCAATTTTATTTATTTAGCAATAGCAACTAGTCATGAGGGGGTGCTATCTAGATTTATTTGCTTAGACTTACTTTGATACCTTTGTGCTATTCTAAGTGAATCATGAATCAAAAAGCAAGCTTTGTAATATAAAGCAAAGTAACTTGCAAGATAAAAGCATAGGATAGGATTATTTAAGCATAAGTAGAATGTAATGGTGCCTTGCTCCTGAAGAGCTTTGCATTAGGGTGGCTTGCAAGAGTGTTAGCTTGCCTTGGTTGGGATAGGAATCAAAGTTTTCCTCCTCCTCCTCTTGAGAGTAGCCTTCCTCCTCTTGATACTCCTCGTTACTAGCGTCTATACACGAATACGAGGTATACAATCACCACACAAGCTTAAGTGCTAAGCTAAACACACCAAAGATGCACACAAGCCTAGGCTAGCATCACATCTTATTCACATGGTGATTTACTTTGTTTATTTTAGAGAAAACTAATTTCCTCTCATTATAATTCAATACTATAGTTCTTTAATGTGTTGGAGGAAATAATTTCCTCTCATTGAATCTTATTAGAATTTAATCTCTTCAAATAATATTAAGGTATGAATAGTGGTTGACCAAGGTCAACACTTCATATCTATTATTTGAGAGTGAAAATTAAATGAGGTAGTACACCTCATGCATGTTAATTTTAGCATAAAAATGATTTAATATCCTAAGTAATAAAATAGGAGGTTCCTTAAACTAAGGTCATTACTTCTCATTGAGTTACTTAGGATGAAGATTTAAATGAGGGAGTAGCTCTCATACTATTTAAATAATTTATGTGTGTGTGTTAAGTGGACTAGAAAAGGGTTCCATAGCCATTATTTAAGCCTAGTTCATGATCATGCAAAGCAACTATACTATATTTTTGCATAATCAATTAGAGTAGGTCAAATGTGATTTATGAGAGTTGGAATCAACTCAAAATCATTTGTAGATTATTTTTAATAATTATTTGAAGTCAGAAAAGGCTCTGCCTTGTTATTTTTATCATTTAAATTTAATTATGAATTTGGGCATGAGGCCAGTGGCATTGTGTAGATAATTTCATGGGCTTTCTGAATATATAATATTTGTTAAATTTGGTGTACTAGATTTTAAACTATTCAAATTTGAATGGAGCATCAGTATTGGATTTGAACTAAATGAATTAATTCATATTTGAATTTTTGGGCCGCGCGGGAAAACGAAATGGGCCGAAACGAAATAAAAGAACACTGCGCGGCCCAACACGCATCTGGTGCGCGTGGGCTGCCTGACGAGGTGGGGGCCACCTGTCAGCGGCTCTTAGCCACGCGAATCGGTACGCAGGATATGATCCGTTGGATCGACACACGATCGACGGCTCACGTCTGTCGTCGTCTCCGGCGAGAACCCGACGAACTCACGGCGAGCCTAGGGGGTCGGAGAGCGTACCGAGGTTCCCGCGGGGTGCTGCTGGGTGCTGGTCGACGTTGGCGAGGGTGCTGAAGCTCCTGGTAGCAGTGGCGAGGCCTGGGATGGCGTCAATCGTCGGCGGCGAGCTCCAAGTACTGGCAGCTCCGATCTTGAAATTGGGGCGGCTCCGGCGGCAATTGGATGGGCTAATGGTGTGGGGCGACTCAGTGGTGAGAGGGGAGCAGAATGGTGTGAGAGAGGGAGTCGAGGGCGTGCTCCTTTTATAGGAGGGAGAGGGTGCCGTGGGTGCTGTGGCGGAGCGTCCATGGCGCGGTGCTTCTGGGTCGAAGGGGCAAGGCGAGGACGGCTAGGTGTAGGCGACGTCCTGGAGATGCTCGAGGTGCGGCTAGATCGTCCAGGCGCGATGGAACGGCTCGAGCGCATGCAATCTCGCCACGGCCTGCGCGGCAGTGAGCTGATGATCACGGCGGCGACGGCGTGGGCGTGGGCATTTGAGCATGTCTAGCAGCTAGGGGGTGCTGTGGCGATGCTCGACGCAGTGATAGCTGGTGCAGGGATGCGCGAGGGTGCTCGAGTTCTTGGCGCTCTGGCGCGTCCAGAGCGCGGTCACCGCGTGCACTGGCGTGCACTGGCACGTTCTGGGCGTGCGCGTTCCGGCCAGTGCCGTGCATGGATGTGCTGGGGCTTTGTACTGGTAGTGTCCTTGTGTGCTGAGGAGGCCCTGTGACATGGTGAAAGTGAGAGGGGAAGGCCAGAGAGAGGAGTGGCATGGATGGCCGGTATGGTACACGACATGGTTGGCTTTGGTCCTTTTTCTCACTTTAAACGATGGTGCAAGTACTTGGCTTTGATGCAGTGGTTGCAGGGGAGTGTGATCATCACAAAGCAAAAGAAGTTTAGGCTAAAATCCAGTGTGTAATTGAGTGTAACACAATTTGGAGATGCTGCCTGCCAAGTGTTTGATGAAATGGCCGCAAGAGAAAAATATTTGAATTTTGAATTTATTTTTGGTGCACTTCATTATTATGTTGAATGTGATAGAATGGTGGTGGTGGGGTTCATTTTGGTGATTGTTTGCAAAAATTCAAAATGTGGTTCATCTTCTCTTTGTTTCAATGTCTCCACTTGTCAATTCATTTCTGGTCAACCTGGTCAAAGTTAGCCATGGTGGTCAACATCAAAGTTGTTGACTTTGACATGGTCTTGGATGAGGTGTCAAGGGTTGACCAAGTTTTGTTTAAGAATAAAGAATTACAGGGGTGCAAAGTGGTGAAGATTTTATAAATGTGTCAAATGACCATTATCATATGTATGTTGAATTTGAATATTTCTTTGATTTGAATTTGGTTTCCTCAATGCATTTGTGTTTGTTTTTGATATATAAGAGTTTTAGAAGCAAGGGATCAAGCAATGATGGCCTTGTGTGATGGTTTGCATATTTGAGTAATGTTGTATGTGAGTGAGTATTGAGTTAATTGCTATTTCCTTGATTCTCCTCAAATTTGGGTTATGTGATCTTGTGTTAGGGTTTAAGCACATATGATCACTACTAAGCACTCATCATGGCAATTGCACAATAGAAGAATCACTCTTATGCATGAGTCTATATGTAGCACTATATGAATGAGAAAAGTTTTTGTTTGTTGTGAAAATTGAATAATTGAGATGTCCCTCTTCTTCATTTATTATTGTTGAAACTTGGGATGTTACAACGATTCTCGCCCAATCTTCAGATCTGGATGAAGCGATCGATGCTTTCGGCGAGAAAGCGAAGGATACCTGGACCGATGCGGAGAAGCGGAAAGACCGTAAGGCTTTATCGTTGATTCAACTCCATCTGTCCAATAATATTCTGCAGGAAGTGTTGCAGGAGAAAACCACCGCTGAGTTATGGGTCAAACTAGAGGAGATCTGTTTGTCCAAGGATCTCACGGGCAGATTGCACGTGAAGATGAAGCTATTCTCGCATAAGTTGCAAGAGGGAGGTTCGGTAATGAATCACCTATCTTCCTGGAAAGAGACTGTTTCTGATTTGCAGTCTATAGAAGTTAAGTATGAGGATGAGGATTTAGGTCTTCTTCTTTTATGGTCGCTGCCTAATTCTTTCAGTAATTTTCGTGACACCATATTATTGAGCCGCGACAAACTAACTCTCGCGGAAGTTTATGATGCTCTCCAACAAAAGGAGAAAATGAAATCTATGGTGCAGGCTGAAAGTTCGTCCTCCAAGGAGGAGGCATTAGAGGTCCGTGGCAGGCCTGAGCAGCGAGATAACTACTACCACAACAACAGAGATAAGAGCAAGGGCGACAGAGGTCGCTCAAAGTCCAAAGGACGTGACAAGTTCTGCAGGTATTGTAAGAAATCTAACCACAATATTGATGATTGTTGGAAGCTGCAGAACAAGGAGAAAAGGAACGGAACTTACCAACCGAAAAATAATGATGGTAATGGTAAGGCTGCCGTTGTCACCGGTAAGGGTGAGGCTGCTGTTGTTGCTGGTAATGATGGTAGTGATAGTTCTGATGGAGATTGCTTAGCTGTCTTGGCTGCATGTGTTTCACGTGATGATGAATGGATTCTTGATACTGCATGTTCGTTTCATATTTGTTGTAACAAAGATTGGTTCAGTTCTTATGAGTCTGTGCAGAGTGGAGATTTTGTGCGTGTGGGGAATGACAACCAGTGCAGCATTGTTGGCATTGGTTCTGTTCAGATCAAGACCCATGATGGGATGACACGCACGTTGACAGGAGTGAAACACATACCCTCCATGGCGAGGAATTTGATCTCTTTGAGTACCCTTGATTGTGACGGGTACAAGTACAAAGGTGGGAACAAACTTTTGAAGGTATCATCAGGTTCTCTCATTATTATGATTGGTGATATGAATTCTGCGAAATTATATGTCCTTAGAGGTAGCACTTTGCCTGGTATTGCTGCTGCTGTTAGTTCTGATGAATCTAGTAAGACTAACCTTTGGCATAAGCGTCTTGGACATATGAGTGAGCTTGGCATGGCAGAATTGACAAAGAGAGAGCTAATTGATGGCTGCGATTTAGGTAAGCTTGAGTTCTGTGAGCACTGCATCTTTGGTAAGCATAAAAGATTAAAATTTAATGCTTCCGTTCATACCACCAAAGGCATTTTAGATTATGTACACGCTGATGTTTGGGGTCCGTCCCGTAGAACTTCTAATGGTGGTGCTAATTACATGCTTACTATTATTGATGATTACTCAAGGAAAGTGTGGCCATATTTCCTGAAACATAAATCTGATGTTTTTAATGCTTTTAAGAAGTGGAAAGTTATGGTAGAAACCCAAACTGAAAAGAAGGTTAAGATACTCCGTACTGAAAATGGTATGGAATTTTTTCAAATGAATTTGATGATTTTTGCAGCAATGATGGGATGGTAAGACATCATACCATTCCGTACACCCCTCAACAGAATGGCGTGGCTGAACGCATGAACAGGACCATTATTTCGAGGGCTCGCTGCATGTTGTCTAATGCAAAGATGCATAGAAGTTTTTGGGCTGAAGCAGCCTCCACCGCATGTTATCTCATCAACAGATTACCTTCTGTTCCACTTGATAAGAAAAATCCAATTGAGGTATGGTCTGGTTCGCCTGCTGAGTATTCAGATTTGAGAGTTTTTGGTTGCACTGCTTACGCTCATGTTAATAATGGAAAGTTGGAGCCAAGGGCTGTTAAGTGCATCTTCCTTGGTTATGGTTCAGGAGTTAAGGCATATAGATTATGGAATCCTGAAACTAAGAAAATTGTGTTGAGCATGAATGTCGTTTTTAATGAGGCGGTTATGTTTAATGATAGTCTGTCTACTGATATTTCTGATGCTATTGATTCTCCTGATGTTTCTGATGATGAGCAGCACAGAATTGGCGTGCAGGTGGAGCATGAAAAGGAGAATGAAAATGTGGTTCCTGAAACCAACAATGATGATAATGATGTTCCACCTTCACCACCTTTTGTTCAGCGACAAGGACGGTCTATTGCTGCTGACCGCCCTAGGAGAAATATTGCACCTCCTACCCGATTAATTCAAGAATGTGATATTGTTGATTATGCTTTGAGTTGTGCTGAACAGGTGGAGCATGATATTGAACCAGCTACATATACTGAAGCCATTGCTTCGGTTGATAAAGAGAAGTGGGTAGGTGCGATGCAAGAAGAGATGCAATCGCTTGAGAAGAATGGCACATGGGATGTTGTGCACTTGCCTAAACAAAAGAAGGTTGTCCGTTGCAAGTGGATATTTAAAAGAAAGGAAGGTTTGTCTCCTAATGAGCCTCCACGGTTTAAGGCAAGGTTAGTAGCAAAAGGTTTCAGTCAAATTCCAGGTGTTGATTATAATGATGTTTTCTCCCCGGTTGTGAAGCATAGTTCTATTCGTGCTTTCTTTGGTATTGTTGCTATGCATGATCTTGAGCTTGAGCAGCTAGATGTAAAGACTGCTTTTCTGCATGGTGAGTTGGAGGAGGAGATATATATGGACCAACCTGAAGGTTATGTTGTGCCTGGTAAGGAGGATCTTGTTTGCAAATTAAAGAGGTCCCTTTATGGTCTGAAACAGTCGCCACGACAGTGGTATAAAAGGTTTGATTCATTTATGCTTACACATGGTTTTGAGAGATCTCAGTATGATAGTTGTGTGTATATCAAGTTTGTTAATGGATCACCTATTTATTTGCTGCTATATGTTGATGATATGTTGATTGCTGCCAAGAGCATGAATGAGATCACTATTTTAAAGAATCAATTAAGTAGTGAGTTTGAGATGAAGGATCTTGGTCCTGCTAAGAAAATACTAGGCATGAAAATTAAAAGGGACAGAAAGTCTAGTTTGTTGTTTCTTAGTCAGGAAAAGTACATTAAGAAAGTTCTTCATCGTTTTAATATGCATGATGCAAAGTCAGTTACTACTCCAATTGCTTCTCATTTCAAGTTGTCAGTTTTGCAATGTCCTAGCTCTGAAGATGATATTGAGAACATGTCTCGAGTTCCCTATTCTAGTGTTGTTGGTTCCTTGATGTATGCCATGGTTTGTTCACGTCCTGATCTGTCATATGCTATGAGTTTGGTCAGTCGATACATGGCTAATCCTGGTAAAGAACATTGGAAAGCTGTTCAGTGGATTTTCAGGTACCTTCGCGGCACATCAAAAGCTTGCTTGAGGTTTGGCAGGATTGGTGAGGGGCTCGCCGGATATGTGGATTCAGATTATGCTGGCGATTTGGATAAGAGAAGGTCCCTCACAGGTTATGTGTTTACTGTTGGTGGATGTGCTGTTAGCTGGAAGGCTACCTTGCAGGATGCTGTTGCACAATCTACTACTGAGGCTGAGTACATGGCTATTGCTGAGGCAGGTAAAGAGGCTGTTTGGTTGAAAGGTTTATATGCTGAGCTTTGTGGAGATAACTCTTGCATTAAGTTGTTCAGTGACAGTCAAAGTGCTATTTATCTTACTAAAGATCAGATGTTCCATGAGAGGACAAAGCACATTGATATTAAGTACCACGCAATCAGAGATGTGGTTGCAAAAGGTAAAGTGAAGGTATGCAAGATTAGTACTCATGATAATCCTGCTGATATGATGACTAAGCCTGTCCCTGTGTCCAAGTTTGAGCTTTGTTCAAGCTTGGTTGGTATAACTGTCTAGCCCAAGTGGCTATTGGCGCCAGCAAGTGTTTTCTTTGTTGATTCAGGTGATTGTTGAAGTTCATGCTACAAGGAATTTGTCTCAAGGTGGAGTTTGTTATATTGTGATCCAAATTCTAAGAAGAGGCTAACTTCTGACGAGCGGAGCGAGGTCCGTCGCCGATAGGCTTGGGCCGAACGATCGTTACCACCGTCTATATATTTTTCCCTGTAAGCCGCCGCTAGGGTTTTGTCGCATCATTGTACACCCACGGCGTTTGTAAACACCACCGAAATAGTGAAGTTTTGCTGGCTGGCGCCCGTGGTTTTTCCCTTGTGTGTTGCAAGGGTTTTCCACGTTAAAATCTCGTGTCCCCTGCAGTGTTTTTTACTTTTCGTTCTTCGTTTATTGTGCATCTCGATTATAACAGGCTCATCGCTAGCAGCGATGAGCCCGAGGACTGCCCAGGCTTGCACGCGACGTTCATTGCGTCATTGAACGACAAGGACGCCTGAAGGGGCAACCTTAACGCGGCGATTGCCATGTCCATCTGCGACGCTGGGATGCCGCTCGTCGACCTCACCAACGACGATGAAACTGGGCCCAGCGACGCGATGAGCGCAGCAAACAGGACGTCGTTGTCGACAACATGTACACGGCCATTGCCATTCCGGCCACTTCCAGGTCGCCCTGGTAGTCGGCCCTGCTGGTCTTGGAAATTACGACCGGGAGTTCCTCTGCCTTTACTCATCGGCGACTGGCACATGGAGCCATCCCATCTCAGCAGAATTTCTCTCTCAGGTTACCAGCATATCTGAACCTATGGTACGCCAGCAATCTCTCATGACCTTGGTTGGGGATTCTCTTTACTGGCTGGTTCACCCGACTACTTGGTGTTGCATCATCGAGTATGATTTCGTCAGGCACATCATCGAGTATGATTTCGTCTTCACCCTGATGCCGGCGGAGGATGGTGGGCCTGGCTTAATCCTTCTGTCAAACTTGCGCGCCCAAATGTGGAGGAGGGAGACTGATTCTGATGGTGCTCCAGTATGGGTGCCAGGAAGAACTATCGGACTGCGCAAGCTGAGATCCGGTGCCAGGAGACAGCCTCTCAGTATAGTTGGGTTTGCGAGGACAACAATGTGATGCTTGTATGGACAGCTACTGGTGTGTTCACGGTTGATATCCAGTCAACAAAGATTGAGAAACTATCTTATACTCCTACTCCGTAGCTCTGACTGGCAAGGCTATCCTAAGTACATTCAGCCTTTATCAGTGGGCGTAGAGCGAGGTGTAAACCCAAGTACATTTCGTGTATTGAGTTTTTTTTTCCGGACTATGGATGTGAAATGGTTATGTGCTTCTTTGTTATAACAAAAGTTGGGTGTAATGTTTAAACTTTTAAATAATGAAGTGTTCTTTATTGAAAAAACTATAAACTCAGGTACCTAATTAGAAATTTTGCAATCTTGCAACTCAATTCTCTTGTGACCAATCTCTCACCAAAGCTGACCCTCCCATCATTGTTGCCGTTTGAATTGTTGTAGTTAATCCGCTGACCTGTGGCCTCCCCAAATATGCGTAAAATATGTTGGAGATCCCAATCGAATGTTTTTTTTTCTAGTATTCGAGCTCTCCATTTGGCACACCTCCAATTCTTGGCTATTCTCTGAAGTCGATATGCCCGAGTGACGCTGAATAAACCTTTCTCATCGTTGTAGTGGAATTGTACGCCCGAAAGACAAACCTGTCGTTCTGTCAAGATATGGGCTTTCGTCGGCCAGAAAGAGCCATGAACAAAACCCTCGCTTAGTCCTACTTCCTCCGTTAGGTATTATAAGTTCATGAACCTTTTTAAATTACTAGACATTGTAAGGCCTCACTCATTTATTGCTTCCTCTCCACAATGCATGTTCTCCTTTTTCTCTCTTTTGTCACATGCATGTGAAACTATTGGTGCAGGCATTTACTAATGAGGTGAGTTATGGAGTTTCTTGGCCTTATCAAATTAGCCCTCGGATCTTTATAATCCCTAAAGGAGGGTCCTATTCAGCACCTTCAGTGTCGGGACACGACCAACGCTCACAGCGAGAGCGTGGTGGGACGAGCCCAACAACTCCGTCATTTTCTTCACCGATCATCTGCGCCACTCCACCTCGTCCCCGATATCTTCTTACTCGATGTCGCGCCTCCACCTCTCGCCTTCTTCCACGACCCCCGCCTCAATTGCTGGCCGCAACCCCTTTCTCCCACCACTCGCCCCGTCTCAGCCCCCCCGCCCTGCTCAGCCGCGGGTGCCTCCGTCCCCGACTTCCCTCTGAACACCTACATTATTTTCCGACACCGGCCACCCCACCCACACCTTAAGCCGTAAGCGCCGACCACCTTACCCGCATAACACCCCATAATCCCTAAGATTCCCCCCTCACCTCCACTTGCATCGTTGCGGCAAGCCGCTTTGTCTCCGACTACGATGAGAATGGCCCGTTCTACTTTCCATCCCTGTATTCTTCGGTGGCTGGCCACCCCTAAGCTCCTTTGTCTTCCTCTTCTCCGGTCGCCGGAACTGGTAATAGGCATGGCCCAATCGTTATAGCAGGGTATGCATCTGTGTGCTAGCAGACGTAATAGGCGTCAAATAGGGTTTGGCCCCATCGGTAGCCTACCATGTTCTAAAATAAGTAAAAAAGGTTTTGCTAGTTTCAGGTGAGAACTAAGTTCGCTCTCAGTTAAATCGTACACCATTAAATTTGCCTCGTGATTCGTGCTAGATATTAGTTGCAAATGAAATTTGATAACATTATCTAACCGAGTCGACTGAAAAATAGTCGTATAAAAATCACCTTCTAAGAAAATAAACGGCAACCTGCCATGAGGTGCGGGTGGGCTGTTTGGGCCGGGCTGCCCAGGCCCAGCTGGCCAGCTCATTCACATCCCAGGCTCACTCCACGCTCAGCTGCTCGCCGTCTCACTCTCACTCCACGCACCCAGCCCCCAAAGCCCCAGATCCCGGAACCCATGAGTGCGCCTCGCAGGCGCCGCGGCCGCACATCGCCGGCGGCGGTGCCCCCGCCGGATGACGACGACCTCCTCCGGGAGATCCTTCTCCGCCTCCCCACGCAGCCCTCCTCCCTCCTCCGTGCCTCTCTCGTCTGCAAGCGCTGGCTCGGCCTCGTCAAAGACCCCCGCTTCCTCCGCCGCTTCCGCGCACACCACGGCAAGCCCCCTCTCCTTGGTTTCTTCATCGACGACTACGAGGACAACCATCCCTTTGTTCCCACCCTAAAGCCGCCAGATCGCATCAGCGCCGACCGCTTCACCTCCCCAATCGAACAGGGCGACCACCATTTCGACTTACTCGACTGCCGCCACGGCCTCGTCCTTCTCGTCAACGAAGAGCGGCGTCAATTACTGATCTGGGATCCCGTCACCGATGAACAGTGCCGCGTGTCGATTCCCCCATTACATAGCAACAATGGCGAGAAGATGTCAGTATACAAAGGGATGGTACGTTGCGTCAACAGAGACCAAGGCCACGTACACGGCCATTGCCATTCAGGCCCCTTCCAGGTCGCCCTGGTTGTTGGCCCTGGTGGACGTTACTACAGGGAGTTCGCCTGCGTTTACTCATCGGCGACCGGCACATGGAGTCATCCCGTCTCAACAGAATTTCCCTCTCAACTTACCAGCACATCTGAACATATGAAACGCCAGCAGTCTCTTATGACATTGGTTGGGGATTGTCTTTACTGGTTGGCTCATCTGATTTATTCGTGTTGCATCATTGAGTATGATTTCGTCAGGCACAGCCTAGCTGTCATAAAGCTGCCTCCAGATGTGAATGCCCACAGTGATTGCATCTTCACCCTGATGCCAGCCGAGGATGGTGGGCTTGGCTTGATCATTGTGTCAAAATTCCGTGCCCAATTATGGAAAAGGGAGGCTGGTCGTGATGGTGCTGCTATATGGGTCCCAGGAAGAATTATCAAACTGGGCAAGCTAAGATCCCCTGCCAGGAGACAGCCTCTCTATATAGTTGGGTTTGCCGACGACAACAATGTGATGCTGGTATGGACAGCTAGCGGTGTCTTCATGGTTGATATCCAGTCTACGAAGATTGAGAAGCTATGTAATAACTCTGACCAGCAAGTCTTTCCTCAGCTCTTTTATCCACTTGCAAGTTTCTATGGTGCAGGTAATAGCATGTCTTTACAATAGTTATACTTTGCAGTGCTCCATATATTTCCAATAATTGATTATTGAAGTGCCTATCATAATCCTTCAGTGTGGCACCTACCCATATGGATATCAACCCTGTTCTTTTGCTGCTGGATAATTTGTTATAAGAATAATAGAACTAAATGCTATTGTTTGTTGTCTATTGGCTTTATATGCAAATTATGTCATGGCAGTATTCATGTGTGCATCGCTGTGATACAAATGGTTTAAGAATAATAACAGAACTAAATGATGTTGTTGCCTTTATATGCAAATTGGGCCATGTTCGTATTCATGTGTGAATGGTTGTAGTGCAGATTTTTCAGTATCCTATGCATACGTGTAAGAAAACTACCGCAAAAATTAAGCATGCACTAATTCAAATGATAAACGAGCAAGTCAATTAGCATGTTTCGATTTTGGATTCTGAAGCCCAGTTACATTCTTGAACCAGTAGAGCTATATGTACGAATCTTGATATTACTCTTGAATCACAAATGATAATAGCTGACCTGATTTTTTTCTTTGTCACTTGTTGAAGGGCCCTGCTGCAAGTGTCTATGTACAAGAGAAAAGATAAATGGATTTTTTTTCTTTTAGCAGGCTAAACTTATTAAACATTACCCATGAATACATATCCCTTTGTTTCTAGATTTATTAGTCCGTGCAGAAAGACCGTAGACAATATCTTACTATTGTTATAGCTAAATGCTTATTTATGATGTAAGTTACTTATGTACTCTTTCCAGAAATCATTTTTGCATTTTACAGCTGATTGTTTTGTGTGCGTATTTCTAGTACTGCATATGAAAGTTTAGTTGTTTTGCTCAAAGTTATGGATGTGGTTGACCGCGTACCTGTTTCCTTTTGTTCTCCATTTCCTCAGTTTTTATTCACTGCTTGACTTGTATTCTTGTAGGCAAAAGCACCGCTGGTAGAAATGATGGAGATGAAATGTAGCAAGATACACCAACCAATTCTGGTTAGATGTGCTAACATGCTGTACTAGTTTAACAGCTAATGATGTCTTCCGAATTTTTGTTTGATAAAATTGGACTGTTTGATATCTTGTGCAAGTGCTTTGTACCCACTTTACCATTTCTCAAATGTCAAATTTCCTAGAATACTCCACATTTATCTTAGCAAACCTTTATTCAGTTGTTGTTTGCTTCCGATCATGACTTCTATTGTTGGCAGTTGTACTCTATACAAGGCCCTTCTTTCTGTTCTTTGCCCAGCAGCTCTCAGCTTTCCTCTGCTCATGGTCTGCCTAGTCTCCTGGATGTTCTATTTTGCATGACATCTCCTCAACCCGTCCGCCTTAGTGATGTCTATCTCGTGTCTAACCATCCAGACAATCACATTTTGTTAACCATTTTTACACAGTACTTGGAAGAGCATATATAGCTTGCGATTACTGTAGTTTATGGATAATTTTCTAGTGCTATATGGTTCTGTTGAATTGTTATCTCATCGTATATTCCTTTGTCAATCTATATTGCATCTGTTCCTGGCGATTAGTGAATTAGTACGATTTCCATTAGCTCTCTTGACTCTTGGAAGAAGTACTTGGAAGATCATATATAGCTTGCGATTACTGTAGTTTATGAATAATTTTCTAGTGCTATGTGGTTCTGTTGAATTGTTATCTCAGCGTATATTCCTTTGTCAATCTATATTGCATCTGTTGCTGACGATTAGTGAATTAGTACGATTTCCATTAGCTCTCTTAACTCTTGTAGACTTTTTCTGTTCTAAATACAAATTGGATGTAGATCACTTTGTTAGAGATGTATAGGCCCCTTTTCTTGTATATCCCCAGCGTATGAGGGGTTTCCTGCACATTGTAACACATGTACGTGTACTGGCCTTTAGCTCTATGTGTATGTTGCCCATTCACAACATGGTATCAGAGCTTAGGTTTAGCTTCCTTTGCACGTAGCAACTCCATGCGTTTTTCTTCGTCGCCGCCGTCGATCTCTCCGGCGACTGTCGTCCTCCGGCCTGCCCCACCCCTGGCCGCCTTGTCTTCCGGCCGGCCCGACCTATGCCTTGGCCGCCCCTTGTCGTGCTCGGCTGGCCCGACCTCTGCCTCGACCGCCCCTTGCCGCGCTCAGCTGGCCCGACCTCTGCCTCGGTCGCCCCTTGCCGCGCCCGGCCGGCGCCGCCTTTGCTCCGGCGCGGCCCACCTTGTCCCCGGTCGACACCGCTTCCGGCCGGCCCGCAATCTTCGGCCACCAACTACTCCAGCATGCCCCGGCCGGCGCCGCCTCCGGCCGCCCCTTGCCTCGGCATGTGTCCAACCAGCTCGAGCGTGGTTCTTCTGCTCGGGCCGATCCAGATCTAGTCTGGGAGTTGACAAAAAAAATCTTTGATGGCGTCCTTCTCATCTGGCTATGTCAATATTCCTCGGTGCCCAGTGATCTTTGATGGTACCAACTATGGAGAGTTTGTTGCTTTTATGCACATCCATATGCGTGGTCTTCGACTGTGGGGTGTTCTTACCAGCGAGGTCTCCTGTCCGCCGCACCCCACTACCTCCTACCCCGCCGCCTGTGCCATAGGCCCTTGCTGATGATGCTACCTAGGCTGCTCAGGATGCAGCAAAGTTGCCGAGGCCGCTGCTTATGAGGCGTATGAGCAACAAGTACTTGCTTATTCAGAGGTTCTTGGTACCTACCGTGATAGTCTGGCCGCTTTTACTCAGTGGTGTGATGAGGATGCTAGGGCTGCTGGCGTTCTCTCTCAGAGTGTGCAGCAACTGTTTGCTTCTAAGTTTATGGGTATTGCTACTGTCGGTGAGGTGTGGTCTCACCTTCGTCAGCGCTATCAGCCTTCTGGGATTCTATGTGTTTATCTGTGTTGCGTCATGAGCACGATCTTCAGCAGGGTGACTCTATTCTTGATGAGTTCTACACCCCAGAGTGCGGCGATTTGGTGCCAGCTTGACTCCCTCCGCAGTGTTGTCTGTGGTACTTACTTGCCAGTGTTGCCGGACCATGTGTTCAGATGTGGACTTTCAGGGATCCATGAGTTTCTGTCTCGGCTTCATCCAGAGTTTGAGCCTCGCCCTGCCCAGAGTTTGAGTTTGTATCTCAGAGATGTTGACTGAGCTCCGTGCTGAGGAGACTCATCTGCGTGGTGCTGGTCTGCTCGGGATCCCCTCTGTTCTTGCTGCTCGAGCTCTTGCTTGCTCCCACCGCTCTTGCCCACGCCACCTGGTCGTGGAGGTTGTCCTTTCCGTGGTGGCGGGCACCCTCGCTCTGGTCCGCCGTGTGGATATTGCCACAAGCATGGACACCCCGAGACTGATTGCTTCAAGAAGCAGCTGCACTTGCGCAATGGCACGCTCACCACCTCTACTGCTCCTCGTGCTTCCTCTTCAGTGCCCTCCACCACCGACTTTACCGAGTAGGACATTCCGAGGCTTCAACGCCTCCTTGCCTCCTCTGTTCTTCTTCGACGGGCACTGCTGCCTCTAGTACTTCTACACAGTGGTTGGTACTTCTACACTTCGTCGGTTCTTGATTTTGGAGCTTCTTTTCACATGTCCCCTGATTCTTCTGCTCTCTCTTCTCTTTGACCTCTTTCTCTTCCTATTAATGTTCTTACTGCTGACGGCACTTACTTCTCTTCCTGTTGCTAGTCGTGACACTTTTTCTACTTCCTCCTTTTCCGTTCCAGCTGTTTCTCATGTTCTCCGTCTTACCATGAACTTGTTTTCCGCTGCTCAACTCATTGATTCTGGTTGTCGGGTCATTCTTGATGTTGATTCTTGTTCTGTTCAGGATACTCACACTCAGGCTCTGGTTGGGGTTGGCCCTCGGTGTCGTGACTCCCAAGGCCTTTGGGAGCTTGACTGGCTTCATGTTCCTTCTGCTACCACTCCACCAGTGCTTGTTGCTTCCACTCCTGCCTCCTTTCAATAGTGGCATCATCGTTTTGGTCACCTTTGTGGTTCTCGCTTGTCGTCTTTACTTCGTCGAGGTCTTCTAGGGCCTGTCTCAGGAGATGTCTCGCTTCAGGGTTGCCAGGGTTGTAGGCTTGGCATCAGTTACCTTATCCTACTAGCAAGTTTGTATCTCAGCGTCCCTTTGACTTGGTCCATTCTGATGTATGGGGACCGTCTCCCTTCGCTTAGGGGCCCATCGCTACTATGTTATTTTTATTGATGACTTTTCTCGCCACACCTGGATTTATTTTATGACTTCCCGCAGCGAGGTCCTCTCGATATATAAGCGTGGTCCATACTCAGTTTTCCACGCCTATTCTTGTGTTTCGAGCTGACTCCGCTGGCGAGTATAAGTATATCTCCCAGCTGTTGCGTGGTTTTCTTGCTGAGCGCAAACATCGCCACCTGCTTAAGACAGCGCGTGCGAGGTGTCATTCACTGTGCAGTCCATTTTTTGAATCATAAGAAATGTTTTACAATTGACCGTATGATCCAAATGGCCTGCTCATCACACCATAAATAGTGCTCAATGTTCTATGTTTTGACACTTTGCGAAGTAATAAACTGGAATCCTATACTTTTTAGTTGCTACTCTTGAGAACATGCCAAAAATATAAATAGAAGGTACTCAGGTACAATAAACTATTTTTCCATTGTCTATTTGTAGTGCTGGCTTTGTCAAACAGTTGTGAAGGTTTTCCAACTTGGAAGATCAGCTATAATCTTAGTTTACTCTTTTTTTTTCCTTCTCCTTGTTTTGGTTTTCTTTTGTTGCTATTAGGTTTCATATCTAGCCTACCCCAACTTGCTTGGAAAAGAGGCTTTGTTGTTGTAGCTATTACTGTCACAATGCTGATGCTAATGTTCACTGCCTGAACTAGACATAAATTGTCAGCCATAACTTTTTTCATAAGTGGATGATGGAAAGAAGATGATTTGACCGATGAGTTTATATTTTTCGCAGGCACTGAATTTCCAAAATCTTCTTTGGGTTGCTATGATGCAGAAAGGGCCTCTCTGGTGAAGGATCTACATTTTGTGTTGTGGCATGTCATGTGGTTCATATGGAACTAGACCCATCCATATAGTGTGCAGTAGCATGTAGTAGTCAACTACAGATTGCAATTGTTGGAATCGTCGTTTCTAACTTGTGGTGTTATATCTGTGATTCCATGTGGAACTCGTTCGAAATGAACTTGTTAGATTAAGGTGTTACTGTTGGCTCTTGAAATTGACTTGTGCTCCTTTTCTGTTTTGTGCAATTGATTTGTTACTAGTGGTAAAGGTGCCTGACACGAGTCCCAGTCAATTATTACTATGTAATTTCGATCTCAGTTTTCTGTTTTTGCGTGTGTGTGGTTGTGGAAGAACAAAATGCTAGCAACTATGGGCCACCGGGTTGCCCCTTTTCAAGCGAAAATGCCTTTGGTGGACAGACATAAGTGCTTTCTTGACGGTGAAGTTCTTGAGAGCATTTTTTTGCCCCACTAAACAGACCGTTGCTGGAAGTGGTGGCCCTGTTTAGCAGCGTCTTGGGCCTCAGGACGGATTTTGCTTAGGGCGTGATTGATACCAGGTCTCTAGCAAATGTTAAATTTACTATTTTTCTAGGAAATGCCACCACGGCAAGTTTATTGATTCATAGACATGTTTACACCATCAGCTAGCAGGCGGACAAAGATTTGGTGTGTTCTCTTTTTTTAAAATAATTCAAAAATCATATTTTTGAGTTTCAATTTTTTCTGAAAAAAAATCTTCATATAGCCAATAATGTATCCCACAAACGTGTAAAATATCAATTTCAAATAATTTATAATTTAAGCTACACAAAAATAACAAAAGTGCAGTAGTCATTTTTAAATCTCCAATTTTTTTTATCAAATTTATTATTTTTGTCTAGCACAAAATAAAAAAAAAATTGGGTTGAGATTTTGCATGATTGTGAGATGTATCATTGACAATCTCCAAAATTAATTTCAGATTTTTCGTCAACTTATAAATATATTTTATAATTTTTTTAAAATAACGAGAGCACCGGAGCTTAGGAGCTAAAAGCACTTTTCGCTAGCAGGCCTACTATAAAATCACGCGGATCGTGATGCTAAACTACAGACTGAGGTACCTCCTCCGCTCTACTAGCTAGACAGTGGGCTACACGGTTGCTTTCCCTAGGGCTATAAATAAAAAGACATGAGCAAACTCTCAAGATAGAAAAGCACATTCATAAATCGCAGAAGCAGGTCCGATTGAGTTTCCCGATTCTTTCACTACCTCAATGACTTCAATGCAGCCCGTCGATGACTTCCATGTAGCCGCTATTCACTTCAATCTTGGTGCACCCGATTTGGCCTGCCAGCAGGAGCATCACGCAACACTCTGGCTTCTGCCGTCGCTGCATCACCTACGCGGTATCCCAGTGGAGCTGCGTGCTATGAATGTTCCATGATCATCATAGACTCTTGAGAAAGACTCCGCCGAAAGCGCAACATCCACATTTAGTTTAACATAACCATCTCTTGGTTTCACCCACCCCTCCTTTCTCACTCTTGCATTTTTCTTCATAGCTCTGTCAAAGTTTAGTGTTAAGGACTAAATAGCCTGTGAGGATCTTGCTGGCCTCTGAACGTGCTCCTCATGGACACATTTTCTTCTCTCCCACCACATATACTAGCACGTCATTGTCACAAGCTCCTTCAGTCCTATACCATTCAAATTCACCTGTGTCTCATTACTCCGTCTCATGATCACCTCAAAAATGCCAGAACCTGCCAGGTCTTCAGTAACCACCTCCTGTGTCAGACTCGAGAGTCCAAGATTTTCCCATATTTCAATTAATTTGGGCATTTGAAGAAGGCATGTAGAGTGTCTTCACAATGAACTGCACATATGGGATATAGGCTGCTCGTAATAATATGCCGATTTGCCAGCAGCCCCTTACATGCCAAAGTACCATGTAGTAGCCTCCAAGAGAAAATTTTGACCTTAGGGCATCTCCAGCGGCCCGACGCAACCGGAGCGTCCGTTTGTGTCCGTCGTGACCGAAAATACGTCTGACACCACCTCCAGCGGCGCGACGCAAAGTGACCGGATCGTCCGCGGAGACGCAAACCTGACCCAAATATGCGCCAGGTTTGCGTCTCTGCGGACGCTGCGCGGACGCGCAAAGTGTCCGCTCGGTCCTCGCACGGGCCCACCTGGCAGCGGCACAACTACTTCGTCTTCCGCGACATTACTTTCGGGCGGCGCGCTGCAGCCTTTGCAAGGCCGCGTTAATGGCGCGCCTCGGCTTCCGCGAGGGTGCACAGCTAGTAGGCGTTGCAGTGACAGGCCATTGAAGGCGAGATGGCGTCCGAGCCTCTTAAAGGGACGCTGCCAGCGCCCAGTTCCCCGACCAAATCATTGTCAAATCCCACACTATCCACCCTACCGACGCCATGGGGAAGAAATGCTAGCCGTTCCGCAAGACGAATAACTGATGGGATTCGTAGCATAGAAAACAAAAAATTTCCTACCGCAAGAATGAAACACAAGCAAAGATCTAATCTAGTAGACGGTAGCAACGAGGAGATGATGAGACTAACCCTCGAAGATTCGCAAAACTTAACGAGATTAGATCTCGGGGTGGATGTAGTCGATCACTTGCCGCTTGCAAAAGCGCGTAGAAGATCTTGATCTTGACGGTGCCACAATCGGGCAGCAGCTCCGTACTCGGTCACACGTTCGGTGTTGATGAAGACGACGTCCTCCTCTCCGTTCCAGCGGGCAGCGGAAGTAGTAGATCATCCTCGGAATCCCGGCAGCACGACGGCGTGGTGGCGGTGGTGGTGGAGATCTCCGGCAGGGCTTCGCTATGCGCTGCGGGAGAGATGTGTGGGGGAGGGGGCCGGCTAGGGTTTGGGGAGAGGAGGCTAGGGCGCCGGCCACTTGGGGGCTGCGGCCTAGGAGGCTTGGTGTGGCCGGCCCCTCCCCTTGGCTCCTCATTATATAGGTGGAAGTGCCCAAGAGTTGTAGTCCAAGTCTTCGAATAAGACCCCAACAACAAATCCTCCCAAAAGTGGGAAACCTACTAAAGGGGGGAGTCCTACTCAAGGTGGGACTCCCACCTTTCCTTTAGGTGGGTTGGCCGGCCACCTATGGTGGAGTCCACCTGGGACTCCACCCCTTAGGGTTGGCCGGCCTACCATGTGGAGTCCCTCCGGGACTCCACCTTCCATAGTGTGTTTCTTCCAGACTTTTCTAGAACCTTCTAGAACCTTCCATAAATGCACCAGATCATTTCCAAACTTGGAATATGACTTCCTATATACGAATCTTATTCTCCGGACCATTCCGGAACTCCTCGTGATGTCCTGGATCCCATCCGAGACTCCGAACAAAACTTCGAACTCCATTCCAAATTCCATATCTACTCAAACGACATCAAACCTTAAGTGTGTCACCCTACGGTTCGCGAACTATGCATACATGGTTGAGACTTCTCTTCGACCAATAACCAATAGCGGGATCTGGAGATCCATAATGGCTCCCACATATTCAACGATGACTTAGTGATCGATTGAACCATTTACATACGATACCGATTCCCTTTGTCACGCGATATTTTACTTGTCCGAGGTTTGATCATCGGTATCTCGATACCTTCAACCTCGTCTCCTGACAAGTACTCTTTACTCGTACCGTGGTATGTGGTCTCTTATGAACCATTCATATGCTTGCAAGCCATTTAGACGACATTCCACCGAGAGGGCCCAGAGTATATCTATCCGTCATCGGGATGGACAAATCCCACTGTTGATCCATATGCATCAACTCATACTTTCCGGATACCCAATCCCACCTTTATAACCACCCGTTTACGCAGTGGCGTTTGATGTAATCAAAGTACCCTTCCGGCATAAGTGATTTACATGATCTCATGGTCGAAAGGACTTGGTAACTATGTATAGAAAGCTTATAGCAAATGAACTTAATGACGTGATCTTATGCTACGCTTAATTGGGTGTGTCCATTACATCATTCACATAATGATATAACATTGTTATTAATAACATCCAATGTTCATGATCACGAAACAATGATCATCTATTAATCAACAAGCTAGTTATACAAGAGGCTTCACTAGGGACTTCTTGTTGTTTACATAACACACATGTATCAATGTTTCGGTTAATACAATTATAGCATGGTATATAAACATTTATCATAAACACAAAGATATATAATAACCAATTTATTATTGCCTCTTGGGCATATCTCCAACAATCTCCCACTTGCACTAGAGTCAATAATCTAGATTACATTGTAAGGTACCTAACACCCATGGCTTTCTGGTGTTGGTAATGCTTTGCCCTTGGGAAAGCTTTAGTCAATGGATCTGCTACATTCAGATCAGTGTGTACTTTGCAAATCTTTACTTCTCCATCTTCGATGTACTCGCGAATCGAATGAAAACGCAGCTTGATATGCTTTAGCTTCTTGTGTGACCTTGGTTCTTGTGCATTGGCGATGACACCCATGTTGTCACAATAAATGACTAGTGGGTCCAATGCACTAGGAACCACACCGAGCTCAACAATGAACCTCTTCATCCATACCGCTTCCGATGAAGCCTCCGAAGCCGCTATGTATTCCGATTCTGTTGAAGACTTCGCCACCGTGCACTGCTTGGAGCTGCACCAGCTTACTGCAGCACCATTCAATATAACACGTACCCAGACTGAGACTTAGAGTCATTAGGATCAGTGTTCCAACTTGCATCGGTGTAACTGGTTACAACGAGCTCTTGGTCACCGTCATAACAAAGAAACATATTCTTAGTTCTTTTCAAGTACTTCAGGATATTCTTGACCGCTGTCCAGTGTTCCATTCCTGGATCACTTTGATATCTGCTAGTCAAACTAACAACATGTGCTATATCCGGTCTAGTACACATCATGGCATACATTATAGAGCCTACTGCTGAGGCATAGGGGATTTGATTCATCCTCTCTCTTTCTTCTGCCGTAGCCGGACCTTGAGTCTTACTCAAGACCTTACCTGGCAACATCGGTAAGAATCCTTTCTTACTTTCATCCATTCTAAACTTCTTTAGAATCTTGTCCAGGTATGTACTCTGTGAAAGCCCTATTAGGCGTCTTGATATATCTCTATAAATCTTGATGCCTAAAATGTACGCTGCTTCACCAAGGTCCTTCATTGAAAAACACTTATTCAAATAACCTTTTACACTGCTTAATAGTTCTATATCATTCCCAATCAATAATATGTCATCTACATATAATATCAGGAATGCTACAGAGCTCCCACTCACTTTCTTGTAAATACAGGCCTCTCCATGGCACTGTATAAACCCAAAGTCTTTGATCACCTTATCAAAGCGTCGGTTCCAACTTCTGGATGCTTGCTTCAGTCCATAAATGGAATGCTAAAGTTTGCATACCATGTCAGCATTTTTAGGATCGACAAAACCTTTGGGTTGTACCATATACAACTCTTCCTCAATGTCACCATTAAGGAACGCCGTTTTGACATCCATCTGCCAAATCTCATAATCGAAAAATGCAGCTATTGCTAACAAAATCCTCACAGATTTTAGCTTCGCTACAGATGAGAAAGTCTCATCGTAGTCAACACCTTGAATTTGTCGGAAACCCTTTGCGACAAGTCGAGCTTTATAGACAGTAATATTACCATCAGCATTTGTTTTTCTCTTGAAGATCCATTTATTCTCAACAGCCTTGCGGCTATCAGGTAGATCTACCAAAGTCCATACTTTGTTATCACACATGGATCCCATTTCGGATTTCATGGCTTCTTGCCATTTGTTGGAATCTAGGCTCATCATCGCTTCTTCATACGTCGCAGGGTCCTCATCATTGTTGTCCACAATCATGAGATTTATACAAGGATCATACCAATCAGGAGTGGTACGTTCCCTTCTCGACCTGCGAGGTTCAGTAGCTACTTCGCTCGAAGTTTCATGATCATTATCATTAGCTTCCTCTGTCACCGGTGCAGGCGGCACAGGAACATCTTCCGGTACTGCGCTACTCTGATCAACGAGAGAAGGTTCAGTAACCTCGTCGAGTTCTACTTTTCTTCCAGTCACTTCTTTAGTGAGAAACTCTTTCTCAAGAAAGGTTCCGTTCTTAGCAAAAAGATTTTGCCTTCGGATCTGTGATAGAAAGTATACCCTATAGTTTCCTTAGGGTATCCTATGAAGACGCATTTCTCCGCTTTGGGTTCTAGCTTATCCGGTTGTAACTTTTTTACATAGGCTTCGCAACCCCAAACTTTAAGGAACGACAACTTAGGTTTCTTATTAAGCCACAATTCATACGGTGTCGTTGCAACGGATTTCGATGGTGCCCTATTTAAAGTGAATGCTGCTGTCTCTAACGCATAACCCCAAAACGATAATGGCAAATCAGTAAGAGACATCATAGAACGAACCATATCTAAGAGAGTTCGATTACGACGTTCGGACACACCATTGCGCTGTGGTGTTCCCGGCGGTATCAACTGTGAAAGTATTTCGCATTTCTTTAAATGCATGCCAAACTCATAACTCAGATATTCGCCTCTGCAATCAGAACGCAGAAACTTGATCTTCTGGTTACGTTGATTTTCTACTTCACTTTGGAATTCCTTAAACTTCTAGAAAGTTTCGGATTTATGTTTCATGAAATAGATATACCCATATCTACTCAGATCATCTGTGAAGGTTAGAACATAACGATAACCACCGCGCGAGGCTACACTCATTGGTCCACACACATCGGTATGTATGATTTCCAATAAGTCTGTAGCTCGCTCCATAATACCAGAGAATGGAGTCTTAGTCATTTTTCCCATTAGACATGCTTCGCATCTGTCAAGTGACTCAAAGTCAAGTGACTCAAGTAATCCATCGGAATGGAGTTTCTTCATTCGTTTCACTCCAATATGACCAAGACGACAGTGCCACATATAAGTAGAATTATCATTCAATTTAATTCGCTTAGCATCAATGTTATGAACATGTGTATCGCTACTATCGAGACTTAATAGAAATAAACCATTCTTCTCAGGCGCATGACCATAAAAGATATTATTCATAAAAATAGAACAACCATTATTCTCAGACTTGAATGAATAATCGTCTTGCATTAAACACGATCCAGATATAATGTTCATGCTCAACGCAGGCACCAAATAACAATTATTGAGGTCTAAAACTAATCCCGATGGTAGATGTAGAGGGAGCGTGCCGACAGCGATCACATCGACCTTGGATCCATTTCCAACGCACATCGTCACTTCATCCCTTGCTAGGCTTCGTTTATTCCGTAGTTCCTATTTCGAGTTACAAATGTGAGCAACCGAACCAGTATCAAATACCCAGGCACTAGTACGAGAACCAGTGAGATAAACATCTATAACATGTATATCAGATATACCTTTCTTCTTCTTGACAAGGCCGCTCTTCAGATCAGCCAAGTACTTGGGGCAATTCCGCTTCCAGTGACCCTTCCCATTGCAGTAATAGCAGTCAGTATCAGGTTTAGGGCCACCCTTAGGCTTCTCAGGAGGCGCGGCAGCTTTCTTGCCGCCCTTCTTGAGGTCCTTCTTAGGTTTACCCCGCTTCTTGAACTTGGTGGTCTTATTGACCATCAATACTTGGTGCTCTTTCTGTATCTCAACCTCAGCAGATTTCAGCATGGAGAAGAGTTCAGGTAACTCCTTGTTCATGTTCTGCATATTGTAGTTCATCACGAAGTTCTTGTAACTTGGTGGCAGTGATTGGAGAACACGATGAATACCCAGCTGGTTAGGGATCACAATCCCCAAGTCACTGAGCTTCCTCGCGTGTCCGGACATAGCGAACACGTGCTCACTAACGGAGCTGCCCTCTTCCATCATGCAGCCAAAGAACTGCTTCGAGGCCTCATAGCTCTCCACGGCCGCATGAGTTTCAAAGATAACTTTGAGCTCACGCATCATATCACAAGGGTCGTGGTGCTCAAAACGCTTTTGGAGCTCTGCCTCTAGGCTGCATAGGATGGCACACTGAACTTGAGAGTACACTTTAGCCCGAGTCTCGAAAACATTCTTTTCTTTCTCGGATACTGCAGGAGGTGGTGGGGAACCTAGCGGTGCATCAAGCACATATTGCAGATTTCCGCCATTGAGGAAGATCCTCACATGACGGAACCAGTCGGTGAAGTTGCTACCATTGCTTTTAAGCTTTTCTTTCTCTAGGAACTGGTTAAAATTGATTGATGGGGACGCCATGATCTATAACATATATTTGCAATAGTTTAGACTAAGTTTATGACAAATTGAGTTCAAATTTTAATTTAACAAAATTAAAACTAGGTGAACTCCCACTCAAAACAATATCCCTCGTATTGTCTTAGTGATCACACGAACCAAATCGACCACACCAAGTCCGATCATCACGAACAAGATGTAATTTCAATGGCGAACACCCAAGTGTTCATCATATCAATCATATGACTCATGCTCTATCTTTCGGTATCCCGTGTTCCGAGACCATGTCTGTACATGCTAGGCTCGTCAAGGCAACCTTAGTACCCGCGTGTACAAAACTGGCTTGTACCCGGTGTATGCACATGTAGAATCTATCACACCCGATCATCACGAGATGCTTCGAAACGACAAGTCTTAGCAACGGTGCATACTAAGGATGAAAACTTTATTATCTTGATATTTAGTGAGAGGGATCATCTTATAATGCTACCGTCGCGATCTAAGCAAAATAAGATGCATAAAAGGATTAACATCACATGCAATTCATATGTGATATGATATGGCCCTTTTGTCTTTGCGCCTTTGATCTTCATCTCCAAAGCACGGACATGATCCTCCATCATCAACGGGCATGATCTCCATCATCGTCGGCGTAGCACCAAGGTCAATGGCGCCGTCTTCATGTTTGTCCTCCATGTAGCAACTATTACAACCACTTTGAAATACTACTCAACATGAAATTTAAAGACAACCATAAGGATCCTGCCGGTTCCCACAATACAATAATGATCATCCCATACATATTCATCATCACATTATGGCCATATCACATCACCAAACTCTGCAAAAACAAGTTAGACGGTTCTAATTTGGTTTGCATATTTTACGTGGTTTAGGGTTTTCGCATAAGATCCAATCTACCTACGAACATGAACCACAACGGTGATACTAGTGTTGTCAATAGAAAGAGTAAATTGGATCTTTACTATAGTAGGAGAGACAGACACCCGCAAAGCCACTTATGCAATACAAGTTGCATGTCGAGCGTGGAGCAAATCTCATGAACGCGGTCATGTAAAGTTAGCCCGACCCGCTTCATCCCACTATTCCACAAAGATGCAAAGTACTCGAACTAAAGACAACAAAGCATCAACGCCCAATAACAATTGTGTTCTACTCGTGCAACCAATCTATGCATAGACACGGCTCTGATACCACTGATGGGATTCATAGCATAGAAAACAAAAAATTTCCTACCGCAAGAACGAAACACAAGCCAATATCTAATCTAGTAGATGGTAGCAATGAGGAGATGATGAGACTAACCCTCGAAGATTCGCAAAGCTTAACGATATTAGATCTCGGGGTGGATGTAGTCGATCACTTGCCGCTTGCAAAAGCGCGTAGAAGATCTTGATCGGTGCCACAATCGGGCAGCACCTCCGTACTCGGTCACACGTTCGGTGTTGATGAAGACGACGTCCTCCTCCGTTCCAGCGGGCAGCGGAAGTAGTAGATCCTCCTCGGAATCCCGGCAGCACGACGGCGTGGTGGCGGTGGTGGAGATCTCCGGCAGGGCTTCGCTATGCGCTGCGGGAGAGATGTGTGGAGGAGGGGGGCGGCTAGGGTTTGGGGAGAGGGGGAGGGCGCCGGCCACTTGGGGGCTGCGGCCTAGGAGGCTTGGTGTGGCCGTCCCCTCCCCTTGGCTCCTCATTATATAGGTGGAAATGCCCAAGAGTTGTAGTCCAAGTCTTCGAATAAGACCCCAACAACAAATCCTCCCAAAAGTGGGAAACCTACTAAAGGGGGAGTCCTACTCAAGGTGGGACTCCCACCTTTCCTTTAGGTGGGTTGGCCGGTCACCTATGGTGGAGTCCACCTGGGACTCCACCCCTTAGGGTTGGCCGGCCTAGCATGTGGAGTCCCTCCTTCCATAGTGCGTTTCTTCCGGACTTTTCTAGAACCTTCCATAAATGCACCGGATCATTTCCAAACTTGGAATATGACTTCCTATATATGAATCTTATTCTCCGGACCATTCCGGAACTCCTCGTGATGTCCTGGATCCCATCCGAGACTCCGAACAAAACTTTGAACTCCATTCCAAATTTCATATCTACTCAAACGACATAAACCTTAAGTGTGTCACCCTACGGTTCGCGAACTATGCAGACATGGTTGAGACTTCTCTCCGACCAATAACCAATAGCGGGATCTGGAGATCCATAATGGCTCCCACATATTCAACGATGACTTAGTGATCGATTGAACCATTTACATACGATACCGATTCCCTTTGTCACGCGATATTTTACTTGTCCGAGGTTTGATCATCGGTATCTCGATACCTTGTTCAACCTCGTCTCCTGACAAGTACTCTTTACTCGTACCGTGGTATGTGGTCTCTTATGAACCATTCATATGCTTGCAAGCCATTTAGACGAAATTCCACCGAGAGGGTCCAGAGTATATCTATCCGTCATCCGGATGGACAAATCCCACTGTTGATTCATATGCCTCAACTCATACTTTCCGGATACCTAATCCCACCTTTATAACCACCCATTTACGCAGTGGCGTTTGATGTAATCAAAGTACCCTTCCGGCATAAGTGATTTACATGATCTCATGGTCGAAAGGACTTGGTAACTATGTATCGAAAGCTTATAGCAAATGAACTTAATGACGTGATCTTATGCTACGCTTAATTGGGTGTGTCCATTACATCATTCACATAATGATATAACCTTGTTATTAATAACATCCAATGTTCATGATCACGAAACAATGATCATCTATTAATCAACAAGCTAGTTATACAAGAGGCTTCACTAGGGACTGCTTGTTGTTTACATAACACACATGTATCAATGTTTCGGTTAATACAATTATAGCATGGTATATAAACATTTATCATAAACACAAAGATATATAATAACCAATTTATTATTGCCTCTTGGGCATATCTCCAACAAGAACGACCAGGAGGCTAGCGGCTCGCGGTCCGGCAAGAAGGCACGGGTCGGCCGGTACGTCCGTGTTGACCTCGCGCGACAGCTATGGGAGGAAAACCGGCCGGTACCATGGCCGAAGGCGAACTTGCTGGGAGGGGGTTGGTACCTGAAATCGCGGCGTGCCGCCCCCGTGCCGCGCGAGGGCCGAGAGCGGCGGGACGAGGTGCGCCGCCGCCGAGCGATCTTGCCGCCGGATCTGCGGGAGGATCAGGCGTACGCGCTGAACTCCTACAACTGGATTTCATTCGGGACGTGGGAGTTCGACGCGCGCCGCCGCGCTGGCTACCTCGGCGACGTGGACTACTTCGACCGCGAGATCGCCGCAGAAGAAGAAGAGAACGAGGACGAGGACGTGGACGAGGACGAGGACGTGGACAAGGACGAGGACGCGGACGAGGACATCGCCATGGCGGACTACGACCACGACGACGGCGGGCCGGCGTGGGATCCGGAGACCCAGCCGCCGGACCTTTCCGAGGAGGAGGCCATTGCCATGGCACTGGCCAACAACGAGCAGGACGAGCTCAACAAGCTCGCTTTGTGGGACGTGCTTGCAATCCAGCTCCGCGAGTCCGCGCTCGCGCAGGGGAGGCCGGCGATTCCTCCGGCCACGCCGACGCGTTCCAGCGACCGCGCTCTGCCTGCTGCTCCGGCGTGGGATCCATGGCCACAGCCTCCTGCGCAAGCGACGGTACCTCCTCCACCGCCGGCGTACCAGCTTCCATGGCCGACGCCGGAGTTCATTGACCTCATCAGCGACGACGAGCAGTAGGCAGCACCTACTTTTACCACGCCTTTATGACTTTTTATGTTTTT
Source organism: Lolium multiflorum (assembly GCA_030979885.1). Lineage (NCBI taxonomy): Eukaryota > Viridiplantae > Streptophyta > Magnoliopsida > Poales > Poaceae > Lolium > Lolium multiflorum. Next base: position 115,868,261 of record CM061748.1, on the reverse strand, counting down.
TATTAATGTAAATTATGAATTCATGAATGGAAAATAAAAATTATGCGTCGTGGCGCTGGAGCCAGCCCCGACGCAAACGGACACCCGGACGATTTCGACCATTTGAGGCGACGCAAACGGTCCGAAATGCGTCGCGCCGCTGGTGATGCCCTTGGCTGGCACTCTGAGAGACCATATATTTGCCCACACTGGGTTAATTGATGACTCAGATTGAGCATTAGTTCTCAGAAGCCCGTTCCAAGAGAAAATGTTGCATTTACTAAAGTATTGCGAAGGTTGCGAGCAAGTGTTATATTCGTTAAAGGTATGAGACTAATACTAATAAGCATCATGTAACATGTGTATAGTTTGAACATTAAAAGGCGCATTTCAAATTTATATTTGCCGAATTACACTTAGTTTTTTTTCTTTATCTAAAAAACTAAGTGTAATTGTAATCATGCATGGTAGATGTATGTATTAGCCCATCAGGGCAATGCCCGCCATGAATTTTTCAGTGACACCTTCAATCGAGTGGTTATAATTTTTTCTCTTCAACAGAACATGATTGACTCCCTGCTATGGAAACCTATCAACTTAGCCCTGTCGAATGAGATAATTTGGCATTCATGAAATTTGGCAGCTCAATAAATGTCAACGTGGTGTTCTCTCAAACGTGGCTTCGTCACCATCTACTGCATTGTCAGATGGTGGATCCACACTAAACTCGTTCTTTGGAAGATTCACATTCTAGTAGAGGTACAAGGCATCGCTTATGAAGACTCACATTGTAGCTGAGGTAGATTAGTGACCTACGCAGGAAAAAATTTGGAGGGTGGGCACACCTTAATATATTTTGCGCTCCCCCACTTATATGAGGAAAGTTTGCTAAATGAGTGATATATATATCAAATGTGATTGATAAATGTTATTTAACAATGGTTGAAGAGCTTCTCATCCATACTATTTTTGAACTTGTTGTCCACTGAACTCGTTGCGGAAAATATTCTTTTAACATTCGTTCATTGCCACTGGTAAAAGCAATATCAATTTGAGGAGCATGTAAACCAAATCAAAAATAACATGCTTTTTTTTCAACAAGTCAACTAGAGAGGTCACCAAGATGATTGCCACATATGAATCTATCATCTTTTCTCATATCATCAATAAAGATTTCATAATTAATTCTACAATAGCAATAGAAACAGTAAGAATTATATAAGATATTGATTGCCATTTTCAATCACAAATCATCTATTCTAATTCTAAAATCTACACACGATATTAAATGATTCTAATACTAGGCAAATAAAACTGGGCATAGACAAGGGCAGTGCTAGAAATCCTCCGGAGGCTCCAAATTTTCCAGCCTCCTGCTTGCATGCGTGACACGTGTCCACTTTCACCAAATTTAGACTTTGCTTCATCGCAACAAAAAATCTTCCGCTTTTGCTTCATTGAAGCAAAAAATGGTTCGGCTAAAATAGAAGGAGTGCTGCGACTCGTTCAGACTTTGTTTCGTCGCAGCAAAAAAAGTCCCGCTTTTGCTTCATTGAAGAAAAAAAAGGTTCACATAAATACAAAAAATAAAAAGACATGTCGGACGGAGCAGGCCGGAGACTCGTCGGTGGGGGATGCTGCGACTGGCAACGGTGGTGCTACAAGCCGGGGCAACGGCGCTACCATCTAGTGGAGGCGGTGCTTCAAGGAGTAGGCATCGATGCTACAATGGTACAATATTGTTGCTTCAATTGTTCCCTATTCTGCGAATTTAGTAGAAAAGTTTTGCTACAAGGTCTCCGGCGATGTTCTCCGACGAGGTCGTGTTTTTAGTACAAATGTTGCAATGCTATAATAGTATATTACTTTTGCTACAATTGTTCTGTCATGTTGCTACTTTAGTACAAATGTTTTGCTATGAGGTTTCCGACAAAGTACGGTGCTCCGGCGAGGTCTCGGGCAAGGTCTCCGGCGAGTTCTCTCGCGAACTACGGTGCTCCGGCGAGGTCCACAACCGAATGGTATTTGTGTTTTTGTTTTTAGTTAAACTGTTTTTTTTTCTTCAATGAAGCAAAATCGGAGCTTTTTTTTTGCTTCAATGAAGCAAAAGTGGGATTTAAAGCAAAACTGAATAGAGAACCCGATCTAACGACTCGGATTGATTGCATCCATCGGTGGAGAATCCGAAGGCTGGGTGGTTTGTAGCCTCCGGATGATATATAGCATTTTTGTAACATCCCAAATTTTAAAACAAAGAGAAAATGAATTTCCTTTTTTCAAAAATGAGAACCAACAAAAACTTTTCTCACATGGAGTGCTATGCATAGTGCTCATACCTAATACTTGTGTTTTGCCATGATTGTTTGTTTATTACTTTGAACACATTTCCAAAACCCTAAACCCTAACCTCCTCAAATCCAAGTGGGTCAATTTTGAGAAACCTAAAATAAAAGACAAAGGACATATGTGAGCATATAGCCCTAATATGTAAATCTTGAACCCTACCTCTCTTATTTTGCTAAATGGTGGTGAACCATGGTGAACCCCACTAAACCCTAAACCTCATCCCTCTTGTCACCAACCTTGGAAAAACAAAATAAAAAGGAAAGATCTTAAATAAGAAAAAGGCATATGCAAGCCTATGGCTACTTTTTGCAAATACTAAACCTTGCTTTGTCTACCTTGGTAGATGATTTGGAAATACCTCAACAAACATAATTTAAGGCTCACCACTCAAATCTTGGTGAAACCAAAAAGAAAACAAAAATGAATTAAAACATATGCATAGAGGCATATGTGGCACTTAGCCAAAATCTCAAATCTTGACCTAGGCACCCCCATGGCCCCAAAATGGTTTGAACCCTTTACCCAACTCAATCTAACACCAAATAAACCACACCAATGCCAAAGTGAAGCAAAGAAAAAGAAAAGAATAAAAAGTAGAAAATCACAAAACCCTCACATATGGCTTATGCCATTTTTACAAATCTTTGACCTAGACTAATTTGGTCTTGACCATTAGTTGTATTATGTGACTAAACACTTATTACAACTTTTGGAATCAAATAAACACAAATCAAATCAAATTCAAACTCAAATTGTGATCACATATGGTGATGGTCAAATCTGCCATTTATATTCTGGTCACCACTTTGAGCCCCTGGTTTTCAAGTTTTTCAAACTAAACTTTGCCAATTCTTTGCACCTCATCGAAGAGCACATCAAGGTGAACAACTTTGGTAAAGACCACCATGTCAAATTCATCTAGGATCAAATTGTATGCTCATGCAAAGTTGAGATTTTTTTATCAAATGCAACAATCTGCCACTTAGAAATTTTTGAAATTCTTTTAATCTTAAAATTTCACCACCACCTTTGTGTGTTGTGGATCATCAGAAGAAAGTCCAATTCACTCCTCTCTCAATTTTCAAATTTCTTTGCACCAATCAATTTGACAAAAACTTGACTTTTCCAACTATGCCTCAATCTCCAACACTATTTGCAATAGTGTGTGACCCCATCTTGAGCACCACTTGACCCTCTCATGTTCCCTGGTCCCCTCTGCATCCAACACTAGCATAGTAACCCTAGGGAGAAGCCCTAGCTTGGCATGGACATGGCCATGCCGACCATGTTCCCCCTCCTCTTCTCCCCTTCTTCTCCAACTCTGGCCCTGGTGCCCAAACCCTCCACCTGGCTCTGCTACACTCACCTGCCCTAGCCTTGGTCGAAGGAACGGCCTGCACGCGCCAGACACGGACGCGCCCACGACGTTCTGCGCATTCCGATCATGGCGTGGACGCGCCCACGGGCACTCGCTGACCACACGTCGCCTCGCCGCAGCACTCCCTCCCTGGCCCCCCTCTCCGCAAGTTGAGCATCCCCGCCGCACCAGCAATCCACCAGACACGCGCCCGTGCTTGCGCAAGCCCTGTCGCGGACGACCAGCTCGCCCTTCTCCCGCGCCCGTGCCGCCAGACCTTGACGTCGCCAGCGCTCGCCAGGCCGTCCCCCACCTCGCCAGCAGGCTCCCTAGCACCGCCTTGACGTCGCCTACCTAGAGCTGCCCTCGCCTACCCCGCTCGCTCGCCGGAATCATCGCGCCGGTTGTCACCCTCGCCGCAGACCCACGGCCACCTCGAGCTTCTACAAAAGGGGCAAGCCCCAACCCTCTCTCAGCAGTCAGCACACCAGTCGCCTCCCCGCCTTCCTCTCGTTCGCCAATCCCCCTTCCCCTCCTCGATTTGGCCCTCCATCGCCGGAATTTGACCGGAGTCCGCCGCGCCAGTACCTCAGCAGCGCCGACGATTGGCGCCGTACCCGGAGCTCCTACGACCACCGTTGAGTCCGCCGTCATCGACAACCTCCTCCTGCCTCGTCGCCGACCCTCACCGGAGCTCCAGCTCGCCGCCGACCCCCTACCTCCGCCGTGCCAGCGCCTCCCTCGCGTCGTCGACGACGATGACTCTCCCCCGTCCGATCTGCTTCTGATCTAACGGCTCATGATCAAAGGTACCGTTTCGGTAAGCCTTAGTCGCTGACGCGCTGGCCCCTTTGTCAGCTGGCCCGCAGCGCTACTGGGCTGGTTTCCTCAGTTTCAAACCAAATCGGCCCATTCCTTTTCCCGCCTAGCCCATTTAGCAATTTTCAAATTAAATTGTTTTAGAGAATTCAAATACTGGTCCTGTCTTGGAAATTGAATAGTTTCAAATTGGCTTGTCCAAATTTAACAAATTTTATATTGTTCAAAAGCTTATGAAATGCTTGATCCAACCAAACTGGTCCCACTTCAAAATCTTGTGTAGAAATAATGTGACAAAAATATTAAGTCAGGGACTTTTGCACATTCAAATAAATCTTAAAAATCAACTAAAAGTGCTATTAAGTTGATTCCAACTCTAATATCTCACATTTCACTTACACTAATTGTTTCTGCAAAAATATGGTGTGGTCACTTTGGATGATCATGCCCTAGTTGAAATAAAGGACTATAAGGCTAGTTTAATTAAGTGATATTGTCCAAAACTATTATGCAAATCATATGAAGTGTTTCACTTCATTTAAATCTTGTCCCAAGTACTTTCATATGAAGTTTGAACCCCTGGTCAAATACTCTCACATGAAATACTTGGTGATTTTAAATCATAATAGGCATTGTTAAATAGTATGAGGTATTCTACCTCATTTAAATCATTTTCTCAAATGATGATGATGAATGGTTGACTAAGGTCAACATGATTTCATGTATGATTGTTTGAGAAGTTAAATCTTAAGAAGATTCAATGAGAGGAAATTATTCCTCAAGAAATAAATGGGAACTATCATTTACATATGTAATGAGAGGAAATTATTTCTCTAACCCTAAGTAAGAAAACCCTAGATTAATTCTTGGTAGCAATGCTAAGTGATGATGCTAGATCATTTGGAGTGACACTACAAGAAAAGTTGCCATGGCCGACGAAGTTGAAGTCGCGCCGTGGTTGGTGGTGCACCATGGCCGACGATTTTTGGTCCCTCCGTGGTTCATGTCAAAACTTTTTTTTTCTCGTTTTTGAGGCCACCTAGCCCGACGAAAGCGGCCAAAACGTCGCGTATGGTGGCCCGGGACGTGGTGCATCGCGAATTCTCGGGTTCGCCGGCCGAGTCAACGCAAATCCGCACCGCCCAGGGATGTAGGGCCCACATGGCAGCCTCTCTGGCATTGTTTTTTTCTAGATCGCGCCATCTCGTTCAACGTTCTCCGATCGAGCCGTTTACGATGCAGGATCATGGGTCCCGCATGTCATCCTCTATGAACTAAAATTCTTTCTATTCTTGGATTTTTTGACCCCCTGATTTCTGGCTACTTCCTTTTTCTTTTGATCCCTTGCCGCCTTGGAAACGTTGAGACCGCTGCTAAATGGGACCCGCATGTCATCCTCTATGTGCAATCAACTTTCTTTTCTTGGAGTTTTTTGGCACCTCAAATTTGGTCACTTGCCTTTTTTTTCGATCCCTGCCGCCTCTCAAACGGTGATACCGCTGCTGCTAATGGGACCCGCATGTCATCCTCTATGTACTATAAAACTTTCTTTTCTTGAATTATTTTTGGCACCTCATATTTGGTCACTTACCTTTTTCTTTCGATCCCCGCCTCTCAAACGGTGATACCTGCTGCTAAATGGGACCCGCATGTCATCCTCTATGTACTATAAAACTTTCTTTTCTTGAATTATTTTTGGCTCCTCATATTTTTTCACTTGCCTTTTTCTTTCGATCTCATGCCACGTTTGAAACGTTGAGGAACCTGCAGGCTCATGGGACCCGCATGTCATCCTCTATGTACTATAAAAGTTCATTTTCTTGGTTTTTTTCACCCTCTGATTTTTGGCAATTTCTTTTTTCTTTTGATCCCCTGCCGCCTCTCAAACGGTGATACCGCTGCTGCTAAATGGGACCCGCATGTCATCCTCTATGTACTATATAACTTTCTTTTCTTGAATTATTTTTGGCTCCTGATATTTTTTCACTTGCCTTTTTCTTTCGATCTCATGCCACGTTTGAAACGTTGAGGAACCTGCAGGCTCATGGGACCCGCATATCATCCTCGATGTACTATAAAAGTTCATTTTCTTGGTTTTTTTTCACCCTCTGATTTTTGGCAATTTCTTTTTTCTTTCGATCCCCGCCGCCTCAAACGCTGATACCGCTGCTGCTAAATGGGACCCGCATGTCATCCTCTATGTACTATAAAACTTTCTTTTCTTGAATTATTTTTGGCTCCTGATATTTTTTCACTTGCCTTTTTCTTTCGATCTCATGCCACGTTTGAAACGTTGAGGAACCTGCTGGCTCATGGGACCCGCATGTCATCCTCTATGTACTATAAAAGTTCATTTTCTTGGTTTTTTTCACCCTCTGATTTTTGGCAATTTCTTTTTTCTTTTGATCCCCTGCCGCCTCTCAAACGGTGATACCGCTGCTGCTAAATGGGACCCGCATGTCATCCTCTATGTACTGTAAAACTTTCTTTTCTTGAATTATTTTTGGCTCCTCATATTTGGTCACTTGCCTTTTTCTTTCGATCTCATGCCAAGTTTGAAACGTTGAGGAACCTGCTGGCTCATGGGACCCGCATGTCATCCTCTATGTACTATAAAAGTTTATTTTCTTTATTTTTTTTCACCCTCTGATTTTTGGCTATTTCCTTTTTCTTTTGATCCCCTGCCGCCTTGGAAACGTTGGGTAAGCTGCTGACTCATGGGACCCGCATGTCATCCTCTATGTACAATCAACTTTCTTTTCTTTTGATCTCAAGCCGCATTTGAAACGTTGAGACCGCTGCTGCTAAATGGGACCCGCATATCATCCTCTATGTACAATAAAGTTTTTTCTTGGATTATCTTTGGCTCCTGATATTTTGGCACTTGCCTTTTTCTTCCGATCTCATGCCGCCTTTGAAACGTTGACTAAGCTGCTGGCTCATGGGTCCCGCATGTCATCCTCTACGACAATAAAAGTTTTCTTTCTTGGAGTTATTTTTGACCCCTAATTTCTGGCTATTTGCCTTTTTCTTTTGATCTCCTGCCCCCTCTGAAACGATGAGGACGCTGTTGGGAGGTCGGTCCCACATGTCATCCTCTATGAACAATAAAAGTTTCCTTTGATTGATTTATTTTGAACCCCTAATCAATTTCTGGATATTTCCTTTTTTTCTTTTGATCCCCTGCCGCCTTGAAATCGCTGAGGATGCTGCTGCCTCATGGGTCCCGCATGTCATCCTCTCGAACGGTAAATGTTTCTTTTCTTGGATTTTGTTGACCAAACGATTTTTGGCTTATTTTTTCTTTCGATCTCCTGCAGCCTTTAAAACGTTGAGGACGCCGCTGGCTCACGGGTCCCACATGTCAGCCTCTATGAACAATAAACGCTGAGGATGCTGCTGCCTCATGGGTCCCGCATGTCATCCTCTTAGAACGAAAATGTTTCTTTTCTTGGATTTTTTACCAACAGATTTTTTGGTTTATTTTTTCTTTCCATCCCCTGCCGCCTTTAAAACGTTGACGACGCTGCTGGCTCATGGGTCCCCGATGTCAGCCTCCCCGTAGAACAAACATGTGATATCTTGATTATTTTGCAGACAATAAACAGTGTATTGCGCTCTGAGCTATTTCAAACGGATAAATTAAATCTTTATTTTTACATAAACAAACTTATATGTTGAATCTCCTTGTTTTTTTGTTTTTGCGAAGCATAGGACTTTCCTGTTTTGTTTAGAAAATTCCGAACTTTCCTGTTTTGGAGTGGGCTGAAATTGTACGAGTCAAAAGGCCAAGCACGATAGTTCGAAGGCCCAGATGTCCAGATGCAGCCCAATTGAAATCTTTCTTCTTGGATTTTTTTTCACCCCCTGATTTCTGGCTACTACATTTTTCTTTTGGTCCCGTGCTTTGGAAACATTGAGACCGCTGCTGCAAAATGGGACCCGCATATCATCCTCTATGTACTATAAAACTTTCTTTTCTTGAATTATTTTTGGCTCCTGATATTTGGTCAATTGCCTTTCTCTTTCGATCCCATGCAGCCTCTCAAACGGTGATACCGCTGCTTGCTAAATGGGACCCGCATGTCATCCTCTATGTACAATCAAGTTTCTTTTCTTGAATTATTTTTGGCTCCTGATATTTGGTCACTTACCTTTTTCTTTCGATCTCATGCCACGTTTGAAACGTTGAGGAACCTGCTGGCTCATGGGACCCGCATGTCATCCTCTATGTGCTATAAAAGTTTATTTTCTTGGATTTTTTTTCACTCTGATTTTTGGCTATTTCCTTTTTCTTTTGATCCCCTGCCGCCTTGGAAACGTTGAGTAAGCTGCGACTCATGGGACCCGCATGTCATCCTCTATGTACAATCAAGTTTCTTTTCTTGAATTATTTTTGGCTCCCGATATTTGGTCACTTGCCTTTTTGTTTCGATCTCATGCCACGTTTGAAACGTTGAGGAACCTTGGCTCATGGGACCCGCATGTCATCCTCTATGTGCTATAAAAGTTTATTTTCTTGGATTTTTTTCACCCTCTGATTTTGGCTATTTCCTTTTTCTTTTGATCCCTGCCGCCTTGGAAACGTTGAGTAAGCTGACTCAATGGACCCGCATGTCATCCTCTATGTACAATCAAGTTTCTTTTCTTGAATTATTTTTGGATCCTGATATTTGGTCACTTGCCTTTTTGTTTCGATCTCATGCCACGTTTGAAACGTTGAGGAACCTGCTGGCTCATGGGACCCGCATGTCATCCTCTATGTGCTATAAAAGTTTATTTTCTTTGTTTTTTTTCACCCTCTGATTTTTGGCTATTTCCTTTTTCTTTTGATCCCCTGCCGCCTTGGAAACGTTGGGTAAGCTGCTGACTCATGGGATCCGCATGTCATCCTCTATGTACAATCAACTTTCTTTTTCTTTTGATCTCAAACGTTGAGGAACCTGCTGGCTCATGGGACCCACATGTCATCCTCTATGTACTACAAAAGTTCATTTTCTTGGGTTTTTTTCACCCTCTGATTTTTGGCTATTTCCTATTTCTTTTGATCCCCTGCGGCCTTTGAAAGTTGAGGACTCTGCTGCCTCATAGGTCCCACATGTCAGCCTGTATGAACGATAAAGCTTTCCTTTCTTGGAGTTTTTTTACCCCTAATTTCTGGCTACTTTCTTTTTCTTTTGATCTCAAGCCGCATTTGAAACGTTGGGACAGCTGCTGCAAAATGGGACCCGCATGTCATCCTCTATGTACAATAAAAGTTTCTTTTCTTGGATTATGTTTCACCCTCTGATTTTTGGTCACTTGCCTTTTTCTTTCGATCTCATGCCGCCTTTGAAAACGTTGAGGAACCTGCTGGCTCATGGGACCCGCATGTCATCCTCTATGTACTATAAAATTTCTTTTCTTGGATTTTTTCACCCTCTGATTTTTGGCTATTTCTTTTTTCTTTTGATCCCCGCCGCCTTGGAAACGTTGACTAATCTGCTGGCTCATTGGACCCGCATGTCATCCTCTATGTCCATCAACTTTCTTTTCTTGGAGTTTTTTTACCCCCTAATTTCTGGCTACTTTCTTTTTCTTTTGATCTCAAGCCGCATTTGAAACGTTGGGACCGCTGCTGCAAAATGGGACCCGCATGCAATTCTCCATGTACAATAAAAGTTTCTTTTCTTGGATTATTTTTCACCCTCATTTTTGGTCACTTGCCTTTTTCTTTTGATCCCCTACCGCCTTGGAAACGTTGAGTAAGCTGCTGACTCGTGGGACCCGCATGTCATCCTCTATGTACAATCAACTTTTTTTTTCTTTTGATCTCAAGCCGCATTTGAAACGTTGAGACCGCTGCTGCTAAATGGGACCCGCATGTCATCCTCTATGCACAATAAAGTTTCTTTTCTTGGATTATCTTTGGCTCCTGATATTTTGTCACTTGCCTTTTGCTTTCGATCTCATGCCGCCTTTGAAACGTTGAGTAAGCTGCTGGCTCATGGGTCCCGCATGTCATCATCTACGAACAATAAAAGTTTCCTATCTTCGAATTATTTTTACCCCTAATTTTTGGCTACTTCCTTTTTCTTTTGATCACCTGCAGCCTTTGAAACTTAGAGGATTCTGCTGGCTCATGGGTGATGCGCGTAGATGTACACGTCCGTTGGGAACCCCAAGAGGAAGGTATGATGCGCACAGTGGCAAGTTTTCCCTCAGTATGAAACCAAGGTTTAATCGAACCAGTAGGAGCCAAGAAGCACGTTGAAGGTTGATGGTCGCGAAATGTGATGCGGCGCAACACCAGGGATTCCGGCGCCAACTAGGAACCTGCACAACACAACCAAAGTACTTTGCCCCAACGAAACAGTGAGGTTGTCAATCTCACCGGCTTGCTGTAACAAAGGATTAAACGTATCGAGTGGAAGATGTTTGCAAAGAAAACAGTAAAACAAGTAGAATGTATGCTATGTAAAGAATAGGACCGGGGTCCACAGTTCACTAGAGGTGTCTCTCCCATAAGATAAAAGCATGTTGGGTGAACAAATTACAGTCGGGCAATTGACAAATAGAGAAAGGCATAATAATGCATATACATGACATGATAAATATAGTGAGATTTAATTGGGCATTACGACAAAGTACATAGACCGCCATCCAACTGCATCTATGCCTAAAAAGTCCACCTTCAGGTTATCGTCCGAACCCCCTCCAGTATTAAGTTGCAAAGCAACAGACAATTGCATTAAGTATTGTGCGTAATGTAATCAATAACTACATCCTTAGACATAGCATCAATGTTTTATCCCTAGTGGCAACAGCACATCACAACCTTAGAACTTTCTGTCACTGTCCCAGGTATCAATGAAGGCATGAACCCACTATCGAGCATAATTACTCCCTCTTGGAGTTAAGAGTAAAAACTTGGCCAGAGCCTCTACTAATAACGGAGAGCATGCAAGATCATAAACAACACATGAACAATAGATTGATAATCACCATAATCATAGTACTCTCTATCCATCGGATCCCGACAAACACAACATATAGAATTACATATAGATGATCTTGATCATGTTAGGCAGCTCACAAGATCCAACAATGAAGCACAACAAGGAGAAGACGACCATCTAGCTACTGCTATGGACCCATGGTCCAGGGGTGAACTACTCACTCATCACTCCGAGGCGATCATGGCGATGAAGAGTCCTCCGGGAGATGAATCCCCTCTCAGGGTGCCGGAGGCGATCTCCAGAATCCCCCGAGATGGGATTCGCGGCGGCGGCGTCTCTGTAAGGTTTTCCGTATCGTGGCTCCCGGTACTGGGGGTTTCGCGACGGGAGCTTTAAGTAGGCGGAAGGTCAACGCGAGGGGCCACACGAGGGCCCGGGCAGGGCCGCGGCCAAGGCCTGGGCCGCGCCGGCCACCCCGGCTGCCTCGTGGCCCCACTTCGTTAGGTCTTCGGTCTTCTGGAAGCTTCGTGCAAAATAGGACCCTGGGCGAAAGTTTCGTCCAATTCCGAGAATATTTCTTTACTAGGATTTCTGAAACCAAAAACAGCAGAAAACAGCAACTGGCTCTTCGGCATCTTGTTAATAGGTTAGTTCCAGAAAATGCATAAATATGACATATAATGTGCATAAAACATGTAGGTATCATCAATAAAGTAGCATGGAACATAAGAAATTCGATACGTTGGAGACGTATCAGCATCCCCAAGCTTAGTTCTGCTCGTCCCGAGCAGGTAAAACGATAACAAAGATAATTTCTGAAGTGACATGCCATCATAATCTTGATCATACTATTTGTAAACATATGTAATGAATGCAGCGATCAAAGCAAAGGTAATGACATGAGTAAACAACTGAATCATATAGCAAAGACTTTTCATGAATAGTACTTCAAGACAAGCATCAATAAGTCTTGCATAAGAGTTAACTCGTAAAGCAATAAATCAAAGTAAAGGTGTTGAAGCAACACATAGGAAGATTAAGTTTCAGCGGTTGCTTTCAACTTATAACATGTATATCTCATGGATATTGTCAACATAAAGTAATATAACAAGTGCAATATGCAAGTATGTAGGAATCAATGCACAGTTCACACAAGTGTTTGCTTCTTAAGGTGGAAGGAGATAGGTAAACTGACTCAACAATAAAAGTAAAAGAAAGGTCCTTCGCAGAGGAAAGCATCGATTGCTGTATTTGTGCTAGAGCTTTTATTTTGAAAACATGAAACAATTTTGTCAACGGTAGTAATAAAGCATATGAGTTATGAAAATTATATCTTACAAGTTGCAAGCCTCACGCATAGTATACTAATAGTGCCCGCACCTCGTCCTACTTAACTTGGACTACCGGGTCTTCGCATGCCATGTTTCAACCAAGTGTCACAAAGGGGTACCTCCATGCCGCCTGTACAAAGGTCCAAGCATTTCGGATTTCTCGCTTTTGATTATTCTCAACTTAGACATCCATACCGGGACAACATGGACAACAGATAATGGACTCCTCTTTAATGCATAAGCATGTAGCAAAGTTATTATTCTCATATGAGATTGAGGATATATGTCCAAAACTGAAACTTCCACCATGATTCATGGCTTTAGTTAGCGGCCCAATGTTCTTCTCTAACAATTTTGCATGCTCCAACCACTAAAATGATAGACCTTCAGACAAGACGGACATGCATAGCAACTCACATGATATTCAACAATAGTTGATGGCGTTCCCCAGAAACATGGTTATCGCACAACAAGCAACTTAATAAAATATAAAGTGCATAAGTACATATTCAATACTACGATAGTTTTTAAGGCTATTTTGTCCCATGAGCTATATATTGCAAAGGTGAATGATGGAATTTTAAAGGTAGCACTCAAGCAATTTACTTTGGAATGGCGGGTAAATACCATGTAGTAGGTAGGTATGGTGGACACAAATGGCATAGTAGTTGGCTCAAGGATTTTGGATGCATGAGAAGTATTCCCTCTCGATACAAGGTTTAGGCTAGCAAGGTTATTTGAAGCAAACTCAAGGATGAACAAGTGCAGCAAAACTCACATAAAAGACATATTGTAAACATTATAAGACTCTACACTGTCTTCCTTGTTGTTCAAAACTCAATACTAGATATTATCTAGACCTTAGAGAAACCAAATATGCAAATCAAATTTTAGCAAGCTCTATGTATTTCTTCATTAATGGGTGCAAAGCATATGATGCAAGAGCTTAAACATGAGCACAACAATTGCCAAGTATCACATTATCCAAGACATTTTTAGAATTACTACATGTAGCATTTTCCAATTCCAACCATATAACAAATTAACGAAGAAGAAACTTCGCCTTGAACATTATGAGTAAAGCCTAAGGACACATGTGTCCATATGCAACAGCGGAGCGTGTCTCTCTCCCACAAAGTGAATGCTAGGATCCATCTTATTCAAACAAAAACAAAAACGAAAACAAACCGACGCTCCAAGTAAAGAACACAAGATGTGACTGAATAAAAATATAGTTTCAGGGGAGGAACCTGATGATGTTGTCGATGAAGAAGGGGATGCCTTGGGCATCCCCAAGCTTAGACGCTTGAGTCTTCTTAAAATATGCAGGGATGAACCACGGGGGCATCCCCAAGCTTAGAGCTTTCACTCCTCTTGATCTTAGTATATCATTCTCCTCTCTTGACCCTTGAAAACTTCCTTCACACCAAACTTCAAGCAAACTCATTAGAGGGTTAGTGCATCATCAATAATTCACACATTCAGAGGTGACACAATCATTCTTTTCACTTCTGGACATTGCATAATGCTACTGGACATTAATGGATCAAAGAAATAAATCCAACATAGCAAAAGAGGCAATGCGAAATAAAAGGCAGAATCTGTCAAAAACAGAACAGTCCGTAAAGACGAATTTATAAATGGCACCAGACTTGCTCAAATGGAAAAACTCAAAACTAATGAAAGTTGCGTACATATCTGAGGATCACGCTCGTAAATTGGCAGATTTTTTCGAATTTTCTACAGAGAATTATGCCCAGATTCGTGACAGACAGCAATGCTGTTTCTGTGCAGCGATCCCAAATATAACATCAACTTTGACATAGAAACTTTACTTGGCACAAAAACATGATAAGGAGAGGTTGCTACAGTAGTAAACAACTTCCAAGACTCAATAAAACAAAAAATTGCTGTAGGTAAAAACATGGGTTGTCTCCCATAAGCGCTTTTCTTTAACGCCTTTCAGCTAGGCGCAGAAAGTGCAAATCAAGTAACATCGAGAGTAGAAGCATCAACATCATAGCTTGTTCTAATAATAGAATCAAAAGGCAACTTCATTCTCTTTCTAGGGAAGTGTTCCATACCTTTCTTGAGAGGAAATTGATATTTAATATTTCCTTCCCTCATATCAATAACAGCACCAACAGTTCGAAGAAAAGGTCTTCCCAACACAATTGGACAAGATGCATTGCATTCGATATCCAAGACAACAAAATCAACGGGGACAAGGTTATTGTTAACCGTAATATGCACATTATCAATCCTCCCCAAAGGTTTATTTTTAACATTATCGGCGAGATTAACATCCAAATAACAATTCTTTAATGGTGGCAAGTCAAGCATATCATAAATCTTTTTAGGCATAACAGAAATACTTGCACCAAGATCACATAAGGCATTACATTCAAAGTCATTGAATTTCATTTTAATGATGGGCTCCCAACCATCTTCTAACTTTCTAGGAATAGAAGTTTCAAGTTTTAGTTTCTCTTCTCTAGCTTTTATGAGAGCATTTGTAATATGTTTTGTAAAGGCTAAATTTATAGCACTAGCATTAGGACTTTTAGCAAGTTTTTGCAAGAACTTTATAACTTCAGAGATGTGGCAATCATCAAAATCTAAATCATTATGAGCTACAGCAATGGGATCATTATTCCCAAGGTTGGAAAAAATTTCAGCAGTTTTATCACAAGCAGTTTCAGCAGTTTTAGCAATTTCAGGCAGCTTTGTACGCTTTGCACTAGGAGTAGAAACATTGCCAACACCAATTATTTTACCATTGATAGTAGGAGGTGCAGCAACATGTGAAGAATTAGCATTACTAGTGGTGGTAATAGTCCAAACTTTAGCTACATTATTCTCTTTAGCTAGTTTTTCATTTTCTTCTCTATCCCACCTAGCACGCAACTCAGCCATTAATCTTATATTCTCATTAATTCTAACTTGGATGGCATTTGCTGTAGTAGTAATCTTATTATCAAGATCATTATTAGGCATAACTTTCAACTTTAAAAGATTAACATCAGAGGCAAGCCTATCAACTCTAGAAGCGATAGTATCAATTTTATCAAGCTTTTCCTCAACAGATTTGTTAAAAGCAGTTTGTGTACTAATAAATTCTTTAAGCATGGCTTCAAGACCAGAGGGTACACTTCTATTATTGTTGTAAGAATTCCCATAAGAATTACCATAACCATTACCATTAGCAGAAGGATATGGCCTATAGTTATTACCAGAGTTGTTCCTATAAGCATTGTTGTTGAAATTATTATTTTTAATGAAATTCACATCAACATTTTCTTCTTGAGCAACCAATGAAGCTAAAGGAACATTATTTGGATCAACATTAGATCTACCATTCACAAGCATAGACATAATCACATCAATCTTATCACTCAAGGAAGAGGTTTCTTCAACAGAATTTACCTTCTTACCTTGTGGAGCTCTTTCCGTGTGCCATTCAGAGTAATTTATCATCATATCATCAAGAAGTTTTGTAGCCGCCCCCAATGTGATGGACATAAAGTACCTCCAGCAGCTGAATCCAATAAATTCCGCGAAGAAAAATTTAGTCCTGCATAGAAGGTTTGGATGATCATCCAAGTAGTCAGTCCATGGGTTGGGCAATTCTTTACCAAAGTTTTCATTCTCTCCCAAGCTTGAGCAACATGTTCAGTATCTAATTGTTTAAAATTCATTATGCTACTTCTCAAAGAAATAATTTTAGCGGGAGGATAATATCTACTAATAAAAGCATCCTTGCATTTAGTCCATGAATCAATACTATTCTTAGGCAAAGATAGCAACCAATCTTTAGCTCTTCCTCTTAATGAGAAAGGAAACACTTTCAGTTTAATAATATCACCATCTACATCTTTATACTTTTGCATTTCACAAAGTTCAACAAAATTATTGAGATGGGCAGCAGCATCATCAGAACTAGCACCAGAAAATTGTTCTCTCATGACTAGATTTAGTAAAGCAGGTTTAATTTCAAAGAATTCTGCTGTAGTAGCAGGTGGAGCAATAGGTGTGCATAGGAAATCATTATTATTTGCATTTGTGAAGTCACACAACTTAGTATTTTCAGGGTTGGCCATTTTAGCAACAGTAAATAAAGCAAACTAGATAAAGTAAATGCGAGTAACTAATTTTTTTGTGTTTTTGATATAGCAAACAAGATAGCAAATAAAGTAAAACTAGCAACTAATTTTTTTGTATTTTGATTTAGTGCAGCAAACAAAGTAGTAAATAAAATAAAGCAAGACAAAAACAAAGTAAAGAGATTGAGAAGTGGAGACTCCCCTTGCAGCGTGTCTTGATCTCCCCGGCAACGGCGCCAGAAAAAGTGCTTGATGCGCGTAGATGTACACGTCCGTTGGGAACCCCAAGAGGAAGGTATGATGCGCACAGTGGCAAGTTTTCCCTCAGTATGAAACCAAGGTTTAATCGAACCAGTAGGAGCCAAGAAGCACGTTGAAGGTTGATGGTCGCGAAATGTGATGCGGCGCAACACCAGGGATTCCGGCGCCAACTAGGAACCTGCACAACACAACCAAAGTACTTTGCCCCAACGAAACAGTGAGGTTGTCAATCTCACCGGCTTGCTGTAACAAAGGATTAAACGTATCGAGTGGAAGATGTTTGCAAAGAAAACAGTAAAACAAGTAGAATGTATGCTATGTAAAGAATAGGACCGGGGTCCACAGTTCACTAGAGGTGTCTCTCCCATAAGATAAAAGCATGTTGGGTGAACAAATTACAGTCGGGCAATTGACAAATAGAGAAAGGCATAATAATGCATATACATGACATGATAAATATAGTGAGATTTAATTGGGCATTACGACAAAGTACATAGACCGCCATCCAACTGCATCTATGCCTAAAAAGTCCACCTTCAGGTTATCGTCCGAACCCCCTCCAGTATTAAGTTGCAAAGCAACAGACAATTGCATTAAGTATTGTGCGTAATGTAATCAATAACTACATCCTTAGACATAGCATCAATGTTTTATCCCTAGTGGCAACAGCACATCACAACCTTAGAACTTTCTGTCACTGTCCCAGGTATCAATGAAGGCATGAACCCACTATCGAGCATAATTACTCCCTCTTGGAGTTAAGAGTAAAAACTTGGCCAGAGCCTCTACTAATAACGGAGAGCATGCAAGATCATAAACAACACATGAACAATAGATTGATAATCACCATAATCATAGTACTCTCTATCCATCGGATCCCGACAAACACAACATATAGAATTACATATAGATGATCTTGATCATGTTAGGCAGCTCACAAGATCCAACAATGAAGCACAACAAGGAGAAGACGACCATCTAGCTACTGCTATGGACCCATGGTCCAGGGGTGAACTACTCACTCATCACTCCGGAGGCGATCATGGCGATGAAGAGTCCTCCGGGAGATGAATCCCCTCTCCGCAGGGTGCCGGAGGCGATCTCCAGAATCCCCGAGATGGGATTCGCGGCGGCGGCGTCTCTGTAAGGTTTTCCGTATCGTGGCTCCCGGTACTGGGGGTTTCGCGACGGGAGCTTTAAGTAGGCGGAAGGTCAACGCGAGGGGCCACACGAGGGGCCCAGGGGGCAGGGCCGCGCGGCCAAGGCCTGGGCCGCCACCCCCCTGGCTGCCTCGTGGCCCCACTTAGGTCTTCGGTCTTCTGGAAGCTTCGTGCAAAAATAGGACCCTGGGCGAAAGTTTCGTCCAATTCCGAGAATATTTCTTTACTAGGATTTCTGAAACCAAAAACAAGAAAACAGCAACTGGCTCTTCGGCATCTTGTTAATAGGTTAGTTCCAGAAAATGCATAAATATGACATATAATGTGCATAAAACATGTAGGTATCATCAATAAAGTAGCATGGAACATAAGAAATTATCGATACGTTGGAGACGTATCAATGGGTCCCACATGTCAGCCTCTATGAACAATAAACCTTTCCTTTCTTGGAGTTATTTTGACCTCTAATTTCTGGCTATTTCGCCTTTTTTAAAATCCTGTGTCGCCTTGGAAACGTTGAGAATGCTGCTGCCTCATGGGTCCCGCATGTCATCCTCTCAAAACGATAAATGTTTCTTTTTTTTTGGATTTTTTTACCAACTGATTTTTTTCCGATCCTCTGCCGTCTTTAAAAACGTTGACGACGCTGCTAATACAAGCTCTTTCGCTCCAAGATCTTGCAAGTTAATAGAATAAATCATGGAATTATTAGGATATGTTTTAAATTTCAAATCCACTTTATGAATTTTTTAAAATACCGTGATCCGTGTGGGTATGGAGCGATCAAGGATTTTCATATTGGCCATGAGCAGTTTCAAAAATTGCAACCGGATAATTCTAAATAAATAAAAACAACTTTTATGCAGAATCTCCGTGTTTTTGTTTTTTGCCATCATAGGATCTATGGTTCATTAGAAAAGGGCCGAAATTGCATGAGCAGAAAAGCCCATTTCTAGTTATTGGGCTTCAACAGCCTGAGCAAGTAGGCCTATAGCAAATACCATGTAGATGGCCGTTGAAACCCAAAAGTATTTGTTGCCTAGACTTGACATGAACCTTGCTATGCACACGACAATTTCAGTCCGATCCGTGTACGCAACACAAGATCAAACCCAACGTGTGAGGAAGCAGGTGGCAGCACACCTCCAGATGCTCAATCGTACACATATCATATAGGAGTTGTCGTATGTACATTAGTTCCGTATTGACATGTTTGTTTCTTTGGTTAACATGTGGGGTCCGCACAGTCACCTAGGTCGCACATCAACTTCTTTGCTCATAGTTGATGCATGTTTAGTGGCCTGCAGCAAGAATCGCTGCCCCCAGGGATGTACTTTACCCTTTAGCGGCGAAAAAATAGGAATGGTCCTCTCATGACTATGATCAACAAGAGGTGGCTATATTATAAAGGACGTACACACATTGTAATTATAGTGCTGAAATAAAGTCAATCCTAAAACAGCCATGCATGGGTTATAATATGAAGGCAACACGAAATACAAAAGCAGGGCAGTGTTCAAATAAACTGATTCAAACTAGTACATACTAAAAACAGTGTACTACTTCTCAACACTTCAAGCATAATAAAAAAGTGTGTCAGTGTTTTTTTAAAGGTAACACCGAACGGGCAATGTTTAAAGCAGGCTTAAACCACATAGCCGCTTGTCGGACACTACCCCAACTAACTCTGGGAAGGCTGATAACTCCCACAGTCTCACCTTCATCTGGCTGGAGGTTGCAGCGCAAAATTTTAGGGTATTGATTATGAAGATACTTCCGGTATGCTGTGTAGACGCAGTTTTTCCTCATGAATGGAACCAATGTGCCATCAGGAGCTTTGGATTCACGCTTCTTCAGGTTGGCAATGATCGGGTAATTGAGTCCGAGGAACAGAGAGTGGTCGCCGAGGCTGTTAACCTGCCTCCAATGAAAGTCCCCTGCACGTGCTGCAACGAACAGAGATATGGGATCCTGCTCAAAGACGTAGGTGGCAACAGGAGGATACTGCCGTAGCTGAAGCCCATTAGCAGCATAGGGAATGTCATGAGGTACTTCAGCATTGGCAATCCCAATGTTGTTTACTGTAAGGATGATCATCAATCGCTTGCCATCAGCAGTTGGAGCGAGGAACCACGCGTACTGCTGATCATCCACCACCGGTGGCGGGATTACGAACATGGACATCGGGTTTTCTGCAATATTAGAAATGGAGACGAATAGGGTGTTACTGGCAACCATATTCAAACAGCAGCATTGTTCATCGTTCATGCTCACAGTATAAATACGACTATGTAAGCTAAGGACATTGGTCATTCATGTGTTCAAATCGAGTGTCCAATATATCAGTTATACTGCATGCATCCCACGAAACAAGTCTTAACTTCGCCAAAACTAGACACTAGTTAGTGTATACACAGTTATATACTACCTCTGTCCCACCGAAAGTGTCTGAGATTTGTCCAAATTCAGATGTATCTAGACAGTGAAAGCATATAGATACATTCAAATTTTGACAAATATATCATCTTAAGTTTAAGTCCTGTGTTGTAGTTAATTCCCTTTGTCTTAAGTGATCCAACGGTGTATATGATTAGATATTTGTATACAATATAGGAGTACAGACAATCTACCAGTTGGTCCAGTTTTAAACTGAGTATAGAGCTTCAATCATGACCCTTGGAGTGCTAAATCTAACGGTGCACAACAGCAGGATTCTCTGTGAAGAGTGCACATAGCTAACTCTACAATATTTTAGAACCATCACGTGAGCCTTGGGTCTACCCCAAAAAATGACCAAATATCTGAAACCCCTGAAGCATATGAATAACCCCATCAAAGAAATCGCTATTCAGCACTGCTACATGGATCAATGGAAGGTTCTTACGGTCTCAACTCTCAAGGAAACATCAAAGGAAAAGGTAGATAAGAAATGAGTGAGTGTTAGATGTACACATATTTTTAATTTTTTATTTGTTCCCTTCGTTTGCCGACTGATGGGAAGAAACATCATTTTTTGTAGGACCACTCTTGTTTTCGTATTTTATATATGCATTGCTGGCAATATTTTCTTTCGAAAACCATGAATATAGCTCGAGCTACATGTAGCATGGTTTTTGAAAATTTTGAGAGCTGCATTTTGAAGTTCCAAAGAAAACGGAGATTAAATACGGGTGTCAACAATGTTGTGTTCTACCAACATTCAAATGTCCAAATCAAAATATCTTATATTTAAGGTTTTGCAACAACAAAAAAATCTGACATATATTTTCCAACATTTTGTAACTTCAAAATCTATCAGATTCTGTCATTTTTGTGCGGCCCGAATATAGGGTATCTCAATTTCAGATTTTACACTCTGGTAGAATAATACATTCTCTACATCTATTTTTTTAGATTTTTTATATATTCTTTCAAAACTTGCGAAAGGCATGCTATAAATATTCTTTTGATTATCAAACAGAATCTTTAATGGTTTGACGTGCATACATACTAGTAATATAAAAATATAAAAGTTCTCGCCTTGTACACATTTTGTTGATTTTTTGGAATGAATACAACATTCAATTTGGTAGATAGAGTACTAAACATTTCATGGGAAACTTAAAGCAGCTTGCCAAACAAAGGCTAATAGAAGAAAAAAATAGAGGTATGACAGGCATAACATCCACGATGGGGTTGAAATATGCATAAGCTTCGGGCAATTTGGCAAAGAAAAATCTAGCCGGATAAAGAACATAATTAAAAAAGGTACAGGTTAAACTAAGTAAATTAGGCATAACAAGTATTTCATTCTTGTTTAGTAAATAATTGGATTTTGATTGAGTTACTTTTCTAAGGGAAAAAAGGAGAAGGCAGATATTCAAGACACTTTTGGTGGGACGGAGGGAGTAAATCAAAAGTAAGAAAAAGTTATAACATGTTTCATGAGATGGAGTACTAAATAACGGCCATATGCATCTCTTCGATGCAGAGGCCGGGGTACCTCGCCCTCTATTTCGAGCAAAAATCAACTAGTTATATGAAACAATGGGTGTAAAAGTTAATCAAGAAGGGTGCCTTCATTGTGCTACGTTAACATTTGAGATACTTGTTAATTACATCCATATTCTGCAGTGGATAGAGTTACTAATTCAGGATTGCATTCACATACGGAGTATACTATGTTTGCTGATGACTGATTAGTACTAATTCGTTGCAAGCAACGGTTCATTCATATTCAGATAAAGGATGTGATCGTTAAGTCATATACTTATGAAAGTCCTTATGCATCTCTCTAATGCAGATGGCGGGGGTCTCTCGTCCTCCTTTTGGAGCAAAAATCAATTAGTTATATATGAAACAATGGGTGTAAAAGGTTATCAAAAAGGGTGCCTTCATAGTGCTACCTTATCTTTTGAGATACTGGTTAATTACATCCATATTCTGCAGTGGCGTAGAATTACTAATTCAGGAATGCAATCACATACTGAGCATACTATGTTTGTTGGTGACTAATTAGTACTAATTCATTGCAAGCAACGGTTCATTCATATTCAGCAAAAGGCGGTGTGATCATTAAGTCATTTATGAAAGGTAAAATATAAACAAGGTAGTTCATGAATAACTTCATTGATTAAGGCAGTGTATCATGCAATGCAACATAAGGACTGAAAAAATACCATTTGGGGTGTCCCAGCAGTACGTCCAGCCCCTAATTTCGTCCACCGCAAAAACTTGGCCACCGAGTTCAATGGCATCACAGAACGCCGGCACAAGGGCTACAGGAAGACATCACCAAGAAAGGGTGATGCATGTCTCCTTCAACAAACACAGCAGTACATGTCTGAAGCAAGTACATGAACACAAGTACACCACCATAATAATACTACATGAACACAAGTGATGCCGTCGGTTGGGGAGGCCTAAATAAAACTTAAACTTAATCCTAATCTAATGGACGTCGGTTGGGGCGCGCGACGGGTCTGCCTCGTCCTCGTTCTTCGCCTATGCCGCCTACGTCCGTGCCCGCTTCTGGTCCCATGCTTCGCGATAGGGGCGGCCCCAGGGGTATTCTTGCGTATGCAGCTGAATACCCAAGATTTTGACAAAACCTTAGAATTTCCTCATAAATCAGGGAAAAATTTGGCAAATACATGAGGATTTTGGCAAAATGAATACACAGGTTGAAAATGAATACCCAGCACTTCATCACGGGCGCAGCCACTGTTCGCGCTTCAGGCGATCGAGCATGGCGGACGCCGTCAAAAGACCTTGCCGGCGGCGCTGTCCCAGCGGTTCAGTCCTTAGCCGAGAAATCTCCTTCTGGAAGAAGAGTATCGCTTGCTGGCGGGCGAACGCCTCATAATGGCGATGAGCCCTGTCCTCGCAGAACTTCCGTTGGGAAGCCTCCAAGATCCGGAGGTCGTGCTCGCTGTACTCCTCCTTCAACCGTGGGTCCTCGTCGTTATCGGAGCTGTACTCCGCGTCGGACTGCGGCTCCGGCTCCGGCTCCGGCTGCGATGGTGGTGGAGGCTGCGCGCGGACTTTGAGGCCAAGCCTACAGAACCTCGTTTTCCGATGGCGCGGCATTTTTGAGGTGGAGAGGAGAGAATGGAGCGTAAGCGGTGGTGGAAATGAGAGGATAGCACCGCGGGGGTGGACGGCGTAGTAGGTACTTTATGCTGGTGGTAGGCAACTACCCTCATTTACGGCGGCGTAGGCGACTGCACGCCGCGTGTCCGGCCGCTGCCCTCGTGGCCGCCTAGGTTTAGGCGCGGGAGACCATTAAACGCCGGGGACTACCAACCTTCCCGCGTCGCCTTTGATGCGAACAGTCGCGTCCTCCCGCTGACAAGGCGGCCCCACACGCGAAAACCGTCGTGCCGCGAGGCGCCGACGCGCCCGATTCGCGCCCTTCGCCGGTGTGAGCCCAAAAAATGCAACTACTACTACTGTACTAGCGAGCAGGCCCTCCCATCAGTATCAGAGGAATTTGACAAGGGCTACAGGACGACTAGTTACATCACCAAAAAAGGTGATGCATGTCTCCTTCACATGGTCTTCTTATGTCATATAGTAAGGCACTAGCAATGATCGGCGCGGCGTGTCTCATAGTGGGAGTAACTTCACTAGTAACTAAGTGTCCAACTCAGCAAATTTGCTTATGTGGCAGTGAGTTAATGAGGAGAGAGGAGGATGGAGTAACATAGCTAGTTACTGTAACATCACACTTCCCAAGATACAATGAGTCTATAAGCTAATTAATGAAGACATCTATATGATACTACTTTGATGTTACTAACCACTATGAAGGTAGTAACATAGAGTAGTAACATGTGCATGTTACTACTGACTACTATGACTAGTCTAACTAATATACTCCCTCTATCTCAGAGCTTAAGGCGTAAAAATAAATTCGATTTTTGATCAAAGCATAAGGCGTAGGTATAGTACTAGTGATGCGGCGTGGTGGGGATCGAGATCCTGCGCGTGCGCGTGATTCTGCGAGGGTGAAGAAAAAGATGATAGACATGCAAGGGGCAAAACCTAGGCAGTACTCTAGGCTGCTGCTGCTGCGACTGGGCGCCGATTTGACTGTTGGTAGATGGTAGACTAGCACGCCACCCATCTATAAATTTGCGACGACGTTTGGTGCAGTGATGTCTCGTCACATCAGCTTGAGCAGAGAGGGCTTTTTTTACAGTTTCCATTACGATATATTTTTCGCCGATAATCGTAGTACTCTATGCCAGAGACACGTACCTTAACACGTGGGCAGCATGCAACCGCGCGAGCACCAAAATGAAATGAGAGATGTTTTAGAGCAGAACTTCATTTTCAATGCCTTTCCTAGCTTGGTTTGGAGGAGCTTCAGTGACTTGATGCTTCCAAGTCTCATTGTGACTAGGTGCCACCATCTACCATCTTTCGAGATCCAACGTTCCAAACTATCTGTTATTTCGAAGCTAAAAAAGAAAAAACTATTCAGAAAATTTTGAAAAAAATCCAGTAATATGTAGATGCCTTGTTTTAAAATCTATGAATATTTCATCCCATTCGGATGACTAGCTTGTGATTAAATAGCTTCTTACGTATTCGAGCACTAGTTTAAACTAAATATTATTTGCTCACAAACCAATTATTCAAATCGAATGAAACTCCACCAAAATATAAATCGAAATATGCATGATTTACTGCAATGTGAGCGGATAATTCAATCCCACGAAAAGACAATATGCTCCAAGACCAGTAATCTCTTCCCTAGCTTATCTGAACATAACTGACAGTGTCCTTAGAGAACATCTTGCAGCCTCAGTAAAGCCTCAGGTATGAACAAGAAGCATACTGCCATCTACAGATCACGCTAAGAACCACAACCCAGGATCATCCTCATAGCCTATATCATCAAGGTTTCCCTCCAAAATGCTTATGTTTTTGGAAAGTTTTCTTGACGATAGGGAAGATTCTGAAGGGCTTAGATTCGCTACAATAGCAACAAATGGAAAATTTTCGCCGCTAAAAAGAGTATCCCGCCATTTTAATATACACTTACTAGTAGTTGATCAATTGTGCATTGCAAAACACAAAGTTCAGATCAAATGTGCAACATACCAACAGAAAGTTAACTAGCAGTTTTACGAGCACATGGCGATATTAAGGTGATGAAGCAGTTAACTAGCAGAACAAGATCTCCTACTCAGGGACGCTCTTGGTGGACGCCGAGATATAGGTCGCTAGCTGTGCACGGAGATCCTCCTTCTCCTTGATAATCGCCTTAAGGACGGCGGTTTGTCCGCGCATTAGCACCCTCGAGATCTGCCTCTTGAGCTTTAATTTCAACTTCTGTTCCATGAGATACTTGATGAGGTTGCTTCCAGTATCCATCCATGTGACGCTCTTGTTGTTCAGTTCCACCCAGTAGGCGTTCTGCTGCTTAAGCATGTCGACGCATTGCGCAAGATGAAAGGAGATCTCCTTCTCAGACGCCAAAACTCTGTGAAGACGATCACACTCCAGGGTGAGGGAGTGTTCATTCTCCAGCTGGCTGCCTATGTGGGCCTTGTTCTCCTCCTTTTGCTACAACAATCATTGTATGAAAAAAAAGAAATCAACCCATTCATATATGAGTATTAATTACCCGCAAACAATAGGACTACTAATTTCTAGCATGGATATTGATAAAGGAATGGACAACACTCGGACGCTCCACAAATACCACAGGGTTCATCAACACATAATTAATCGGAAAGCAGTGATTACATAAACTATAAAAAAACAAGTGGACAGAGGCATACAGCCTACCTGGCTTGGCCGGGAAACGGGGCCGAACTTAGCTTCGGACGGCCGGACTTGGGGCGCCACCGTCGTTGTGGTTACCGGGGAGACATTTGAACCGCCGGCCCTTTGAGATGTAAATAAATGTAAAAACGGTTAGAAAATAAGAATCAACTGAAGGACACCCCGCTAGAAACTTACCCGGACGAACCCTCGCCCTTGATGGTGGTGTTTGCATCATCATCATTCATCAATGTGACGCTCTGGTTATGCAGTTCCACACAAACGCGGTTCTGCTCATTAAGCCTGTCGAGCTCGGCAGTAAAGGTATTGATGCCTTGCTGAAGATTATGGCAGATCTTGTTCTCGGACGCCAAATCTACGTGAACAGGCTCAAACTCTGGGGTGAGGGAGAGTTCATTCCCCAGCTGGCTGCCTATGTGGGCCATGTTCACCTCCATTTGCTGGCACGATCATTGTATGGAACAAAAAAGAATCCAACCAATTCATATATGAGTAATTACACGCAAAAAAATAGGAGTACTACTAATTTCTAGCACAGATCTTGATACAGGAATGGACATCACATGGACGCTCCACAAATATCACAGTGTTCATCAACACATAATTAAAAGGAAAGCCGTGATTACATAAACTACTCCATCCTATCCCTTTTAGTAGTAGTAGTAGTAAACACGGATTTAGTAAAGTTGTATTCTCCCTATGATCCCTTTTAGTTGACTCGGATTTAGTACAAAGTTGTACAAATTTTATTTGACTCAAATTTAAAATAAAATGGATCGGAGGGAGTACTAAATCAGAGTCTATTAAAATGGATTGGAGGGAGTATTAAAAAAAAGTGGATAGAGGCATACAGCCTACCTGGCTTGGCCGTGAAACGGGGCCGAACTCAGCTTCCGACGACCGGACTTGGGGCGCCACCGTCGTGGGGGTTACCGGGTAGACGTTTGAACCGCCGGCCCTGTGAGATGTAAATAAATGGAAAAAACAGTTAGAAAATAAGAATGAACTGGAGGACACGCCACTAGAAACCTACCCGGACGAACCCTCGCCCACTGGCTCGCTCTCCATCGAATAGAGGATAGACTGCTCTGCGAGAATGCTCAGGCGATCATAAGTGGCCATACAACGACGCGCTAGCTGGCTAGATGAGTTTTTCTCGGCGGTCCTAGTCCTCATCGTCTTCCCTAGGATATCCTGCCGCCGGGCCGCCCGGCTCAATGGAGCCATGGCTTGCGAGGTACGTAGTACTTTACTACTCAGTAGTTAGGGTGGAGGGCTGGTGAAGGCTAGTTACTAGCTACCAGCAGAACAGAAAGAGAAGAAGGGCGGAGGGCTGGTCAAGGATAAATCTTACATACACCCAGAAAAGACCATCGTGCCCTCGCGGGGCTTCTGAGCAATTATAGGGACGTGTGTTCTCAAATGGGCAAGATAGGGTACCTTCCCGAGGAAGCATCTAGCACCCAAGCCAATGGACTGCGCGTTGAACAATGGTTACAGTATGTGTAAAAAGAAAAGATAACAAGGGAAATGCCTGGCAGGGTCCAGAGGTGCATTTAATCGGACATGGGATTCCATAGTACAGTATTTTACACCATAGAGTATGTGAACATAAACACAGAATACAATCAAGCGCTTAGTGTTGGACCCTCTCCGCCAAATAAGATCATATATCGTCGTTAGGGCCGCCCTGGTGAATCCTCTGAATGAAAAAAGCCCATAGTTGGCAACCTAAACCCGCCGCTCCGAATAGGAACTTCCGTCCGACGATAACTTTCTGACAACAAAAATTAATTAATTCAGTACTGCATAAACCGCAATTTCAATTAGATAACCACGAAGATTAAGATAGGCGCATGTATCACCTGTCGATGCGAACCCAGATAGTCAGCTCCGTGCACGGTTGATACCATTGCAACGACCGCTCTAGTTCCGACCATTTGGCGGCGCCCGGCGTGGTCGTGCTGTTCGCCAGTTGGGAACCCCAAGAGGAAGGTATGATGCGCACACCAAGTTTTCCCTCAGAAAGAAACCAAGGTTGATCGAACCAGAGGAGCCAAGAAGCACGTTGAAGGTTGATGGTGGCGAAATGTGATGCGGCGCAACAACAGGATTCCGGCGCCAACGTGGAATCTGCACAACAAAACCAAAGTACTTTGCCCCAACGAAACAGTGAGGTTGTCAATCTCACCGGCTTGCTGTAACAAAGGATTAAACGTATCGAGTGGAAGATGTTTGCAAAGAAAACAGTAAAACACAATTGCAGAGATTGTATGCTATGTAAAGAATAGGACCGGGGTCCACAGTTCACTAGAGGTGTCTCTCCCATAAGATAAAAGCATGTTGGGTGAACAAATTACAGTCGGGCAATTGACAAATAGAGAAGGGCATAACAATGCATATACATGATATGATAAATATAGTGAGATTTAATTGGGCATTACGACAAAGTACATAGACCGCCATCCAACTGCATCTATGCCTAAAAAGTCCACCTTCAGGTTATCATCCGAACCCCATTCAGTATTAAGTTGCTAAAGCAATTGCATTAAGTATGGTGCGTAATGTAATCGACAACTACATCCTTAGACATAGCATCAATGTTTTATCCCTAGTGGCAACAGCACATCACAACCTTAGAACCTACTGTCACGATCCCAGGTGTCAATGAAGGCATGAACCCACTATCGAGCATAAATACCCCCTCTTGGAGTTAAGAGCAAAAACTTGGCCAGAGCCTCTACTAATAACGGAGAGCATGCAAGATCATAAACAACACATAAACAATAGATTGATAATCACCATAATCATAGTACTCTCTATCCATCGGATCCCGACAAACACAACATATAGTATTACAAATAGATGATCTTGATCATGTTAGGGAGCTCACAAGATCCAACAATGAAGCACAACAAGGAGAAGACGACCATCTAGCTACTGCTATGGACCCATGGTCCAGGGGTGAACTACTCACTCATCACTCCGGAGGTGACCATGGAGGTGTTGAGTCCTCCGGGAGATGAATCCCTCTCCGCAGGGCCGGAGGCGATCTCCTGAATCCCCCGAGATGGGATTCGCGGCGGCGGCGTCTCTGGAAGGTTTTCCGTATCGTGGCTCTCGTTACTGGGGGTTTCGCGACGGAGACTTTAAGTAGGCGGAAGGGCAACGCGGGGGGCCACACGAGGTGCCCAGGGGGTAGGGCCGCGCGGCCAGGGCTTGGGCCGCGCCGCCTGTCCTGGCTGCCTCGTGGCCCCACTTCGTTATCTCTTCGGTCTTCTGGAAGCTTCGTGCAAAAATATGACCCTGGGCGAAAGTTTCGTCCAATTCCGAGAATATTTCCTTACTAGGATTTCTGAAACCAAAAACAGCAGAAAACAGCAACTGGCTCTTCGGCATCTTGTTAATAGGTTAGTTCCAGAAAATGCATAAATATGACATATAATGTGCATAAAACATGTAGGTATCATCAATAAAGTAGCATGGAACATAAGAAATTATCGATACGTTGGAGACGTATCAGCATCCCCAAGCTTAGTTCTGCTCGTCCCGAGCAGGTAAAACGATAACAAAGATAATTTCTGAAGTGACATGCCATCATAATCTTGATCATACTATTTGTAAACATATGTAATGAATGCAGCGATCAAAACAATGGTAATGACATGAGTAAACAAATGAATCATAAAGCAAAGACTTTTCATGAATAGTACTTCAAGACAAGCATCAATAAGTCTTGCATAAGAGTTAACTCATAAAGCAATAAATCAAAGTAAAGGTATTGAAGCAACACAAAGGAAGATTAAGTTTCAGCGGTTGCTTTCAACTTATAACATGTATATCTCATGGATATTGTCAACATAAAGTAATATAACAAGTGCAATCTCTAAAGAGCACTAAGCTCCCGGGGTTGCCGACGCTCACGGTTGATTTGCATTGTCGCGGGTCCCACAGGTAGGGAAGAATGCGGTCGTCCATCCCCTCCCGCTCCCAATCCGCACGGAGAGGCGACTAGGATTCGTGCCGCCTCTCCGGATGCCTCGCCGGCCGGCGCTCCCCGTCTCCACGCATCCTCTGCGTTTCCTCCTCCGAAAATTCCCGTCTCCAACTCCCCGCTGTCCTCTCGATCTCCATAATCGGTCTCGCTTCTCGCCCATCCTGATTTGGCCCCGTCTGATTTCTCCTTCGACGCGGGTGCGCCGCTCCATACCGGATTTGGTAGCGCGGGGATGCGCGGCCGTCGCCCTGCCAGCACAAGGTCGAGCATCAGGACGCCCACGATGCAGTCGTCAACTTGCCGCCGCCAAACTCCTCACTGGTTGTGTTGCCGCCATCATGGGGAGTAGCACAGGCCGGCGGTTGCGCCATCGGCGGGAGGGCGGCAGGCGGTCGCGGCTGCGCTACGTTTCTCCTTAGTTCGCTCCGGTGACCCCTCCTTGCTGCCACGCTCCTCTGCCCAGTGTCCACCACTTCTTCTTCTTCTTCAGCTTAACATGAGCTAGGTGAGCCACAACCAAGCTGCACCGGAGGGATACACCTGTGTCGCCGCGAGACCGACCGGAACGCCAACCCGAGGTGAGTCGTTGTCGATTTCTTCTCTGCCATCTCAAAAGGGCAAGCACCATTAAAGGTGAACATGACAAGCACGACCGTCGAGCATGTTTCACCGACGTGAGCTGCTGCCGATTCGCTGATGTTCCTTCGATTTTTTTTCTTCGTGTGTTGTGTTGTGCACCGTACTGTGAACTGAATTTGGTTCTCTAAACAAATTTACAGATGTGGTTTCAGTTCTCCTTCTCCGAGGAGTATCTGTTTTTTTATTTTTCGTACTGCTATTTTCTTGCTACTACTAATTGTTGCGTTTCTAAAGAACATGCATTGGGGACTCATGTGCAGGTTGATTTGAACAGGTTACAAGAGTTTGTGCAAGACGTATCATGTATGCCTGATTATTTTGATCAAAGGTATCAATTGTCTATGAAGACAATTGTGAAAGATTAATTAAAGGTGAATTCTTAGTTGTATGTCAGACAATTCCAAAAAATTGAAGTGATCAAATCTTATGCTAAGTGTGGCAATTCGTTGCCATTGGCCGATTCTGGTCTTGCCAAATCTACTAATCCAGGGATGTCCATGTTTTTATATATTGTCACGAGTAATCCCTAAAGAGCACTAAGCTCCCATCTAAAAAATAATGTCATGAGTCTTTTTAGCAACAGTTAGTTTAATTATTTGATGAACAAAATATTACAAGTTAAAATTCATATCATTGGAGTATTTTCTTGGTGTGATTAGAAAGGAACTGATCATGCGTTATTTCCACTTTACATATGACAGCCTAGGATAAATTATGGAGAATTATGAACGACCATAGATGACAGTGATGTATTCATAGGTGCTCTGTTCACCTGGACAGAATTACGATGGACATACCTAGCTTTAGAACGACTTTTCGGTGGTAGCTTTAATTTATGCTTTGTACATCCTCATGTATATGTCCTCCTTTTAGCTTATGCTTGATATTTATGCACCTCTATCAATTTACATTCTCTCAGATGTTGGATTTTATAAATGATGCCGTTATCCACTTCCGTGGATGCCTATCACCTGCTTTTTGTTACTACTATGTACTCATTATGATACACTTCTACTTATGCACCGTAATAACTATTGCATGTTTCTTAACTTGCCATTCATAGTTATATACTGCTTCCATTGAGAGGAAAACAAAGGTAGTATTACTGCTCTTAAAATGAATTTAGATTTACTATGTTGCTTTACCTTTTGACCTTTTATATTTCATATAAATCTTTGTTTTAAAGGTATGCATGACATTGTTACATATAGATGGAAAGGCCTGTGAAGAAATATGTATTTTTTGTAGGTTTCTTATGGTATACAATATTTAGTGGCAAAGATTTGATAGGCCTCACAGGTCAGTGAGTTCCGTTTGTTATTTCACCTATGTATCATGTCAAGCACGACTTTAGATATTATAAATTTCTCATGTTCAATGTATGTCTTCAGAATTGAAGCAGCGGCGACACGGCATGTGCAGGAGCAGCGGCACCAGAAAAATTTGACATGTTGGTGCTCTGGAACCATAAGGAACCTACAAAAAATGATCAAGTACAGTCCATTGAAACCTCTTCAATTTCGTTTCGGTTAGCACTTTCCCGTTCACAACAGGTCATTTCCAGTGTCTTTTTTACTGCATCTTGAATGTGAAAATTAGTAGAATCATCATAGTTATATTTACTTCATGGCCCGCATCTTTTCATAGGTGTCGTTGGTGTTTGGATTCTGGTGTGTGGGGTCCAGATTATTTTTTCCATATTCATGCGCAATTTCTCTGAATTGATATCTGATGATTCACCTGTAACTCCGAATAAATATGTTCTCGCATATTCATGCGCAGTTCATCGAACTGATATCTGATTATTCACCTGCAAGACTAAACTGAATATTCCATTTTATTTATGAACAATATGTTTCTGTACCAGCCTTGATCCATTCCTGTTAAACAGAGTGATCAACTACTTAACCTTTATATAATAGGGATCTAACTTCTTTAGCTAAAAAGAAGATATATGGTTAAATGATAACAAGAATTCCTGAGTCAAAGAAAGTTCAAAGGTCATTGAGTAGTTATTTTCGTTTTGTATGAAACACCTAGACTTTTTGTATTCTTTTAGGAGCCTCAACTTTTGATTTACAGGAGTTAAAATGTAGTCAAGTATACTCTATCATGCATTATTTGTATTTCGACTATGCTGTTTCTTGATTGTTAGTTAAAAGATAGATAGTACTGTACAACTCAACTTCTTATTCTGATTTCTGAGAAATACATTCGTTTGCTTAATGCTCATAGTGTTGTGTCTCTCCTTAGCTGTTATTGTCATAGGAAATAAATGTTTTGTGAGTTGGAAAATTAATCCCACAACCTGCTGTCCGAATGTGATAAGTTCGACAACCAGCCTATGGGCTTTTAAGATAATACTTGCATCATACAAAGTGCAAAGTAGAAAACATAATTTGCAATCTATTTTATGCACATATGTTAAAAAGTTTATACAAAATAAATTACTGGATAAGTGAATCAGGGCATGCATCAGATTATACATAAGTTTTCAGGTTATTATGTCTCTCCTTGCAAGGTTATTTGTATTGTCTTTGTTGCCTTGATGTCCATTTTTTCCTTACCATTGAACACAGGGATCCATTCACATCGAAGTTGGGATATATATAATAGCGTTTGTGAATATTAGTCTTTCCAGCAATGTATATATACTTCATAAATTTATTTCGTTTAGGGCTAAGGCTAAGTAGGACAAGTTACTTCAATCATCCCTCAAATTATTCAGTGCCATTTGCAGATGGAATGCAAAAGGATCGAACTTACATGACTGCTCTCACAGTCTCAGTTGAACTCCATGAAAATATTAGGCAAGATAGATTGTGTATTTTTCACTGCGCTATGAATATTTCTGGTGACTCCGTTTGTCTTCTACGTAGGCATGGGAGAAAAGAATCCTTATTTGAGTCATAGTTGAAGTGAAATTTGTTCACTGTGCATAAGTACATTTGTTTAATTTGTCACCGTGGCCAGCCATGTAGTGTTATCACTTGCACAATAACTCCTTAAACGGGTATCCATTATAATTCCTATTCAACACACAAAGGTCCACCTTAGAGGAGCTGAGCAGACGGTGACTGGAGATTTCTTCTTTGTCGTGGTGGAGATCTGTCGCTGGTGATGTCTCTTTAGTGGTGGAGATCCGGGTCGAGCTTACTTGCAATAGATGAAACCGGTGTGCCAAACGAGGGAAACAAGGAACTTGACCATCTGTAGAGACATACATTGCAATCTGTAGTTCAATGTATGTTCACTGACATGCCCATGCTTCCGATATCTATGCTGCCCATGCTTTTTTGTTTTGTTTTGTTTTCAGGGTCTATTTCACACTGCTAAGATTAGATGGTCCGGGTATTCGTTTTGCTGCCTATGTAAGTATCTATGACTTGCACTGAAGCTTATTGTGATAGCCGTGGTAGGTGTGTCGAGGACCTATGCGAGAACCTAACTGTGAAACACAGAGAATATGTACTCTGTACCGTATGTTTTGTTCGCTTAAGTACTACACTATGTAATGAGTTTGTCTTATTTACCAAACGAGACAGAGCCACACCCATGAGGACACACCAACACCCACGCGGGAGAATCAAATCGCCAATCTAAAAGAACGGCGCAGCATAGCGCGCTTGGACCATCTAGTATGCAAGTATGTAGAAATCAATGCACAGTTCACACAAGTGTTTGCTTCTTAAGGTGGAGGGAGATAGGTAAACTGACTCAACAATAAAAGTAAAAGAAAGGTCCTTCAAAGAGGAAAGAATCGATTGCTGTATTTGTGCTAGAGCTTTTATTTTGAAAACATGAAACAATTTTGTCAACGGTAGTAATAAAGCATATGAGTTATGTAAATTATATCTTACAAGTTGCAAGCCTCATGCATAGTATACTAATAGTGCCCGCACCTTGTCCTACTTAGCTTGGACTACCGGATCTTTGCATGCCATGTTTCAACCAAGTGTCACAAAGGGGTACCTCCATGCCGCCTGTACAAAGGTCTAAGGAGAATGCTCGCATTTTGGATTTCTCACTTTTGATTATTCTCAACTTAGACATCCATACCGGGACAACATGGACAACAGATAATGGACTCCTCTTAAATGCATAAGCATGTAGCAATGATTATTATTCTCATATGAGATTGAGGATATATGTCCAAACTGAAACTTCCACCATGATTCATGGCTTTAGTTAGCGGCCCAATGTTCTTCTCTAACAATTTTGCATGCTCCAACCACTAAAATGATAGATCCTTCAGACAAGACGGACATGCATAGCAACTCACATGATATTCAACAATAGTTGATGGCGTTCCCCAGAAGCATGGTTATCGCACAACAAGCAACTTAATAAGAGATAAAGTGCATAAGTACATATTCAATACTACGATAGTTTTTAAGGCTATTTTGTCCCATGAGCTATATATTGCAAAGGTGAATGATGGAATTTTAAAGGTAGCACTCAAGCAATTTACTTTGGAATGGCGGAGAAATACCATGTAGTAGGTAGGTATGGTGGACACAAATGGCATAGTAGTTGGCTCAAGGATTTTGGATGCATGAGAAGTATTCCCTCTCGATACAAGGTTTAGGCTAGCAAGGTTATTTGAAGCAAACTCAAGGATGAACAGGTGCAGCAAAACTCACATAAAAGACATATTGTAAACATTATAAGACTCTACACCGTCTTCCTTGTTGTTCAAAAATCAATACTAGATATTATCTAGACCTTAGAGAGACCAAATATGCAAATCAAATTTTAGCAAGCTCTATGTATTTCTTCATTAATGGGTGCAAAGCATATGATGCAAGAGCTTAAACATGAGCACAACAATTGCCAAGTATCACATTATCCAAGACATTTTAGAAATTACTACATGTAGCATTTTCCAATTCCAACCATATAACAATTTAACGAAGAAGAAACTTCGCCTTGAACATTATGAGTAAAGCCTAAGGACACATGTGTCCATATGCAACAGCGGAGCGTGTCTCTCTCCCACAAAGTGAATGCTAGGATCCATCTTATTCAAACAAAAACAAAAACAAAAACAAACAGACGCTCCAAGTAAAGAACACAAGATGTGACCGAATAAAAATATAGTTTCAGGGGAGGAACCTGATGATGTTGTCGATGAAGAAGGGGATGCCTTGGGCATCCCCAAGCTTAGACGCTTGAGTCTTCTTAGAATATGCAGGGGTGAACCACGGGGGCATCCCCAAGCTTAGAGCTTTCACTCCTCTTGATCATAGTATATCATTCTCCTCTCTTGACCCTTGAAAACTTCCTTCACACCAAACTTCAAGCAAACTCATTAGAGGGTTAGTGCACAATTAATAATTCACACATTCAGAGGTGACACAATCATTCTTTTCACTTCTGGACATTGCATAATGCTACTGGACATTAGTGGATCAAAGAAATAAATCCAACATAGCAAAAGAGGCAATGCGAAATAAAAGGCAGAATCTGTCAAAAACAGAACAGTCCGTAAAAACGAATTTAAAGCTGGCACCAGACTTGCTCAAATGGAAAAACTCAAAACTAATGAAAGTTGCGTACATATCTGAGGATCACGCTCGTAAATTGGCAGATTTTTTAGAATTTTCTACAGAGAACTGTGCCCAGATTCATGACAGACAGCAATGCTGTTTCTGCGCAGCGATCCCAAATATAACATCAACTTTGACATAGAAACTTTACTTGGAACAAAAACATGATAAGGAGAGGTTGCTACAGTAGTAAACAACTTCCAAGACTCAACAAAACAAAAAATTGCTGTAGGTAAAAACATGGGTTGTCTCCCATAAGCGCTTTTCTTTAACGCCTTTCAGCTAGGCGCAGAAAGTGCAAATCAAGTAACATCGAGAGATGAAGCATCAACATCATAGCTTGTTCTAATAATAGAATCAAAAGGCAACTTCATTCTCTTTCTAGGGAAGTGTTCCATACCTTTCTTGAGAGGAAATTGATATTTAATATTACCTTCCCTCATATCAATAACAGCACCAACGGTTCGAAGAAAAGGTCTTCCCAACACAATAGGACAAGATGCATTGCATTCGATATCCAAGACAACAAAATCAACGGGGACAAGGTTATTGTTAACCGTAATGTGCACATTATCAATCCTCCCCAAAGGTTTCTTTTTAACATTATCGGCAAGATTAACATCCAAATAACAATTCTTTAATGGTGGCAAGTCAAGCATATCATAAATCTTTTTAGGCATAACAGAAATACTTGCACCAAGATCACATAAAGCATTACATTCAAAGTCATTGAATTTCATTTTAATGATGGGCTCCCAACCATCTTCTAACTTTATAGGAATAGAAGTTTCAAGTTTTAGTTTCTCTTCTCTAGCTTTTATGAGAGCATTTGTAATATGTTTTGTAAAGGCTAAATTTATAGCACTAGCATTAGGACTTTTAGCAAGTTTTTGTAAGAACTTTATAACTTCAGAGATGTGGCAATCATCAAAATCTAAATCATTATGAGCTACAGCAATGGGATCATTGTTCCCAAGGTTGGAAAAAATTTCAGCAGTTTTATCACAAGCAGTTTCAGCAGTTTTAGCAATTTCAGGCAGTTTTGTACGCTTTGCACTAGGAGTAGAAACATTGCCAACACCAATTATTTTACCATTGATAGTAGGAGGTGCAGCAACATGTGAAGAATTAGCATTACTAGTGGTGGTAATAGTCCAAACTTTAGCTACATTATTCTCTTTAGCTAGTTTTTCATTTTCTTCTCTATCCCACCTAGCACGCAATTCAGCCATTAATCTTATATTCTCATTAATTCTAACTTGGATGGCATTTGCTGTAGTAGTAATCTTATTATCAATATCATTATTAGGCATAACTTTAAATTTTAAAAGATTAACATCGGAGGCAAGTCTATCAACTCTAGAAGCAATAGTATCAATTTTATCAAGCTTTTCCTCAACAGATTTGTTAAAAGTAGTTTGTGTACTAATAAATTCTTTAAGCATAGCTTCAAGACCAGGGGGTACACTCCTATTATTATTGTAAGAATTCCCATAAGAATTACCATAACCATTACCATTAGCAGAAGGATATGGCCTATAGTTATTACCAGAGTTGTTCCTATAAGCATTGTTGTTGAAATTATTGTTTTTAATGAAATTCACATCAACATTTTCTTCTTGAGCAACCAATGAAGCTAAAGGAACATTATTTGGATCAACATTAGATCTACCATTCACAAGCATAGACATAATCACATCAATCTTATCACTCAAGGAAGATGTTTCTTCAACAGAATTTACCTTCTTACCTTGTGGAGCTCTTTCCGTGTGCCATTCAGAGTAATTTATCATCATATCATCAAGAAGTTTTGTAGCCGCCCCCAATGTGATGGACATAAAGGTACCTCCAGCAGCTGAATCCAATAAATTCCGCGAAGAAAAATTTAGTCCTGCATAGAAGGTTTGGATGATCATCCAAGTAGTCAGTCCATGGGTTGGGCAATTCTTTACCAAAGTTTTCATTCTCTCCCATGCTTGAGCAACATGTTCAGTATCTAATTGCTTAAAATTCATTATGCTACTTCTCAAAGATATAATTTTAGCGGGAGGATAATATCTACCAATAAAAGCATCCTTGCATTTAGTCCATGAATCAATACTATTCTTAGGCAAAGATAGCAACCAATCTTTAGCTCTTCCTCTTAATGAGAAAGGAAACACTTTTAATTTAATAATATCACCATCTACATCTTTATACTTTTGCATTTCACAAAGTTCAACAAAATTATTGAGATGGGCAGCAGCATCATCAGAACTAACACCAGAAAATTGATCTCTCATGACAAGATTTAGTAAAGCAGGTTTAATTTCAAAGAATTCTGCTGTAGTAGCAGGTGGAGCAATAGGTGTGCATAGAAAATCATTATTATTTGCATTTGTGAAGTCACACAACTTAGTATTTTCAGGAGTATTCATTTTAGCAACGGTAAATAAAACAAACTAGATAAAGTAAATGCAAGTAACTAATTTTTTTGTGTTTTTGATATAGAGAGCAAGACAGTAAATAAAGTAAAACTAGCAACTAATTTTTGTGTGTTTTGTTTTAGGTGCAGCAAACAAAGTAGTAAATAAAATAAAGCAAGACAAAAACAAAGTAAAGAGATTGAGAAGTGGAGACTCCCCTTGCAGCGTGTCTTGATCTCCCCGGCAACGGCGCCAGAAAACAGCTTGATGCGCGTAAATGTACACGTCCGTTGGGAACCCCAAGAGGAAGGTATGATGCGCACGGCAAGTTTTCCTCAGAAAGAAACCAAGGTTGATCGAACCAGGAGGAGCGAGAAGCACGTTGAAGGTTGATGGTGGAGAAATGTGATGCGGCGCAACAACAGGGATTCCGGCGCCAACGTGGAATCTGCACAACAAAACCAAAGTACTTTGCCCCAACGAAACAGTGAGGTTGTCAATCTCACCGGCTTGCTATAACAAAGGATTAAACGTATCGAGTGGAAGATGTTTGCAAAGAAAACAGTAAAACACAATTGCAGTAGATTGTATGCTATGTAAAGAATAGGACCGGGGTCCACAGTTCACTAGAGGTGTCTCTCCCATAAGATAAAAGCATGTTGGGTGAACAAATTACAGTCGGGCAATTGACAAATAGAGAAGGGCATAACAATGCATATACATGATATGATAAATATAGTGAGATTTAATTGGGCATTACGACAAAGTACATAGACCGCCATCCAACTGCATCTATGCCTAAAAAGTCCACCTTCAGGTTATCATCCGAACCCCATTCAGTATTAAGTTGCTAAGCAACAGACAATTGCATTAAGTATGGTGCGTAATGTAATCGACAACTACATCCTTAGACATAGCATCAATGTTTTATCCCTAGTGGCAACAGCACATCACAACCTTAGAACCTACTGTCACGATCCCAGGTGTCAATGAAGGCATGAACCCACTATCGAGCATAAATACCCCTCTTGGAGTTAAGAGCAAAAACTTGGCCAGAGCCTCTACTAATAACGGAGAGCATGCAAGATCATAAACAACACATAAACAATAGATTGATAATCACCATAATCATAGTACTCTCTATCCATCGGATCCCGACAAACACAACATATAGTATTACAGATAGATGATCTTGATCATGTTAGGCAGCTCACAAGATCCAACAATGAAGCACAACAAGGAGAAGACGACCATCTAGCTACTGCTATGGACCCATGGTCCAGGGGTGAACTACTCACTCATCACTCCGGAGGCGACCATGGAGGTGTAGAGTCCTCCGGGAGATGAATCCCCTCTCCGGCAGGGTGCCGGAGGCGATCTCCTGAATCCCCGAGATGGGATTCGCGGCGGCGCGTCTCTGGAAGGTTTTCCGTATCGTGGCTCTCGGTACTGGGGTTTCGCGACGGAGACTTTAAGTAGGCGGAAGGGCAACGCGGGGGCCACACGAGGTGCCCGGGGGGGCCGCGCGGCCAGGGCTTGGGCCGCGCCGCCCTGTCCCCTGGCTGCCTCGTGGCCCCACTTCGTTATGTCTTCGGTCTTCTGGAAGCTTCGTGCAAAAATAGGACCCTGGGCAAAAGTTTCGTCCAATTCCAAGAATATTTCCTTACTAGGATTTCTGAAACCAAAAACAGCAGAAAACAGCAACTGGCTCTTCGGCATCTTGTTAATAGGTTAGTTCCAGAAAATGCATAAATATGACATATAATGTGCATAAAACATGTAGGTATCATCAATAAAGTAGCATGGAACATAAGAAATTATCGATACGTTGGAGACGTATCACCCCGGCGTGGTCGTGCTGTTCGCCAGAATAGTGGCCGTATAGTTGGGGAGCATTAAACCAATCTCAGAGCGATTAAGTAATGGCTTGCCGTGCGACGACATACTCACCTTGTACTCCGGCCACACGCACGCCGCCGACCTAACGCACTCAACGGATAGGCAGGCCAGCACGCATCCATTTTTCGGCTGGACTTGCGTATATGTGTGCCAGACGAACACGGTACCATCGTTCCCGTAGAAGATGACCGGACGTCTTGGCTCTGGCGGTGCC
Source organism: Lolium multiflorum (assembly GCA_030979885.1). NCBI lineage: Eukaryota > Viridiplantae > Streptophyta > Magnoliopsida > Poales > Poaceae > Lolium > Lolium multiflorum. Next base: position 115,826,987 of record CM061748.1, on the reverse strand, counting down.
AGCACCGGGATGATGAACGCCATCGCGGTGCCGTACGGGATCATGTCCACACAAATCGAATGGATTTCTCTGAGGTGGGCGATGAGCGCTGCTGGCGAGGCGGAGAAGTCGCAGCCGGCCTCTGTGCAGTCGCACGGGCCGTGCGGGCACGCGAGCTCGTGGTCGTGGAGCTCGTTGTAGGCGACCACGCTCCCGCACCCGTCGTGGGGGCACTCCATCCTCTTTAATCTGCTTTGAAGAAGATATTGATGGGGAGGGGAGGGGAGGGGCGAGTGGAGAAGAAGGATGGTGGTGGCTTTATTAATTCGGGCCTCACCGTCCCACCAGTTTGGCTAATTAAGGTGACGCTGAAAGTTTCACTGTCTATGTTTTCACACGCAGTACACCTTATATGATGGCCAAAAATGGGATATGAAGATTTTCTCGAAATATCAAAAAAAAAGATTGATGTTTGACATATGTGTGATGTTACTCAAAATTGAACTACATGTTACGAATGGACGGTCGGCAATTTTTAGGGAAGAAAATGAATTTTAAAATATTGAAATACTTTGAGTGTCTCTGTGTGAAGCCTTGCACTAAGATCATAGAAATTTCCATTACCCTTGTACGGATGGTGGGTCCTAAAAGTTGAAGTAATTTGAGTGCAACAAAAAGAACTTCAATGAAATTAAGGGCTCCTTTGATTTAAAGGATAGGAAAAGCATAGGAATAGGAAATGTATAGGATTGGAATGGCATGTCTACTTGAATCCTATAGGAAGATGAAGTGTGTTTGATTGTAGCAAAGGAATTTTTTCATGAGCTATGAGCTAATGCTTATTTCCTATAGGAATTACACTACAAGATTCCTATAGGAATTTTTCCTATAGGATATGTTCCTATGAATCAAACAACATGTATAGGAAATTTTCCCATAGGAACCAAATCCTTCACACTTCCTATGCAAATCCTTTGAATCAAAGGAGCCCTAAGGGCTCCTTTGATTTAAAGGATAGGAAAAGCATAGGAATAGGAAATGTATAGGATTGGAATGGCATGTCTACTTGAATCCTATAGGAAGATGAAGTGTGTTTGATTGTAGCAAAGGAATTTTTTCATGAGCTATGAGCTAATGCTTATTTCCTATAGGAATTACACTACAAGATTCCTATAGGAATTTTTCCTATAGGATATGTTCCTATGAATCAAACAACATGTATAGGAAATTTTCCCATAGGAACCAAATCCTTCACACTTCCTATGCAAATCCTTTGAATCAAAGGAGCCCTAACAAACTACAATCCTAAGAGTGATTTATATAAATCAAGTTTGATTTCTTGCTTTCATGTATGAGTTAATTTATTAACATGGCTTTCTACCCCCCCACCCACACACACACAACACACAAACACACTCTCTCTCTCTCTCAAATGGGGGTGAGAGGAGAAGAAGGATGTTCGTAACTCATGCCTCACCATCCTACCAGACTTTGGTCGATGCCCAAGACATTCATGACCTAAAAAGGTGACGTTGACTATTTCATAGTCTACATTTTCACAAGCATTATACAATGTATATTGGCCAAAATGTGATGTGTAGATTTTCTCGAATTGTACCTTATTTGGATTCATGTTTGACGTATGAGCGGTTTTACTCAAAATTCAACTACATGTTCAAATGCCAGGTCGGAAAATTTGAATGAAGAAAATATAGTTTAAATATTGAAATAAGTGAGCATATGTGTGCGTGTGTGCGTGTGTGTGTGTGTGTCTTTTGTGCACTACGATACGTAAAATTGGCACTACCATTTTACGAATGTGGTGGGTCCTAGAATATTGAAGCAAATTCAAAAAAAATGTGCTAGCTTGAGTCATCGTATGAGATAAAATCGCTATACAAATAACAAACTTACAACCTTAAGGTAATTTAAGAAAGATTTATTTTCTTGCTTACACATGTGTGGTCATGTTGATTGCATTGTATATTAGTATGAACTTACTAATAATTATCCCAAATATTGGCAGCAATGTGCATCTTACCGTTCACATATATTTTATTCAACTTCATTTCACACAAAAATACATTCTACTTTATTAGTGTAAAATAAGAGCTTTATGTGAGCTTTATTGTGAAGTGGCTGCCTGAGAGAAGGGCCAAATTTTCAAGGTAACAATTTCGAAACATGGCATACTTCATAAGATGACCATTTAGGTGATATATATGTTGATTATTTCTCGAGTTTGTAATATATGTGGACTTATGTTGAGTTTTAACCAATTTTAGTCAATTTAAAATTGCATGTTCTTTAAAGTTCGGCACGAGTTTTGGTAGAAAATATGCAGATTTTACCATGGTAAGGTGTTATGCTTCATGCATGAAAAAACTACAAAGAAAAGATGAACAATTTGTACGAATGGTGAAGCCGGTGAATTTGAAGCAAATTGAATGCAACCAAAGGAAATTCATTAAAACTAAAAAAAAGATGAAGAGTTCACGAGGAAATGGTATGGCGATTTGAAAAGAAAATGAATCACTACATATGTGAATCTGGTCATAGTAAACGAAAATGCCAAGTAGAGTTTCCAATTTTGTTCATAAAAATAGATCAAATTTGAACTAGATTTGTGATGTAGATTGGTCATAGAAACCGCTATAAGCCATCGCAATGTACGGAAGTGAATAATTCTAGGCATCCATATTTTAATTACTTCATGTAATGTAATTGAACAAGCTAGATTGGGTATTGCCCCATGAAATTGTACCACACATGCCAACAATAGTAAACCTGGTTGCTTACAAGTACGCCAACATTATGTGGCTTGATTAAATGTGCATTAAACTTAAAATGCCTATTTATTTATATTGTTTTAGTAGTCGTATGACAGTGAAGGATCCAGAGTTGCATTAATCGGCGAATTGGGTTACATATTACATAGACTAATTCATGGTAAACATAAAATACATCCAATCCGTCAACATTTTTAGATAAAGGTCTAAGTAGTCCTTCCCCACCGAAGTAGATGACCACCTCCAACACTACGGCCGTCCTGACAAGAACCATCAGCAAAACGTCTCTTTTAGTCCTTGTACTGAGTACTTTGAAGCAGGAAGCCCCAGACACACCCTTCCTTTTACGGTGATGAAGCAATATTAAACATCAAAAGAAGAGGCAGAACAAGATCTCCTACTCAGGGACACTTGGTGGACGCCGAGATATAGGTCGCTAGCTGTGCACCGAGATCCTCTTCTCCTTGCTAATCGCCCTGTCACAAGAAAAACAAATTAATTCAGCATTACTTAAATCCGCATTAGCATCGTCCCAATAAGATTGAGGGTAGTGTTATGTTCACTCACTCCTTATCGATGCGCAAATAGATAGTCAGCTGCTTCGATGATTCATTGCCGCACAGGTACCGCGGCGGCACCGAGAGGAAGGAAGTGACATCTCCCAAAGAAACTGTGCCCGGAGTCGGGCTGCTCGTCGGCTCTAATACCGCCTTCACCACGTCAAACAAGTGTTCCCCGGTAAGCTTACGCGGCCCCGGCATCGGCGGGCCGTTCGCCCACATTGTCACCCTATACCGGGGCAAGTTGCACGCCGCCGGCCTGACGCACACGAAGGATACCGCGGTGTCCATGCCGCAAGGGTGGATGTGCAAGGCGAACACTGCGCCATCCGTCCCGTAGCCGATGATGTCTCCAACGTATCGATAATTTCTTATGTTCCATGCTACTTTATTGATGATACCTACATGTTTTATGCACATTATATGTCATATTTATGCATTTTCTGAACTAACCTATTAACAAGATGCCGAAGAGCCAGTTGCTGTTTTCTGCTGTTTTTGGTTTCAGAAATCCTAGTAAAGAAATATTCTCGAATTGGACGAAACTTTCGCCCAGGGTTCTATTTTTGCACGAAGCTTCCGAAGACCGAAGACCTAACGAAGTGGGGCCACGAGGCGGCAGAGGGTGGCCGGCGCGGCCCAGCCTTGGCCGCGCCGACCTGCCCCCTGGCCCCTCGTGTGGCCCCCGCGTTGACCCTCCGCCTACTTAAAGCTTCCGTCGCGAAACCCCGTCGAGAGCTACGATACGGAAAACCACAGACGCCGCCGCCGCGAATCCCATCTCGGGGATTCAGGAGATCGCCTCCGGCACCCTGCAGGAGGATTCATCTCCCGGAGGACTCTACACCGCCATGGTCGCCTCCGGAGTGATGAGTGAGTAGTTCACCCCTGGACCATGGGTCCATAGCAGTAGCTAGATGGTCGTCTTCTCCTTGTTGTGCTTCATTGTTGGATCTTGTGAGCTGCCTAACATGATCAAGATCATCTATCTGTAATACTATATGTTGTGTTTGTCGGGATCCGATGGATAGAGAGTACTATGATTATGGTGATTATCAATCTATTGTTTATGTGTTGTTTATGATCTTGCATGCTCTCCGTTATTAGTAGAGGCTCTGGCCAAGTTTTTGCTCTTAACTCCAAGAGGGGGTATTTATGCTCGATAGTGGGTTCATGCCTTCATTGAATCTGGGATCGTGACAGTAGGTTCTAAGGTTGTGATGTGCTGTTGCCACTAGGGATAAAACATTGATGCTATGTCTAAGGATGTAGTTGTTGATTACATTACGCACCATACTTAATGCAATTGTCTGTTGCTTTGCAACTTAATACTGGAGGGGGTTCGGATGATAACCTGAAGGTGGACTTTTTAGGCATAGATGCAGTTGGATGGCGGTCTATGTACTTTGTCGTAATGCCCGGATTAAATCTCACTATATTTATCATGTCATGTATATGCATTGTTATGCCTTTCTCTATTTGTCAATTGCCCGACTGTAATTTGTTCACCCAACATGCTTTATCTTATGGGAGAGACACCTCTAGTGAACTGTGGACCCCGGTCCTATTCTTTACATAGCATACCATCTACTGCAATTGTGTTTACTGTTTTCTTTGCAAACATCTTCCACTCGATACGTTTAATCCTTTGTTACAGCAAGCCGGTGAGATTGACAACCTCACGTTGGGGCAAAGTACTTTGGTTGTGTTGTGCAGGTTCCGCGTTGGCGCCGGAATCCCTGGTGTTGCGCCGCATCACATTTCGCGACCATCAACCTTCAACGTGCTTCTTGGCTCCTCCTGGTTCGATTAAACCTTGGTTTCTTTCTGAGGGAAAACTTGCTACTGTGCGCATCATACCTTCCTCTTGGGGTTCCCAACGAACGTGTGAGTTACACGCCATCAAGCTCTTTTTCTGGCGCCGTTGCCGGGGAGATCAAGACACGCTGCAAGGGGAGTCTCCACTTCTCAATCTCTTTACTTTGTTTTTGTCTTGCTTTATTTTATTTACTACTTTGTTTGCTGCACTAAATCAAAATACAAAAAAAATTAGTTGCTAGTTTTACTTTATTTACCGTCTTGCTCTCTATATCAAAAACACAAAAAAATTAGTTACTTGCATTTACTTTATCTAGTTTGTTTTATTTACCGTTGCTAAAATGGCCAACCATGAAAATACTAAATTGTGTGACTTCACAAATGCAAATAATAATGATTTCCTATGCACACCTATTGCTCCACCTGCTACTACAGCAGAATTCTTTGAAATTAAACCTGCTTTATTAAATCTTGTCATGAGAGATCAATTTTCTGGTGCTAGTTCTGATGATGCTGCTGCCCATCTCAATAATTTTGTTGAACTTTGTGAAATGCAAAAGTATAAAGATGTAGATGGTGATATTATTAAATTGAAAGTGTTTCCTTTCTCATTAAGAGGAAGAGCTAAAGATTGGTTGCTATCTTTGCCTAAGAATAGTATTGATTCATGGACTAAATGCAAGGATGCTTTTATTGGTAGATATTATCCTCCCGCTAAAATTATATCTTTGAGAAGTAGCATAATGAATTTTAAACAATTAGATACTGAACATGTTGCTCAAGCTTGGGAGAGAATGAAAACTTTGGTAAAGAATTGCCCAACCCATGGACTGACTACTTGGATGATCATCCAAACCTTCTATGCAGGACTAAATTTTTCTTCGCGAAATTTATTGGATTCAGCTGCTGGAGGTACCTTTATGTCCATCACATTGGGGGCGGCTACAAAACTTCTTGATGATATGATGATAAATTACTCTGAATGGCACACGGAAAGAGCTCCACAAGGTAAGAAGGTAAATTCTGTTGAAGAAACCTCCTCCTTGAGTGATAAGATTGATGTGATTATGTCTATGCTTGTGAATGGTAGATCTAATGTTGATCCAAATAATGTTCCTTTAGCTTCATTGGTTGCTCAAGAAGAAAATGTTGATGTGAATTTCATTAAAAACAATAATTTCAACAACAATGCTTATAGGAACAACTCTGGTAATAACTATAGGCCATATCCTTCTGCTAATGGTAATGGTTATGGTAATTCTTATGGGAATTCTTACAACAATAATAGGAATGTACCCTCTGGTCTTGAAGCCATGCTTAAAGAATTTATTAGTACACAAACTGCTTTTAACAAATCTGTTGAGGAAAAGCTTGATAAAATTGATACTATTGCTTCTAGAGTTGATAGGCTTGCCTCTGATGTTAATCTATTAAAATTGAAAGTTATGCCTAATAATGATATTGATAATAAGATTACTACTACAGCAAATGCCATCCAAGTTAGAATTAATGAGAATATAAGATTAATGGCTGAACTGCGTGCTAGGTGGGATAGAGAAGAAAATGAAAAACTAGCTAAAGAGAATAATGTAGCTAAAGTTTGGACTATTACCACCACTAGTAATGCTAATTCTCCACATGTTGCTGCACCTCCTACTATCAATGGTAAAATAATTGGTGTTGGCAATGTTTCTACTCCTAGTGCAAAGCGTACAAAACTGCCTGAAATTGCTAAAACTGCTGAAACTGCTTGTGATAAAACTGCTGAAATTTTTTCCAACCTTGGGAACAATGATCCCATTGCTGTAGCTCATAATGATTTAGATTTTGATGATTGCCACATCTCTGAAGTTATAAAGTTCTTACAAAAACTTGCTAAAAGTCCTAATGCTAGTGCTATAAATTTAGCCTTTACAAAACATATTACAAATGCTCTCATAAAAGCTAGAGAAGAGAAACTAAAACTTGAAACTTCTATTCCTAGAAAGTTAGAAGATGGTTGGGAGCCCATCATTAAAATGAAATTCAATGACTTTGAATGTAATGCTTTATGTGATCTTGGTGCAAGTATTTCTGTTATGCCTAAAAAGATTTATGATATGCTTGACTTGCCACCATTGAAGAATTGTTATTTGGATGTTAATCTTGCCGATAATGTTAAAAAGAAACCTTTGGGGAGGATTGATAATGTGCATATTACGGTTAACAATAACCTTGTCCCCGTTGATTTTGTTGTCTTGGATATCGAATGCAATGCATCTTGTCCAATTGTGTTGGGAAGACCTTTTCTTCGAACTGTTGGTGCTGTTATTGATATGAGGGAAGGTAATATTAAATATCAATTTCCTCTCAAGAAAGGTATGGAACACTTCCCTAGAAAGAGAATGAAGTTGCCTTTTGATTCTATTATTAGAACAAGCTATGATGTTGATGCTTCTACTCTCGATGTTACTTGATTTGCACTTTCTGCGCCTAGCTGAAAGGCGTTAAAGAAAAGCGCTTATGGGAGACAACCCATGTTTTTACCTACAGCAATTTTTTGTTTTGTTGAGTCTTGGAAGTTGTTTACTACTGTAGCAACCTCTCCTTATCATGTTTTTGTGCCAAGTAAAGTTTCTATGTCAAAGTTGATGTTATATTTGGGATTGCTGCGCAGAAACAGCATTGCTGTCTGTCACGAATCTGGGCACAATTCTCTGTAGAAAATTCGAAAAAATCTGCCAATTTACGAGCGTGATCCTCAGATATGTACGCAACTTTCATTAGTTTTGAGTTTTTCCATTTGAGTAAGTCTGGTGCCATTTCTAAATTCGTCTTTACGGACTGTTCTGTTTTTGACAGATTCTGCCTTTTATTTCGCATTGCCTCTTTTGCTATGTTGGATTTATTTCTTTGATCCATTAATGTCCAGTAGCATTATGCAATGTCCAGAAGTGAAAATAATGATTGTGTCACCTCTGAATGTGTGAATTATTAATGATGCACTAACCCTCTAATGAGTTTGCTTGAAGTTTGGTGTGAAGGAAGTTTTCAAGGGTCAAGAGAGGAGAATGATATACTATGATCAAGAGGAGTGAAAGCTCTAAGCTTGGGGATGCCCCGTGGTTCACCCCTGCATATTTTAAGAAGACTCAAGCGTCTAAGCTTGGGGATGCCCAAGGCATCCCCTTCTTCATCGACAACATCATCAGGTTCCTCCCCTGAAACTATATTTTTATTCAATCACATCTTGTGTTCTTTACTTGGAGCGTCGGTTTGTTTTCGTTTTTGTTTTTGTTTGAATAAGATGGATCCTAGCATTCACTTTGTGGGAGAGAGACACGCTCCGCTGTTGCATATGGACACATGTGTCCTTAGGTTTTACTCATAATGTTCAAGGCGAAGTTTCTTCTTCGTTAATTTGTTATATGGTTGGAATTGGAAAATGCTACATGTAGTAATTCTAAAATGTCTTGGATAATGTGATACTTGGCAATTGTTGTGCTCATGTTTAAGCTCTTGCATCATATGCTTTGCACCCATTAATGAAGAAATACATAGAGCTTGCTAAAATTTGATTTGCATATTTGGTCTCTCTAAGGTCTAGATAATATCTAGTATTGAGTTTTGAACAACAAGGAAGACAGTGTAGAGTCTTATAATGTTTACAATATGTCTTTTATGTGAGTTTTGCTGCACTTGTTCATCCTTGAGTTTGCTTCAAATAACCTTGCTAGCCTAAGCCTTGTATCGAGAGGGAATACTTCTCATGCATCCAAAATCCTTGAGCCAACCACTATGCCATTTGTGTCCACCATACCTACCCACTACATGGTATTTCTCCGCCATTCCAAAGTAAATTGCTTGAGTGCTACCTTTAAAATTCCATCATTCACCTTTGCAATATATAGCTCATGGGACAAAATAGCCTTAAAAACTATCGTAGTATTGAATATGTACTTATGCACTTTATATTTTATTAAGTTGCCTGTTGTGCGATAACCATGCTTCTGGGGAACGCCATCAACTATTGTTGAATATCATGTGAGTTGCTATGCATGTCCGTCTTGTCTGAAGGTCTATCATTTTAGTGGTTGGAGCATGCAAAATTGTTAGAGAAGAACATTGGGCCGCTAACTAAAGCCATGAACCATGGTGGAAGTTTCAGTTTTGGACATATATCCTCAATCTCATATGAGAATAATAACTTTGCTACATGCTTATGCATTTAAGAGGAGTCCATTATCTGTTGTCCATGTTGTCCCGGTATGGATGTCTAAGTTGAGAATAATCAAAAGCGAGAAATCCGAAATGCGAGCATTCTCCTTAGACCTTTGTACAGGCGGCATGGAGGTACCCCTTTGTGACACTTGGTTGAAACATGGCATGCGAAGATCCGGTAGTCCAAGTTAAGTAGGACGAGGTGCGGGCACTATTAGTATACTATGCGTGAGGCTTGCAACTTGTAAGATATAATTTTCATAACTCATATGCTTTATTACTACCGTTGACAAAATTGTTTCATGTTTTCAAAATAAAAGCTCTAGCACAAATACAGCAATCGATGCTTTCCTCATTGAAGGACCATTCTTTTACTTTTATTGTTGAGTCAGTTTACCTATCTCCTTCCACCTTAAGAAGCAAACACTTGTGTGAACTGTGCATTGATTCCTACATACTTGCATATTGCACTTGTTATATTACTTTATGTTGACAATATCCATGAGATATACATGTTATAAGTTGAAAGCAACCGCTGAAACTTAATCTTCCTATGTGTTGCTTCAACACCTTTACTTTGATTTATTGCTTTATGAGTTAACTCTTATGCAAGACTTATTGATGCTTGTCTTGAAGTACTATTCATGAAAAGTCTTTGTCATATGATTCAGTTGTTTACTCATGTCATTACCTTTGCTTTGATCGCTGCATTCATTACATATGTTTACAAATAGTATGATCAAGATTATGATGGCATGTCACTTCAGAAATTATCTTTGTTATCGTTTTACCTGCTCGGGACGAGCAGAACTAAGCTTGGGGATGCTGATACGTCTCCAACGTATCGATAATTTCTTATGTTCCATGCTACTTTATTGATGATACCTACATGTTTTATGCACATTATATGTCATATTTATGCATTTTCTGGAACTAACCTATTAACAAGATGCCGAAGAGCCAGTTGCTGTTTTCTGTTTTTGGTTTCAGAAATCCTAGTAAAGAAATATTCTCGGAATTGGACGAAACTTTCGCCCAGGGTCTATTTTTCACGAAGCTTCCAGAAGACCGAAGACCTAACGAAGTGGGGCCACGAGGCGGCCAGAGGGTGGCCGGCGCGGCCCAGGCCTTGGCCGCGCCGACCTGCCCCCTGGGCCCCTCGTGTGGCCCCCGCGTTGACCCTCCGCCTACTTAAAGCTTCCGTCGCGAAACCCCCAGTACCGAGAGCTACGATACGAAAACCTTACAGAGACGCCGCCGCCGCGAATCCCATCTCGGGGGATTCAGGAGATCGCCTCCGGCACCCTGGAGAGGGGATTCATCTCCCGAGGACTCTACACCGCCATGGTCGCCTCCGGAGTGATGAGTGAGTAGTTCACCCCTGGACCATGGGTCCATAGCAGTAGCTAGATGGTCGTCTTCTCCTTGTTGTGCTTCATTGTTGGATCTTGTGAGCTGCCTAACATGATCAAGATCATCTATCTGTAATACTATATGTTGTGTTTGTCGGGATCCGATGGATAGAGAGTACTATGATTATGGTGATTATCAATCTATTGTTTATGTGTTGTTTATGATCTTGCATGCTCTCCGTTATTAGTAGAGGCTCTGGCCAAGTTTTTTCTCTTAACTCCAAGAGGGGGTATTTATGCTCGATAGTGGGTTCATGCCTTCATTGAATCTGGGATCGTGACAGTAGGTTCTAAGGTTGTGATGTGCTGTTGCCACTAGGGATAAAACATTGATGCTATGTCTAAGGATGTAGTTGTTGATTACATTACGCACCATACTTAATGCAATTGTCTGTTGCTTTGCAACTTAATACTGGAGGGGGTTCGGATGATAACCTGAAGGTGGACTTTTTAGGCATAGATGCAGTTGGATGGCGGTCTATGTACTTTGTCGTAATGCCCGGATTAAATCTCACTATATTTATCATGTCATGTATATGCATTGTTATGCCTTTCTCTATTTGTCAATTGCCCGACTGTAATTTGTTCACCCAACATGCTTTATCTTATGGGAGAGACACCTCTAGTGAACTGTGGACCCCGGTCCTATTCTTTACATAGCATACCATCTACTGCAATTGTGTTTACTGTTTTCTTTGCAAACATCTTCCACTCGATACGTTTAATCCTTTGTTACAGCAAGCCGGTGAGATTGACAACCTCACTGTTTCGTTGGGGCAAAGTACTTTGGTTGTGTTGTGCAGGTTCCACGTTGGCGCCGGAATCCCTGGTGTTGCGCCGCATCACATTTCGCGACCATCAACCTTCAACGTGCTTCTTGGCTCCTCCTGGTTCGATTAAACCTTGGTTTCTTTCCGAAGGGTGGACTGTGCAATACCTTCCTCTTGGGCCAACCGTCCCGTAGCCGATGAGCTGTAGTTTTGGCGAGCCCGGTGCCGGCACCTTCAGATGAACAAATCCGAAGTCCTCGTCGTACGGGAACCTATCCACAGCGGTCAAGTGGGCTTCTCTGAGGTGTAGGATGAACGGTACCTTCGAATCGGCGAATTCGCAGCCGGGGTGCGTGCAGAAGCAAGAGCCGTGCGGGCACGCCATCATGTGCTTGTCTTCCTCGTTGTAAGGGATCTCCCTCCCGCACCAGTCGTTGATACACTGGATCGTCGGCTTCAGAGGCTGCTTCTTCGGCACAGGCAACTCCATAGTCTAAGGTCTGATGAGGGATCGGAAAGGGGCGCGGGGGGTTGTGGCGGCGGCGGCGCGAGCGAGGGGGGAGCAGTGAGAAGCTGAGAACTGAGAAGGGAGATTGATGTTTATGGAGATTGATGTTTCTTTATAATAATATAGAGGGCTCTTCTTTTAACGGGAGCCTCTAGACTGGTGGACACATGACCTGTGCTCACTGAAGTGTGGGACCTCACGCATGGGAACCACACGTAAGTGACAGACCAGTTGGTGTACTCGGGTGATTATTATAATGTATTAGTACTCCATAGTTTCCTATAGATCCAAGGGTAGGAAAGCCAAGTTATCTCATTTACAAGACATTATTTTTTCCATGAAGCCAAGTTTATCCCCCTCCCCCAGTGATTTGACCTAGATTTGAAATCAAGGCACACGTGATTCAAAAAAGGCAATCTAAAAACATGGAGTATTCATCATTTTGTAGTACATATATCTAGGGAAAATACCAAACATGCCATACCAGTGTTTTAGAGAAGAACCCTCAAGTAGATTGGCACCATGTTGGAGTTCGTCTAGCTAAATTTCCTCCCACATGCATGTGAGCTTGGTACCACTACACAAGAACCATGCCAAACTTTTGAATCATGGCCCAATTTTATGTATATATTTGCAACTTTTCATCATGCAAGCATGAATACTTTGCAAAATATGTGCATTTTGGGTTGTCGCCCATAAATGTGTTTTTGCTTGTCTGCCACCAATCAAGTTTTCATTCGCGGGGAAACATGCATGACAGGATGACCATTTCCAAGGTTTCATGAATTATCTCAATGTGCATCCATATATATACAATTTCTTGGGCTAAATCCGATAAAATGCAAATTTGACACAGTGTGTAGATGAAGTACAGATCAAACAAATAATTTAAAAAATACATGGGTGTGTGGCCTGAATGTGTGGATCGAGCCAAGTACATTTTATATAATAATGGCCAAACACATGCACCGCACCCTCCTACTAGAACAAATTAAAACAAGCAGGGTGAGAGCATCGTGAGATTGCTCGACCTAGCTAAATTTTAAAACAAGCCGAATTAATAAGTTATTGTGTGGGGATTGATAGAAAAGATCGAAACAAAGCATGCATAGTCATATCATTTGTGGTTTACATAATACCTCTATGAACAGTACCAAATAAACATGGCATATATACACTTCTATGTTTAGACAAGAACCCTGCATATTTTTTTTGCACCATGTGTTTGAGGCCTCGCTTCCCCAGAAGTGTGTGTGAGAGCATTTTGCATGCTACGAGAAAACAATGCCAAACATTTGAATCGCATGACTCATTTTTTGGTAGTGATATATAGGTTTATGGTTTATATATATAAGGTTTAGTGTTAGGGTCTAGGGGTTTAATATAATTAGGGTTTAGGGTTTATAGAGATTCACATCATCTGTTTCATTTCACATTTGTGATGTACAATACTACATACCTAAGTAAAATCGATCCTTCTTAGTCACTCCAAAATGGAGCTCGTGGCCGGGAGGTTTTTGGAATTTCCATGTTTGAAACCCAATACCACTTCTCTTTGGTTCAAAAACCTCCCAAAATTAAGCCCGTTTTCAAATATTTCAAACTTATTCAAATTTGGTTCAAATTTGAAAGACATACAAGTTATAGCACACATATTGCATACATTTTCACACAAACTGCACTAGATGCTAACCCTATAATTTGAGGCCATTTGGATGAGGTCGAAAAAATTCTTGGATTAGAATCGTGTTGTTCGAACCCCGTAGTTGGATTTTTTGAACCCTTGATCTGTAGAACTGGGCAAAACCCGAGTTTAACCTATTTAATTATAGATTCGTATATCGATTTTTCTACTACCTTTTTATTATTACTATGCAGCACATGGGTGTTTGCCCGTCGAGTGAAACACGGAGGAAGAGGGATCACTCGGAAGGAGAGAAGAAGGGAGAGCATTATGGTGTCTCCCCTTTTTCGGGTGATGATGTTGACTTTTGTGCAGGGTTTGTCAGTGAGCAGGAGGTGCGAGCGAGCGAGCGAGCGAGTCGAGCGAGGCCGAGAATGAGAGAGATTTGTTTTTTTTTGTGAGAGGGACAACCGAAGGATCCAGAAGGACCCACAGACTTCCAATACGCATCTGATGCGTCTTCTCTTAACAAAGAAGATGGCTGGGAGTTTGCGTACCTATTGCACGTGACTTGTGCTCACTGAAGTGTGGGACCTCACGCGTGGGCACCACACGTAAGTGACAGACCTGTTGGTGTAAAAACTCGGTTGATTATTATAGTGCATTAGAACAAAGTTTCCTATGGATTCAAGGGTAGGAAATCCAAGTTAACTCATTTACGTGTTAAACTTGTCTAAATCTTGGTCAAACCTAGGATTTGACCAAGATTCAAATGGGCAGAAAAATAAAAAAACAGAAAAATGAAAAACCAAATCACATAGTCTTCTTATGTCATATAGTAAGCATTAAAGTTGATAAAAAAGGTCCATACATATTCAAACCACACAAATCATGTATCTATACCCCCTAACCCCTAAACTCCGTCTTATGAAGTCAAACATGGAAATTTCAAAAACCTCCTAAGAGCTACATTTTGGGGTGACTAAGAAGGATACATGCTTCCCTTTTCATTTTCATGTTTTAAACTTGTTTAAATTATCTTGGTCAAACCTAGGATTAGACAAGATTCAAATGGGCATCAAAATTGAAAAAAAATCAGCAAAAAGAAAAACCAAAGCAAATAGTTTTCTTATGTCATATAGTAAGCATTAAAGTTGATAAACAAGGTCTAGACATATTCAAACCAGACAAATCATGTAGCTATACCCCCTAACCCCTAAACTCTGTCTTATGAAGTCAAGCATGTGAAGAGAAGTGGTTTTGGGTTTCAAACATGGAAATTTCAAAAACCTCCCAAAAGCTTCATTTTAGAGTGACTAAGAAGGATCCATGCTTACCTTTTCATTTTCATGTTTTAAACTTGTTTAAATTATCTTGGTCGTCAAACCTAGGATTTGACAAGATTCAAATGGGCATCAAATTTGAAAAAAAATCAGAAAAAAGAAAAACCAAAGCAAATAGTTTTCTTATGTCATATAGTAAGCATTGAATTTGATAAACAAGGTCCATACATATTCAAACCACACAAATCATGTATCTATACCCCCTAAGCCCTAAATTAATTAACTATGTCTTATGAAGTCAAGCATGTGAAGAGAAGTGGTTTTGGGTTTCAAACATGGAAATTTCAAAAACCTCCCAAAAGCTTCATTTTAGAGTGACTAAGAAGGATCCATGCTTACATTTGCATTTTCATATTTTAAACTTGTTTAAATCATTATCAAACCTAGGATTTGACCAAGATACAAATGGGTGGGCACAAAATTCAAAAAAATCAGAAAAATGAAAAACAAAAGCACATAGTCTTCTTATATATGTCATATCGTAAGCATTCGAGTTGATAAACGAGGTCTAGGTATATATATCCAAACCAGAATAATCATGTATCTACCCCCCATCGATCTTATGAAGTCTAGCATGAAGAGAAGTCGTTTTGGGTTTCAAACATGGAAATTTCAAGAACATCCCAAAAGCTTCATTTTAGAGTGACTAAGAAGGATACATGCTTACCTTTTAATTTTCATGTTTTAAACTTGTTTAAATCTTGGTTGAACCTAGGATTTGACCAAGATTCAAATATATGGGCATAAAATTCAAAAAAAATAGAAAAATGAAAAACCAAAGCACATAGTCTTCTTATGTCTATAGTTAGCATTAAAGTTGATAAACATGTCTAGACATATTCAAACTAGAAAATCATGTATATATCTACACCCCTAACCCTAAACTCTGTCTTATGAAGTCAAGCATGCATGAAGAGAAGTGGTTTTTTTGTTTCAAACATGGAAATTTCAAAAACCCTCCCAAGAGCTACATTTTGGGGTGACTAAGAAGGATAGATGCTTATTTTTTCATATTCATGATTTAAACTTGTTTAAACCATGGTCAAACCTAGGATTTGACCAAGATTCAAATGGGCATCAAAATTGAAAAAAATCAGCAAAAAGAAAAACCAAAGCAAATAGTTTTCTTATGTTATATAGTAAGCATTAAAGTTGATAAACAAGGTCTAGACATATTCAAACCAGACAAATCATGTATCTATACCCCCTAACCCCTAAACTCTGTCTTATGAAGTCAAGCATGAAGAGAAGTGGTTTTGGGTTTCAAACATGGAAATTTCAAAAACCTCCCAAAAGCCCCTTTTCAAATATTTCAAACTTATTCAAATTTGGTTCAAATTTGAAAGACATACAAGTTATAGCACACATAGTGCATACATTTTCACACAAACTGCACTAGATGCTAACCCTATAATTTGAGGCCATTTGGATGAGGTCGAAAAAATTCTTGGATTAGAATCGTGTTGTTCGAACCCCGTAGTTGGATTTTTTTGAACCCTTGATCTGTAGAACTGGGCAAAACCCGAGTTTAACCTATTTAATTATAGATTCGTATATCGATTTTTCTACTACCTTTTTATTATTACTATGCAGCACATGGGTGTTTGCCCGTCGAGTGAAACACGGAGGAAGAGGGATCACTCGGAAGGAGAGAAGAAGGGAGAGCATTATGGTGTCTCCCCTTTTTCGGGTGATGATGTTGACTTTTGTGCAGGGTTTGTCAGTGAGCAGGAGGTGCGAGCGAGCGAGCGAGCGAGTCGAGCGAGGCCGAGAATGAGAGAGATTTGTTTTTTTTTGTGAGAGGGACAACCGAAGGATCCAGAAGGACCCACAGACTTCCAATACGCATCTGATGCGTCTTCTCTTGACAAAGAAGATGGATGGGAGTTTGCGTACCTACTGCACGTGACTTGTGCTCACTGAAGTGTGGGACCTCAAGGGTGGGCACCACACGTAAGTGACAGACCTGTTGGTGTAAAAACTCGGTTGATTATAATAGTGCATTAGAACAAAGTTTCCTATGGATTCAAGGGTAGGAAATCCAAGTTAACTCATTTACGTGTTAAACTTGTCTAAATCTTGGTCAAACCTAGGATTTGACCAAGATTCAAATGGGCAGAAAAATAAAAAAACAGAAAAATGAAAAACAAAATCACATAGTCTTCTTATGTCATATAGTAAGCATTAAAGTTGATAAACAAGGTCTAGACATATCAAACCATACAAATCATGTATCTACCCCTAACCCCTAAACTCCGTCTTATGAAGTCAAGCATGAAGAGAAGTGGTTTTGGGTTTCAAACATGGAAATTTCAAAATCCTCCCAAAAGCCCCTTTTCAAATATTTCAAACTTATTCAAATTTGGTTCAAATTTGAAAGACATACAAGTTATAGCACACATAGTGCATACATTTTCACAAAAACTGCACTAGATGCTAACCCTATAGCTTGAGGCCATTTGGATGAGGTCGAAAAAATTCTTGGATTAGAATCGTGTTGTTCGAACCCCGTAGTTGGATTTTTTGAACCCTTGATCTGTAGAACTGGGCAAAACCCGAGTTTAGAGTGACTAAGAAGGATACATGCTTCCCTTTTCATTTTCATGTTTTAAACTTGTTTAAATTATCTTGGTCAAACCTAGGATTAGACAAGATTCAAATGGGCATCAAAATTGAAAAAAAATCAGCAAAAAGGAAAACCAAAGCAAATAGTTTGCGTACCTATTGCACGTGACTTGTGCTCACTGAAGTGTGGGACCTCAAGCGTGGGCACCACACGTAAGTGACATACCTGTTGGTGTAAAAACTCGGTTGATTATTATAGTGCATTAGAACAAAGTTTCCTATGGATTCAAGGGTAGGAAATCCAAGTTAACTCATTTACGTGTTAAACTTGTCTAAATCTTGGTCAAACCTAGGATTTGACCAAGATTCAAATGGGCAGAAAAATAAAAAACAGAAAAATGAAAAACCAAATCACATAGTCTTCTTATGTCATATAGTAAGCATTAAAGTTGATAAACAAGGTCCATACATATTCAAACCACACAAATCATGTATCTATACCCCCTAACCCCTAAATTAATTAACTATGTCTTATGAAGTCAAGCATGTGAAGAGAAGTGGTTTTGGGTTTCAAACATGGAAATTTCAAAAACCTCCCAAAAGCTTCATTTTAGAGTGACTAAGAAGGATCCATGCTTACATTTGCATTTTCATATTTTAAACTTGTTTAAATCATTATCAAACCTAGGATTTGACCAAGATACAAATGGGTGGGCACAAAATTCAAAAAAATCAGAAAAATGAAAAACAAAAGCACATAGTCTTCTTATATATGTCATATCGTAAGCATTCGAGTTGATAAACGAGGTCTAGGTATATATATCCAAACCAGAATAATCATGTATCTACCCCCCATCGATCTTATGAAGTCTAGCATGAAGAGAAGTCGTTTTGGGTTTCAAACATGGAAATTTCAAGAACATCCCAAAAGCTTCATTTTAGAGTGACTAAGAAGGATACATGCTTACCTTTTAATTTTCATGTTTTAAACTTGTTTAAATCTTGGTTGAACCTAGGATTTGACCAAGATTCAAATATATGGGCATAAAATTCAAAAAAAATAGAAAAATGAAAAACCAAAGCACATAGTCTTCTTATGTCTATAGTTAGCATTAAAGTTGATAAACATGTCTAGACATATTCAAACTAGAAAATCATGTATATATCTACACCCCTAACCCTAAACTCTGTCTTATGAAGTCAAGCATGCATGAAGAGAAGTGGTTTTTTTGTTTCAAACATGGAAATTTCAAAAACCCTCCCAAGAGCTACATTTTGGGGTGACTAAGAAGGATAGATGCTTATTTTTTCATATTCATGATTTAAACTTGTTTAAACCATGGTCAAACCTAGGATTTGACCAAGATTCAAATGGGCATCAAAATTGAAAAAAAATCAGCAAAAAGAAAAACCAAAGCAAATAGTTTTCTTATGTTATATAGTAAGCATTAAAGTTGATAAACAAGGTCTAGACATATTCAAACCAGACAAATCATGTATCTATACCCCTAACCCCTAAACTCTGTCTTATGAAGTCAAGCATGAAGAGAAGTGGTTTTGGGTTTCAAACATGGAAATTTCAAAAACCTCCCAAAAGCCCCTTTTCAAATATTTCAAACTTATTCAAATTTGGTTCAAATTTGAAAGACATACAAGTTATAGCACACATAGTGCATACATTTTCACACAAACTGCACTAGATGCTAACCCTATAATTTGAGGCCATTTGGATGAGGTCGAAAAAATTCTTGGATTAGAATCGTGTTGTTCGAACCCCGTAGTTGGATTTTTTTGAACCCTTGATCTGTAGAACTGGGCAAAACCCGAGTTTAACCTATTTAATTATAGATTCGTATATCGATTTTTCTACTACCTTTTTATTATTACTATGCAGCACATGGGTGTTTGCCCGTCGAGTGAAACACGGAGGAAGAGGGATCACTCGGAAGGAGAGAAGAAGGGAGAGCATTATGGTGTCTCCCCTTTTTCGGGTGATGATGTTGACTTTTGTGCAGGGTTTGTCAGTGAGCAGAGGTGCGAGCGAGCGAGCGAGTCGAGCGAGGCCGAGAATGAGAGAGATTTGTTTTTTTTGTGAGAGGGACAACCGAAGGATCCAGAAGGACCCACATACTTCCACATCCTGATGCGTCTTCTCTTGACAAAGAAGATGGCTGGGAGTTTGCGTACCTACTGCACGTGACTTGTGCTCACTGAAGTGTGGGACCTCAAGGGTGGGCACCACACGTAAGTGACAGACCTGTTGGTGTAAAAACTCGGTTGATTATAATAGTGCATTAGAACAAAGTTTCCTATGGATTCAAGGGTAGGAAATCCAAGTTAACTCATTTACGTGTTAAACTTGTCTAAATCTTGGTCAAACCTAGGATTTGACCAAGATTCAAATGGGCAGAAAAATAAAAAAACAGAAAAATGAAAAACCAAATCACATAGTCTTCTTATGTCATATAGTAAGCATTAAAGTTGATAAACAAGGTCCATACATATTCAAACCACACAAATCATGTATCTATACCCCCTAACCCCTAAATTAATTAACTATGTCTTATGAAGTCAAGCATGTGAAGAGAAGTGGTTTTGGGTTTCAAACATGGAAATTTCAAAAACCTCCCAAAAGCTTCATTTTAGAGTGACTAAGAAGGATCCATGCTTACATTTGCATTTTCATATTTTAAACTTGTTTAAATCATTATCAAACCTAGGATTTGACCAAGATACAAATGGGTGGGCACAAAATTCAAAAAAATCAGAAAAATGAAAAACAAAAGCACATAGTCTTCTTATATATGTCATATCGTAAGCATTCGAGTTGATAAACGAGGTCTAGGTATATATATCCAAACCAGAATAATCATGTATCTACCCCCCATCGATCTTATGAAGTCTAGCATGAAGAGAAGTCGTTTTGGGTTTCAAACATGGAAATTTCAAGAACATCCCAAAAGCTTCATTTTAGAGTGACTAAGAAGGATACATGCTTACCTTTTAATTTTCATGTTTTAAACTTGTTTAAATCTTGGTTGAACCTAGGATTTGACCAAGATTCAAATATATGGGCATAAAATTCAAAAAAAATAGAAAAATGAAAAACCAAAGCACATAGTCTTCTTATGTCTATAGTTAGCATTAAAGTTGATAAACATGTCTAGACATATTCAAACTAGAAAATCATGTATATATCTACACCCCTAACCCTAAACTCTGTCTTATGAAGTCAAGCATGCATGAAGAGAAGTGGTTTTTTTGTTTCAAACATGGAAATTTCAAAAACCCTCCCAAGAGCTACATTTTGGGGTGACTAAGAAGGATAGATGCTTATTTTTTCATATTCATGATTTAAACTTGTTTAAACCATGGTCAAACCTAGGATTTGACCAAGATTCAAATGGGCATCAAAATTGAAAAAAATCAGCAAAAAGAAAAACCAAAGCAAATAGTTTTCTTATGTTATATAGTAAGCATTAAAGTTGATAAACAAGGTCTAGACATATTCAAACCAGACAAATCATGTATCTATACCCCTAACCCCTAAACTCTGTCTTATGAAGTCAAGCATGAAGAGAAGTGGTTTTGGGTTTCAAACATGGAAATTTCAAAAACCTCCCAAAAGCCCCTTTTCAAATATTTCAAACTTATTCAAATTTGGTTCAAATTTGAAAGACATACAAGTTATAGCACACATAGTGCATACATTTTCACACAAACTGCACTAGATGCTAACCCTATAATTTGAGGCCATTTGGATGAGGTCGAAAAAATTCTTGGATTAGAATCGTGTTGTTCGAACCCCGTAGTTGGATTTTTTTGAACCCTTGATCTGTAGAACTGGGCAAAACCCGAGTTTAACCTATTTAATTATAGATTCGTATATCGATTTTTCTACTACCTTTTTATTATTACTATGCAGCACATGGGTGTTTGCCCGTCGAGTGAAACACGGAGGAAGAGGGATCACTCGGAAGGAGAGAAGAAGGGAGAGCATTATGGTGTCTCCCCTTTTTCGGGTGATGATGTTGACTTTTGTGCAGGGTTTGTCAGTGAGCAGGAGGTGCGAGCGAGCGAGCGAGCGAGTCGAGCGAGGCCGAGAATGAGAGAGATTTGTTTTTTTGTGAGAGGGACAACCGAAGGATCCAGAAGGACCCACATACTTCCAATACGCCTGATGCGTCTTCTCTTGACAAAGAAGATGGCTGGGAGTTTGCGTACCTACTGCACGTGACTTGTGCTCACTGAAGTGTGGGACCTCAAGGGTGGGCACCACACGTAAGTGACAGACCTGTTGGTGTAAAAACTCGGTTGATTATAATAGTGCATTAGAACAAAGTTTCCTATGGATTCAAGGGTAGGAAATCCAAGTTAACTCATTTACGTGTTAAACTTGTCTAAATCTTGGTCAAACCTAGGATTTGACCAAGATTCAAATGGGCAGAAAAATAAAAAAAAACAGAAAAATGAAAAACAAAATCACATAGTCTTCTTATGTCATATAGTAAGCATTAAAGTTGATAAACAAGGTCTAGACATATCAAACCATACAAATCATGTATCTACCCCTAACCCCTAAACTCCGTCTTATGAAGTCAAGCATGAAGAGAAGTGGTTTTGGGTTTCAAACATGGAAATTTCAAAATCCTCCCAAAAGCCCCTTTTCAAATATTTCAAACTTATTCAAATTTGGTTCAAATTTGAAAGACATACAAGTTATAGCACACATAGTGCATACATTTTCACAAAAACTGCACTAGATGCTAACCCTATAGCTTGAGGCCATTTGGATGAGGTCGAAAAAATTCTTGGATTAGAATCGTGTTGTTTGAACCCCGTAGTTGGATTTTTTTGAACCCTTGATCTGTAGAACTGGGCAAAACCCGAGTTTAGAGTGACTAAGAAGGATACATGCTTCCCTTTTCATTTTCATGTTTTAAACTTGTTTAAATTATCTTGGTCAAACCTAGGATTAGACAAGATTCAAATGGGCATCAAAATTGAAAAAAAATCAGCAAAAAGGAAAACCAAAGCAAATAGTTTGCGTACCTATTGCACGTGACTTGTGCTCACTGAAGTGTGGGACCTCAAGCGTGGGCACCACACGTAAGTGACAGACCTGTTGGTGTAAAAACTCGGTTGATTATTATAGTGCATTAGAACAAAGTTTCCTATGGATTCAAGGGTAGGAAATCCAAGTTAACTCATTTACGTGTTAAACTTGTCTAAATCTTGGTCAAACCTAGGATTTGACCAAGATTCAAATGGGCAGAAAAATAAAAAAACAGAAAAATGAAAAACCAAATCACATAGTCTTCTTATGTCATATAGTAAGCATTAAAGTTGATAAACAAGGTCCATACATATTCAAACCACACAAATCATGTATCTATACCCCCTAACCCCTAAATTAATTAACTATGTCTTATGAAGTCAAGCATGTGAAGAGAAGTGGTTTTGGGTTTCAAACATGGAAATTTCAAAAACCTCCCAAAAGCTTCATTTTAGAGTGACTAAGAAGGATCCATGCTTACATTTGCATTTTCATATTTTAAACTTGTTTAAATCATTATCAAACCTAGGATTTGACCAAGATACAAATGGGTGGGCACAAAATTCAAAAAAATCAGAAAAATGAAAAACAAAAGCACATAGTCTTCTTATATATGTCATATCGTAAGCATTCGAGTTGATAAACGAGGTCTAGGTATATATATCCAAACCAGAATAATCATGTATCTACCCCCCATCGATCTTATGAAGTCTAGCATGAAGAGAAGTCGTTTTGGGTTTCAAACATGGAAATTTCAAGAACATCCCAAAAGCTTCATTTTAGAGTGACTAAGAAGGATACATGCTTACCTTTTAATTTTCATGTTTTAAACTTGTTTAAATCTTGGTTGAACCTAGGATTTGACCAAGATTCAAATATATGGGCATAAAATTCAAAAAAAACAGAAAAATGAAAAACCAAAGCACATAGTCTTCTTATGTCTATAGTTAGCATTAAAGATGATAAACAGGTCTAGACATATTCAAACTAGATTATCATGTATATATCTACACCCCTAACCCTAAACTCTGTCTTATGAAGTCAAGCATGCATGAAGAGAAGTGTTTTTTTTTGTTTCAAACATGGAAATTTCAAAAACCCTCCCAAGAGCTACATTTTGGGGTGACTAAGAAGGATAGATGCTTATTTTTTCATATTCATGATTTAAACTTGTTTAAACCATGGTCAAACCTAGGATTTGACAAAGATTCAAATGGGCATCAAAATTGAAAAAAAATCAGCAAAAAGAAAAACCAAAGCAAATAGTTTTCTTATGTTATATAGTAAGCATTAAAGTTGATAAACAAGGTCTAGACATATTCAAACCAGACAAATCATGTATATATACCCCCTAACCCCTAAACTTCGTCTTATGAAGTCAAGCATGAAGAGAAGTGGTTTTGGGTTTCAAACATGGAAATTTCAAAAACCTCCCAAAAGCCCCTTTTCAAATATTTCAAACTTATTCAAATTTGGTTCAAATTTGAAAGACATACAAGTTATAGCACACATAGTGCATACATTTTCACACAAACTGCACTAGATGCTAACCCTATAGCTTGAGGCCATTTGGATGAGGTCGAAAAAATTCTTGGATTAGAATCGTGTTGTTCGAACCCCGTAGTTGGATTTTTTTGAACCCTTGATCTGTAGAACTGGGCAAAACCCGAGTTTAGAGTGACTAAGAAGGATACATGCTTCCCTTTTCATTTTCATGTTTTAAACTTGTTTAAATTATCTTGGTCAAACCTAGGATTAGACAAGATTCAAATGGGCATCAAAATTGAAAAAAATCAGCAAAAAGGAAAACCAAAGCAAATAGTTTTCTTATGTAATATAGTAAGCATTAAAGTTGACAAACAAGGTCTAGACATATTCAAACCAGACAAATCATGTAGCTATACCCCTAACCCCTAAACTCTGTCTTATGAAGTCAAGCATGTGAAGAGAAGTGGTTTTGGGTTTCAAACATGGAAATTTAAAAACCTCCCAAAAGCTTCATTTTAGAGTGACTAAGAAGGATCCATGCTTCCCTTTTCATTTTCATGTTTTAAACTTGTTTAAATTTCGTCAAACCTAGGATTTGACAAGATCCAAATGGGCATCAAAATTGAAAAAAAAATCAGAAAAAAGAAAAACCAAAGCAAATAGTTTTCTTATGTCATATATATAGTAAGCATTGAAGTTGATAAACAAGGTCCATACATATTCAAACCACACAAATCATGTATCTATACCCCTAACCCCTAAATTGATTAACTATGTCTTATGAAGTCAAGCATGTGAAGAGAAGTGGTTTTGTGTTTCAAACATGGAAATTTCAAAAACCTCCCAAAAGCTTCATTTTAGAGTGACTAAGAAGGATCCATGCTTACATTTGCATTTTCATATTTTAAAATTGTTTAAATCATTATCAAACCTAGGATTTGACCAAGATACAAATGGGTGGGCACAAAATTCAAAAAAATCAGAAAAATGAAAAACAAAAGCACATAGTCTTCTTATATATGTCATATCGTAAGCATTCGAGTTGATAAACGAGGTCTAGGTATATATATCCAAACCAGACAAATCATGTATCTACCCCCCATCGATCTTATGAAGTCTAGCATGAAGAGAAGTCGTTTTGGGTTTCAAACATGGAAATTTCAAGAACATCCCAAAAGCTTCATTTTAGAGTGACTAAGAAGGATACATGCTTACCTTTTAATTTTCATGTTTTAAACTTGTTTAAATCTTGGTTGAACCTAGGATTTGACCAAGATTCAAATATATGGGCATAAAATTCAAAAAAAATAGAAAAATGAAAAACCAAAGCACATAGTCTTCTTATGTCTATAGTTAGCATTAAAGTTGATAAACATGTCTAGACATATTCAAACTAGAAAATCATGTATATATCTACACCCCTAACCCTAAACTCTGTCTTATGAAGTCAAGCATGCATGAAGAGAAGTGGTTTTTTTGTTTCAAACATGGAAATTTCAAAAACCCTCCCAAGAGCTACATTTTGGGGTGACTAAGAAGGATAGATGCTTATTTTTTCATATTCATGATTTAAACTTGTTTAAACCATGGTCAAACCTAGGATTTGACCAAGATTCAAATGGGCATCAAAATTGAAAAAAAATCAGCAAAAAGAAAAACCAAAGCAAATAGTTTTCTTATGTTATATAGTAAGCATTAAAGTTGATAAACAAGGTCTAGACATATTCAAACCAGACAAATCATGTATCTATACCCCTAACCCCTAAACTCTGTCTTATGAAGTCAAGCATGAAGAGAAGTGGTTTTGGGTTTCAAACATGGAAATTTCAAAAACCTCCCAAAAGCCCCTTTTCAAATATTTCAAACTTATTCAAATTTGGTTCAAATTTGAAAGACATACAAGTTATAGCACACATAGTGCATACATTTTCACACAAACTGCACTAGATGCTAACCCTATAATTTGAGGCCATTTGGATGAGGTCGAAAAAATTCTTGGATTAGAATCGTGTTGTTCGAACCCCGTAGTTGGATTTTTTTGAACCCTTGATCTGTAGAACTGGGCAAAACCCGAGTTTAACCTATTTAATTATAGATTCGTATATCGATTTTTCTACTACCTTTTTATTATTACTATGCAGCACATGGGTGTTTGCCCGTCGAGTGAAACACGGAGGAAGAGGGATCACTCGGAAGGAGAGAAGAAGGGAGAGCATTATGGTGTCTCCCCTTTTT
Source organism: Lolium multiflorum (assembly GCA_030979885.1). Taxonomy (NCBI): domain Eukaryota; kingdom Viridiplantae; phylum Streptophyta; class Magnoliopsida; order Poales; family Poaceae; genus Lolium; species Lolium multiflorum. The sequence continues at coordinate 115,800,640 of CM061748.1, read as the reverse complement.
CGGGTGATGATGTTGACTTTTGTGCAGGGTTTGTCAGTGAGCAGGAGGTGCGAGCGAGCGAGCGAGTGAGTCGAGCGAGGCCGAGAATGAGAGAGATTTGTTTTTTTGTGAGAGGGACAACCGAAGGATCCAGAAGGACCCACAGACTTCCAATACGCATCTGATGCGTCTTCTCTTGACAAAGAAGATGGCTGGGAGTTTGCGTACCTACTGCACGTGACTTGTGCTCACTGAAGTGTGGGACCTCAAGGGTGGGCACCACACGTAAGTGACAGACCTGTTGGTGTAAAAACTCGGTTGATTATAATAGTGCATTAGAACAAAGTTTCCTATGGATTCAAGGGTAGGAAATCCAAGTTAACTCATTTACGTGTTAAACTTGTCTAAATCTTGGTCAAACCTAGGATTTGACCAAGATTCAAATGAAAAATAAAAAAAAAAAAAAATGAAAAACAAAATCACATAGTCTTCTTATGTCATATAGTAAGCATTAAAGTTGATAAACAAGGTCTAGACATATCAAACCATACAAATCATGTATCTACCCCTAACCCCTAAACTCCGTCTTATGAAGTCAAGCATGAAGAGAAGTGGTTTTGGGTTTCAAACATGGAAATTTCAAAATCCTCCCAAAAGCCCCTTTTCAAATATTTCAAACTTATTCAAATTTGGTTCAAATTTGAAAGACATACAAGTTATAGCACACATAGTGCATACATTTTCACAAAAACTGCACTAGATGCTAACCCTATAGCTTGAGGCCATTTGGATGAGGTCGAAAAAATTCTTGGATTAGAATCGTGTTGTTCGAACCCCGTAGTTGGATTTTTTGAACCCTTGATCTGTAGAACTGGGCAAAACCCGAGTTTAGAGTGACTAAGAAGGATACATGCTTCCCTTTTCATTTTCATGTTTTAAACTTGTTTAAATTATCTTGGTCAAACCTAGGATTAGACAAGATTCAAATGGGCATCAAAATTGAAAAAAAATCAGCAAAAAGGAAAACCAAAGCAAATAGTTTGCGTACCTATTGCACGTGACTTGTGCTCACTGAAGTGTGGGACCTCAAGCGTGGGCACCACACGTAAGTGACATACCTGTTGGTGTAAAAACTCGGTTGATTATTATAGTGCATTAGAACAAAGTTTCCTATGGATTCAAGGGTAGGAAATCCAAGTTAACTCATTTACGTGTTAAACTTGTCTAAATCTTGGTCAAACCTAGGATTTGACCAAGATTCAAATGGGCAGAAAAATAAAAAAACAGAAAAATGAAAAACCAAATCACATAGTCTTCTTATGTCATATAGTAAGCATTAAAGTTGATAAACAAGGTCCATACATATTCAAACCACACAAATCATGTATCTATACCCCCTAACCCCTAAATTAATTAACTATGTCTTATGAAGTCAAGCATGTGAAGAGAAGTGGTTTTGGGTTTCAAACATGGAAATTTCAAAAACCTCCCAAAAGCTTCATTTTAGAGTGACTAAGAAGGATCCATGCTTACATTTGCATTTTCATATTTTAAACTTGTTTAAATCATTATCAAACCTAGGATTTGACCAAGATACAAATGGGTGGGCACAAAATTCAAAAAAATCAGAAAAATGAAAAACAAAAGCACATAGTCTTCTTATATATGTCATATCGTAAGCATTCGAGTTGATAAACGAGGTCTAGGTATATATATCCAAACCAGAATAATCATGTATCTACCCCCCATCGATCTTATGAAGTCTAGCATGAAGAGAAGTCGTTTTGGGTTTCAAACATGGAAATTTCAAGAACATCCCAAAAGCTTCATTTTAGAGTGACTAAGAAGGATACATGCTTACCTTTTAATTTTCATGTTTTAAACTTGTTTAAATCTTGGTTGAACCTAGGATTTGACCAAGATTCAAATATATGGGCATAAAATTCAAAAAAAAACAGAAAAATGAAAAACCAAAGCACATAGTCTTCTTATGTCTATAGTTAGCATTAAAGATGATAAACAGGTCTAGACATATTCAAACTAGATTATCATGTATATATCTACACCCCTAACCCTAAACTCTGTCTTATGAAGTCAAGCATGCATGAAGAGAAGTGTTTTTTTTGTTTCAAACATGGAAATTTCAAAAACCCTCCTAAGAGCTACATTTTGGGGTGACTAAGAAGGATAGATGCTTATTTTTTCATATTCATGATTTAAACTTGTTTAAACCATGGTCAAACCTAGGATTTGACAAAGATTCAAATGGGCATCAAAATTGAAAAAAAATCAGCAAAAAGAAAAACCAAAGCAAATAGTTTTCTTATGTTATATAGTAAGCATTAAAGTTGATAAACAAGGTCTAGACATATTCAAACCAGACAAATCATGTATATATACCCCCTAACCCCTAAACTTGTCTTATGAAGTCAAGCATGAAGAGAAGTGGTTTTGGGTTTCAAACATGGAAATTTCAAAAACCTCCCAAAAGCCCCTTTTCAAATATTTCAAACTTATTCAAATTTGGTTCAAATTTGAAAGACATACAAGTTATAGCACACATAGTGCATACATTTTCACACAAACTGCACTAGATGCTAACCCTATAGCTTGAGGCCATTTGGATGAGGTCGAAAAAATTCTTGGATTAGAATCGTGTTGTTCGAACCCCGTAGTTGGATTTTTTTGAACCCTTGATCTGTAGAACTGGGCAAAACCCGAGTTTAGAGTGACTAAGAAGGATACATGCTTCCCTTTTCATTTTCATGTTTTAAACTTGTTTAAATTATCTTGGTCAAACCTAGGATTAGACAAGATTCAAATGGGCATCAAAATTGAAAAAAATTCAGCAAAAAGGAAAACCAAAGCAAATAGTTTTCTTATGTAATATAGTAAGCATTAAAGTTGACAAACAAGGTCTAGACATATTCAAACCAGACAAATCATGTAGCTATACCCCCTAACCCCTAAACTCTGTCTTATGAAGTCAAGCATGTGAAGAGAAGTGGTTTTGGGTTTCAAACATGGAAATTTAAAAAACCTCCCAAAAGCTTCATTTTAGAGTGACTAAGAAGGATCCATGCTTCCCTTTTCATTTTCATGTTTTAAACTTGTTTAAATTTCGTCAAACCTAGGATTTGACAAGATCCAAATGGGCATCAAAATTGAAAAAAAAATCAGAAAAAAGAAAAACCAAAGCAAATAGTTTTCTTATGTCATATATATAGTAAGCATTGAAGTTGATAAACAAGGTCCATACATATTCAAACCACACAAATCATGTATCTATACCCCTAACCCCTAAATTGATTAACTATGTCTTATGAAGTCAAGCATGTGAAGAGAAGTGGTTTTGGGTTTCAAACATGGAAATTTCAAAAACCTCCCAAAAGCTTCATTTTAGAGTGACTAAGAAGGATCCATGCTTACATTTGCATTTTCATATTTTAAAATTGTTTAAATCATTATCAAACCTAGGATTTGACCAAGATACAAATGGGTGGGCACAAAATTCAAAAAAATCAGAAAAATGAAAAACAAAAGCACATAGTCTTCTTATATATGTCATATCGTAAGCATTCGAGTTGATAAACGAGGTCTAGGTATATATATCCAAACCAGACAAATCATGTATCTACCCCCCATCGATCTTATGAAGTCTAGCATGAAGAGAAGTCGTTTTGGGTTTCAAACATGGAAATTTCAAGAACATCCCAAAAGCTTCATTTTAGAGTGACTAAGAAGGATACATGCTTACCTTTTAATTTTCATGTTTTAAACTTGTTTAAATCTTGGTTGAACCTAGGATTTGACCAAGATTCAAATATATGGGCATAAAATTCAAAAAAAATAGAAAAATGAAAAACCAAAGCACATAGTCTTCTTATGTCTATAGTTAGCATTAAAGTTGATAAACATGTCTAGACATATTCAAACTAGAAAATCATGTATATATCTACACCCCTAACCCTAAACTCTGTCTTATGAAGTCAAGCATGCATGAAGAGAAGTGGTTTTTTTGTTTCAAACATGGAAATTTCAAAAACCCTCCCAAGAGCTACATTTTGGGGTGACTAAGAAGGATAGATGCTTATTTTTTCATATTCATGATTTAAACTTGTTTAAACCATGGTCAAACCTAGGATTTGACCAAGATTCAAATGGGCATCAAAATTGAAAAAAATCAGCAAAAAGAAAAACCAAAGCAAATAGTTTTCTTATGTTATATAGTAAGCATTAAAGTTGATAAACAAGGTCTAGACATATTCAAACCAGACAAATCATGTATCTATACCCCTAACCCCTAAACTCTGTCTTATGAAGTCAAGCATGAAGAGAAGTGGTTTTGGGTTTCAAACATGGAAATTTCAAAAACCTCCCAAAAGCCCCTTTTCAAATATTTCAAACTTATTCAAATTTGGTTCAAATTTGAAAGACATACAAGTTATAGCACACATAGTGCATACATTTTCACACAAACTGCACTAGATGCTAACCCTATAATTTGAGGCCATTTGGATGAGGTCGAAAAAATTCTTGGATTAGAATCGTGTTGTTCGAACCCCGTAGTTGGATTTTTTTGAACCCTTGATCTGTAGAACTGGGCAAAACCCGAGTTTAACCTATTTAATTATAGATTCGTATATCGATTTTTCTACTACCTTTTTATTATTACTATGCAGCACATGGGTGTTTGCCCGTCGAGTGAAACACGGAGGAAGAGGGATCACTCGGAAGGAGAGAAGAAGGGAGAGCATTATGGTGTCTCCCCTTTTTCGGGTGATGATGTTGACTTTTGTGCAGGGTTTGTCAGTGAGCAGGAGGTGCGAGCGAGCGAGCGAGTGAGTCGAGCGAGGCCGAGAATGAGAGAGATTTGTTTTTTTGTGAGAGGGACAACCGAAGGATCCAGAAGGACCCACAGACTTCCAATACGCATCTGATGCGTCTTCTCTTGACAAAGAAGATGGCTGGGAGTTTGCGTACCTACTGCACGTGACTTGTGCTCACTGAAGTGTGGGACCTCAAGGGTGGGCACCACACGTAAGTGACAGACCTGTTGGTGTAAAAACTCGGTTGATTATAATAGTGCATTAGAACAAAGTTTCCTATGGATTCAAGGGTAGGAAATCCAAGTTAACTCATTTACGTGTTAAACTTGTCTAAATCTTGGTCAAACCTAGGATTTGACCAAGATTCAAATGGGCAGAAAAATAAAAAAACAGAAAAATGAAAAACAAAATCACATAGTCTTCTTATGTCATATAGTAAGCATTAAAGTTGATAAACAAGGTCTAGACATATCAAACCATACAAATCATGTATCTACCCCTAACCCCTAAACTCCGTCTTATGAAGTCAAGCATGAAGAGAAGTGGTTTTGGGTTTCAAACATGGAAATTTCAAAATCCTCCCAAAAGCCCCTTTTCAAATATTTCAAACTTATTCAAATTTGGTTCAAATTTGAAAGACATACAAGTTATAGCACACATAGTGCATACATTTTCACAAAAACTGCACTAGATGCTAACCCTATAGCTTGAGGCCATTTGGATGAGGTCGAAAAAATTCTTGGATTAGAATCGTGTTGTTCGAACCCCGTAGTTGGATTTTTTTGAACCCTTGATCTGTAGAACTGGGCAAAACCCGAGTTTAGAGTGACTAAGAAGGATACATGCTTCCCTTTTCATTTTCATGTTTTAAACTTGTTTAAATTATCTTGGTCAAACCTAGGATTAGACAAGATTCAAATGGGCATCAAAATTGAAAAAAAATCAGCAAAAAGGAAAACCAAAGCAAATAGTTTGCGTACCTATTGCACGTGACTTGTGCTCACTGAAGTGTGGGACCTCAAGCGTGGGCACCACACGTAAGTGACATACCTGTTGGTGTAAAAACTCGGTTGATTATTATAGTGCATTAGAACAAAGTTTCCTATGGATTCAAGGGTAGGAAATCCAAGTTAACTCATTTACGTGTTAAACTTGTCTAAATCTTGGTCAAACCTAGGATTTGACCAAGATTCAAATGGGCAGAAAAATAAAAAAACAGAAAAATGAAAAACCAAATCACATAGTCTTCTTATGTCATATAGTAAGCATTAAAGTTGATAAACAAGGTCCATACATATTCAAACCACACAAATCATGTATCTATACCCCCTAACCCCTAAATTAATTAACTATGTCTTATGAAGTCAAGCATGTGAAGAGAAGTGGTTTTGGGTTTCAAACATGGAAATTTCAAAAACCTCCCAAAAGCTTCATTTTAGAGTGACTAAGAAGGATCCATGCTTACATTTGCATTTTCATATTTTAAACTTGTTTAAATCATTATCAAACCTAGGATTTGACCAAGATACAAATGGGTGGGCACAAAATTCAAAAAAATCAGAAAAATGAAAAACAAAAGCACATAGTCTTCTTATATATGTCATATCGTAAGCATTCGAGTTGATAAACGAGGTCTAGGTATATATATCCAAACCAGAATAATCATGTATCTACCCCCCATCGATCTTATGAAGTCTAGCATGAAGAGAAGTCGTTTTGGGTTTCAAACATGGAAATTTCAAGAACATCCCAAAAGCTTCATTTTAGAGTGACTAAGAAGGATACATGCTTACCTTTTAATTTTCATGTTTTAAACTTGTTTAAATCTTGGTTGAACCTAGGATTTGACCAAGATTCAAATATATGGGCATAAAATTCAAAAAAAAACAGAAAAATGAAAAACCAAAGCACATAGTCTTCTTATGTCTATAGTTAGCATTAAAGATGATAAACAGGTCTAGACATATTCAAACTAGATTATCATGTATATATCTACACCCCTAACCCTAAACTCTGTCTTATGAAGTCAAGCATGCATGAAGAGAAGTGTTTTTTTTTGTTTCAAACATGGAAATTTCAAAAACCCTCCTAAGAGCTACATTTTGGGGTGACTAAGAAGGATAGATGCTTATTTTTTCATATTCATGATTTAAACTTGTTTAAACCATGGTCAAACCTAGGATTTGACAAAGATTCAAATGGGCATCAAAATTGAAAAAAAATCAGCAAAAAGAAAAACCAAAGCAAATAGTTTTCTTATGTTATATAGTAAGCATTAAAGTTGATAAACAAGGTCTAGACATATTCAAACCAGACAAATCATGTATATATACCCCCTAACCCCTAAACTTCGTCTTATGAAGTCAAGCATGAAGAGAAGTGGTTTTGGGTTTCAAACATGGAAATTTCAAAAACCTCCCAAAAGCCCCTTTTCAAATATTTCAAACTTATTCAAATTTGGTTCAAATTTGAAAGACATACAAGTTATAGCACACATAGTGCATACATTTTCACACAAACTGCACTAGATGCTAACCCTATAATTTGAGGCCATTTGGATGAGGTCAAAAAAATTCTTGGATTAGAATCGTGTTGTTCGAACCCCGTAGTTGGATTTTTTTGAACCCTTGATCTGTAGAACTGGGCAAAACCCGAGTTTAACCTATTTAATTATAGATTCGTATATCGATTTTTCTACTACCTTTTTATTATTACTATGCAGCACATGGGTGTTTGCCCGTCGAGTGAAACACGGAGGAAGAGGGATCACTCGGAAGGAGAGAAGAAGGGAGAGCATTATGGTGTCTCCCCTTTTTCGGGTGATGATGTTGACTTTTGTGCAGGGTTTGTCAGTGAGCAGGAGGTGCGAGCGAGCGAGCGAGTGAGTCGAGCGAGGCCGAGAATGAGAGAGATTTGTTTTTTTGTGAGAGGGACAACCGAAGGATCCAGAAGGACCCACAGACTTCCAATACGCATCTGATGCGTCTTCTCTTGACAAAGAAGATGGCTGGGAGTTTGCGTACCTACTGCACGTGACTTGTGCTCACTGAAGTGTGGGACCTCAAGGGTGGGCACCACACGTAAGTGACAGACCTGTTGGTGTAAAAACTCGGTTGATTATAATAGTGCATTAGAACAAAGTTTCCTATGGATTCAAGGGTAGGAAATCCAAGTTAACTCATTTACGTGTTAAACTTGTCTAAATCTTGGTCAAACCTAGGATTTGACCAAGATTCAAATGGGCAGAAAAATAAAAAAACAGAAAAATGAAAAACAAAATCACATAGTCTTCTTATGTCATATAGTAAGCATTAAAGTTGATAAACAAGGTCTAGACATATCAAACCATACAAATCATGTATCTACCCCTAACCCCTAAACTCCGTCTTATGAAGTCAAGCATGAAGAGAAGTGGTTTTGGGTTTCAAACATGGAAATTTCAAAATCCTCCCAAAAGCCCCTTTTCAAATATTTCAAACTTATTCAAATTTGGTTCAAATTTGAAAGACATACAAGTTATAGCACACATAGTGCATACATTTTCACAAAAACTGCACTAGATGCTAACCCTATAGCTTGAGGCCATTTGGATGAGGTCGAAAAAATTCTTGGATTAGAATCGTGTTGTTCGAACCCCGTAGTTGGATTTTTTTGAACCCTTGATCTGTAGAACTGGGCAAAACCCGAGTTTAGAGTGACTAAGAAGGATACATGCTTCCCTTTTCATTTTCATGTTTTAAACTTGTTTAAATTATCTTGGTCAAACCTAGGATTAGACAAGATTCAAATGGGCATCAAAATTGAAAAAAAATCAGCAAAAAGGAAAACCAAAGCAAATAGTTTGCGTACCTATTGCACGTGACTTGTGCTCACTGAAGTGTGGGACCTCAAGCGTGGGCACCACACGTAAGTGACATACCTGTTGGTGTAAAAACTCGGTTGATTATTATAGTGCATTAGAACAAAGTTTCCTATGGATTCAAGGGTAGGAAATCCAAGTTAACTCATTTACGTGTTAAACTTGTCTAAATCTTGGTCAAACCTAGGATTTGACCAAGATTCAAATGGGCAGAAAAATAAAAAAACAGAAAAATGAAAAACCAAATCACATAGTCTTCTTATGTCATATAGTAAGCATTAAAGTTGATAAACAAGGTCCATACATATTCAAACCACACAAATCATGTATCTATACCCCCTAACCCCTAAATTAATTAACTATGTCTTATGAAGTCAAGCATGTGAAGAGAAGTGGTTTTGGGTTTCAAACATGGAAATTTCAAAAACCTCCCAAAAGCTTCATTTTAGAGTGACTAAGAAGGATCCATGCTTACATTTGCATTTTCATATTTTAAACTTGTTTAAATCATTATCAAACCTAGGATTTGACCAAGATACAAATGGGTGGGCACAAAATTCAAAAAAATCAGAAAAATGAAAAACAAAAGCACATAGTCTTCTTATATATGTCATATCGTAAGCATTCGAGTTGATAAACGAGGTCTAGGTATATATATCCAAACCAGAATAATCATGTATCTACCCCCCATCGATCTTATGAAGTCTAGCATGAAGAGAAGTCGTTTTGGGTTTCAAACATGGAAATTTCAAGAACATCCCAAAAGCTTCATTTTAGAGTGACTAAGAAGGATACATGCTTACCTTTTAATTTTCATGTTTTAAACTTGTTTAAATCTTGGTTGAACCTAGGATTTGACCAAGATTCAAATATATGGGCATAAAATTCAAAAAAAACAGAAAAATGAAAAACCAAAGCACATAGTCTTCTTATGTCTATAGTTAGCATTAAAGATGATAAACAGGTCTAGACATATTCAAACTAGATTATCATGTATATATCTACACCCCTAACCCTAAACTCTGTCTTATGAAGTCAAGCATGCATGAAGAGAAGTGTTTTTTTTTGTTTCAAACATGGAAATTTCAAAAACCCTCCTAAGAGCTACATTTTGGGGTGACTAAGAAGGATAGATGCTTATTTTTTCATATTCATGATTTAAACTTGTTTAAACCATGGTCAAACCTAGGATTTGACAAAGATTCAAATGGGCATCAAAATTGAAAAAAAATCAGCAAAAAGAAAAACCAAAGCAAATAGTTTTCTTATGTTATATAGTAAGCATTAAAGTTGATAAACAAGGTCTAGACATATTCAAACCAGACAAATCATGTATATATACCCCCTAACCCCTAAACTTCGTCTTATGAAGTCAAGCATGAAGAGAAGTGGTTTTGGGTTTCAAACATGGAAATTTCAAAAACCTCCCAAAAGCCCCTTTTCAAATATTTCAAACTTATTCAAATTTGGTTCAAATTTGAAAGACATACAAGTTATAGCACACATAGTGCATACATTTTCACACAAACTGCACTAGATGCTAACCCTATAGCTTGAGGCCATTTGGATGAGGTCGAAAAAATTCTTGGATTAGAATCGTGTTGTTCGAACCCCGTAGTTGGATTTTTTTGAACCCTTGATCTGTAGAACTGGGCAAAACCCGAGTTTAGAGTGACTAAGAAGGATACATGCTTCCCTTTTCATTTTCATGTTTTAAACTTGTTTAAATTATCTTGGTCAAACCTAGGATTAGACAAGATTCAAATGGGCATCAAAATTGAAAAAAATCAGCAAAAAGGAAAACCAAAGCAAATAGTTTTCTTATGTAATATAGTAAGCATTAAAGTTGACAAACAAGGTCTAGACATATTCAAACCAGACAAATCATGTAGCTATACCCCCTAACCCCTAAACTCTGTCTTATGAAGTCAAGCATGTGAAGAGAAGTGGTTTTGGGTTTCAAACATGGAAATTTCAAAAACCTCCCAAAAGCTTCATTTTAGAGTGACTAAGAAGGATCCATGCTTCCCTTTTCATTTTCATGTTTTAAACTTGTTTAAATTTCGTCAAACCTAGGATTTGACAAGATCCAAATGGGCATCAAAATTGAAAAAAAAATCAGAAAAAAGAAAAACCAAAGCAAATAGTTTTCTTATGTCATATATATAGTAAGCATTGAAGTTGATAAACAAGGTCCATACATATTCAAACCACACAAATCATGTATCTATACCCCTAACCCCTAAATTGATTAACTATGTCTTATGAAGTCAAGCATGTGAAGAGAAGTGGTTTTGGGTTTCAAACATGGAAATTTCAAAAACCTCCCAAAAGCTTCATTTTAGAGTGACTAAGAAGGATCCATGCTTACATTTGCATTTTCATATTTTAAAATTGTTTAAATCATTATCAAACCTAGGATTTGACCAAGATACAAATGGGTGGGCACAAAATTCAAAAAAATCAGAAAAATGAAAAACAAAAGCACATAGTCTTCTTATATATGTCATATCGTAAGCATTCGAGTTGATAAACGAGGTCTAGGTATATATATCCAAACCAGACAAATCATGTATCTACCCCCCATCGATCTTATGAAGTCTAGCATGAAGAGAAGTCGTTTTGGGTTTCAAACATGGAAATTTCAAGAACATCCCAAAAGCTTCATTTTAGAGTGACTAAGAAGGATACATGCTTACCTTTTAATTTTCATGTTTTAAACTTGTTTAAATCTTGGTTGAACCTAGGATTTGACCAAGATTCAAATATATGGGCATAAAATTCAAAAAAAATAGAAAAATGAAAAACCAAAGCACATAGTCTTCTTATGTCTATAGTTAGCATTAAAGTTGATAAACATGTCTAGACATATTCAAACTAGAAAATCATGTATATATCTACACCCCTAACCCTAAACTCTGTCTTATGAAGTCAAGCATGCATGAAGAGAAGTGGTTTTTTTGTTTCAAACATGGAAATTTCAAAAACCCTCCCAAGAGCTACATTTTGGGGTGACTAAGAAGGATAGATGCTTATTTTTTCATATTCATGATTTAAACTTGTTTAAACCATGGTCAAACCTAGGATTTGACCAAGATTCAAATGGGCATCAAAATTGAAAAAAATCAGCAAAAAGAAAAACCAAAGCAAATAGTTTTCTTATGTTATATAGTAAGCATTAAAGTTGATAAACAAGGTCTAGACATATTCAAACCAGACAAATCATGTATCTATACCCCCTAACCCCTAAACTCTGTCTTATGAAGTCAAGCATGAAGAGAAGTGGTTTTGGGTTTCAAACATGGAAATTTCAAAAACCTCCCAAAAGCCCCTTTTCAAATATTTCAAACTTATTCAAATTTGGTTCAAATTTGAAAGACATACAAGTTATAGCACACATAGTGCATACATTTTCACACAAACTGCACTAGATGCTAACCCTATAATTTGAGGCCATTTGGATGAGGTCGAAAAAATTCTTGGATTAGAATCGTGTTGTTCGAACCCCGTAGTTGGATTTTTTTGAACCCTTGATCTGTAGAACTGGGCAAAACCCGAGTTTAACCTATTTAATTATAGATTCGTATATCGATTTTTCTACTACCTTTTTATTATTACTATGCAGCACATGGGTGTTTGCCCGTCGAGTGAAACACGGAGGAAGAGGGATCACTCGGAAGGAGAGAAGAAGGGAGAGCATTATGGTGTCTCCCCTTTTTCGGGTGATGATGTTGACTTTTGTGCAGGGTTTGTCAGTGAGCAGGAGGTGCGAGCGAGCGAGCGAGTGAGTCGAGCGAGGCCGAGAATGAGAGAGATTTGTTTTTTTGTGAGAGGGACAACCGAAGGATCCAGAAGGACCCACAGACTTCCAATACGCATCTGATGCGTCTTCTCTTGACAAAGAAGATGGCTGGGAGTTTGCGTACCTACTGCACGTGACTTGTGCTCACTGAAGTGTGGGACCTCAAGGGTGGGCACCACACGTAAGTGACAGACCTGTTGGTGTAAAAACTCGGTTGATTATAATAGTGCATTAGAACAAAGTTTCCTATGGATTCAAGGGTAGGAAATCCAAGTTAACTCATTTACGTGTTAAACTTGTCTAAATCTTGGTCAAACCTAGGATTTGACCAAGATTCAAATGGGCAGAAAAATAAAAAAAAAACAGAAAAATGAAAAACAAAATCACATAGTCTTCTTATGTCATATAGTAAGCATTAAAGTTGATAAACAAGGTCTAGACATATCAAACCATACAAATCATGTATCTACCCCTAACCCCTAAACTCCGTCTTATGAAGTCAAGCATGAAGAGAAGTGGTTTTGGGTTTCAAACATGGAAATTTCAAAATCCTCCCAAAAGCCCCTTTTCAAATATTTCAAATTTGGTTCAAATTTGAAAGACATACAAGTTATAGCACACATAGTGCATACATTTTCACAAAAACTGCACTAGATGCTAACCCTATAGCTTGAGGCCATTTGGATGAGGTCGAAAAAATTCTTGGATTAGAATCGTGTTGTTCGAACCCCGTAGTTGGATTTTTTGAACCCTTGATCTGTAGAACTGGGCAAAACCCGAGTTTAGAGTGACTAAGAAGGATACATGCTTCCCTTTTCATTTTCATGTTTTAAACTTGTTTAAATTATCTTGGTCAAACCTAGGATTAGACAAGATTCAAATGGGCATCAAAATTGAAAAAAAATCAGCAAAAAGGAAAACCAAAGCAAATAGTTTGCGTACCTATTGCACGTGACTTGTGCTCACTGAAGTGTGGGACCTCAAGCGTGGGCACCACACGTAAGTGACATACCTGTTGGTGTAAAAACTCGGTTGATTATTATAGTGCATTAGAACAAAGTTTCCTATGGATTCAAGGGTAGGAAATCCAAGTTAACTCATTTACGTGTTAAACTTGTCTAAATCTTGGTCAAACCTAGGATTTGACCAAGATTCAAATGGGCAGAAAAAAAAAAAAACAGAAAAATGAAAAACCAAATCACATAGTCTTCTTATGTCATATAGTAAGCATTAAAGTTGATAAACAAGGTCCATACATATTCAAACCACACAAATCATGTATCTATACCCCCTAACCCCTAAATTAATTAACTATGTCTTATGAAGTCAAGCATGTGAAGAGAAGTGGTTTTGGGTTTCAAACATGGAAATTTCAAAAACCTCCCAAAAGCTTCATTTTAGAGTGACTAAGAAGGATCCATGCTTACATTTGCATTTTCATATTTTAAACTTGTTTAAATCATTATCAAACCTAGGATTTGACCAAGATACAAATGGGTGGGCACAAAATTCAAAAAAATCAGAAAAATGAAAAACAAAAGCACATAGTCTTCTTATATATGTCATATCGTAAGCATTCGAGTTGATAAACGAGGTCTAGGTATATATATCCAAACCAGAATAATCATGTATCTACCCCCCATCGATCTTATGAAGTCTAGCATGAAGAGAAGTCGTTTTGGGTTTCAAACATGGAAATTTCAAGAACATCCCAAAAGCTTCATTTTAGAGTGACTAAGAAGGATACATGCTTACCTTTTAATTTTCATGTTTTAAACTTGTTTAAATCTTGGTTGAACCTAGGATTTGACCAAGATTCAAATATATGGGCATAAAATTCAAAAAAAACAGAAAAATGAAAAACCAAAGCACATAGTCTTCTTATGTCTATAGTTAGCATTAAAGATGATAAACAGGTCTAGACATATTCAAACTAGATTATCATGTATATATCTACACCCCTAACCCTAAACTCTGTCTTATGAAGTCAAGCATGCATGAAGAGAAGTGTTTTTTTTGTTTCAAACATGGAAATTTCAAAAACCCTCCTAAGAGCTACATTTTGGGGTGACTAAGAAGGATAGATGCTTATTTTTTCATATTCATGATTTAAACTTGTTTAAACCATGGTCAAACCTAGGATTTGACAAAGATTCAAATGGGCATCAAAATTGAAAAAAAATCAGCAAAAAGAAAAACCAAAGCAAATAGTTTTCTTATGTTATATAGTAAGCATTAAAGTTGATAAACAAGGTCTAGACATATTCAAACCAGACAAATCATGTATATATACCCCCTAACCCCTAAACTTGTCTTATGAAGTCAAGCATGAAGAGAAGTGGTTTTGGGTTTCAAACATGGAAATTTCAAAAACCTCCCAAAAGCCCCTTTTCAAATATTTCAAACTTATTCAAATTTGGTTCAAATTTGAAAGACATACAAGTTATAGCACACATAGTGCATACATTTTCACACAAACTGCACTAGATGCTAACCCTATAGCTTGAGGCCATTTGGATGAGGTCGAAAAAATTCTTGGATTAGAATCGTGTTGTTCGAACCCCGTAGTTGGATTTTTTTGAACCCTTGATCTGTAGAACTGGGCAAAACCCGAGTTTAGAGTGACTAAGAAGGATACATGCTTCCCTTTTCATTTTCATGTTTTAAACTTGTTTAAATTATCTTGGTCAAACCTAGGATTAGACAAGATTCAAATGGGCATCAAAATTGAAAAAAATTCAGCAAAAAGGAAAACCAAAGCAAATAGTTTTCTTATATAATATAGTAAGCATTAAAGTTGACAAACAAGGTCTAGACATATTCAAACCAGACAAATCATGTAGCTATACCCCTAACCCCTAAACTCTGTCTTATGAAGTCAAGCATGTGAAGAGAAGTGGTTTTGGGTTTCAAACATGGAAATTTAAAAAACCTCCCAAAAGCTTCATTTTAGAGTGACTAAGAAGGATCCATGCTTCCCTTTTCATTTTCATGTTTTAAACTTGTTTAAATTTGATCAAACCTAGGATTTGACAAGATCCAAATGGGCATCAAAATTGAAAAAAAAATCAGAAAAAAGAAAAACCAAAGCAAATAGTTTTCTTATGTCATATATATAGTAAGCATTGAAGTTGATAAACAAGGTCCATACATATTCAAACCACACAAATCATGTATCTATACCCCTAACCCCTAAATTGATTAACTATGTCTTATGAAGTCAAGCATGTGAAGAGAAGTGGTTTTGGGTTTCAAACATGGAAATTTCAAAAACCTCCCAAAAGCTTCATTTTAGAGTGACTAAGAAGGATCCATGCTTACATTTGCATTTTCATATTTTAAAATTGTTTAAATCATTATCAAACCTAGGATTTGACCAAGATACAAATGGGTGGGCACAAAATTCAAAAAAATCAGAAAAATGAAAAACAAAAGCACATAGTCTTCTTATATATGTCATATCGTAAGCATTCGAGTTGATAAACGAGGTCTAGGTATATATATCCAAACCAGACAAATCATGTATCTACCCCCCATCGATCTTATGAAGTCTAGCATGAAGAGAAGTCGTTTTGGGTTTCAAACATGGAAATTTCAAGAACATCCCAAAAGCTTCATTTTAGAGTGACTAAGAAGGATACATGCTTACCTTTTAATTTTCATGTTTTAAACTTGTTTAAATCTTGGTTGAACCTAGGATTTGACCAAGATTCAAATATATGGGCATAAAATTCAAAAAAAATAGAAAAATGAAAAACCAAAGCACATAGTCTTCTTATGTCTATAGTTAGCATTAAAGTTGATAAACATGTCTAGACATATTCAAACTAGAAAATCATGTATATATCTACACCCCTAACCCTAAACTCTGTCTTATGAAGTCAAGCATGCATGAAGAGAAGTGGTTTTTTTGTTTCAAACATGGAAATTTCAAAAACCCTCCCAAGAGCTACATTTTGGGGTGACTAAGAAGGATAGATGCTTATTTTTTCATATTCATGATTTAAACTTGTTTAAACCATGGTCAAACCTAGGATTTGACCAAGATTCAAATGGGCATCAAAATTGAAAAAAATCAGCAAAAAGAAAAACCAAAGCAAATAGTTTTCTTATGTTATATAGTAAGAATTAAAGTTGATAAACAAGGTCTAGACATATTCAAACTCTGTCTTATGAAGTCAAGCATGAAGAGAAGTGGTTTTGGGTTTCAAACATGGAAATTTCAAAAACCTCCCAAAAGCCCCTTTTCAAATATTTCAAACTTATTCAAATTTGGTTCAAATTTGAAAGACATACAAGTTATAGCACACATAGTGCATACATTTTCACACAAACTGCACTAGATGCTAACCCTATAATTTGAGGCCATTTGGATGAGGTCGAAAAAATTCTTGGATTAGAATCGTGTTGTTCGAACCCCGTAGTTGGATTTTTTTGAACCCTTGATCTGTAGAACTGGGCAAAACCCGAGTTTAACCTATTTAATTATAGATTCGTATATCGATTTTTCTACTACCTTTTTATTATTACTATGCAGCACATGGGTGTTTGCCCGTCGAGTGAAACACGGAGGAAGAGGGATCACTCGGAAGGAGAGAAGAAGGGAGAGCATTATGGTGTCTCCCCTTTTTCGGGTGATGATGTTGACTTTTGTGCAGGGTTTGTCAGTGAGCAGGAGGTGCGAGCGAGCGAGCGAGCGAGTCGAGCGAGGCCGAGAATGAGAGAGATTTGTTTTTTGTGAGAGGGACAACCGAAGGATCCAGAAGGACCCACAGACTTCCATCGCATGATGCGTCTTCTCTTGACAAAGAAGATGGCTGGGAGTTTGCGTACCTACTGCACGTGACTTGTGCTCACTGAAGTGTGGGACCTCAAGGGTGGGCACCACACGTAAGTGACAGACCTGTTGGTGTAAAAACTCGGTTGATTATAATAGTGCATTAGAACAAAGTTTCCTATGGATTCAAGGGTAGGAAATCCAAGTTAACTCATTTACGTGTTAAACTTGTCTAAATCTTGGTCAAACCTAGGATTTGACCAAGATTCAAATGGGCAGAAAAATAAAAAAACAAAAAATGAAAAACAAAATCACATAGTCTTCTTATGTCATATAGTAAGCATTAAAGTTGATAAACAAGGTCTAGACATATCAAACCATACAAATCATGTATCTACCCCTAACCCCTAAACTCCGTCTTATGAAGTCAAGCATGAAGAGAAGTGGTTTTGGGTTTCAAACATGGAAATTTCAAAATCCTCCCAAAAGCCCCTTTTCAAATATTTCAAACTTATTCAAATTTGGTTCAAATTTGAAAGACATACAAGTTATAGCACACATAGTGCATACATTTTCACAAAAACTGCACTAGATGCTAACCCTATAGCTTGAGGCCATTTGGATGAGGTCGAAAAAATTCTTGGATTAGAATCGTGTTGTTCGAACCCCGTAGTTGGATTTTTTTGAACCCTTGATCTGTAGAACTGGGCAAAACCCGAGTTTAGAGTGACTAAGAAGGATACATGCTTCCCTTTTCATTTTCATGTTTTAAACTTGTTTAAATTATCTTGGTCAAACCTAGGATTAGACAAGATTCAAATGGGCATCAAAATTGAAAAAAAATCAGCAAAAAGGAAAACCAAAGCAAATAGTTTGCGTACCTATTGCACGTGACTTGTGCTCACTGAAGTGTGGGACCTCAAGCGTGGGCACCACACGTAAGTGACAGACCTGTTGGTGTAAAAACTTGGTTGATTATTATAGTGCATTAGAACAAAGTTTCCTATGGATTCAAGGGTAGGAAATCCAAGTTAACTCATTTACGTGTTAAACTTGTCTAAATCTTGGTCAAACCTAGGATTTGACCAAGATTCAAATGGGCAGAAAAATAAAAAACAGAAAAATGAAAAACCAAATCACATAGTCTTCTTATGTCATATAGTAAGCATTAAAGTTGATAAACAAGGTCCATACATATTCAAACCACACAAATCATGTATCTATACCCCCTAACCCCTAAATTAATTAACTATGTCTTATGAAGTCAAGCATGTGAAGAGAAGTGGTTTTGGGTTTCAAACATGGAAATTTCAAAAACCTCCCAAAAGCTTCATTTTAGAGTGACTAAGAAGGATCCATGCTTACATTTGCATTTTCATATTTTAAACTTGTTTAAATCATTATCAAACCTAGGATTTGACCAAGATACAAATGGGTGGGCACAAAATTCAAAAAAATCAGAAAAATGAAAAACAAAAGCACATAGTCTTCTTATATATGTCATATCGTAAGCATTCGAGTTGATAAACGAGGTCTAGGTATATCCAAACCAGACAAATCATGTATCTACCCCCCGTCGATCTTATATGAGCACTCAATGCGGAAGGGTTTCATTTTTTTATTTCAAAACCAGATCAAAATGGTCGACATGATTATCCATTCAAAGGGGTTGAATATTTCAGTACTATCACTGGTTTATGTATATAGTGTAAGTAATATGAATCTGAAAATGATTTTGGGGGATTTCTATGACCAAGTTATAACACACCTACATTTCAAATTTGAATTACTTCCAATAAATCAGCATATAGTCATTTAAATGTGTGAAACTGGCTAAAAACACTAAAAATCGTAAAGAGTTGGGAATTGGCACTAAAATATGGCCTAGTTTATCTTTAAAATGTAGAGGCGCCATTTTGACCGGCCCGTATCTTATGTACCCCACTCGAAAATGATAAACTATCACGAATTACCATTTATTTTAGGCATTACTTTTCACGGTAAAAATGATAAACTATATCACGAAGTTCCATTTCCGTCAAGATAGTCTGCATTACTTTTTTGTTGAGATATAAACCCCCACAACGGCGGACACAGATTAGGTGACATGCACCTTTTGCATGTCAGTCTAAATTCAAATTTAAACATTGCGAAAAAATCTGGAAAAATCATGCATGTTCACAGCACATATTAAGATAACCCCTAAAAATTTCATATCAAAATTCGAAACATACATCGAGAAACAAAAAAGAGAAACTCAGATGTGAATAGTGTACAGAGAAACTTAGATTTCTCTTTTCTGTTTCTCGATGTATGTTTCGAATTTTGATCTGAAATTTTTAGGGGTTATCTTAATATGTGTTTTGAACATGCATGATTTTTTTCAGATTTTTTGGCAATGTTTAAATTTGGATTTAGGCCGCATGTCCCACGGGACATGCAAAAGGTGCATGTCACCTGATCTCTATCCCACAACGGCCATCTCCTCCTTAATTTATTGTGTAAAACCCCCACAACGGTCACCTCCTCCTTAATTTATTGTGTAAACCCCTACAACGGTCATCTCTTCCTTATAAACAACCACAACGACCATCCCTTGTGTCAATAGGTTCTGCCTCTCTCTTCTTCGTTCACATACACTTGATCCATTGCCATGGCGTCCACGTCTCGGACACCGACCAGAAGGGGAAGGGGAAGGGGCGGCCGGGGTGATGGATCATCATCATTGCCACCACCACCGTCAACACTGCCTTTGATCATAGAGGAGTTCTTCATCGTCGTCTATGAAGACCCTTTGGTCAAGAAGGTACGTACGCGTTCCCACATATATGATGCATGTGATTAATTATGGGCATGTTCTAAAAAACATTTAATTTCAAACGATCGGCGCTCGATCTCTTTGCAGGCTCTCCCAAAAAAGTTTGCGGACTATCTTGACGGCCAGGAGCCAGCTAAGGTGTATCTGCGAGCAGCTGACTGCGGTCCTCGTCTCTGGACCGTGGAGGTCCTATTTGACGGACAAGGCCGGATGTACCTCGACAAGGGCTGGGAGAATTTCGCCATCGCGCACGGTGTGGATTTCGGCTGCTTCGTACACTTCAAATATGAAGGCGATGATGTGCTCACAGTGAAGGTGTTCGACGGAACAATGTGCAGGAAGTACTACTACTCGGACGACGATGATACTGACGATGAAAGCGACGACGACGTGAAGCCATGCATCCATCCTCTTTAGATAAGGGGACTATGACCAAAAATATATATGTAGCTTCATATATATGTAGCTTCATATGCATCGATTTTAGAGGTGGATAACTGGAGAGAGAGAGAGAGAGAGAGAGAGAGAGAGATAGAGAGAGAGAGAGAGAGTCTTGATGCGTCTTCTCTTGACAAAGAAGATGGGAGTTTGCCTACCTACCGCACATGACTTGTGCTCACTGAAGTGTGGGACCTCACACATGGGAACCACACGTAAGTGACAGACCTGTTGGTGTAATAACTCAGGTGATCATTATACTGTATTAGTACAAAGTTTCCTATGGATTCAAGGGTAGGAAAGCCAAGTTAACTCATTTACATGACATTATTTTTTCCATGAAGCCAAGTTAACTCATCTATCAATTGGTAAATTCTGGTTATATTCGAAATTTTACTTGAAACTTGTTGGTCATATATGCCATTTTACTACTCGCCTAACACTTTTTCCGCGCGTGAAGGGAGGGGGTGGGCATGATACTTGAAGCTTCATTTTAGAGTGACTAAGAAGGATACAGGCTTACCTTTTCATTTTCATGTTATAAACTTGTTTAAATCCTGGTCAAAACTAGGATTTGAACGAGATTCAAATGGGTATAAAAAATAAAAAAACGCACATAGCCTTTTTATGTCATATATATAATGCATGAGCACTCAAGTTGATAAACATGGTCTAGACATATTCAAACTAGAAAAATCATGTATCTACCCTTGCCCTAACCTTAAACTCTGTATTATGGAGTCAAGCATGAAGAGAAGTGGTTTTGGGTTTCAAACATGGAAATTTCAAATTGATGAACAAGTTCTAGGCATATTCAAAACAGAAAAAGCATGTATCTACCCCCTAACCATAAAGTCGGTCGATCTTATGAAGTCTATTAGCATGAAGAGAAGTCTTATTGGTTTCAAACATGGAAATTTCAAGAACCTCCCAAAAGCTTCATTTTAGAGTGACTAAAAAAGGTCCATGCTTGCCTTTTCATTTTCATGTTTTAAAATTGTTTAAATCTTGGTCAAACCTAGCTAGTATTCAACCAAGATTCAAATGGGCATAAAATTCAAAAAAACCAGAAAATGAAAACCAAAGCACATAGCCTTCTTATGTCATATATAGATCAACAAGGTCTAGACATATTCAAAACAGAAAAAAGCATGTATCGATCTACCCCTAACCCTTAACTCTGTCTTATGAAGTCAAGCATGAAGAGAAGTGGTTTTGGGTTACAAACATTATATTGAGATTTCAAGATCGAACCCCCCAAAAGCTTCATTTTAGAATGACTAAGAAGGATCCAGGCTTGCCTTTTCATTTTCATGTGTTTTAAACTTGCTAAAATCTTGGTCAAACCTAGGACTTGACCAATATTCAAATGGGCATAAACATTCAGAAAAAATCAAAAAATGAAAACCAAAGCACATAGCCTTCTTATGTCATATATATATAGTAAGCATTCAAGTTGATCGATATGAACAAGGTCTAGACATATTCAAAACAGAAAAAGCATGTATCTACCCCTAGCCCTTAACTATGTCTTATGAAGTCAAGCATGAAGAGAAGTGGTTTTGGGTTTCAAACATGGAAATTTCAAAAACTTCCCGCCAAAAGCTTAATTTTAGAGTGAATAAGAAGGATCCAAGCTTAATTACCTTTTCATTTTCAGGATTTATGCTTGTTTAAATCTTGGTCAAACATAGGATTTGACCAACACACATATAGTCTTCTTATGTCATATAATGAGCATTCAAGTTGATAAACATGGTCTAGACATATTAAAACAAGAAAAATCATGTATCTACCATGTCCCTAACCCTAAACTCGATCTGTCTTATGAAGTCAAACATGAAGAGAAGTGGTTTTGGGTTTCAAACATGGAAATTTCTAGACCCCCCCCCAAAGCTTCATTTTAGAGTGACTAATTAAGAAGGATACATGCTTACCTTTTCATTTTCATGTTTTAATCTTGTTTAAATCTTGGTCAAACCTAGGATTTGACCAAGATTCAAATGGGCATAAAAATTCAAAAAACATAAAAAAATGAAAAACTAAAGCACATAGCCTTCTTATGTCATATATATATAGTAAGCCTTCAAGTTGATGAACAAGGTGTAGACATATTCAAAATAGAAAAAGCATGTATCTACCCCCTAACCCTTAACTATGTCTTATGAAGTCAGGCATGAAGATAAGTGGTTTTGGGTTTCAAACATGGAAATTTCAAAAACATCCCAAAAGCTTAATTTTAGAGTGACTAAAAAGGATCGAAGCTTACCTTTTCATTTTCATGTTTATGCGTGTTTAAATCTTGGTCAAACATAGGATTTGACCAAGATTCAAATGGGCATAAACATTCAGAAAAAAATAAAAAATAAAAAACCAACGCACATTAGTAGCCCAAAATCGAACCAGTAGTTGGATATTTTTGAACTTGATCTGTAGTAGTGGGCAAAACCCTAGATTAACCTATTTAATCATAAATTGAAAAAAAATCAGCAAAAAGAAAAACCAAAGCAAATAGTTTTCTTATATTATATAGTAAGCATTAAAGTTGATAAACAAGGTCTAGACATATTCAAACCAGACAAATCATGTATCTATACCCCCTAACCCCTAAACTCCGTCTTATGAAGTCAAGCATGAAGAGAAGTGGTTTTGGGTTTCAAACATGGAAATTTCAAAAACCTCCCAAAATTAAGCCTGTTTTCAAATATTTCAAACTTATTCAAATTTGGTTCAAATTTGAAAGACATACAAGTTATAGCACACATATTGCATACATTTTCACACAAACTGCACTAGATGCTAACCCTATAATTTGAGGCCATTTGGATGAGGTCGAAAAAATTCTTGGATTAGAATCGTGTTGTTCGAACCCCGTAGTTGGATTTTTTTGAACCCTTGATCTGTAGAACTGGGCAAAACCCGAGTTTAACCTATTTAATTATAGATTCGTATATCGATTTTTCTACTACCTTTTTATTATTACTATGCAGCACATGGGTGTTTGCCCGTCGAGTGAAACACGGAGGAAGAGGGATCACTCGGAAGGAGAGAAGAAGGGAGAGCATTATGGTGTCTCCCCTTTTTCGGGTGATGATGTTGACTTTTGTGCAGGGTTTGTCAGTGAGCAGGAGGTGCGAGCGAGCGAGCGAGCGAGTCGAGCGAGGCCGAGAATGAGAGAGATTTGTTTTTTTTTGTGAGAGGGACAACCGAAGGATCCAGAAGGACCCACAGACTTCCAATACGCATCTGATGCGTCTTCTCTTGACAAAGAAGATGGTTGGGAGTTTGCGTACCTATTGCACGTGACTTGTGCTCACTGAAGTGTGGGACCTCAAGGGTGGGCACCACACGTAAGTGACAGACCTGTTGGTGTAAAAACTCGGTTGATTATAATAGTGCATTAGAACAAAGTTTTCTATGGATTCAAGGGTAGGAAATCCAAGTTAACTCATTTACGTGTTAAACTTGTCTAAATCTTGGTCAAACCTAGGATTTGACCAAGATTCAAATGGGCAGAAAAATAAAAAAAAACAGAAAAATGAAAAACAAAATCACATAGTCTTCTTATGTCATATAGTAAGCATTAAAGTTGATAAACAAGGTCTAGACATATCAAACCATACAAATCATGTATCTACCCCTAACCCCTAAACTCCGTCTTATGAAGTCAAGCATGAAGAGAAGTGGTTTTGGGTTTCAAACATGGAAATTTCAAAATCCTCCCAAAAGCCCCTTTTCAAATATTTCAAACTTATTCAAATTTGGTTCAAATTTGAAAGACATACAAGTTATAGCACACATAGTGCATACATTTTCACACAAACTGCACTAGATGCTAACCCTATAGCTTGAGGCCATTTGGATGAGGTCGAAAAAATTCTTGGATTAGAATTGTGTTGTTCGAACCCCGTAGTTGGATTTTTTTGAACCCTTGATCTGTAGAACTGGGCAAAACCCGAGTTTAGAGTGACTAAGAAGGATACATGCTTCCCTTTTCATTTTCATGTTTTAAACTTGTTTAAATTATCTTGGTCAAACCTAGGATTAGACAAGATTCAAATGGGCATCAAAATTGAAAAAAAATCAGCAAAAAGAAAAACCAAAGCAAATAGTTTTCTTATGTCATATAGTAAGCATTAAAGTTGATAAACAAGGTCTAGACATATTCAAACCAGAAAATCATGTAGCTATACCCCTAACCCCTAAACTCTGTCTTATGAAGTCAAGCATGTGAAGAGAAGTGGTTTTGGGTTTCAAACATGGAAATTTCAAAAACCTCCCAAAAGCTTCATTTTAGAGTGACTAAGAAGGATCCATGCTTCCCTTTTCATTTTCATGTTTTAAACTTGTTTAAATTATCTTGGTCGTCAAACCTAGGATTTGACAAGATTCAAATGGGCATCAAATTTGAAAAAAAATCAGAAAAAAGAAAAACCAAAGCAAATAGTTTTCTTATGTCATATAGTAAGCATTGAATTTGATAAACAAGGTCCATACATATTCAAACCACACAAATCATGTATCTATACCCCCTAAGCCCTAAATTAATTAACTATGTCTTATGAAGTCAAGCATGTGAAGAGAAGTGGTTTTGGGTTTCAAACATGGAAATTTCAAAAACCTCCCAAAAGCTTCATTTTAGAGTGACTAAGAAGGATCCATGCTTACATTTGCATTTTCATATTTTAAACTTGTTTAAATCATTATCAAACCTAGGATTTGACCAAGATACAAATGGGTGGGCACAAAATTCAAAAAAATCAGAAAAATGAAAAACAAAAGCACATAGTCTTCTTATATATGTCATATCGTAAGCATTCGAGTTGATAAACGAGGTCTAGGTATATCCAAACCAGACAAATCATGTATCTACCCCCGTCGATCTTATGAAGTCTAGCATGAAGAGAAGTCGTTTTGGGTTTCAAACATGGAAATTTCAAGAACATCCCAAAAGCTTCATTTTAGAGTGACTAAGAAGGATACATGCTTACCTTTTAATTTTCATGTTTTAAACTTGTTTAAATCTTGGTTGAACCTAGGATTTGACCAAGATTCAAATATATGGGAATAAAATTCAGAAAAAACAGAAAAATGAAAAACCAAAGCACATAGTCTTCTTATGTCTATAGTTAGCATTAAAGTTGATAAACAGGTCTAGACATATTCAAACTAGAAAATCATGTATATATCTACACCCCTAACCCTAAACTCTGTCTTATGAAGTCAAGCATGCATGAAGAGAAGTGGTTTTTTTGTTTCAAACATGGAAATTTCAAAAACCCTCCCAAGAGCTACATTTTGGGGTGACTAAGAAGGATAGATGCTTATTTTTTCATATTCATGATTTAAACTTGTTTAAACCATGGTCAAACCTAGGATTTGACCAAGATTCAAATGGGCATCAAAATTGAAAAAAATCAGCAAAAAGAAAAACCAAAGCAAATAGTTTTCTTATGTTATATAGTAAGCATTAAAGTTGATAAACAAGGTCTAGACATATTCAAACCAGACAAATCATGTATCTATACCCCCTAACCCCTAAACTCTGTCTTATGAAGTCAAGCATGAAGAGAAGTGGTTTTGGGTTTCAAACATGGAAATTTCAAAAACCTCCCAAAAGCCCCTTTTCAAATATTTCAAACTTATTCAAATTTGGTTCAAATTTGAAAGACATACAAGTTATAGCACACATAGTGCATACATTTTCACACAAACTGCACTAGATGCTAACCCTATAATTTGAGGCCATTTGGATGAGGTCGAAAAAATTCTTGGATTAGAATCGTGTTGTTCGAACCCCGTAGTTGGATTTTTTTGAACCCTTGATCTGTAGAACTGGGCAAAACCCGAGTTTAACCTATTTAATTATAGATTCGTATATCGATTTTTCTACTACCTTTTTATTATTACTATGCAGCACATGGGTGTTTGCCCGTCGAGTGAAACACGGAGGAAGAGGGATCACTCGGAAGGAGAGAAGAAGGGAGAGCATTATGGTGTCTCCCCTTTTTCGGGTGATGATGTTGAATTTTGTGCAGGGTTTGTCAGTGAGCAGGAGGTGCGAGCGAGCGAGTCGAGCGAGGCCGAGAATGAGAGAGATTTGTTTTTTTTGTGAGAGGGACAACCGAAGGATCCAGAAGGACCCACAGACTTCCAATACGCATCTGATGCGTCTTCTCTTGACAAAGAAGATGGCTGGGAGTTTGCGTACCTACTGCACGTGACTTGTGCTCACTGAAGTGTGGGACCTCACGCGTGGGCACCACACGTAAGTGACAGACCTGTTGGTGTAAAAACTCGGTTGATTATAATAGTGCATTAGAACAAAGTTTCCTATGGATTCAAGGGTAGGAAATCCAAGTTAACTCATTTACGTGTTAAACTTGTCTAAATCTTGGTCAAACCTAGGATTTGACCAAGATTCAAATGGGCAGAAAAATAAAAAAACAGAAAAATGAAAAACAAAATCACATAGTCTTCTTATGTCATATAGTAAGCATTAAAATTGATAAACAAGGTCTAGACATATCAAACCATACAAATCATGTATCTACCCCCTAACCCCTAATCTCCGTCTTATGAAGTCAAGCATGAAGAGAAGTGGTTTTGGGTTTCAAACATGGAAATTTCAAAAACCTCCCAAAAACTTCATTTTAGAGTGACTAAGAAGGATACATGCTTCCCTTTTCATTTTCTTGTTTTAAACTTGTTTAAATTATCTTGGTCAAACCTAGGATTTGACAAGATTCAAAGATACATGCTTCCCTTTTCATTTGACATGAATCCTTGTGGCACGACCATGTTGGGGTCACTCCTGGCTGTCTACCCAGCCGAGCATGCGGGCTCTATTACCTTGTACGAATCCTCGTTTTAAACAAAGAAGTGAACAAACTCCCCCCACACACACACACACACACACACTTTCTCTCTCTCTCTCTCTCTCTCTCTCTCTCTAACCGGCTTTAGATATCGCATCATTTGTCTGTCAGACTCCATTGATTTGCCCCAAGTTCAACAAGGTCGCCCCCTTTTCCTCTGAGAGTCCATTGATTTTTATTTGCTGGTGTCACTTGTGCTAAACTGTCATTCCTTGTACTCCCTCCGATTCATATTATTTGATGGTAATATAGATGCATCTATACACATTATAGTTGTAGATACATCCATTTTACCATCAATTAATATTGATCGGAGTTGCAGCGTGGTATGAGGCCTGCCGCCTGCCACCGTCGGCGAGGTTCCAAGTAAACGGCGCCAGAAGAAGAGTAGCGCGGCTCCGGATTCAACCAACTGGCGGCGATGGACGGCACTATGGAAATAAACGCTACGAATTTGGAGGCCATCGCGTACAACATCGCTGGAACGGCGCAGGTCATGTGCTCCCACGACGGCTGCGGGGTCATCGTCAGCTACCACGAGTCCCTAAGCCACCAGATCGCGTGCCCGCACGGCCGGTGCAACTGCACGGAGCAGGGCTGCGACTTCGCCGCCCCACCGTCAGCGCTCCTCGTTCACCTCGCAGAGGCCCACTCGATTCAGGTGCACAGGTTAGAGTATGGCAAGTCCATAGAGTTCCGGGTGACCATGACGCACCCGTGCTCGCCGTGCAGGCTGCTCGTCGTCGAAGGGGATGACGGCTCCGTGTTCGTCCTGTACATCGACGCGCTCGGCCCGGCCATTGTCTTGTCTTTGGTATGCGTCAGTTCGGCCACATCCGTGTGGCCGCTCTACAGGGTGAAGATCTGGGCGCACGGCCCGCCGCCGTCCTCGAAATCGGACTGCAGGCGGGATGTCGTGAAGATGTCTGCCGATGCTTCTGGCAGCGCGTCGCCGGGCGCTGTCGTGTTTGAGGAGCTCACGTCGTTCCTCGTTGTGCCGGGGCCATACCTCGTTGGTGCTGGATCGTCCAAGGAGCTGCGTTTCTACATTCGCATATGCAAGCAGATGTAGCTACTGCTACTTTGCGTAGTTGAAAAAACTGTCAATTTGTCATGAGGAATGATAAATTTCGATGAAAAGTACTTGATTGTTCGTACGGCTGCTATTTTTTTATGGATTCTTCGTTTCATATTTGTGCTGAACTGTTTGTAGTAGTACTTATACTGTACTTAATAATAATGCAGCGTGGAAGTGAATACTCCTTTTTTTTGTGAATCGGAAGTGAATACTCCAACTATATGTAATTGTAACCCCTCCATCTGATTTATATAAAACTATGTGCACTTCCAGATCATTTCTCCTGTTTTTTAGATGTCCTTTCACTTACTATAAAAAACAAAGAAGCACTGCTGCTTTGATTCAAAGGAATGTGGAGAGTGTAGAAATAGGAAAGGTGTAGGATTGAAATTTTCCCATAGGAATCAAATCCAACATAATTCCTATGTCAATCCTATGAATCAAAGAAGCCCTAAGTGGTTACCGGTGCTTAATGCACAGTTCCAAAAAGTTCATCCCGCAGTCCAAATAACTAATAATCAGATGATGTCAATTTTTGTGTATGTAGTTGTGCCTATTACCATCACAAATATAGTCTCAAATAGTATGATGGTGGAGATACACATTTTTTAACTACCATGATTTTCGGTAAATGCTTAGTCAATTTTGACATAATTTGACTTTCTAAAAATAATATAAGCTAAGCTTTGAGATGGAGGTACTATATTGGGTTTTCCTCGTCTTAAGCAAAATCCCTTCCCATCCCCTTAAATAGAGTACTCCAGCCTCGAGGCTAGGAGATAAGAGAGGCCATCGATAGGCCACATACTCCTCGCGCGCTCGCAATGCTGGAAACTGTCACCGTTACCCTGAAGATGGACTCCACCGTGCTTCACTGCATTTTCTGCTCCCAGCCCCTCAAGCCCCCCGTCTTCAAGGTCGATCCCTTTCCCTCCCACACTCCATTGATGTTTCTTTTGTGGGTTCACTACTGCAAAAATGGCAATCCACGAACTTTGATTTGTGCAGTGCAAGGGTAATCATTTGGCCTGCGGCCGCTGCCTCAGCGAGCTTCCCGGGAACCGGTGCCATAGGTGCGTGGAACCCCGCGGCGGATTCGAGCACGACCCGGCAATGGACGCCGTCGTATCAGCGGCGACGGTTGAGTGCCCCCACAGCAGCTGCGGGAGCTTGGTGGCCTACCACCAGGTCCACGACCACAAGATTGCATGCCCGCACGCCCCTTGCGCTTGCACGGAGCCCGGCTGCGACTTCGCCGCCCCGCCAACAGCGCTCGTCGCCCACTTTGCAGCGGCCCACTCGATCCAAGTGCACAAGCTCCCGCCGTACAACACGACCAAAGTGTTCGAGGTGCTGGTGCCGGTGCCGGGTTCGCCGTGCCTGCGGATCATCGCCGAAGGGGAGGACGGCGCCGTGTTCGTCCTGATCATCGGCGTGCTCGGTTCGACTTCGACCACCATCGTGTCTACCGTGTGCGTTAGGGCGGCCGCGTGCGTGTGGCCTCTGTACACGGCAAAGATGTGGGCGAATGGGCCGGCGTCGTGCTCGTTGGCGCACTCGAGGAGCAGGGCGGACACCGTGAATGTGTCATTGGAGGCGTCGAGCTGCGCCTTGCCGGGCGACGTCGCGTTTGATGAACTCACGTCGTTCCTCTCGGTACCGCCGCTGTACCAGGTGCTTGGTGGACCTTCCAAGCTGCTGCGTTTCTACATTCGCATCGAGAAGGAGAACAATTAATCCTCAAAATAAGTACTCCTTATATAGAAAGGGAGTAACTGTTTTTCGTCCTGCTAATGCAACCTTGAGGTGACCGGGACAACTTTGTACAAAGCATCGTGCTCATATAAATATACGTACTCTACAAAATCATCAGCAGTGGAGTACCTCGATAGGTGCCATGTCCATGGATCGACAAGACAAGACACATACATAGACTGGGTCACTGGGAGATGGATATTACTACTGGATAGCTGTCCTGACGTGATAGGATGCCTACATACACCCTACTCGGCAGGTGACGATACCTTCCCAACAAAGGTATCCAGTCCCATCCATTGATTATATTTTATTATGGACGGAGAGCATTCTACTACGTAGAAGAGATGTCATGTCTTGGGGCAGAGGTTCGGCTTAATCATGGTTTAGATGACTCTAATGTAGATGTATCTAGACATATTGTAACTATAGATACTTCCATTTTAGCATCAAGTAATGTGGATCGGAGGGAGTAATACTATAGTACAATATACTCAGTATAAGGTTAACTTTGGCACACGCTGGGACGCACATATTTGTTAGAAGTACACACATGCAAGACAGAGCACAGAGTAAAATAATTACTATTTACTTATGGGCAACCAAAAGCTTGTACGTGTCCACTCTATATATGGGCATGGACTACACTTATTGCTTGTGGACGAGGATAGCTGTTGTGGACAACACAGTGGATGCTGTTAGAGTGAAACGGCACACTTATTATGGATCGTAGGGAGTATGCAAGATAAAAAAAGATCTACCATACATATTAGTATTATTATCATCAGTTATGTACTCATGACACTGGGAGCATACACACACGATCGTACATACTACAGTAGTACTGTACTACTTTTAAAACTACTTGCAAGATAAAATATACTGTACTACTTATCACTGGGTGCATACACACACGATCGTATACATACTAGTACTGTACTACTTTTAACACTAGGCTATCCTTTTCAGTGGTCTTCCTCTTCAGCTTCCACAGCCTGTACCATGTTGCTCTTCTTCTTCTTCTTCTTCTTCTTCTTCTTCTTACTCCCGCTGTCCTGGAATTCCGCCAATTTTTGTTGACCCTTCTCAAAGTTCACTATTCGCCTGTATACCTCATATGTCGCGTATGCGTCGATGCTTGCATACAGGATATGCTTCATGGACAAGGGCACCTGCTTCCACAGCTTGTGTTCCTCTTTCGTAAGTTTTTTCATGATAGATTTGTACTGGCTGTCTATAATGGCCGCAGCATAGTCAGCCAACGAATCCTTATTGTTACTAGTGGAATCGGCAGGCTTCCACCTTTTCTGGATGTCCACGAAGTTCGCCACTGAGAGGTTGCAACGCCCAAGCCTGGTAATGTCGTTGCCGATGTCAACACCTGCAAATGTTATGTCAGGCCTGCCAAGAAAGTCAGCGAGTTTGGGGCAGGGCTGGTCGGCCGAGGAAATCTGGTACAGGAGGCAGTCTGTGCCCATGCACAACTGTATGAGGGCAGCCTTCTGTTCAGGCCCATAGGTGTACTCTACGTCTAGGCCAACAATTTTGTACGAGTCTTCTTTCTCCAGTATCAACTCGATTTTGTTGATGTGTTCCTCCACCTTAGACGCCATATTGGTATAGTTCGCCGTAATGGTGGTTGTTCCATGAGCGAGGAAAGTGTGTCCTTGGTAGAACGCTTCCATGGAGGGTAGCGAGAGAGGGGCACAGGCGAGAGTGTCAGGGAGAAGACGAAATGAGGAAGACGAAATGAGGAAGACGAATGTTAACCGCCACGCCAGGGCCTGGAAACCGCCCGTCGCTAGATGCATGCATTTGGACGGTTTTGAAGATGACGGGCCATAGGGCACGAATGCAGTTTCCCTGTTAAAATAATAATAACCGCCCACGTACTTAATTAATTGTATGCTTATTTGTTTCTCGAGAGGAGCCTAGTTTTTTTCTACGAAACTCTGAAGATCTATTAAAAATCATCAACATTAGTACAAAGAGATTCAAAATTAATATTACCTTCGTCTAAAAGGAGGTGTCTTAGTTTTGTCTAATACGGATGTATATAGACATATCTAAGTTGTAGAAATTACAAATATGTCTTCTTTGCACCACTTAGCTACCACTACAAAGTACAAACACTAACGCAAGGTAGATCAGCATCATGCAATGTAGACATTACAGTATTTTTGTACTACTGTACTTGTCTTCCCTGGTCTATGATTCAATATCTAGTATACTGTACTGCTTATACACCAGGGAGATTCAAAATACGAGTTGAGCGCCAAAACTCCCGCCTCCATACACATATTTCGAATTCCCTTTCGACCCTATTAGCAATGACGCAAAGGCAGACAAGTGAAGCCGGCGTTGGTTGGGGTCTCGTTCGTAATTTACACACCCCCTCTGATATATATAGTCTACCGCCTTCCATTCGTCTTCCCCATTTCCGCAAAAAATCTGTCGCAATACTCCAGGCCCATCATCTCTCACCTGCCGGACCACCGCACCGGAATATCCCAGCCGTACTTAGCCGGCATACCACCTCACCTACCTGAGGCCACCGACTCCCTCGTCCGCAGCACCAGATCCGCTTCACCAACGCCGCCGTGCACTGCACTATCTGAGTTCACCGACTCCCTCGTCTGCCGTACCTGATCCGCTTCACCAACGACGCCGTGCACTGCACCGGATCTGCTTCACCGACTCCCTCGTTTCAGATCTGCTTCCCCGAACCCATCATCGACCGCCCCAGATCTGCTTCCTCGACGCCGACGCCCACCGCAACCGCAGCACCCCCGCCGTCGTCGACGTGACCCGCAAGGATGCCGAGTATGACTACACGAAGCCGCCGTCGAGGTAACCAGACCCCCTCCCCCCTACACGTTTTGGTCTGTTACCATAGAAGGTTCAAGCATGTCTTGGTCAACTAGAATGTGTCCCATAGATCCAGCTCCGCCCCGCTCTCAATGCGCGTGGCAGATGGCAGGATCCTGCGCATTTGCCCATGCCACTCCTCGAGCTCTCTGTCTTGATGTGCTTCACACACAGGGCTTATAATACTAGGAAGCTTGTGCCTCACATACACTTACACACAGGGCTACTACTACTAGGAAGCTTTATTGGATATCTCAGTGGTACAAAGCTTACTTACATGGGACGGGTGATACTCTATTTAAATTTTTGTACATGACCCTTTAGATTGTTGCCATGTGCCAGAATCCAAACCCTATACCATACTTCTAGAATACTCTACAAACTCTAGATATTTCATACTACTCGTAAATATCTTACTCTAGAACATTCCCCATTCTACAGTTCTCTCTACATACCTTGGATACTTCATGACTAAGCTAGCTCCTTTACTAGCCAACCACATTGATAAGATTACTACTAACAATCCCCCCATAATCTTGTCATATAAACTATCTTTACTATTAAATTTAAAATAGGCCGCGGTGGTTGGTGATGGTACGTCAAACGTGTATACAACTCACCCCGAACATAAAAAGTAAGGTCAGCGTGACCGGCTCCATGAGGAGTTCTTATCAGGATTAGTTAGGTCACGACCAAAATCCAATCCGTAGCACTAGGTAGCAAAATCAGCATCCCTTTCCTAATTCTAATCGGTAAGACAAGCATAGATCGGTCCAGCCACACATCTTTTTCGTTCGCTCCCCTTTTTATTCTCTAAGGAACCCTCTCCTTAACGAGCGTAGATTGATGGAGATGGTTTTTGTACCGGTCAATCTTTATATCCTTTCTGGCATAGTTCTGTAAAAGATCGGCAGGTGATCCGTCCTTTCTCCTCTGCCGTAGTTCATCAACGCGTGTCCGGCAATCCCGGTTAGATCGACACAATCGGCAAAAAAGAAAAAGGCCAAAAGAGACCCATTGATTAGGCTCCTCTTGCCGTGCTACTTTAAATTTTCTAACTTTTCTTTCATTCGCAAACATACAGTGACAATCTATATGACTCTAGGTTTCTTTTCCTAATTTTTGCACGTGCATGCATTTTCCCTTTAAAATTCGTAGGACATACAAATCTCAACACTTATGCAACTAAAAATCCTTAAAAAAAACAAAGCTTTCATACCCTGCAGCTTTTAAGAGGTTAGTCACAAGAATCAACCACATGTTTTGGAGCGCAGTGACATTCTCCCTAAAAAAACATGTTTCATGCGTGGGTGTTTCATTAATAAAGAGAAATATCTGTTCAGTTGGGGCCACGTTTCGACGTGTGTTCTCGACAAATCAGTTTCTCAGACAAAGTATCTTGAAGGTGTTCATAGAGATTGCATGTGCATTTGTGCGTTCGTAGGAGCGAGTATGCATTTAGTGAGCATTTATATTGTACCGTGTTTTGTTAAAAAAGATGGTGTAAAACGGGCACCTTTTACGATATACTCTCTCCGTCCCAAAATGTAAGGCGTCTAAGGATTGGTCAAAACTCAAAAGTCAAACCTTACAAACTTTGACCAAATATTTTAAAAAATATTTACATTTACAATATCAAATTGACATATTAAGAAATTATACTTTAGGGTGACTCTATTGATAATGATTTAGTATTGTAAATATTTATATTTTTGTGTGTAAACTTGGTCAAACTTTAAAAACATTGACTTTTAACTAATCCTTAGACGCCTTATTTTTGGCACGGAGGGAGTATCATTCAATAAATACTATGAATTATTCGATCGTTTGTTCAAACATGTTAATTAGATCGGTCGATTGATCAACTCGGATCGGTCGATCGAGCATCAGAGTTGTCTCAGTGATGACAAAAAATAATGCACATTGTATGATACTGACGTACCACAGATTCTAAAGAAAAATGAGGACCATGTGGCCACACATCCTGGACATAGACATTGCGATTATATTCCATTTATTCTATATTTGGAGGGAGCCATCTTTCGTTATTAACCCGTTGCAACACACGGGTATTATGCTAGTATCCCCTAATCCAGATCACATGGACCATGCACTTCATCTTGTGATGGCATCACACCGACTCACGTCAAGCAACGACGCCGCACCTTGCTTGTTAGCCTGACACCGACTTCATTTTAGATATCATGTAGTACATGTCAAGTACCAAATCACTGAGAACCAACCTGTGGTTGGATGGTTAGGAGGGCAGTGGCACCCCCAGATTTAACGCTTTGGTGTCTCAAAAATGGAGGAATATTCTTCTGTGGGACGCGGCGTTCCCGATGACATTGTGGTGCTAGTGGTGACTTCGTCAATCTCAATACCCGTCGGAACAGTTTCTTGGATGCAGTTTCCTGAAGGTGCTCGAAGGGGTAGTGTGTGTGCCTGAGTGATGAGTGTATGTATGTACGTGTGAGCGTCTATGATTGTACTGTGTGTTGCAAAAAATAGTATTAATTTTGTCTTGTTCATACTAAGACTAGCAAAGCGTTCCCTGCTCTATAAACTCTCAAGAAACACCCCTATAATATCTATCTAGTTCGTCCTAATGTTAGAACAGTAATTGCATGCTATGTAATTCATCTATTTTTGTTAGGAAACCTACATGTTTGTTTGCTTTTCTTATTCTCAGGTGACAGGTTGTGTGCTGGGACCATAGCCGCCGTCTGTTTTGTTCGTTGCAAAATGTTGTTTTATATTCCGCCATTCTGTGCTCTTCTGTGTTCACAAGGTTTTACATTATAATTTCCATCTGTTTTGTTGTAAACAATGACGGTAAATGCCAATTACTATTTCCTTTCTGCTATCCTTTTGCCATCCTGTAGTACATGTGTGAACTCATTGCTCTGGTACATTTAAATTCTTCATTGTTTTTTTTCTTCAAGAGCTGCAACCCTAACTCTTTGCTGTAATTTCATGTTGCACTATCACATGGAACACAGCAAATCGTGGAGTGAATCACCCCTATAATCCAGTAAGTACCTTTCATTTTTGTATTGATATGCTTATCGTGCTGGAACCAGTTTGTGTTTAACACATTTACTCTCCATATAGATAGGATAACTGGTTTGAAATAAATCATGCTATTTGTATGACTGCACGTCTTCGTTCATTTTCCTGCTAGCTTCTCAAACTTGTTCTATTGCCTGTCTAATCTTTTTTTGTTTGATCGTGATTAAACCAATTTAATTGTTCTGCTTAACTTAAATGATCTGGCATTTTATTCCAGCCACATAATGTTTGATTGCTCATGCACTTCCTCATACCGTTATGTCTTCTGGATTTCTTCCATAATGATAAGAATGTTTTGCTTGGTGAATATGAGTCAGATGATGATTCAATTGGTTATTAGTCCTTGATTCATTGAGTTGACTGATGATTAAAACATATAAACCTTGCGACTATCTGGCATGCTTGTTGTGGGATATAATGAGCATATTTGTTTTTTGTAAGACTTTTTTCGGATTTCACTGTTGATTAATCCAATGCCACCTTCTGTAGTAGGAAATCCACCTTCAGTAGGTATCATAAATAAGATTTGTTGTTACTTTTTGGCTGACCCATCTTTTATTTTTAGGCACAAAATGGTTCATTTGTTTGTTTCTCCTTCCCTTATATTGCGCTCATGGGTTAAACATTGAAATAATATGTCAGTTTATATGAATCCCAGAATGGTTGCTGTCTAATCTGTCTTAATTGGTCCTGCTCGTTTATATTTGGCACCAAATGGATATATTTCTCTTTTATCTGAGGCATTCCCATGGCTGGCTGATGATTAAAATAATGAAATTTAGGGGGTTGGAGATTCTCCAACTGCACAATGTCTGGCTACCACTTTTGTGGAACTTAAGGGATCTGAAGCACCCCTTCCAAGTGTCAATTTTAATAGACAGCTGTTATGCAGTTTCCTGGCTTATTTTATTAGGCACAGACTGTCTAGTTACTTGATTTATTTTGTTCATATTTGCCATCCGGTTGCTCTGCCTGTTGCATTGGGGTTGATAGCTTGCTTTGTTATATTATGCCTTGTGCTTTGTGAAAATCTGCCATCTGTTTTGATGCTTTGCAAAAATCTGTGACAACTAATAATATGGTTGTTTTCTCAAATTGTATGGTTCTGTAACTTGCACTGTCTTGTTTTCAGCCCCTGAATAGAGCAAGGAAGGCAGATGGCAGGGCATGTACATCAAGTGTCCAGGTCTTTCCACAGCACAGCCGTGACAATGCCAATTCATCTGATTGTCAGATGATAGCTACTGTCCCAGCCATTCCAGCGCAAACAATCGCTGCCTTTGCACACGAATCACTTGATATAATTCAGCAGCAAAGAGATGAAAGAGATTCAAATATCATCATAACAGTCAATGAGATACATGAATTGAAAAATAGGCAAGCTTGGATTGAGCAGATCCTTAATAATCTACTCTGCAGATCTAATGGAAAGCCAGCTGTTACTTGCACTCCGATGAATTCTACCTAACAGAAATGCAGTTTTGCCGATGATGCCATTTGTATGGCTTGTATCATTTGAGTTATTTCGACTTGTTGTTGTATTTGAGAATTTTTGCTGTTATTGTAATCCTTGAGCATTTTTTCCTGTTATTGCTATAGTTTGCAATCATTGTAACAAATTTTCAATGTAATGATTATTTTATCTTGCACTCGGCCTTAAACAGAACTACTAGTATGGTCTCACAATTTTTTATCATTATACTATGCAAGATTTAGCGGTTGCCCCAAATTCAGAGCATCTCCACCGGCGGCCCGGCCTGATAGCGATTTGGGGGCCGGCGTCGTTTTATGGCTCGCACCGGTGCGCTCCAAACGGCGCCGGCCATTTTTCGAGCCCAGTAGAATCTCCGGCATCCCCGAGCCGGCCCCTTCGCCAGGGGCGCGAATCAGGCGCTCCGGGTGCCTCGCGGAACGACGGTTTTCGCTGGTGGAGGCGCCTTGTCAGCGAGAGGACGCGACGGTTCGCATCGACTGGCCACGACGCGGGAAGGTTGGTCGTCGGCGTTTAAATGGCCTCCCGCGCGGAAACCGAGGCAGCGACTGGCCACGCGGCGTCCAGTCGCCGTAAATGTGGGTAGTTGCCACCGCTAGATATATAGGACGTACGCCGTCCACCACCGCCGCTCCATTCTCTACTCTCCACATCAAGATGCCGCGCCGTCTGAAGACCACCTACTCGATGCTTGGCCTCAACGGCCGCGCGCTGCCTCCACCACCACGGCAGCCGCAGCCGGAGCCGGAGCCGGAGCTGCAGGCCGACGACGAGCACAGCTCCGACGAGGACGAGGACCCACGGTTCGAGTCCTGGCACGATGTCTACGTAGCAGAAGCGGAAGCAGAGGCGGCGGATCGAGGAGTCAGCGCAGTCGGGCGAGCCGCCGCAGGCCCCCACCGACCCGGAGCAGGCGGCGATCCTCGCGTCGCTGAACGCACAACGATACCAGCGGTTGAGGGAGGAGGAGCGCGAGTTCGTCAACGACGCGAACCTCGAGCACGTCCTCGAGATATCGCGCCAGCGAGCGGTCACGGAGGAGGCGGGACGCCGCCTCAAGGAGGCGGAGCGACAGAAGCTCGCAGAGCTCAACGCTCATCGCCACCAGGACGCGTTCGCTCGCCAGCAGGCGAGGCGCGCCGAGATCGAAGCTTCTCGGGAAAGGCTGGAAGCGCGGGGACAGCGCCGCCGGCCGCCATGCTCCACCGCCAGATGCGCGAAGCAACGAAGGAGAAGCGGGCACGAAAGCAGGCGGCAATGGCTAAGAACAACGACGAGGCAGTGCCGTCGAGCGCCCCAACCGACGGCCCGTAGACCAGGATTAAGTTTAAGTTTAGTTATGTTTAAAGTCGAGCTACTTTGGTATAAATTTCGTATGATTTTGGGTTTTTAAATGTCAATTTTAATTTTAAAATGGCTGCCGTTTGGGGCCGCTGGTGTGGTGTGGGAGCAGCATCCCCAAATAGAGGATCATGGTAACAGAAATTGTCAACGTGATGATGATTTGATGTTGCACTCGACCTTGAACATAAGTACTAGTACGGTCTCACAATTTTTTTAATCATTATACTTTGCAACATTTAGCGCGGATGCGCCAAATTCAGAGATAGATCATGATCATGGTAACAAATTTTCAACGTGATGATGATTTGATGTTGCACTCGGGCTTGAACAGAAGTACTACTACTGTCTCACAAATTCTTTATCATTATACTTTGCGAGATTTAGCGGATGCGCCAAATTCAGAGATAGATCATGATCATGGTAACACACTTTTCAATGTAATGATGATTTGATGTTGCACTCGACCTTGAACATAAGTCCTAGTACGGTCTCACAATTTTGTATCATTATACTTTGCAAGTTTTAGCGGATGCGCCCATTTTCAGAGGTAGATCATGATCATGGTAACAAATTTTAAACGTGATGATGATTTGATGTTGCACTCGACCATGAACAGAAGTACTACTACTGTCTCACAATTTCTTTATCATTATACTTTGCCAGATTTAGCGGATGCGCCAAATTTAGAGATAGATCATGATCATGGTAACAAATTTTCAACGTGATGATGATTTGATGTTGCACTCGGGCTTGAACAGAAGTACTAGTACGGTCACTAATTTTTTTAGCATTATACTTTGCAACGAATGCACCAATTTCAGGTGCATGTCACCAGATCTGTGTCCGATGATGATCATGGTAGTAACCGATGTTCAACTTGATGATGATTTGATTTTACAGTCGGCCTTGAACAGAGGTACTAGTACGGTCTCACAATTTTTTATCATTATACTTGGACCTTAGCGAAATTCAAAATCTCATAGCGGCAAAACTTCCCGCCCACAAAATACAAAAATTTCACACGCTTCCAAATTCCGATTCTACCCCTGTGGAGATGACAGCAAAGTCGGTTGGTGGGGGGGTCTGGCCGTCATTTTTTGGATCACCACCTCCCTAGCCCCGGATACCCTCCCAAAAAAATTCATTTCCCTCAGTCTCTCATCTGAGACCACCCACCGGAACTTCTCAAGTCCCTCTGATACGTCTCCAACGTATCGATAATTTCTTATGTTCCATGCTACTTTA
Organism: Lolium multiflorum; assembly: GCA_030979885.1. Lineage (NCBI taxonomy): Eukaryota > Viridiplantae > Streptophyta > Magnoliopsida > Poales > Poaceae > Lolium > Lolium multiflorum. Next base: position 115,760,406 of record CM061748.1, on the reverse strand, counting down.
TTGATGATACCTACATGTTTTATGCACATTATATGTCATATTTATGCATTTTCTGGAACTAACCTATTAACAAGATGCCGAAGAGCCGTTCTGCTGTTTTTGGTTTCAGAAATCCTAGTAAGGAAATATTCTCGGAATTGGACGAAACTTTCGCCCAGGGTCCTATTTTTGCACGAAGCTTCCGAAGACCGAAGAGATAACGAAGTGGGGCCACGAGGCAGCCAGAGCTAGGCGGCGCGGCCCGGCCCTGGCCGCGCCGACCTACCCCTTGGGCCCCTCGTGCCCCCGTTGACCTTCCGCCTACTTAAAGTCTCCGTCGCGAAACCCCAGCCGAGAGCCACGATACGGAAAACCTTCCAGACGCCGCCGCCGCGAATCCCATCTCGGGGGATTCAGGAGATCGCCTCCGGCACCCTGCCGGAGAGGGGATTCATCTCCCGGAGGACTCTTCATCGCCATGATCGCCTCCGGAGTGATGAGTGAGTAGTTCACCCCTGGGTCCATAGCAGTAGCTAGATGGTCGTCTTCTCCTTGTTGTGCTTCATTGTTGGATCTTGTGAGCTGCCTAACATGATCAAGATCATCTATCTGTAATTCTATATGTTGTGTTTGTCGGGATCCGATGGATAGAGAATACTATGTTATGGTGATTATCAATCTATTGTTTATGTGTTGTTTATGATCTTGCATGCTCTCCGTTATTAGTAGAGGCTCTGGCCAAGTTTTTACTCTTAACTCCAAGAGGGAGTATTTATGCTCGATAGTGGGTTCATGCCTCCATTGAATCTGGGACAGTGACAGAAAGTTCTAAGGTTGTGGATGTGTGTTGCCACTAGGGATAAAACATTGATGCTATGTCTAAGGATGTAGTTGTTGATTACATTACGCACCATACTTAATGCAATTGTCTGTTGCTTAGCAACTTAATACTGAATGGGGTTCGGATGATAACCTGAAGGTGGACTTTTTAGGCATAGATGCAGTTGGATGGCGGTCTATGTACTTTGTCGTAATGCCCAATTAAATCTCACTATATTTATCATATCATGTATATGCATTGTTATGCCTTTCTCTATTTGTCAATTGCCCGACTGTAATTTGTTCACCCAACATGCTTTTATCTTATGGGAGAGACACCTCTAGTGAACTGTGGACCCCGGTCCTATTCTTTACATAGCATACAATCTACTGCAATTGTGTTTTACTATTTTCTTTGCAAACATCTTCCACTCGATACGTTTAATCCTTTGTTACAGCAAGCCGGTGAGATTGACAACCTCACTGTTTGGGGCAAAGTACTTGGGTTGTGTTGTGCAGGTTCCACGTTGGCGCCGGAATCCCTGGTGTTGCGCCGCATCACATTTCGCGACCATCAACCTTCAACGTGCTTCTTGGCTCCTACTGGTTCGATTAAACCTTGGTTTCTTTCTGAGGGAAAACTTGCTACTGTGCGCATCATACCTTCCTCTTGGGGTTCCCAACGAACGTGTGAGTTACACGCCATCAAGCTCTTTTTCTGGCGCCGTTGCCGGGGAGATCAAGACACGCTGCAAGGGGAGTCTCCACTTCTCAATCTCTTTACTTTGTTTTTGTCTTGCTTTATTTTATTTACTACTTTGTTTGCTGCACTAAATCAAAACACAAAAAAATTAGTTGCTAGTTTTACTTTATTTACTGTCTTGCTCTCTATATCAAAAACACAAAAAAATTAGTTACTTGCATTTACTTTATCTAGTTTGTTTTATTTACCGTTGCTAAAATGAATACTCCTGAAAATACTAAGTTGTGTGACTTCACAAATGCAAATAATAATGATTTCCTATGCACACCTATTGCTCCACCTGCTACTACAGCAGAATTCTTTGAAATTAAACCTGCTTTACTGAACCTGGTTATGAGAGATCAATTTTCTGGTGCTAGTTCTGATGATGCTGCTGCCCATCTCAATAATTTTGTTGAACTTTGTGAAATGCAAAAGTATAAAGATGTAGATGGTGATATTATTAAATTGAAAGTGTTTCCTTTCTCATTAAGAGGAAGAGCTAAAGATTGGTTGCTATCTTTGCCTAAGAATAGTATTGATTCATGGACTAAATGTAAGGATGCTTTTATTGGTAGATATTATCCTCCCGCTAAAATTATATCTTTGAGAAGTAGCATAATGAATTTTAAGCAATTAGATACTGAACATGTTGCTCAAGCATGGGAGAGAATGAAAACTTTGGTAAAGAATTGCCCAACCCATGGACTGACTACTTGGATGATCATCCAAACCTTCTATGCAGGACTAAATTTTTCTTCGCGGAATTTATTGGATTCAGCTGCTGGAGGTACCTTTATGTCCATCACATTGGGGGCGGCTACAAAACTTCTTGATGATATGATGATAAATTACTCTGAATGGCACACGGAAAGAGCTCCACAAGGTAAGAAGGTAAATTCTGTTGAAGAAACCTCTTCCTTGAGTGATAAGATTGATGCGATTATGTCTATGCTTGTGAATGGTAGATCTAATGTTGATCCAAATAATGTTCCTTTAGCTTCATTGGTTGCTCAAGAAGAAAATGTTGATGTGAATTTCATTAAAAATAATAATTTCAACAACAATGCTTATAGGAACAACTCTGGTAATAACTATAGGCCATATCCTTCTGCTAATGGTAATGGTTATGGGAATTCTTATGGGAATTCTTACAACAATAATAGGAGTGTACCCCCTGGTCTTGAAGCTATGCTTAAAGAATTTATTAGTACACAAACTGCTTTTAACAAATCTGTTGAGGAAAAGCTTGATAAAATTGATACTATTGCTTCTAGAGTTGATAGACTTGCCTCTGATGTTAATCTTTTAAAATTGAAAGTTATGCCTAATAATGATATTGATAATAAGATTACTACTACAGCAAATGCCATCCAAGTTAGAATTAATGAGAATATAAGATTAATGGCTGAATTGCGTGCTAGGTGGGATAGAGAAGAAAATGAAAAACTAGCTAAAGAGAATAATGTAGCTAAAGTTTGGACTATTACCACCACTAGTAATGCTAATTCTTCACATGTTGCTGCACCTCCTACTATCAATGGTAAAATAATTGGTGTTGGCAATGTTTCTACTCCTAGTGCAAAGCGTACAAAACTGCCTGAAATTGCTAAAACTGCTGAAACTGCTTGTGATAAAACTGCTGAAATTTTTTCCAACCTTGGGAACAATGATCCCATTGCTGTAGCTCATAATGATTTAGATTTTGATGATTGCCACATCTCTGAAGTTATAAAGTTCTTACAAAAACTTGCTAAAAGTCCCAATGCTAGTGCTATAAATTTAGCCTTTACAAAACATATTACAAATGCTCTCATAAAAGCTAGAGAAGAGAAACTAAAACTTGAAACTTCTATTCCTAGAAAGCTAGAAGATGGTTGGGAGCCCATCATTAAAATGAAATTCAATGACTTTGAATGTAATGCTTTATGTGATCTTGGTGCAAGTATTTCTGTTATGCCTAAAAAGATCTATGATATGCTTGACTTGCCACCATTGAAGAATTGTTATTTGGATGTTAATCTTGCCGATAATGTTAAAAAGAAACCTTTGGGGAGGATTGATAATGTGCATATTACGGTTAACAATAACCTTGTCCCCGTTGATTTTGTTGTCTTGGATATCGAATGCAATGCATCTTGTCCTATTGTGTTGGGAAGACCTTTTCTTCGAACTGTTGGTGCTGTTATTGATATGAGGGAAGGTAATATTAAATATCAATTTCCTCTCAAGAAAGGTATGGAACACTTCCCTAGAAAGAGAATGAAGTTGCCTTTTGATTCTATTATTAGAACAAGCTATGATGTTGATGCTTCTACTCTCGATGTTACTTGATTTGCACTTTCTGCGCCTAGCTGAAAGGCGTTAAAGAAAAGCGCTTATGGGAGACAACTCATGTTTTTACCTACAGCAATTTTTTTGTTTTGTTGAGTCTTGGAAGTTGTTTACTACTGTAGCAACCTCTCCTTATCATGTTTTTGTGCCAAGTAAAGTTTCTATGTCAAAGTTGATGTTATATTTAGGATCGCTGCGCAGAAACAGCATTGCTGTCTGTCACGAATCTGGGCACAGTTCTCTGTAGAAAATTCGAAAAAATCTGCCAATTTACGAGCGTGATCCTCAGATATGTACGCAACTTTCATTAGTTTTGAGTTTTTCCATTTGAGCAAGTCTGGTGCCAGCTTTAAATTCGTCTTTACGGACTGTTCTGTTTTTGACAGATTCTGCCTTTTATTTCGCATTGCCTCTTTTGCTATGTTGGATTTATTTCTTTGATCCATTAATGTCCAGTAGCATTATGCAATGTCCAGAAGTGAAAATAATGATTGTGTCACCTCTGAATGTGTGAATTATTAATTGTGCACTAACCCTCTAATGAGTTTGCTTGAAGTTTGGTGTGAAGGAAGTTTTCAAGGGTCAAGAGAGGAGTATGATATACTATGATCAAGAGGAGTGAAAGCTCTAAGCTTGGGGATGCCCCCGTGGTTCACCCCTGCATATTTTAAGAAGACTCAAGCGTCTAAGCTTGGGGATGCCCAAGGCATCCCCTTCTTCATCGACAACATCATCAGGTTCCTCCCCTGAAACTATATTTTTATTCAATCACATCTTGTGTTCTTTACTTGGAGCGTCGGTTTGTTTTTGTTTTTTTGTTTTTGTTTGAATAAAATGGATCCTAGCATTCACTTTGTGGGAGAGAGACACGCTCCGCTGTTGCATATGGACACATGTGTCCTTAGGCTTTACTCATAATGTTCATGGCGAAGTTTCTTCTTCGTTAAATTGTTATATGGTTGGAATTGGAAAATGCTACATGTAGTAATTCTAAAATGTCTTGGATAATGTGATACTTGGCAATTGTTGTGCTCATGTTTAAGCTCTTGCATCATATGCTTTGCACCCATTAATGAAGAAATACATAGAGCTTGCTAAAATTTGATTTGCATATTTGGTTTCTCTAAGGTCTAGATAATATCTAGTATTGAGTTTTGAACAACAAGGAAGACGGTGTAGAGTCTTATAATGTTTACAATATGTCTTTTATGTGAGTCTTGCTGCACTTGTTCATCCTTGAGTTTGCTTCAAATAACCTTGCTAGCCTAAACCTTGTATCGAGAGGGAATACTTCTCATGCATCCAAAATCCTTGAGCCAACTACTATGCCATTTGTGTCCACCATAACTACCTACTACATGGTATTTCTCCGCCATTCCAAAGTAAATTGCTTGAGTGCTACCTTTAAAAATCCATCATTCACCTTTGCAATATATAGCTCATGGGACAAAATAGCCTTAAAAACTATCGTAGTATTGAATATGTACTTATGCACTTTATCTTTTATTAAGTTGCTTGTTGTGCGATAACCATGCTTCTGGGGAACGCCATCAACTATTGTTGAATATCATGTGAGTTGCTATGCATGTCCGTCTTGTCTGAAGGATCTATCATTTTAGTGGTTGGAGCATGCAAAATTGTTAGAGAAGAACATTGGGCCGCTAACTAAAGCCATGAATCATGGTTGAAGTTTCAGTTTTGGACATATATCCTCAATCTCATATGAGAATAATAATTATTGCTACATGCTTATGCATTTAAGAGGAGTCCATTATATGTTGTCCATGTTGTCCCGGTATGGATGTCTAAGTTGAGAATAATCAAAAGCGAGAAATCCAAAATGCGAGCATTCTCCTTAGACCTTTGTACAGGCGGCATGGAGGTACCCCTTTGTGACACTTGGTTGAAACATGGCATGCAAAGATCCGGTAGTCCAAGCTAAGTAGGACGAGGTGCGGACACTATTAGTATACTATGCATGAGGCTTGCAACTTGTAAGATATAATTTACATAACTCATATGCTTTATTACTACCGTTGACAAAATTGTTTCATGTTTTCAAAATAAAAGCTCTAGCACAAATACAGCAATCGATGCTTTCCTCTTTGAAGGACCATTCTTTTACTTTTATTGTTGAGTCAGTTTACCTATCTCCTTCCACCTTAAGAAGCAAACACTTGTGTGAACTGTGCATTGATTCCTACATACTTGCATATTGCACTTGTTATATTACTTTATGTTGACAATATCCATGAGATATACATGTTATAAGTTGAAAGCAACCGCTGAAACTTAATCTTCCTTTGTGTTGCTTCAACACCTTTACTTTGATTTATTGCTTTATGAGTTAACTCTTATGCAAGACTTATTGATGCTTGTCTTGAAGTACTATTCATGAAAAGTCTTTGCTTTATGATTCAGTTGTTTACTCATGTCATTACCTTTGTTTTGATCGCTGCATTCATTACATATGTTTACAAATAGTATGATCAAGATTATGATGGCATGTCACTTCAGAAATTATCTTTGTTATCGTTTTACCTGCTCGGGACGAGCAGAACTAAGCTTGGGGATGCTGATACGTCTCCAACGTATCGATAATTTCTTATGTTCCATGCTACTTTATTGATGATACCTACATGTTTTATGCACATTATATGTCATATTTATGCATTTTCGGAACTAACCTATTAACAAGATGCCGAAGAGCCACTTGTTTTCTGCTGTTTTTGGTTTCAGAAATCCTAGTAAGGAAATATTCTCGGAATTGGACGAAACTTTCGCCCAGGGTCCTATTTTTGCACGAAGCTTCCAGAAGACCGAAGAGATAACGAAGTGGGGCCACGAGGCAGCCAGAGAGCTAGGGCGGCGCGGCCCCTGCCCTGGCCGCGCCGACCTACCCCCTGGGCCCCTCGTGTGGCCCCCGCGTTGACCTTCCGCCTACTTAAAGTCTCCGTCGCGAAACCCCGTACCGAGAGCCACGATACGGAAAACCTTCCAGACGCGCCGCCGCGAATCCCATCTCGGGGGATTCAGGAGATCGCCTCCGGCACCCTGCCGGAGAGGGGATTCATCTCCCGAGGACTCTTCATCGCCATGATCGCCTCCGGAGTGATGAGTGAGTAGTTCACCCCTGGACCATGGGTCCATAGCAGTAGCTAGATGGTCGTCTTCTCCTTGTTGTGCTTCATTGTTGGATCTTGTGAGCTGCCTAACATGATCAAGATCATCTATCTGTAATTCTATATGTTGTGTTTGTCGGGATCCGATGGATAGAGAATACTATGTTATGGTGATTATCAATCTATTGTTTATGTGTTGTTTATGATCTTGCATGCTCTCCGTTATTAGTAGAGGCTCTGGCCAAGTTTTTACTCTTAACTCCAAGAGGGAGTATTTATGCTCGATAGTGGGTTCATGCCTCCATTGAATCTGGGACAGTGACAGAAAGTTCTAAGGTTGTGGATGTGCTGTTGCCACTAGGGATAAAACATTGATGCTATGTCTAAGGATGTAGTTGTTGATTACATTACGCACCATACTTAATGCAATTGTCTGTTGCTTAGCAACTTAATACTGAATGGGGTTCGGATGATAACCTGAAGGTGGACTTTTTAGGCATAGATGCAGTTGGATGGCGGTCTATGTACTTTGTCGTAATGCCCAATTAAATCTCACTATATTTATCATATCATGTATATGCATTGTTATGCCTTTCTCTATTTGTCAATTGCCCGACTGTAATTTGTTCACCCAACATGCTTTTATCTTATGGGAGAGACACCTCTAGTGAACTGTGGACCCCGGTCCTATTCTTTACATAGCATACAATCTACTGCAATTGTGTTTTACTATTTTCTTTGCAAACATCTTCCACTCGATACGTTTAATCCTTTGTTACAGCAAGCCGGTGAGATTGACAACCTCACTGTTTCGTTGGGGCAAAGTACTTGGGTTGTGTTGTGCAGGTTCCACGTTGGCGCCAGAATCCCTGGTGTTGCGCCGCATCACATTTCGCGACCATCAACCTTCAACGTGCTTCTTGGCTCCTACTGGTTCGATTAAACCTTGGTTTCTTTCTGAGGGAAAACTTGCTACTGTGCGCATCATACCTTCCTCTTGGGGTTCCCAACGAACGTGTGAGTTACACGCCATCAAGCTCTTTTTCTGGCGCCGTTGCCGGGGAGATCAAGACACGCTGCAAGGGGAGTCTCCACTTCTCAATCTCTTTACTTTGTTTTTGTCTTGCTTTATTTTATTTACTACTTTGTTTGCTGCACTAAATCAAAACACAAAAAAATTAGTTGCTAGTTTTACTTTATTTACTGTCTTGCTCTCTATATCAAAAACACAAAAAAATTAGTTACTTGCATTTACTTTATCTAGTTTGTTTTATTTACCGTTGCTAAAATGAATACTCCTGAAAATACTAAGTTGTGTGACTTCACAAATGCAAATAATAATGATTTCCTATGCACACCTATTGCTCCACCTGCTACTACAGCAGAATTCTTTGAAATTAAACCTGCTTTACTGAACCTGGTTATGAGAGATCAATTTTCTGGTGCTAGTTCTGATGATGCTGCTGCCCATCTCAATAATTTTGTTGAACTTTGTGAAATGCAAAAGTATAAAGATGTAGATGGTGATATTATTAAATTGAAAGTGTTTCCTTTCTCATTAAGAGGAAGAGCTAAAGATTGGTTGCTATCTTTGCCTAAGAATAGTATTGATTCATGGACTAAATGTAAGGATGCTTTTATTGGTAGATATTATCCTCCCGCTAAAATTATATCTTTGAGAAGTAGCATAATGAATTTTAAGCAATTAGATACTGAACATGTTGCTCAAGCATGGGAGAGAATGAAAACTTTGGTAAAGAATTGCCCAACCCATGGACTGACTACTTGGATGATCATCCAAACCTTCTATGCAGGACTAAATTTTTCTTCGCGGAATTTATTGGATTCAGCTGCTGGAGGTACCTTTATGTCCATCACATTGGGGGCGGCTACAAAACTTCTTGATGATATGATGATAAATTACTCTGAATGGCACACGGAAAGAGCTCCACAAGGTAAGAAGGTAAATTCTGTTGAAGAAACCTCTTCCTTGAGTGATAAGATTGATGCGATTATGTCTATGCTTGTGAATGGTAGATCTAATGTTGATCCAAATAATGTTCCTTTAGCTTCATTGGTTGCTCAAGAAGAAAATGTTGATGTGAATTTCATTAAAAATAATAATTTCAACAACAATGCTTATAGGAACAACTCTGGTAATAACTATAGGCCATATCCTTCTGCTAATGGTAATGGTTATGGTAATTCTTATGGGAATTCTTACAACAATAATAGGAGTGTACCCCCTGGTCTTGAAGCTATGCTTAAAGAATTTATTAGTACACAAACTGCTTTTAACAAATCTGTTGAGGAAAAGCTTGATAAAATTGATACTATTGCTTCTAGAGTTGATAGACTTGCCTCTGATGTTAATCTTTTAAAATTGAAAGTTATGCCTAATAATGATATTGATAATAAGATTACTACTACAGCAAATGCCATCCAAGTTAGAATTAATGAGAATATAAGATTAATGGCTGAATTGCGTGCTAGGTGGGATAGAGAAGAAAATGAAAAACTAGCTAAAGAGAATAATGTAGCTAAAGTTTGGACTATTACCACCACTAGTAATGCTAATTCTTCACATGTTGCTGCACCTCCTACTATCAATGGTAAAATAATTGGTGTTGGCAATGTTTCTACTCCTAGTGCAAAGCGTACAAAACTGCCTGAAATTGCTAAAACTGCTGAAACTGCTTGTGATAAAACTGCTGAAATTTTTTCCAACCTTGGGAACAATGATCCCATTGCTGTAGCTCATAATGATTTAGATTTTGATGATTGCCACATCTCTGAAGTTATAAAGTTCTTACAAAAACTTGCTAAAAGTCCCAATGCTAGTGCTATAAATTTAGCCTTTACAAAACATATTACAAATGCTCTCATAAAAGCTAGAGAAGAGAAACTAAAACTTGAAACTTCTATTCCTAGAAAGCTAGAAGATGGTTGGGAGCCCATCATTAAAATGAAATTCAATGACTTTGAATGTAATGCTTTATGTGATCTTGGTGCAAGTATTTCTGTTATGCCTAAAAAGATCTATGATATGCTTGACTTGCCACCATTGAAGAATTGTTATTTGGATGTTAATCTTGCCGATAATGTTAAAAAGAAACCTTTGGGGAGGATTGATAATGTGCATATTACGGTTAACAATAACCTTGTCCCCGTTGATTTTGTTGTCTTGGATATCGAATGCAATGCATCTTGTCCTATTGTGTTGGGAAGACCTTTTCTTCGAACTGTTGGTGCTGTTATTGATATGAGGGAAGGTAATATTAAATATCAATTTCCTCTCAAGAAAGGTATGGAACACTTCCCTAGAAAGAGAATGAAGTTGCCTTTTGATTCTATTATTAGAACAAGCTATGATGTTGATGCTTCTACTCTCGATGTTACTTGATTTGCACTTTCTGCGCCTAGCTGAAAGGCGTTAAAGAAAAGCGCTTATGGGAGACAACCCATGTTTTTACCTACAGCAATTTTTTTGTTTTGTTGAGTCTTGGAAGTTGTTTACTACTGTAGCAACCTCTCCTTATCATGTTTTTGTGCCAAGTAAAGTTTCTATGTCAAAGTTGATGTTATATTTAGGATCGCTGCGCAGAAACAGCATTGCTGTCTGTCACGAATCTGGGCACAGTTCTCTGTAGAAAATTCGAAAAAATCTGCCAATTTACGAGCGTGATCCTCAGATATGTACGCAACTTTCATTAGTTTTGAGTTTTTCCATTTGAGCAAGTCTGGTGCCAGCTTTAAATTCGTCTTTACGGACTGTTCTGTTTTTGACAGATTCTGCCTTTTATTTCGCATTGCCTCTTTTGCTATGTTGGATTTATTTCTTTGATCCATTAATGTCCAGTAGCATTATGCAATGTCCAGAAGTGAAAATAATGATTGTGTCACCTCTGAATGTGTGAATTATTAATTGTGCACTAACCCTCTAATGAGTTTGCTTGAAGTTTGGTGTGAAGGAAGTTTTCAAGGGTCAAGAGAGGAGTATGATATACTATGATCAAGAGGAGTGAAAGCTCTAAGCTTGGGGATGCCCCCGTGGTTCACCCCTGCATATTTTAAGAAGACTCAAGCGTCTAAGCTTGGGGATGCCCAAGGCATCCCCTTCTTCATCGACAACATCATCAGGTTCCTCCCCTGAAACTATATTTTTATTCAATCACATCTTGTGTTCTTTACTTGGAGCGTCGGTTTGTTTTTGTTTTTGTTTTTGTTTTTGTTTGAATAAAATGGATCCTAGCATTCACTTTGTGGGAGAGAGACACGCTCCGCTGTTGCATATGGACACATGTGTCCTTAGGCTTTACTCATAATGTTCATGGCGAAGTTTCTTCTTCGTTAAATTGTTATATGGTTGGAATTGGAAAATGCTACATGTAGTAATTCTAAAATGTCTTGGATAATGTGATACTTGGCAATTGTTGTGCTCATGTTTAAGCTCTTGCATCATATGCTTTGCACCCATTAATGAAGAAATACATAGAGCTTGCTAAAATTTGATTTGCATATTTGGTTTCTCTAAGGTCTAGATAATATCTAGTATTGAGTTTTGAACAACAAGGAAGACGGTGTAGAGTCTTATAATGTTTACAATATGTCTTTTATGTGAGTCTTGCTGCACTTGTTCATCCTTGAGTTTGCTTCAAATAACCTTGCTAGCCTAAACCTTGTATCGAGAGGGAATACTTCTCATGCATCCAAAATCCTTGAGCCAACTACTATGCCATTTGTGTCCACCATAACTACCTACTACATGGTATTTCTCCGCCATTCCAAAGTAAATTGCTTGAGTGCTACCTTTAAAAATCCATCATTCACCTTTGCAATATATAGCTCATGGGACAAAATAGCCTTAAAAACTATCGTAGTATTGAATATGTACTTATGCACTTTATCTTTTATTAAGTTGCTTGTTGTGCGATAACCATGCTTCTGGGGAACGCCATCAACTATTGTTGAATATCATGTGAGTTGCTATGCATGTCCGTCTTGTCTGAAGGATCTATCATTTTAGTGGTTGGAGCATGCAAAATTGTTAGAGAAGAACATTGGGCCGCTAACTAAAGCCATGAATCATGGTTGAAGTTTCAGTTTTGGACATATATCCTCAATCTCATATGAGAATAATAATCATTGCTACATGCTTATGCATTTAAGAGGAGTCCATTATATGTTGTCCATGTTGTCCCGGTATGGATGTCTAAGTTGAGAATAATCAAAAGCGAGAAATCCAAAATGCGAGCATTCTCCTTAGACCTTTGTACAGGCGGCATGGAGGTACCCCTTTGTGACACTTGGTTGAAACATGGCATGCAAAGATCCGGTAGTCCAAGCTAAGTAGGACGAGGTGCGGACACTATTAGTATACTATGCATGAGGCTTGCAACTTGTAAGATATAATTTACATAACTCATATGCTTTATTACTACCGTTGACAAAATTGTTTCATGTTTTCAAAATAAAAGCTCTAGCACAAATACAACAATCGATGCTTTCCTCTTTGAAGGACCATTCTTTTACTTTTATTGTTGAGTCAGTTTACCTATCTCCTTCCACCTTAAGAAGCAAACACTTGTGTGAACTGTGCATTGATTCCTACATACTTGCATATTGCACTGTTATATTACTTTATGTTGACAATATCCATGAGATATACATGTTATAAGTTGAAAGCAACCGCTGAAACTTAATCTTCCTTTGTGTTGCTTCAACACCTTTACTTTGATTTATTGCTTTATGAGTTAACTCTTATGCAAGACTTATTGATGCTTGTCTTGAAGTACTATTCATGAAAAGTCTTTGCTTTATGATTCAGTTGTTTACTCATGTCATTACCTTTGTTTTGATCGCTGCATTCATTACATATGTTTACAAATAGTATGATCAAGATTATGATGGCATGTCACTTCAGAAATTATCTTTGTTATCGTTTTACCTGCTCGGGACGAGCAGAACTAAGCTTGGGGATGCTGATACGTCTCGTATCGATAATTTCTTATGTTCCATGCTACTTTATTGATGATACCTACATGTTTTATGCACATTATATGTCATATTTATGCATTTTCTGAACTAACCTATTAACAAGATGCCGAAGAGCCACTGTTTTTTCTGTTTTTGGTTTCAGAAATCCTAGTAAGGAAATATTCTCGGAATTGGACGAAACTTTCGCCCAGGGTCCTATTTTTGCACGAAGCTTCCAGAAGACCGAAGAGATAACGAAGTGGGGCCACGAGGCAGCCAGAGCTAGGGCGGCGCGGCCCAGGCCCTGGCCGCGCCGGCCTACCCCCTGGGCCCCTCGTGTGGCCCCCCGCGTTGACCTTCCGCCTACTTAAAGTCTCCGTCGCGAAACCCCAGTACCGAGAGCCACGATACGGAAAACCTTCCAGAGACGCCGCCGCGAATCCCATCTCGGGGATTCAGGAGATCGCCTCCGGCACCCTGCCGGAGAGGGGATTCATCTCCCGGAGGACTCTTCATCGCCATGATCGCCTCCGGAGTGATGAGTGAGTAGTTCACCCCTGGACCATGGGTCCATAGCAGTAGCTAGATGGTCGTCTTCTCCTTGTTGTGCTTCATTGTTGGATCTTGTGAGCTGCCTAACATGATCAAGATCATCTATCTGTAATTCTATATGTTGTGTTTGTCGGGATCCGATGGATAGAGAATACTATGTTATGGTGATTATCAATCTATTGTTTATGTGTTGTTTATGATCTTGCATGCTCTCCGTTATTAGTAGAGGCTCTGGCCAAGTTTTTACTCTTAACTCCAAGAGGGAGTATTTATGCTCGATAGTGGGTTCATGCCTCCATTGAATCTGGGACAGTGACAGAAAGTTCTAAGGTTGTGGATGTGCTGTTGCCACTAGGGATAAAACATTGATGCTATGTCTAAGGATGTAGTTGTTGATTACATTACGCACCATACTTAATGCAATTGTCTGTTGCTTAGCAACTTAATACTGAATGGGGTTCGGATGATAACCTGAAGGTGGACTTTTTAGGCATAGATGCAGTTGGATGGCGGTCTATGTACTTTGTCGTAATGCCCAATTAAATCTCACTATATTTATCATATCATGTATATGCATTGTTATGCCTTTCTCTATTTGTCAATTGCCCGACTGTAATTTGTTCACCCAACATGCTTTTATCTTATGGGAGAGACACCTCTAGTGAACTGTGGACCCCGGTGATGTCTACGTTCCCCCTCCTTTCCTGTAGACAGTGTTGGGCCTCCAAGTGCAGAGGTTTGTAGAACAGCAGCAAGTTTTCCCTTAAGTGGATCACCCAAGGTTTATCGAACTCAGGGAGGAAGAGGTCAAAGATATCCCTCTCATGCAACCCTGCAACCACAAAGCAAGAAGTCTCTTGTGTCCCCAACACACCAAATAGGTGCACTAGTTCGGCGAAGAGATAGTGAAATACAGGTGGTATGAATATATATGAACAGTAGCAATGGTGCCAGAAAAGTGCTTGCTGGCGTGTAGTTGATGGTGGTAGTATTGCAGCAGTAGTAACACAGTAAAACAGTAAACAAGCAGCGATAGCAGTATTTAGGAACAAGGCCTAGGGATTACACTTTCACTAGTGGACACTCTCAACATTGATCACATAACAGAATAGATAAATGCATACTCTACACTTTTGTTGGATGATGAACACATTGCGTAGGATTACACGAACCCTCAATGCCGGAGTTAACAAGCTCCACAATAATGCTCATGTTTAAGTAACCTTAAGTGTAAGATAGATCAAAACGACTAAACCAAGTACTAACATAGCATGCACACTGTCACCTTCATGCATATGTAGGAGGAATAGATCACATCAATATTATCATAGCAATAGTTAACTTCGCAATCTACAAGAGATCATGATCATAGCATAAACCAAGTACTAACACGGTGCACGCACTGTCACCTTTGCACACATGCAGGAGGAATAAAACTACTTTAATAACACATCACTAGAGTAGCACATAGATAAATTGTGATACAAACTCATATGAATCTCAATCATGTAAGGCAGCTCATGAGATCATTGTATTGAAGTACATAGGAGAGATTAACCACATAGCTACCGGTACAGCCCCGAGCCTCGATGGAGAACTACTCCCTCCTCATGGGAGCAGCAGCGGTGATGAAGATGGCGGTGGAGATGGCAGCGGTGTCGATGGAGAAGCCTTCCGGGGCACTTCCCCTCCGGCAGGGTGCCGGAACAGAGACTCCTGTCCCCGGATCTTGGCTTCGCGACGGCGGCGGCTCGGAACTTTTCTCGTATCGTGGCCTCTCTAAGGGTTTTCGATGCAGGGCTTTATATAGGCGAAGAGGCGGCGCAGAGGGCTGACGAGGCGGCGACACCATAGGGGGCGCGGGCCACCCCCAGCCGCGCTGCCCTATGGTCCGCAGGCCCGTGGCCCCCTCTGTCCTTCCCGGGTGTTCTGGAAGCTTCGTGGAAAAATAGGAACCTGGGCGGTGATTTCGTCCAATTCCGAGAATATTTCGTTACTAGGATTTCTGAAACCAAAAACAGCAGAAAAGAGGAACTGGCACTTCGGCATCTTGTTAATAGGTTAGTTCCAGAAAATGCGTAAACGACATATAATGTGTATAAAACATGTAGATATCATCAATAAAGTAGCATGGAACATAAGAAATTATCGATACGTTGGAGACGTATCAGCATCCCCAAGCTTAGTTCTGCTCGTCCCGAGCAGGTAAAACGATAACAAAGATAATTTCTTAAGTGACATGCCATCATAACCTTGATCATACTATTGTAAAGCACATGAGATGAATGCAGAGATTTGAAGCAATGATGAAGATAATGAGTAAACAAATGAATCATATAACAAAGACTTTTCATGAATAATACTTTCAAGACAAGCATCAATGAGTCTTGCATAAGAGTTAACTCATAAGCAATAAATTCTTAGTAGAAAGCTTTGAAACAACACAAAGGAAGATATAAGTTTCAGCGGTTGCTTTCAACTTTAACATGTATATCTCATGGATAATTGTCAACACAAAGTAATATAACAAGTGCAATAGGTAAATATGTAAGAATCAATGCACACAGTTCACACAAGTGTTTGCTTCTAAGATAGAAAGAATAGGTAAACTGACTCAACAATAAAGTAAAAGAATGGTCCTTCAAAGAGGAAAGCATCGATTGCTATATTTGTGCTAGAGCTTTGATTTTGAAAACATATAGAGAGCATAAAAGTAAAGTTTTGAGAGGTGTTTGTTGTTGTCAACGAATGGTAGCGGGTACTCTAACCCCCTTGCCAGGCAAACCTTCAAAGAGCGGCTCCCATTTTATTTTGTTTTTGGGTGGCACTCCTTCCAACCTTTCTTTCACAAACCATGGCTAACCGAATCCTCGGGTGCCTGCCAACAATCTCATACCATGAAGGAGTGCCTTTTTATTTTAGTTTTATTATGATGACACTCCTCCCCACCTTTGCTTTCTCAAGCCATGGCTAACCGAATCCTTCGGGTGCCGTCCAACAATCACATACCATGGAGGAGTGTCTATTTTTGTTAATTAATTTGGGACTGGGAATCCCATTGCCAGCTCTTTTTGCAAAATTATTGGATAAGCGGATGAAGCCACTAGTCCATTGGTGAAAGTTGCCCAACAAGATTGAAAGATAAACACCACATACTTCCTCATGAGCTATAAAACATTGACACAAATCAGAGGTGATAAATTTTGAATGGTTTAAAGGTAGCACTCAAGCAATTTACTTTGGAATGGCGGAGAAATACCATGTAGTAGGTAGGTATGGTGGACACAAATGGCATGAATATTGGCTCAAGTATTTGGATGCATGAGAAGTATTCCCTCTCGATACAAGGTTTAGGCTAGCAAGGTTATTTGAAGCAAACTCAAGTATGAAATGGTGCAGCAAGACTCACATATAAACATATTGTAAGCATTATAAGACTTTACATCGTCTCCTTGTTGTTCAAACACCTCAACCAGAAAATATCTAGACTTAGAGAGACCAATCATGCAAACCAAATTTTAACAAGCTCTATGTAATTATTCATTAATGGGTACAAGGTACATGATGCAAGAGCTTAAACAAGATCTATATGAGCACAACAATTGCCAAGTTTCACCTTATTCAAGACATTATACCAATTACTACATGTAGCATTTCCCGTTTCCAACCATATAACAATTAACGAAGCAGTTTCAACCTTCGCCATGAAAATTAAAAGCTAAGAACACATGTGTTCATACGAACCAGCGGAGCGTGTCTCTCTCCCACACAAGGATGAACTTATTCAGAGAACTAAGATAACAAAACAAAAACAAAAATAAAAGCACACAGACGCTCCAAGTAAAGAACATAAGATGTGACTGAATAAAAATATAGTTTCACTAGAAGAAACCTGATAAGTTGTCGATGAAGAAGGGGATGCCTTGGGCATCCCCAAGCTTAGATGCTTGAGTCTTCTTAAAATATGCAGGGATGAACCACCGGGGCATCCCCAAGCTTAGACCTTTCACTCTTCTCGATCACATTATATCACCCTCTTCTATTGACCCTTGAAAACTTCTGCCACACCAAACTTCAAGCAAACTCATTAGAGGGTTAGTGCATAATCAAAATTCACATGTTCAGAGGTGACACAATCATTCTTAACACTTCTGGACATTGCACATAACTTCTGAAAGTTAATGGAACAAAGAAACTCATTCAACTTAACAAAAGCGGCAATGCGAAATAAAAGGCAGAATCTGTCAAAAACAGAACAGTCCGTAAAGACGAATTTAAATCTGGCACCAGACTTGCTCAAATGGAAAAACTCAAAACTAATGAAAGTTGCGTACATATCTGAGGATCACGCTCGTAAATTGGCAGATTTTTTCGAATTTTCTACAGAGAAATAGGCCCAGATTCGTGACAGACAGCAATGCTGTTTCTGCGCAGCAATCCCAAATATAACATCAACTTTGACATAGAAACTTTACTTGGCACAACAAAACACAAAACTAAGATAAGGAGAGGTTGCTACAGTAGTAAACAACTTCCAAGACACAAATATAAAACAAAGTACTGTAGCAAAATAACACATGGGTTATCTCCCAAGAAGTTCTTTTCTTTATAGCCATTAAGATGGGCTCAGTAATTTCAACGATGCACTCGCAAGAAATAGAAGTTGAAGCAAAAGAGAGCATCAAGAGGCAAATTCAAAACACATTTAAGTCTAACATGCTTCCTATGCATAAGAATCTTGTAAATAAACAAGTTCATGAAGAGCAAAGTAACAAGCATAGGAAGATAAAACAAGTGTAGCTTCAAAAATTTCAGCACATAGAGAGGTGTTTTAGTAACATGAAAATTTTTACAACCATATTTTCCTCTCTCATAATAACTTTCAGTAGCATCATGAGCAAACTCAACAATATAACTATCACATAAAGCATTCTTATCATGAGTCTCATGCATAAAATTATTACTCTCCACATAGGCATAATCAATTTTATTAGTTGTAGTGGGAGCAAATTCAACAAAGTAGCTATCATTATTATTCTCATCATCAAATATAGGAGGCATAGTATCATCAAAGTAAATTTTCTCCTCAATGCTTGGGGGACTAAAAATATCATGCTCATCAAAGCCAGCTTCCCCAAGCTTAGAATTTTCCATAGCATTAGCAACAATAGTGTTCAAAGCATTCATATTAATATGTTCCATGGGTTTTTTAATTTTCGCATCAAACCATCCATGTCTTAAATCAGGAAATAGAATAAAAAGGTCATTGTTGTCCATTATACCTAACTAGTGTAAACAAGAAACCAAATGTCGCAATTGCAGAGTCTAAAGGAAATAGCTTCGAGTACTTACAACGGCGCCGGAGTAGCCGAGATCCGGAGTGTGAGTACCTTTTACCTTTCCTCCCCGGCAACGGCGCCAGAAAATTAGCTTGATGTCTACGTTCCCCCTCCTTTCCTGTAGACAGTGTTGGGCCTCCAAGTGCAGAGGTTTGTAGAACAGCAGCAAGTTTTCCCTTAAGTGGATCACCCAAGGTTTATCGAACTCAGGGAGGAAGAGGTCAAAGATATCCCTCTCATGCAACCCTGCAACCACAAAGCAAGAAGTCTCTTGTGTCCCCAACACACCAAATAGGTGCACTAGTTCGGCGAAGAGATAGTGAAATACAGGTGGTATGAATATATATGAGCAGTAGCAATGGTGCCAGAAAAGTGCTTGCTGGCGTGTAGTTGATGGTGGTAGTATTGCAGCAGTAGTAACACAGTAAAACAGTAAACAAGCAGCGATAGCAGTATTTAGGAACAAGGCCTAGGGATTACACTTTCACTAGTGGACACTCTCAACATTGATCACATAACAGAATAGATAAATGCATACTCTACACTTTTGTTGGATGATGAACACATTGCGTAGGATTACACGAACCCTCAATGCCGGAGTTAACAAGCTCCACAATAATGCTCATGTTTAAGTAACCTTAAGTGTAAGATAGATCAAAACGACTAAACCAAGTACTAACATAGCATGCACACTGTCACCTTCATGCATATGTAGGAGGAATAGATCACATCAATATTATCATAGCAATAGTTAACTTCGCAATCTACAAGAGATCATGATCATAGCATAAACCAAGTACTAACACGGTGCACGCACTGTCACCTTTGCACACATGCAGGAGGAATAAAACTACTTTAATAACACATCACTAGAGTAGCACATAGATAAATTGTGATACAAACTCATATGAATCTCAATCATGTAAGGCAGCTCATGAGATCATTGTATTGAAGTACATAGGAGAGATTAACCACATAGCTACCGGTACAGCCCCGAGCCTCGATGGAGAACTACTCCCTCCTCATGGGAGCAGCAGCGGTGATGAAGATGGCGGTGGAGATGGCAGCGGTGTCGATGGAGAAGCCTTCCGGGGCACTTCCCCGCTCCGGCAGGGTGCCGGAACAGACCCTGTCCCCGATCTTGGCTTCGCGACGGCGGCGCTCTGGAACTTTTCTCGTATCGTGGCTTCCTCTCTAAGGGTTTTCGGCGGGGCTTTATATAAGAGGCGGCGCAGAGGGTGACGAGGCGGCGACACCATAGGGGGCGCGGGCACCCCCAGGCCGCGCCGGCCTATGGTCTGGCCTGTGGCCCCCCCGGTCCTTCCCGGGTGTTCTGAAGCTTCGTGGAAAAATAGGAACCTGGGCGGTGATTTCGTCCAATTCCGAGAATATTTCGTTACTAGGATTTCTGAAACCAAAAAGCAGAAACAGGAACTCACTTCGGCATCTTGTTAATAGGTTAGTTCCAGAAAATGCGTAAATACGACATATAATGTGTATAAAACATGTAGATATCATCAATAAAGTAGCATGGAACATAAGAAATTATCGATACGTTGGAGACGTATCACCCGGTCCTATTCTTTACATAGCATACAATCTACTGCAATTGTGTTTTACTATTTTCTTTGCAAACATCTTCCACTCGATACGTTTAATCCTTTGTTACAGCAAGCCGGTGAGATTGACAACCTCACTGTTTCGTTGGGGCAAAGTTTGGGTTGTGTTGTGCAGGTTCCACGTTGGCGCAGAATCCCTGGTGTTGCGCCGCATCACATTTCGCGACCATCAACCTTCAACGTGCTTCTTGGCTCCTACTGGTTCGATTAAACCTTGGTTTCTTTCGAGGGAAAACTTGCTACTGTGCGCATCATACCTTCCTCTTGGGGTTCCCAACGACCGGTGAGTTCACGCCATCCCTCTCTCTACCACCTCCACGACCACCGCACCGGAACATCCCCGCCGGACTTCCCTGGCCTACCCGAGCCCTCGCGATCCTCGTCATCCGGCTGCTGCCGGAGCCGCTTCATCGACGCCGTCATCAACCGGACCGGATCATCCCCGCCGAACCTCGAAACCATATGCTCATCCAGCAGTCTACCGCAGTCGCTTCAGCTGCGGCATCGTCCACCCCACCGGAGCCGCTTCGCCGGATCCGTCGTCCACCGCATCGGATCTTGCTCACCGACACCGCTGTGCATGAACCGGATCTGCTTCACCGGCGCCGTGCATGATCTAAACTCTTCTACTGTCGCTTTTCTATTGCTTGCCTGCAAGTTCTTGTTTAATCTTGGGGGAACCTGTTTGTGCTAACGACGCGCCGTTACGTTTTTGCAGATGAGATGAGTAATCATGAAGTGTAATGGCCGTCTCTCCAACCCCAAGTAGCACATGTAGCGTACTTCATCACCGGATCTATCAACCCCAGGAAGATCTGCTGTGACTCCCACAGAGTGCTTCTCCTAATGTAAGTCCCTTGTTTTAGCGCCATGTTCTGGGTTCAGATGCTTGTTTGTCTGAAGCTCTTTTAGTTCATTCCTAGCTATGACCGTAACACGTTGCTATTTTCTAGTTCATTGCTAACTTCAAGCGATTGAACATTTTGGTTTGCATTCCCTGCTCTGTAGATGTAGCCATCATAACTTCTATCTTGCTCATTCGTTGTTCATGCCAATCTTGTTCTCCCTGAACATGTTGGTTTGCATTCCCTGTACTACGGTGATGCCATTGTTATTTCTATCTACTTCGTCGTAAGCTAACAAATTAACTGCCTGCTATTAGTTCCTGCATGCTATCGCTCTGCCATCCTGCAGTACAAATTTATTTGAACTCGTCACAGCAGCTACTTCCATCATAATTTTGTCTGCCATCTGATTCTTCAAAAGCTGCAATATTAACTTGTTTCTCTTAATTGGCATGGCGCTCACATATAGAATTGTGAACATATTGGTGTGCATTCCCTTTTCTACAAGTTCAGATCCCACTATATTCCGTTTCTGGTCCATCCTAAGCCGTAGCATTAACTATCCTCTATGTGTTGCTCATTACAACTTTATATCCCGAAACAAATTGATTTGTTTCCCTTATCTACAAGTTTATCAGTGATGCCATTATAACTCCTATCTGTTTTATTCCTAGCTATTATAGTAACATCCTGCTATTATTTAGTTCATGGCCAATTTTAAGTAATTGCACATGTTGGTTCGCATTCCCTGCTCTATAGCTTTTGGCATCGTAACTTCTATATTTGGTTTACATTCCCTGCTCTGTAGATCTAGCCATCATAACTTTATCTTGCTCAGTTGTTGTTACAAAAATTATGGCCTGCTACTATGTTGTTTGTGCCAATTTTTTACTCCATGAACATGTTGGCTTGCATTCCCTGTACTACAGGTGATGCCATTGTTTTGTATCTAGTTCATTGTAAGCTAACAAAGTAAGGACTTAGTTTGGCATGCTATCACTCTGCTATCTAAGCCTGTAGTACAAATAAACTTGTCATATTACTAGATAATAATTTTGTGTGCCATCTTGTTCTTCAAAAGCTGCATTATCGACTTGTTTCTCTGACTTGGCATGACGCTCACATATGGAATGCTGAACATATTGGTTTGCATTCCCTCTTATACAAGTTCACAGGTGATCCCACTATATTCTGTATCTTGCTCAGTCGTCGTTACAAAATTTATAGCCTGCTACTATGTTGTTCATGCCAATTTTGTACTCCCTGAACATGTTGGTTTGCATGGGACTCGACAGTAGTAAGTCTGCTGTTTCATTCTAACATGCTCTGTTATATTGGCTGTTGGTATGCGGCATGCACTCTTTGTTTGCTTATTGTGCGCATTACAATGATCTTGTTATAACGACGAAATGATGAGTTCCAAATTCTTTGGCAAACAATATTGTAGTGTCTTTGCCTTTCCATTGTTGTTGTCTTAACTTGTAATGTCTTTGTTTCAGATATAGGTGTTGCATGGACAACTTAAAAGATTGCCGGATCGCTTCATTGTATTGCTAGGTTTAATTACCATTCAATTTCTCTGGGTTCTGTAATATTTTTTCAATGCCTTGCAGCTGATGTAATATTTAGTTAGTTTTTATAGTTCTTTCGCGCATTTTTTCTTTGGTGCTTGTGGTAAGTGAGGCTATCCGACAGAAATCAATGCTGCGTAAATATTCTCAGTATCTAAATCACGAATTCCCATCCCTTAAACGGCCCAATTAAGCGAAATCACATATGTGCCTGCCCGCAAAATCCTAAAGCGCATATTATGCCGGCATATAAACAACAACTAAACGGGCTGGCCCACTTACTTCTTGGGCCAGCCCATTTGATTTACGGTGGACCCCACACTCTAATTGGGCTGGCCCACTTGCTTTAAGGTGGACCCCACCCACTACTGGGCCGGCCCACTAATTAGTTGGGCCAGCCCATTTGCTTTTGTGGTGGACCCCACATACTAAACGGGCCGGCCCTTCAAGAGGAAAGTGGGACCCACCTGTGTTTTTGGCCCGGCCCACTATCTTGTTGGGCCGGCCCACTTGCAATATGGTGGACCCCACATACTAATGGGCCGGCCCTTTAACAGGAAAGTGGCCCACCTGTGCTTTTGGCCCGGCCCACTATCTTGTTGGGCCAGCCCACTTGCTATATGGTGGTCCCACATGGTAAATGGGCCGGCCCTTTAATAGGAAGGTGGGACCCTGTGTTTTTGGCCCGGCCCACTATCTTGTTGGGCCGGCCCACTTTCTATATGGTGGACCCCATACCAAATGGCCCGGCCATTAACAGGAATGTGGGACCCACTGTGTTTTTGGCCCGCCCACTATCTTGTTGGGCCCCACTTGCTATATGGTGGACCCCACGTACTAAATGGGCCGCCTTTAACAGGATAGTAGGACCCACGTGTTTTTTGCCCGCCCACTAGCTTGTTGGGCCGGCCCACTTGCTATATGGTGGACCCCACACACTAAATGGGCCGGCCTTTTAACAGGAAAGTGGGACCCACCGTTTTTTGCCCGGCCACTTGCTTCTTGGACCGGCCCTGTCTATAAGGTGGACCCCACATGTTAAATGTGCCTTTTAACAGAATGTGGACCCACTGAGTTGGCCTGCCCACTTGCTTCTTGGGCCGGCCCACTTGCTAGGTGGACCCCACATGTTAAATGGGCCGGCCCATTTAAGTTTTGACCAGTCAACATTAGAGGTTAGGCCCGACCCACGTAACTAATGGACCAGCCCAACTATATAGTTGACCGGTCAAACATGTCATCTGGCCCGGCCCGCTTAAGACGTGGCAGGCCCGTGTGGGCCTACCATCTACCACGGGTTTCAGCGCTAACGCCGTTAACGCAGCGGCGTCTGCCACGTGTCAGTTTGCATGACGTCAGCAGTCAACGGGCTCCCGGAAACACTTGGGCAACGGTCCGATTTTCCGTGGCGGAAGGGCGCCCAAGCGCGACGGACCGAAAAAATCGTCGTTGGACTTTGCCTGACGCAGTTTCGACAACAGAACCCATATCGTCGGGTTAGGCCCATAGGCGACGAAAAATGCCCCTTAGTTGACGATTTTGGGACGTTGTCTATCAGAACTTTTCTTGTAGTGTGAGCCATTAAGGCTAATTAAGGCTACTTAAGTATTGTTTGGTGATTGTATCCTCGTACTCGTGTATAGACGCTAGTACCGGAGAATACCAGGAAGAGGAAGGATTCTACCCAGAAGAAGAAGAGAACTTTGACCACCTCAACAACCAAGGCAAGATAACACCATTGCAAGGTCTATTGTTGCAAGCTAATATTCTTGCAAAGTGCAAAGTTCTACCAAGAACAAGGCACACTCATCTTTTCTTATGCTTCATGAACCTATCCCAAGTTTTACTCTTACAAGATTTCACTTTGAATATTTAAGCTTCCTTTTATAGTTAACTTCGGTCTAAGTCTAGAGTACTACAAGAGTATCAAACTTAGCCTAAAAAGCATTACAAGTAGTTAGCACCCCTCATGACTAGTTACTAGTGCTAATACTAAAACTTGACTACTCTAGATGGGAACATGTGACTTGAAATGAATTTGAAACCTTGGAATGATGATTCATTCCATTGAATGAATTTTAAAGGTGAATATGAATTGGAGAAGATAGTGATTTTTGATTAAAACTGATATTGGTTTGGATGCGATACCTTTCCAATTTTTGAGTACCCCAACAATACCTGATTATGGGTAGGGCTTAACTAGAAATTTATACATCTTATGTATGGGTTCCCTGAACACACATCATAGGGGTTATGCCGAGGCTGCCTCCGTTGTTGAGAAATGATGTGAATTGAGGTGAATTATACGGCCAAGCCCTGTGCAGTTCCCAGGTTGACAGTTGGTCTTCACTGGGAGGCCAAGCTCATGGGGAGAGGTGCTCATACTAGGGTTTGTAAGTGAAAGGTTATGGTTGATGATCCGCGTACTGTGTTACGATGATTCGGGGTAATCCCGACGGATGAAATCAAATGTTGTGGCACAAGTGTGCAACCTCTGCAGAGTGTAAACCTATTCGAATAGCCGTGTCCACGGTTACGGACGGTTGGAAAGGCCATACACTTGTCAAATTTCAAAAGGTTGATGATTTAAATGGTGACTTGAATTCCAATCACAACTGAGTTGTGGAAATGACACTAATGTTCCCACTTGAGTTAGTTAGCACATGAAGAGTCTTTATTTCAAATACTTGTGAACTAAAATTGGCTTTATGCAAAAGAAACTAGAGCTTAGCACCCCTTTTACTAGAATTGATAGTACTTACACTAGTATTAGTTTGCGAGTACTTTAAAGTACTCACGCTGTGTTCCTGGCTATTCAAATGGCCAGACTATGAAGAAGAGCAGCAGTACCCAGAGGACACAAAGCAGA
Organism: Lolium multiflorum; assembly: GCA_030979885.1. NCBI lineage: Eukaryota > Viridiplantae > Streptophyta > Magnoliopsida > Poales > Poaceae > Lolium > Lolium multiflorum. Next base: position 115,734,639 of record CM061748.1, on the reverse strand, counting down.
CGCCTACGACAACTAGAAATCTTCTGACGCGACGCTGGCCTGTGGATTAGATAGTCCACTCCGTTATGCTTCCGCCATGTAATATGTCCGTTGATCCTTAGATCAACTATTTGTGTAATATTGGATCATGTGATCTCTATTTGTAAGACGACTATGGTATGTAATGAATGATGACTTATGATATTCAACTGTTATGTCTCGCAACAACAATATTCCTGGGATTGCGATGTATGGCATAACAAACATCTGGACTTAAAAATCCGGGTGTTGACAATTTTCTCATAGACAAAAATGAACCTAGTAGAGAGAAACATACAAAGAACTAGAGAAACCAATAGAATAGAGGCCATCACCCTCATGGACCAGTCCATCACTACGGCCGTGGCAGGCGGGCGACGACGAGCCCAACCGAGCAGTTCGGCAAGGAGAAGCGAGGATCTCGACACGCGAGGGCCCGGTGGCCGGCGAGGAGAAGCTTGATGAGGCCAACCAGGGCGCGAGCCAACTAGAGGAGTCGAGAGGATCGATCCGCGGAGGGCGAAGGCGACGATCGCCCGACCGCGCGAGCTGCTGAGTGAAATTAATGAAAAATATTTTTAAAAAATTCAAAAAAGGCGCGCGCTAGGCGTAGGCGACTGATCCGGACGCTAAAATCGGTCGCAGGACAGCCGTCCATCTACCGCATCGTACGTTCAGAAGAATAGCGTGCAAGCAAAGGAATCCTCCGACTTTTCTCGTCATGCGCACCCTTGTTAGCTGCATGCAACGCCCTATTTTCTTGCATGCAAAGGTGAGAGCATCTCCACTAGTCTCCCGAGAAGCCCCCACAACCACTTTTTTTCATCCGGACGGCGAAAAACGGCCCAGGCCCCCGGTTCCTCGTTTTGGTCCGGATTTGAGCCTATTTTCGTCCGGACTCCCCATGCCATCCTCGGTTTCCCGGGGGTCTCCCGGGGACTCCGGATGAAGCTAAACCAACCGCCCACGCCCACGTGTCTCCTCTTTCGTCCGGATTCCCCGAGCCATCTCTTTTTCCCGAGAAACGCCGCTTGGGGAGCACACGACTGGGAAACTACTCCTCCCCACGCCAAATCTTCTCCAATCCGACGAAAATTTCGCCGGATTTGGACGGGGAGGCCAACGAGTGGGGATGCTCTCGAGGGCTAGGCTCGCTATGTAATAGCTCTCTTTGCATTTAATGAACTACAGTCGACGCATCGCTATAGTTCCACCTATAATACACGAAATTTGATGTTAGGATGCAGCATGAAGGCTCGAAATAAAATGTTTAAAATGAAAATAGTGGTGATTTACCTTAGGGCATAGAGTATCGCAACAAAAATCCTCAATCCCATCAACAATACTGTCACACCATTTTAAAAAGCTAATGCTACAAAAAAAATCACCAACTATTTTAACAAAAACATATATATAAAAAGATGTCTTTACACAATTTTGAAAATCAAGTAAATAGCGTCGAAAAATCTGAGTAAACGCGTAACTTGTAGCAAACTTTTACAACATCTAGCATCTACTTTCCCAACAAAATTGTTACAAGTTTGTTACATTTGCGAATAACTTATACAACATTGAAATATATAGGGGAAACACAAACTTCTCGCAAATTTCCAATAAAACATTACAACATATCTCGTGTGCTTTCGATACGAAAAATAATACACATTTGTTACAAAATTTACTAGTGAGTGCAACATCAAAAAGATATAGAATAAACTTGTTCATCGAAGACCATATCTTGCCGATTCGGCATCGCCACTCAAGAATCCGACTCACCTAAGCCCCGTCTGCCGGAGAAGGTAACCCCGCTCGTTCCCTCGCATGTTAGCAAGCGCAAGCATGCAAGCTAATTGGCCGCGAGTAGCTAGCTAGGCTTTATTTGCTACATGTTGATTGACAACAAAAATGTAACTAGGACAACAATAAACACAAAATATTACAACAAAAATCTTTTATTTGCTACATTTAGAAAAAGCATCTAAATATTGTTGAAAATCAAAGAAAACACACAACTTTAAGCAAACCTTTGCAACATATGGTGTCTCTTTTTCCTACAAAATGCACACAAGTTTGTTAGATCTTGAACTAACTTATGCAACATGGAAAATCTAGGGGAAACACAAACTTGTGGCAAACGCCCGATAAAGGTTGCAACATCTCGTGTGTACCTTCTCTACGATACGCATACACATTTGTCACAAAGCTAATTAATGTATGCAACAACATAAATTTTAGCGGGAAAACTTGTTCATGGCGGACCAGATCGTGGCCTGGAGAAATCATACGATGTCACAGAAGTAGTCTCAAAGAGCTCCATCTTTAAGTAGGATAGATACCGACTTTGTAGAACCGGTCGCCGGCTTGCTGAATGGCGGCGTGCCGAACCAAATAACATGACGGCGAGCGGATAAAAAGTTATCTAACTAGATGTCGCCTAGCCGTGCATGCTATTTAGCTAGCTTAAGCGGGAGCTAGAAAGTATTAACATGCATGCTTGCAGCATCTATTTATCCAGCTTAGGCAGCAACCAAAACCATGTGCTTGTAAGGCTGAGAATAGTATTAGCGTGCATGCGTGAGGAGCTGGCCGGTCGGGCGGCTGCTGCATGCACCGTGCATACACGGATGGATATGTACGACGTGAGCCAAGTCCGAAGCTGCGCGCCATAGGCGCCGCAACCGACGGAGCGCGCTGATCGGTCGGCCGAATATAAGCATTTCCCGTAATCCTAGAGGTACGGATCATTTGCTACGGACTGACGTGGAACGTCCCGGTTGGTTCGGTTGGATTCTTTGCTTAAAAATCGGAAACCGCTTCGCGTGCCGTGGAATCGTGAGCCCGTAAGTGGTTTCCGCAAAGAAAATATACCTAGGTGTAGCATTACTCGTATTTCCCCTAAAAATCACCCTCGAATCAAAGAAAAAAGAAGGCTACCAGCCCCAAAGCCCCGCATCCTGGATTACCTCGAACCCATGAGTTCACTGGCGGATGACGACGACCTCCTCCGGAGATCCTCATCCGCCTCCCCACGCAGCCCTCCTCCCTCCTCCTCAGCGCTCTCGGCTCAAACCCCCCCCGTCAAAACCCCCGTCCTCCGCACACATCACGGCAGCCTCTCTCCTTGGTTTCTTCTTCAAAGACTACGAAGACACCTTTCCCTTTGTTCCCTCCTCGGCCGCCGGATCGCATCGCGCTGAGCGCTTCACCTCCCCATTCCAACAGGGCGACCACGATTTCGACCTACTCGATCGCCACGGCCTCGTCCTTCTCGTCAACAGGAGAGCCTTCAATTTCTGATCTGGGATCCCGTCACCGGTGAGCCTCGTCTCGATTCACCCGTTACATAGAAACAATGGCGAGAAGCTTTCAGTATACAAAGGGATGGTACGTTGCGTCAACCGAGACCAAGGTCACGTACACGGCCATTGCCATTCAGGCCCCTTCCGTGTGGCCCCGGTAGGTCTTTTGGACGTCGCCGGGAGTCCGTCTCTTTACTCATCACGACCGCACATCATCGGTAGAAAAGGCCTTCCGGACAGCCCCATTAGTCGCGGATATGCAAGAACCGCGACCAATGGGACCTTTAGTCGCGGCTTGTGGCGAACCGCGACCAAAGGCCTGGGCCCAGGTGCTCGGTGGCCAGCTGGTGGACGGGAGGGGCTTTAGTCGCGGTTGGCCAGGCCAACCGCGACTAAATGTCCTCCGGGCCTTTAGTCGCGGTTGGCCAGGCCAACCGCGACTAAAGCCCCTCCCCTATATATACCATCCAGCCCACAGCACTTAGCCATTTGGTGCCACTTCTCTTCACAAACTTCACAAGGGGGTGTAGGGTTTGCTTTTGGCTCCTCTTATGCACACAAGGTGTTTGATGAAATGTCCCAAGAGCATGAAACAAACATGATATGAAGTGTCGGAGCCACACTTGATCGAGCTTCCTCATTTATTTTTTCCTCCTCGATCGCGGTTAGCAACAACTTGAACCTTTCATATATATGTGTCATTGATAAAATATGCATATGTGTGTAGTTCATTGTTTAATTTCTATTTAGTTTAACAAATGCATGATGGTTAATTATATATTTTGTATTATAATAATGCAGATGAATCGGCAATGGATGTACGCTAGCCGACTCTCCGGCGAATTCACTACGGGTTTGAAAGATTTCCTCGTAGTGGCTAATGCGAACAAGCAGGGGGGTTTTGTTATCTGTCCATGTGTTGACTGTAAGAATCAGAAGGGTTACTCTTCCTCAAGGGAAGTTCACCTGCACCTGATTCGGCATGGTTTCATGCCAAGCTATAATTGTTGGACCAAGCATGGAGAAAGAGGGGTTATAATGGAAGAAGATGAAGAAGGGGATGACATCGATGAGAGCTATCTTGATCATTTCGGTGATACTTTCATGGATGATGCTGAAGGTGGGGAAGGTGAAGGGGAAGGTGATCAAGAAGAGGCACGTGATGAGCCCGTTGATGATCTTGGTCGGACCATTGCTGATGCACGGAGTCGCTGCGAAACTGAAAAGGAGAGGGAGAATTTGGATCGCATGTTAGAGGATCACAGAAAGGCGCTGTACCCCGGATGCGATGATGGTCTGAAAAAGCTGGGCTGCACACTGGATTTGCTGAAATGGAAGGCACAGGCAGGTGTAGCTGACTCGGCATTTGAAAACTTGCTGAAAATGTTGAAGAATATGTTTCCAAAGAATAACGAGTTGCCCGCCAGTACGTACGAAGCAAAGAAGGTTGTCTGCCCTCTAGGTTTAGAGGTTCTGAAGATACATGCATGCATCAACGACTGCATCCTCTACCGCGGTGAATACGAGAATTTGAATGAATGCCCGGTATGCACTGCATTGCGTTATAAGATCAGAGGCGATGACCCTGGTGACGATGTTGAGGGCCAGAAACCCAGGAAGAAGGTTCCCGCCAAGGTGATGTGGTATGCTCCTATAATACCACGGTTGAAACGTCTGTTCAGGAACAAAGAGCATGCCAAGTTGTTGCGATGGCACAAAGAGGACCGTAAGTCGGACGGGGAGTTGAGACACCCCGCAGATGGAACGCAATGGAGAAAGATCGACAGAGAGTTTAAAGATTTTGCAGCTGACGCAAGGAACATAAGATTTGGTCTAAGTACAGATGGCATGAATCCTTTTGGCGAGCAGAGCTCCAGCCATAGCACCTGGCCCGTGACTCTATGCATCTACAACCTTCCTCCTTGGTTGTGCATGAAGCGGAAGTTCATTATGATGCCAGTGCTCATCCAAGGTCCGAAGCAACCCGGCAACGACATCGATGTGTACCTAAGGCCATTAGTTGATGAACTTTTACAGCTGTGGGGAAGACCTGGTGTCCGTGTGTGGGATGAGCACAAAGAAGAGGAATTTGACCTACGAGCGTTGCTTTTCGTAACCATCAACGATTGGCCTGCTCTTAGTAACCTTTCGGGACAGTCAAATAAGGGATACAATGCATGCACGCACTGCTTACATGAGACTGAAAGTGTACATTTGCCAAATTGTAAGAAGAACGTGTACCTTGGGCATCGTCGATTTCTTCCGAAAAATCATCCAGTAAAAAAGAGAGGCAAGCATTACAACGGCAAGGCAGATCACCGGCCGAAGCCTGCGGAACGCACTGGTGCTGAGGTATTTGATATGGTCAAGGATTTGAAAGTCATCTTTGGAAAGGGTCCTGGCGGACAATCAATTCCGAAGGGAGCTGACGGGCACGCACCCATGTGGAAGAAGAAATCTATATTCTGGGAGCTAGAATATTGGAAAGTCCTAGAAGTCCGCTCTGCAATCGACGTGATGCACGTTACGAAGAATATTTGCGTGAACCTCCTAAGCTTCTTGGGCGTGTATGGGAAGACAAATGATACAAAGGAAGCACGGCAGGACCAGCAACGTTTGAAAGACCCTGATAACCGGCATCCGGAATGGTCATCTTTTTTGAATGCCTGAGCAGTATGAAGTTCCCGTCTGGATTCTCGTCCAATATAAAGGGAATAATAAACATGGCGGAGAAAAAGTTCCAAAACCTGAAGTCTCACGACTGCCACGTGATTATGACGCAATTGCTTCCGATTGCTTTGAGGGGGCTCCTGCCGGAAAATGTTCGAGTAGCCATTGTGAAGCTATGTGCATTCCTCAATGCAATCTCTCAGAAGGTAATCAATCCAGAAGTTCTACCACGGTTACAGAACGATGTGGTCCAATGTCTTGTCAGTTTCGAGTTGGTGTTCCCGCCATCCTTCTTCAACATTATGACGCACCTCCTGGTTCACCTAGTCGAAGAGATTTCCATTCTCGGTCCTGTATTTCTACACAATATGTTCCCCTTCGAGAGGTTCATGGGAATATTAAAGAAATATGTTCGTAACCGTGCTAGGCCAGAAGGAAGCATCGCCAAGGGCTATGGAAATGAGGAGGTAATTGAGTTTTGTGTTGACTTTGTTCCTGACCTTAAGCCGATTGGTCTTCCTCGATCGCGGCACGAGGGGAGACTAAGTGGAAAAGGCACGATCGGAAGGAAATCAACGATATGTATGGACGGCCATTCTCTGACTGAAGCACACCACACAGTTCTGACCAATTCCAGCTTGGTGGCTCCGTACTTTGAGAAACACAAGAATATTTTACGCTCGGACAACCCGGGGAAGCCTGAATCCTGGATTAGGAAGGCCCACATGGAGACTTTCGGCAGTTGGTTGAGAAAACATTTAATGAGTGACAATGCTGTTGTAGATCAGCTGTACATGTTGGCCAAGACACCATCTTCGACTATAACGACTTTCCAAGGGTACGAGATAAATGGGAATACATTTTACACGATCGCCCAAGATAAAAAGAGCACCAACCAAAACAGTGGTGTCCGCTTTGATGCAGCAACCGAGAATGGGCAAAAGGTCACATATTATGGTTACATAGAGGAGATATGGGAACTTGACTATGGACCCTCCTTCAAGGTCCCTTTGTTCCGGTGCAAATGGTTCAAGCTAACAGGAGGTGGGGTAAAGGTGGACCAGCAATACGGAATGACAATGGTGGATTTCAACAATCTTGGTTACCTTGACGAACCATTCGTCCTAGCGAAAGATGTCGCTCAGGTTTTCTATCTGAAGGACATGAGTAGCAAACCGAGGAAACGGAAAGATAAGAAAACGATCAGTACATCATGCGATGATCCAAAGCGCCACATTGTTCTTTCAGGGAAAAGAAACATCGTGGGAGTGGAGGACAAGACAGACATGTCAGAAGATTATAATATGTTTGGTGAAATTCCGCCCTTCAAAGTGAACACCGACCCAAGCATTAAGTTAAATGATGAGGATGCTCCATGGATACGGCCCAATCGTAAGCAAGCAGGGACACAAGGGAAGAAATGATGTGTAATAATTTATTGTACCAAACTTTGTTGAATGGATCATGTGAATTATATTATCCGTGATGTGTTCTGGTGTCCATTTTCGAATGATTCGATTGATTCGAGATAGCACTGATGATACATGAAATTTGGAGTGATTTAGTCATACTCCTGCCTAGGCGTATAATAGGCATAAGAAGTCTTCATAGAGGCCGGAAGAAATTGGCGGGAAGAAATCGCCTTCTAAGAGGCGGGAAGAAAGTGGCGGGAAGAAATTGGCGGGAAGAAAGAGGCAGGAAGAAATTGGCGGGAAGACAGAGGCGGGAAGAGGGGCCGGCGGAAAGACAGAGGCGGGAAGAAGGGCGGAAAGATTTTTAAATGAATTAGTTTTATTTTTCTGAATTTTTTGATATATTACTTGTATTTTTAAGATTTTTAAATGAATTAGTTTTATTTTTCTGAATTTTTTGATATATTATTTGTATTTTTAAGATTTTTAAATGAATTAGTTTTATTTTTCTGAATTTTTTGATATATTATTTGTATTTTTAAGATTTTGAATTGAATTAGTTTTATTTTTCTGAATTTATTGATATATTATATGTATTTTTAAGATTTTTAAATGAATTAGTTTTATTTTTCTGAATTTATTGATATATTATTTGTATTTTTCAGAAAAGTAATTTGAAAAAGAAAAGTAATTTGAAAAAATACCTTTAGTCGCTGTTGAGCAGGCCAACCGCGATCAAAGGGTATTTGTCGTGGAAACGAAACCCAAATACCCTTTAGTCGCGGTCGCCTCCCAACCGCGACTAAAGGGGGTCCTATAAATACTCGCGGCGCCGCCGGTGCTTCATCTTCTTCTCCGCGCGAACGACCGCAGTAGCGGGCTCGCCGCCTCGCCGATCGACGCCGTCGCTTCTCGCTCGCGTCGCCGCGCGCTGCCGACCGCGCGCGTCTGCTTTCGACCGCGCCATGCCGATTGCTCTCGACGCAACGTCTTCAAGGCTGTTTGCCAGCTCACAGCAGACAGGCTGTGCTTGCCGCGCCACCGCGCGCCCCACTCGCAGCGCGCGCAGACTACAGACCCCACGGAGCCGGATCACGCTCAATGGAGAGAGAGGTCGCGCAGGTGCGCTAGACACGACCGGCGCCCATCGCTCTTCTCTCGGTTTTTTTTGTTTTTTTAACTTATCTAAAAATTTGTATACTAACATAATTTTGACTTAACAAAATTTAACAAATATGTAATATATATAGTATAATGTATATAATTTTGATACTTAACAAAAAAATTTTGACTTAACAAAATTTTGACTTAACAAAATTTAACAAATATGTAATATATATAGTATAATGTATATAATTTTGTATACTTAACAAAAAATTTACTTAACAAAATTTTACTTAACAAAATTTTGACTTAACAAAATTTAACAAATATGTAATATATATAGTATAATGTATATAATTTTGTATACTTAACAAAAAAATTTAACAAAATTTTGACTTAAGAAAGATTTTACTTAACAAAATTTAGACTTAACAAAATTTTAACTTAACAAAATTTAGACTTAACAAATCTTTTAACTTAATTAACAAGAATTATTTTATTTTGAGATCAAGAGGGGGTGGCGAGGGTTACGTGTCCTCGGCACCGCCACCGCCTCTCGGCACCGCCACCGGTCTCTCGGTCACGCGGTCTCTCGGCGCCACCGCCCTCTCGGTCACCGCCACCGGTCTCTCTCTTTATATGTAGAAGAGATGTGATAATGCATATACACAATTAATTTGTTTTTACTACATGTTTTCAGGACTGACATATGGCGGACGATAGAGCTGACCCGATTCTGGACAACTATGATCCGGACGCTGAAGACCATATGTTCGGCATCATAAACGGCGATATTCCATATGTGCCGACCGGACAAGAAGAAGATGATATCTCTTCTTATCTGAACCTTGACGGTGAAGATGAAGGGCGCCGTCAGCAAGATGATGCCGAAGAAACGTCGATAAACGACGATCTTCAATTGGAAGTAGCAACCACCTCCGGCGCCGAGGTATATATATACATTGAGCCTCTGGTGATACAAACTAACTGATTTGAATAAATATGTGTGTACTAACGCGCGCGACTCTCTTTCTTATTTTAGCCCTCGGCCGGATCATCGAAACAATCGAGTACGTCGTCAAAGCGTGGCGCAACCAAGACGCTGAAACAAGGAGAAATATATACCATCGAGGTTGTCGACAGTGCAACCGGCAAGCCGCTGGAGCCCGAGAAGAACGCCACCAAGTTTATCAACCAATGCGGAGCCGTTGTTAGAGACAACGTCTCGATCACCGTCCAGGAGTGGAATGAGCCAAAGAAGGCACGTCTTGGTTTCACTTTTGTCGACAAGAGAACAAAAAAAGATTGCTTGCAAAAGCTTCTGCAACATGTCGTCCTACCTCCGGAATACCACAAATTGGATGAGGAGGGTAACAAGATTGCGGAAAACAAGAAGAGGAGGAAGCTACTCAAACAGTTCGCTCTTGGAAAGATGGCCAGTGCATTCCGGAAATTCAAGCAAAATCTAGCCCGTGACTATGTCAACCAGAACAAGACTCCGGATTTCAAAGGACAATATGAGAAACTGAAACATGATTGGCCAGAATTTGTGAAGCAAAAGAAATCGGAGCAGTTCCTTGAACTATCGAAAAAAATAAGGAAAATGCGGCTAAGAAGGAGTACAATCATATTATGGGGCCAGGAGGGTATCGCCTTTGGGAGCCTAGGTGGGAGAAGATGGAGAACGAGCTGAGGGCGCGAGGAATCCGTCCAGGTACGGAGGGATGGGACCCAAGGGCCAAAAGCTGGTGGTACGGGCATGGGGGATCGCTGAACCCGGAGACAGGAGAGTGTGTTTACCGGGGCAAAATAATTAAACCCACCGAAAAGCTTATTGAGGCAATGAGGGATGCTCAAGAGGGGAAGATCAAGTTCAACAGAGAGAACGACGCGCTGACGAAAGCCCTCGGGAATCCTGAACACGGAGGACGTGTACGAGGCATGGGGCACATTCCGTGGAAAATAGGGTTCCCCCAGAACGATGACCCGTACGGTTACAGAAGCCGTAAGAGAAAGATGGATCGGGATGCAGATGTTGTGGCGCGGTTGGCATCGGAAATGGATGTGATGAAGAAAACCGTGAGTGTACTAGTAGCCGAAAGAGATGCAGCTCGGGCGCAGCATGAAGATCATCCAATGGATCTCGGAAGCCAGCAGAGAAGAAGCAGCGTGGCTTCCACGGAGGCCCCACCGGCTGGTGCACCGACGATCGAAATTACTGCACCGGAGCCTCTGGTGGTCGAAATTACTGCACCGGAGCCTCCTCGCTACCCCGTGGACGATATAAAGGAGATGAAAGAATGTCATCTGTATTATCCTATCGGGAACATGTCCATGAAGGTAGCCATCGGCAGTGCTTTACCATGTTTACCTGGAGCACTCCACCACAACAACCCCATTGCAGATGGCTATGCTCGTGTCACGGTGGAGGACATAGTCCAAGGGTTTGAGGACCTGGACATTGACATTGCTACACCTGAAGGGGCGAGAAGACTTGGAGATGTCAAGCGCCAGTTCATTCTATGGCAAAAGAAGTTTATCAAGTTTCCAGGCGAGGCGCCAAGGCGAACAAGTCCACCCCCCTCCGGTGGTGGTGGCGGCGGCGGCGGTGGTGGTTCACCTACACCTCCTTCACGTCAGCCGACGCCGCCCCCCAATTCACCTCCGGCGGGTAAGCAGACGCCGCCCCCCAGTCCTCGTCCGGCGGGTGATCAGACGCCGCCCCCCAATCCACCTCCGGCGAAGAAGCAGAGGCAGTCTTGGGTTATTAACCCGGAGCCTTATGTACCTGCAACCACAAAGATACCAGAGCCATCACTAAAGCCTCTCACCCCGAGGCCTTGGGAACTTAGTGTGGAGGAAAATGCAGCGGCCGTGGCTGCTCAGCATATCGATAATTTCTTATGTTCCATGCTACTTTATTGATGATACCTACATGTTTTATGCACATTATATGTCGTATTTACGCATTTTCTGGAACTAACCTATTAACAAGATGCCGAAGAGCCAGTTGTTGTTTTCTGCTGTTTTTGGTTTCAGAAATCCTAGTAAGGAAATATTCTCGGAATTGGACGAAATCAACGCCCAGGGTCCTATTTTTGCACGAAGCTTCCAGAAGACCGAAGGAGAGTCGAAGTGGGGCCACGAGGTGGCCAGACGACAGGGCGGCGCGGCCCTGTCACCTGGGCCCCTCGTGCCGCCTCTTGACCTGCCCTTTCGCCTACTTATAGCCTCCGTCGCGAAACCCCCAGTACCGAGAGCCACGATACGGAAAACCTTCCAGAGACGCCGCCGAATCCCATCTCGGGGATTCAGGAGATCGCCTCCGGCACCCTGCCGGAGAGGGGATTCATCTCCCGGAGGACTCTTCATCGCCATGATCGCTCCGAGTGATGAGTGAGTAGTTCACCCCTGGACTATGGGTCCATAGCAGTAGCTAGATGGTCGTCTTCTCCTAATTGTGCTTCATTGTTGGATCTTGTGAGCTGCCTAATGATACGTCTCCAACGTATCGATAATTTCTTATGTTCCATGCTACTTTATTGATGATATCTACATGTTTTATACACATTATATGTCGTATTTACGCATTTTCTGGAACTAACCTATTAACAAGATGCCGAAGTGCCGTTCCTGTTTTCTGCTGTTTTGGTTTCAGAAATCCTAGTAACGAAATATTCTCTAATTGGACGAAATCACCGCCCAGGTTCCTATTTTTCCACGAAGCTTCCAGAACACCCGGGAAGGACCGCAGGGGGCCACAGGCCCACCAGACCATAGGCCGGCGCGCCCGGGGTGGCCCGCGCCCCCCTATGGTGTCGCCGCCTCGTCAGCCTCCCCGCGCCGCCTCTTCGCCTATATAAAGCCCCTGCATCGAAAACCCTAGAGAGGAAGCCACGATACGAGAAAAGTTCCAGAGCCGCCGCCGTCGCGAAGCCAAGATCTGGGGGACAGAGTCTCTGTTCCGGCACCCGGAGCGGGGAAGTGCCCCCGGAAGGCTTCTCCATCGACACCGCTGCCATCTCCACCGCCATCTTCATCACCGCTGCTGCTCCCATGAGAGGGAGTAGTTCTCCATCGAGGCTCGGGGCTGTACCGGTAGCTATGTGGTTAATCTCTCTCCTATGTACCTCAATACAATGATCTCATGAGCTGCTTTACATGATTGAGATTCATATGAGTTTTGTATCACTACTATCTATGTGCTACTCTAGTGATGTGTTATTAAAGTAGTTTTATTCCTCCTGCACGTGTGTAAAGGTGACAGTGCGTGCACCGTGTTAGTACTTGGTTTATGCTATGATCATGATCTCTTGTAGATTGCGAAGTTAACTATTGCTATGATAATATTGATGTGATCTATTCCTCCTACATATGCATGAAGGTGACAGTGTGCATGCTATGCTAGTACTTGGTTTAGTCGTTTTGATCTATCTTACACTTAAGGTTACTTAAACATGAGCATTATTGTGGAGCTTGTTAACTCCGGCATTGAGGGTTCGTGTAATCCTACGCAATGTGTTCATCATCCAACAAAAGTGTAGAGTATGCATTTATCTATTCTGTTATGTGATCAATGTTGAGAGTGTCCACTAGTGAAAGTGTAATCCCTAGGCCTCGTTCCTAAATACTGCTATCGCTGCTTGTTTACTGTTTTACCGTGTTACTACTGCTGCAATACTACCACCATCACTACACGCCAGCAAGCTATTTTCTGGCACCGTTGCTACTGCTCATATATATTCATACCACCTGTATTTCACTATCTCTTCGCCGAACTAGTGCACCTATTTGGTGTGTTGGGGACACAAGAGACTTCTTGCTTTGTGGTTGCAGGGTTGCATGAGAGGGATATCTTTGACCTCTTCCTCCCTGAGTTCGATAAACCTTGGGTGATCCACTTAAGGGAAAACTTGCTGCTGTTCTACAAACCTCTGCACTTGGAGGCCCAACACTGTCTACAGGAAAGGAGGGGGAACGTAGACATCAAGCTAATTTTCTGGCGCCGTTGTCGGGGACCAGAAAGCTACACAAAGGGATTTCTCCCTCGTCAACCCCGCGCCAGTCCTGACACATCAATTTTTCTGGCGCCGTTGCCGGGAGGAAAGGTAAAAGGTACTCACACTCCGGATCTCGGCTACTAAGCTATTCTCCGGCGCCATTGTAAGTACTCGAAGCTATTTCCTTTAGACTCTGCAATTGCGACATTTGGTTTCTTGTTTACACTAGTTAGGCATAATGGAAAACAACAAAAATATGAGAGATCTTTATGAACTTTATCTTGAATTAGGACATGATGTGTTTGAAGAAAGAATTAAGAAACCCATGGAACTTTATATGCATGCTAATGGGAATGTTATTACTATGAATGCTTTGAACACTATTGTTGTTAATGCTATGGAAAATTCTAAGCTTGGGGAAGCTGGCTTTGATGAGCATGATATTTTTAGTCCCCCAAGCATTGAGGAGAAAATTTACTTTGATGATACTTTGCCTCCCATTTATGATGATTATAATGATAGTAGTCTTTTGTTACCACCTGTTATGGAGGATAAATTTGATTATGATTACAATATACCTCCTATATTTGATAGCTACTTTGTTGAATTTGCTCCCACTACAATTAATAAGAATGACTATGCTTATGTTGGGAGTAGTAATTATTTTATGCATGAGACTCATGATAAGAATGCTTTATGTGATAGTTATATTGTTGAGTTTGCTCATGATGCTACTGAAAGTTATTATGAGAGAGGAAAATATGGTTGTAAAAATTTTCATGTTACTAAAACACCTCTCTATGTGCTGAAATTTTTGAAGCTACACTTGTTTTATCTTCCTATGCTTGTTACTTTGCTCTTCATGAACTTGTTTATTTACAAGATTCTTATGCATAGGAAGCATGTTAGACTTAAATGTGTTTTGAATTTGCCTCTTGATGCTCTCTTTTGCTTCAACTTCTATTTCTTGCGAGTGCATCATTGAAATTACTGAGCCCATCTTAATGGCTATAAAGAAAGAACTTCTTGGGAGATAACCCATGTGTTATTTTGCTACAGTACTTTGTTTTATATTTGTGTCTTGGAAGTTGTTTACTACTGTAGCAACCTCTCCTTATCTTAGTTTTGTGTTTTGTTGTGCCAAGTAAAGTTTCTATGTCAAAGTTGATGTTATATTTGGGATTGCTGCGCAGAAACAGCATTGCTGTCTGTCACGAATCTGGGCCTATTTCTCTGTAGAAAATTCGAAAAATCTGCCAATTTACGAGCGTGATCCTCAGATATGTACGCAACTTTCATTAGTTTTGAGTTTTTCCATTTGAGCAAGTCTGGTGCCAGATTTAAATTCGTCTTTACGGACTGTTCTGTTTTTGACAGATTCTGCCTTTTATTTCGCATTGCCGCTTTTGTTAAGTTGAATGAGTTTCTTTGTTCCATTAACTTTCAGAAGTTATGTGCAATGTCCAGAAGTGTTAAGAATGATTGTGTCACCTCTGAACATGTGAATTTTGATTATGCACTAACCCTCTAATGAGTTTGCTTGAAGTTTGGTGTGGCAGAAGTTTTCAAGGGTCAATAGAAGAGGGTGATATAATGTGATCGAGAAGAGTGAAAGGTCTAAGCTTGGGGATTGGTTCATCCCTGCATATTTTAAGAAGACTCAAGCATCTAAGCTTGGGGATGCCCAAGGCATCCCCTTCTTCATCGACAACTTATCAGGTTTCTTCTAGTGAAACTATATTTTTATTCAGTCACATCTTATGTTCTTTACTTGGAGCGTCTGTGTGCTTTTATTTTTGTTTTTGTTTTGTTATCTTAGTTCTCTGAATAAGTTCATCCTTGTGTGGGAGAGAGACACGCTCCGCTGGTTCGTATGAACACATGTGTTCTTAGCTTTTAATTTTCATGGCGAAGGTTGAAACTGCTTCGTTAATTGTTATATGGTTGGAAACGGGAAATGCTACATGTAGTAATTGGTATAATGTCTTGAATAAGGTGAAACTTGGCAATTGTTGTGCTCATATAGATCTTGTTTAAGCTCTTGCATCATGTACCTTGTACCCATTAATGAATAATTACATAGAGCTTGTTAAAATTTGGTTTGCATGATTGGTCTCTCTAAGTCTAGATATTTTCTGGTTGAGGTGTTTGAACAACAAGGAGACGATGTAAAGTCTTATAATGCTTACAATATGTTTATATGTGAGTCTTGCTGCACCATTTCATACTTGAGTTTGCTTCAAATAACCTTTCTAGCCTAAACCTTGTATCGAGAGGGAATACTTCTCATGCATCCAAATACTTGAGCCAATATTCATGCCATTTGTGTCCACCATACCTACCTACTACATGGTATTTCTCCGCCATTCCAAAGTAAATTGCTTGAGTGCTACCTTTAAACCATTCAAAATTTATCACCTCTGATTTGTGTCAATGTTTTATAGCTCATGAGGAAGTATGTGGTGTTTATCTTTCAATCTTGTTGGGCAACTTTCACCAATGGACTAGTGGCTTCATCCGCTTATCCAATAATTTTGCAAAAAGAGCTGGCAATGGGATTCCCAGTCCCAAATTAATTAACAAAAATAGACACTCCTCCATGGTATGTGATTGTTGGACGGCACCCGAAGGATTCGGTTAGCCATGGCTTGAGAAAGCAAAGGTGGGGAGGAGTGTCATCATAATAAAACTAAAATAAAAAGGCACTCCTTCATGGTATGAGATTGTTGGCAGGCACCCGAGGATTCGGTTAGCCATGGTTTGTGAAAGAAAGGTTGGAAGGAGTGCCACCCAAAAACAAAATAAAATGGGAGCCGCTCTTTGAAGGTTTGCCTGGCAAGGGGGTTAGAGTACCCGCTACCATTCGTTGACAACAACAAACACCTCTCAAAACTTTACTTTTATGCTCTCTATATGTTTTCAAAATCAAAGCTCTAGCACAAATATAGCAATCGATGCTTTCCTCTTTGAAGGACCATTCTTTTACTTTATTGTTGAGTCAGTTTACCTATTCTTTCTATCTTAGAAGCAAACACTTGTGTGAACTGTGTGCATTGATTCTTACATATTTACCTATTGCACTTGTTATATTACTTTGTGTTGACAATTATCCATGAGATATACATGTTAAAGTTGAAAGCAACCGCTGAAACTTATATCTTCCTTTGTGTTGTTTCAAAGCTTTCTACTAAGAATTTATTGCTTATGAGTTAACTCTTATGCAAGACTCATTGATGCTTGTCTTGAAAGTATTATTCATGAAAAGTCTTTGTTATATGATTCATTTGTTTACTCATTATCTTCATCATTGCTTCAAATCTCTGCATTCATCTCATGTGCTTTACAATAGTATGATCAAGGTTATGATGGCATGTCACTTAAGAAATTATCTTTGTTATCGTTTTACCTGCTCGGGACGAGCAGAACTAAGCTTGGGGATGCTGATACGTCTCCAACGTATCGATAATTTCTTATGTTCCATGCTACTTTATTGATGATATCTACATGTTTTATACACATTATATGTCGTATTTACGCATTTTCTGGAACTAACCTATTAACAAGATGCCGAAGTGCCGTTCCTGTTGTTTTTGGTTTCAGAAATCCTAGTAACGAAATATTCTCGGAATTGGACGAAATCACCGCCCAGGTTCCTATTTTTCCACGAAGCTTCCAGAACACCCGGGAAGGACCGAGGGGGCCACAGACTGCACATAGGCCGGCGCGGCCCGGGGTGGCCCGCGCCTCCTATGGTGTCGCCGCCTCCACCTCCCTGCGCCGCCTCTTCGCCATATAAAGCCCCCGCATCGAAAACCCTTAGAGAGGAAGCCACGATACGAGAAAAGTTCCAGAGCCGCCGCCGTCGCGGGCCAAGATCCGGGGACAGGAGTCTCTGTTCCGCACCCTGCCGGAGCGGGGAAGTGCCCCCGGAAGGCTTCTCCATCGACACCGCTGCCATCTCCACCGCCATCTTCATCACCGCTGCTGCTCCCATGAAGAGGGAGTAGTTCTCCATCGAGGCTCGGGGCTGTACCGGTAGCTATGTGGTTAATCTCTCTCCTATGTACTTCAATACAATGATCTCATGAGCTGCTTTACATGATTGAGATTCATATGAGTTTTGTATCACTACTATCTATGTGCTACTCTAGTGATGTGTTATTAAAGTAGTTTTATTCCTCCTGCACGTGTGCAAAGGTGACAGTGCGTGCACCGTGTTAGTACTTGGTTTATGCTATGATCATGATCTCTTGTAGATTGCGAAGTTAACTATTGCTATGATAATATTGATGTGATCTATTCCTCCTACATATGCATGAAGGTGACAGTGTGCATGCTATGCTAGTACTTGGTTTAGTCGTTTTGATCTATCTTACACTTAAGGTTACTTAAACATGAGCATTATTGTGGAGCTTGTTAACTCCGGCATTGAGGGTTCGTGTAATCCTACGCAATGTGTTCATCATCCAACAAAAGTGTAGAGTATGCATTTATCTATTCTGTTATGTGATCAATGTTGAGAGTGTCCACTAGTGAAAGTGTAATCCCTAGGCCTTGTTCCTAAATACTGCTATCGCTGCTTGTTTACTGTTTTACTGTGTTACTACTGCTGCAATACTACCACCATCTACTACACGCCAGCAAGCTATTTTCTGGCACCGTTGCTACTGCTCATATATATTCATACCACCTGTATTTCACTATCTCTTCGCCGAACTAGTGCACCTATTTGGTGTGTTGGGGACACAAGAGACTTCTTGCTTTGTGGTTGCAGGGTTGCATGAGAGGGATATCTTTGACCTCTTCCTCCAGTTCGATAAACCTTGGGTGATCCACTTAAGGGAAAACTTGCTGCTCTACAAACCTCTGCACTTGGAGGCCCAACACTGTCTACAGGAAAGGAGGGGGAACGTAGACATCAAGCTAATTTTCTGGCGCCGTTGCCGGGGACCAGAAAGCTACACAAAGGGATTTCCTCCCTCGTCAACCCCGCGCCAGTCCTGGACAGCATCACCTAACATGATCAAGATCATCTATCTGTAATACTATATGTTGTGTTTGTCGGGATCCGATGGATAGAGAATACTATGTTATGGTGATTATCAATCTATTGTTTATGTGTTGTTTATGATCTTGCATGCTCTCCGTTATTAGTAGAGGCTCTGGCCAAGTTTTTACTCTTAACTCCAAGAGGGAGTATTTATGCTCGATAGTGGGTTCATGCCTTCATTGACACCTGGGACAGTGACAGAAAGTTCTAAGGTTGTGATGTGCTGTTGCCACTAGGGATAAAACATTGATTCTATGTCTAAGGATGTAGTTGTCGATTACATTACGCACCATACTTAATGCAATTGTCTGTTGCTTTGCAACTTAATACTGAATGGGGTTCGGATGATAACCTGAAGGTGGACTTTTTAGGCATAGATGCAGTTGGATGGCGGTCTATGTACTTTGTCGTAATGCCCGGATTAAATCTCACTATATTTATCATATCATGTATGTGCATTGTTATGCCCTCTCTATTTGTCAATTGCCCGACTGTAATTTGTTCACCCAACATGCTTTTATCTTATGGGAGAGACACCTCTAGTGAACTGTGGACCCCGGTCCTATTCTTTACATAGCATACAATCTACTGCAATACTTGTTTTACTGTTTTCTTGCAAACAATCATCTTCCACACAATACGGTTAATCCTTTGTTACAGCAAGCCGGTGAGATTGACAACCTCACTGTTTCGTTGGGGCAAAGTACTTGGGTTGTGTTGTGCAGGTTCCACGTTGGCGCCGGAATCCCTGTTGTTGCGCCGCATCACATTTCGCCACCATCAACCTTCAACGTGCTTCTTGGCTCCTACTGGTTCGATTAAACCTTGGTTTCTTTCTGAGGGAAAACTTGCTACTGCGCATCATACCTTCCTCTTGGGGTTCCCAACGAACGTGTGAGTTACACGCCATCAAGCTCTTTTTCTGGCGCCGTTGCCGGGGAGATCAAGACACGCTGCAAGGGGAGTCTCCACTTCTCAATCTCTTTACTTTGTTTTTGTCTTGCTTTATTTTATTTACTACTTTGTTTGCTGCACCTAAACAAAACACACAAAAAATTAGTTGCTAGTTTTACTTTATTTACTGTCTTGCTCTCTATATCAAAAACACAAAAAAATTAGTTACTTGTCTTTACTTTGTTTGCCTAGTTTACTTTTTGCTTATTTCATCATGCTTAATCCTAAGTTTACTTTGGAAGAGATACCGGTAGGACGAGGGTGTATCATTGGAAGAGATAATATAGAAGAATTTTTCACCCATGTTAGTATGGATGAAGATTTTGAAGATATACCATTATTAAAAACTGCTCCTACTTATGAAAGTGCTTCTGCCTGTTTGATACACATGTTAGAAACTAGATTTGTTAATCTCAATCCCATAATACAACATATGTTTCTTACACTTTCGGATATGGAGATGGGGGAAAAGAGAAATTTTGTTTTAAAAGTCCTTGTTAGAGAATTTGAGGATATAGTTAAAGAAGCTAGAAAAGTTTTTATTAAGCATAAGAGGCTTGGTTTCTTTCCTAATTTTAAACAAATACTTGAAAAGATGGATATGGATAGAATTAAGTATACTAATAATGTTAATGATGGTAGGGAAATTAAAGCGCCAATACCTAGTAAACTACTAGGGATGCATGAAGCTTTGGAAAATAACTATGCTTGGCTTGTTCCTGAAAATTTGTTTGATGAGAATAGTAAGCCTAGGAGCAATGAGAGAGGAGTTACTTATATAGACCAGATACAATGCATTGTTGAGAAAACTCCCAGCTCCCAAGGTAATAATGTTGATGCTTCATCTCTTGATAATACTTGATTTGCACTTTCTGCGCCTAGCTGAAAGGCGTTAAAGAAAAGCGCTTATGGGAGACAACCCATGTTTTTACTACAGTACTTTGTTTTATATTTGAGTCTTGGAAGTTGTTTACTACTGTAGCAACCTCTCCTTATCATGTTTTTGTGCCAATTAAAGTTTCTATGTTAAAGTTGATGTTATATTTGGGATCGCTGCGCAGAAACAGCATTGCTGTCTGTCACGAATCTGGGCACAAGTCTCTGTAGAAAATTCGAAAAAATCTGCCAATTTACGAGCGTGATCCTCAGATATGTACGCAACTTTCATTAGTTTTGAGTTTTTCCATTTGAGCAAGTCTGGTGCCATTTTAAAATTCGTCTTTACGGACTGTTCTGTTTTGACAGATTCTGCCTTTTATTTCGCATTGCCTCTTTTGCTATGTTGGATGAATTTCTTTGATCCATTAATGTCCAATAGCTTTGTGCAATGTCCAGAAGTGTAAAGAATGTTTGTGTCACCTCTGAATGTGTGAATTATTAATTGTGCACTAACCCTCTAATGAGTTTGCTTGAAGTTTGGTGTGAAGGAAGTTTTCAAGGGTCAAGAGAGGAGTATGATATATTATGATCAAGAGGAGTGAAAGCTCTAAGCTTGGGGATGCCCCCGTGGTTCATCCCTGCATATTTTAAGAAGACTCAAGCGTCTAAGCTTGGGGATGCCCAAGGCATCCCCTTCTTCATCGACAACATCATCAGGTTCCTCCCCTGAAACTATATTTTTATTCAGTCACATCTTGTGTTCTTTACTTGGAGCGTCGGTTTGTTTTTGTTTTTGTTTTTGTTTGAATAAAATGGATCCTAGCATTCACTTTGTGGGAGAGAGACACGCTCCGCTGTTGCATATGGACAAATATGTCCTTAGGCTTTACTCATAATGTTCAAGGCGAAGTTTCTTCTTCGTTAAATTGTTATATGGTTGGAATTGGAAAATGCTACATGTAGTAATTCTAAAATGTCTTGGATAATGTGATACTTGGCAATTGTTGTGCTCATGTTTAAGCTCTTGCATCATATGCTTTGCACCCATTAATGAAGAAATACATAGAGCTTGCTAAAATTTGATTTGCATATTTGGTCCTCTAAGGTCTAGATAATATCTAGTATTGAGTTTTGAACAACAAGGAAGACGGTGTAGAGTCTTATAATGTTTACAATATGTCTTTTATGTGAGTTTTGCTGCACCGGTTCATCCTTGAGTTTGCTTCAAATAACCTTGCTAGCCTAAACCTTGTATCGAGAGGGAATACTTCTCATGCATCCAAAATCCTTGAGCCAACCACTATGCCATTTGTGTCCACCATACCTACCTACTACATGGTATTTCTCCGCCATTCCAAAGTAAATTGCTTGAGTGCTACCTTTAAAATTCCATCATTTACCTTTGCAATATATAGCTCATGGGACAAAATAGCCTTAAAACTATCGTAGTATTGAATATGTACTTATGCACTTTATCTTTTATTAAGTTGCTTGTTGTGCGATAACCATGCTTCTGGGGAACGCCATCAACTATTGTTGAATATCATGTGAGTTGCTATGCATGTCCGTCTTGTCTGAAGGATCTATCACCTTAATGATTGGAGCATGCAAATTGTTAGAGAAGAACATTGGGCCGCTAACTAAAGCCATGAATCATGGTTGAAGTTTCAGTTTTGGACATATATCCTCAATCTCATATGAGAATAATAATTGTTGCTACATGCTTATGCATTTAAGAGGAGTCCATTATCTGTTGTCCATGTTGTCCCGGTATGGATGTCTAAGTTGAGAATTATCAAAAGCGAGAAATCCAAAATGCGAGCTTTCTCCTTAGACCTTTGTACAGGCGGCATGGAGGTACCCCTTTGTGACACTTGGTTGAAACATGGCATGCAAAGATCCGGTAGTCCAAGTTAAGTAGGACAAGGTGCGGGCACTATTAGTATACTATGCATGAGGCTTGCAACTTGTAAGATATAATTTACATAACTCATATGCTTTATTACTACCGTTGACAAAATTGTTTCATGTTTTCAAAATAAAAGCTCTAGCACAAATACAGCAATCGATGCTTTCCTCTTTGAAGGACCATTCTTTTACTTTTATTGTTGAGTCAGTTTACCTATCTCCTCCACCTTAAGAAGCAAACACTTGTGTGAACTGTGCATTGATTCCTACATACTTGCATATTGCACTTGTTATATTACTTTATGTTGACAATATCCATGAGATATACATGTTATAAGTTGAAAGCAACCGCTGAAACTTAATCTTCCTTTGTGTTGCTTCAATACCTTTACTTTGATTTATTGCTTTATGAGTTAACTCTTATGCAAGACTTATTGATGCTTGTCTTGAAGTACTATTCATGAAAAGTCTTTGCTTTATGATTCAGTTGTTTACTCATGTCATTACCATTGTTTTGATCGCTGCATTCATTACATATGTTTACAAATAGTATGATCAAGATTATGATGGCATGTCACTTCAGAAATTATCTTTGTTATCGTTTACCTGCTCGGGACGAGCAGAACTAAGCTTGGGGATGCTGATACGTCTCCAACGTATCGATAATTTCTTATGTTCCATGCTACTTTATTGATGATACCTACATGTTTTATGCACATTATATGTCGTATTTACGCATTTTCTGGAACTAACCTATTAACAAGATGCCGAAGAGCCATTTGTCTGTGTATTTGGTTTCAGAAATCCTAGTAAGGAAATATTCTCGGAATTGGACGAAATCAATGCCCAGGGTCCTATTTTTGCACGAAGCTTCCGAAGACCCAAGGAGAGTCGAAGTGGGCCACGAGGTGGCCGGACACAGCGTGCGCCCAGCCCCGGCCGCGCCGGTCACACCGGGCCCTCGTGCCGCCTCTTGACCTGCCCTTTTCGCCTACTTATAGCCTCCGTCGCGAAACCCCAGTACCGAGAGCCACGATACGGAAAACCTTCCAGAGACGCGCCGCAATCCCATCTCGGGGGATTCAGAGATCGCCTCCGGCACCCTGCCGGAGAGGGGATTCATCTCCTGGAGGACTCTTCATCGCCATGATCGCCTCCGGAGTGATGAGTGAGTAGTTCACCCCTGGACTATGGGTCCATAGCAGTAGCTAGATGGTCGTCTTCTCCTAATTGTGCTTCATTGTTGGATCTTGTGAGCTGCCTAACATGATCAAGATCATCTATCTGTAATACTATATGTTGTGTTTGTCGGGATCCGATGGATAGAGAATACTATGTTATGGTGATTATCAATCTATTGTTTATGTGTTGTTTATGATCTTGCATGCTCTCCGTTATTAGTAGAGGCTCTGGCCAAGTTTTTACTCTTAACTCCAAGAGGGAGTATTTATGCTCGATAGTGGGTTCATGCCTTCATTGACACCTGGGACAGTGACAGAAAGTTCTAAGGTTGTGATGTGCTGTTGCCACTAGGGATAAAATATTGATTCTATGTCTAAGGATGTAGTTGTCGATTACATTACGCACCATACTTAATGCAATTGTCTGTTGCTTTGCAACTTAATACTGAATGGGGTTCGGATGATAACCTGAAGGTGGACTTTTTAGGCATAGATGCAGTTGGATGGCGGTCTATGTACTTTGTCGTAATGCCCGGATTAAATCTCACTATATTTATCATATCATGTATGTGCATTGTTATGCCCTCTCTATTTGTCAATTGCCCGACTGTAATTTGTTCACCTAACATGCTTTTTTTCTTATGGGAGAGACACCTCTAGTGAAATGTGGACCCCGGTCCTATTCTTTACATAGCATACAATCTACTGCAATACTTGTTTTACGTTTTCTTGCAAACAATCATCTTCCACACAATACGGTTAATCCTTTGTTACAGCAAGCGGTGAGATTGACAACCTCACTGTTTCGTTGGGGCAAAGTACTTGGGTTGTGTTGTGCAGGTTCCACGTTGGCGCCGAATCCCGTTGTTGCGCCGCATCACATTTCGCCACCATCAACCTTCAACGTGCTTCTTGGCTCCTACTGGTTCGATTAAACCTTGGTTTCTTTCTGAGGGAAAACTTGCTACTGTGCGCATCATACCTTCCTCTTGGGGTTCCCAACGAACGTGTGAGTTACACGCCATCACTCAGCATGAGAAATGGAAGGCGGACTGCAAGAAGAAAAGAGAGCCCGAGCCCAAGCAAGTATTTTCTGAGAAGGAAAAGAGCTGGGCTAAGTCATTTTTGAACACACCGTCCCAAGCCGCGAAGAATCTGCCTGACGACTATGAACGTGAACTTCGTAGTCAAGCACTCGCGGTCGGGGGGAAACAAGTTGCCCAGCTCGGGGAACAAAGTAAACAGTCGATCGCCCCGCTCATAGTGAAAGCCGCAGGTCCGGATGCCCCTGATGTCATAGCAGCTGCGGCAGCACAGGGATTGACTGTAGCGAGAGCCAAAGAACAAGCGGCAGACTTAGGTCTGACTCTTCGTGCAGCGTTAGGCCTTGATGAGGCGCCAATGAAGGACGTAGTATTTACATATGTGCGGAATGGGCCTCTCGTCGAGCCTGCGCAGGAAGAGGATCTACCTCGACAAATGACAGGTCTGCTAAATTGGTACAAGGCTTACATACAACTTAAAAATGCCAAAGACTATATTTATGCGGAAGTTAGACCTGAGCATCACTTCAAACATTACTATATAACAATTCATCGGAGTGAATTGTTCCAGCTGTTCAATCTGCGCGAGCTCGACAAATCTATCATCAGCTGCTATGTTCTGTAAGTGATTTATTAATTTATACCCCATCTCGTTCATTGCCTGCACTATAAATATATATATTGTCCTAACTATCTTGTTGTGTACGCTATTATGCAGAATAAAGAAGCGGGAAATGCGAATAAGGCGCGTCCATGATGTTGGGTTCATTGACCCACAAATCGTTAATTCATATGTGTTAGAACACCACCCCACCGACGTGGAGGATGACCTGTGGCGGTTTCTTATAAAACATGAACTCAAAAGTGATATTCTATTTCCTTACCATTTTGGGTGAGTGTTTCTGTCTTGAGCACATTCTCTTTTGTTTACTCCATGCATGGTATGTGGCTAATCGATGAGTTATGCATGACTGTGCATGTATCGTGTCCGCAGGTTCCACTGGATTCTGCTAGTAATTCAAATTCAGAACTCCACAGTTCTCGTCCACGACTCTCTGAATATGGATCCGAAGCATTGGGCCGACATGAGAAAAATGATGCAAAAGTAATTATTTTCATTCGTTTGCGCTCTATATCGATCGGCCTTTTTCGTTCATCATTTCCTAATATCAAGTAACTAATTAATAACTCTCTTGTTCATTTAATTTTCCTTGCCTCGTAGGGTTTGGAGACGGTTCGTAGATCAAAAGGTCGGTGAATTCAAAAAAGAGCTACATTTTAAAAGGGCAAAGGCTGCGACTGGGGATATTCAGCCACCGGGGACCAATCTATGTGGATACTATGTTTGTGAGAGGATCCGGAGATACACCACTGAGCGGCAGCCGTCTGAGAACAACATCAGGAGGAATAACCTCCGGACGACGCTTACTCCAGAAGCTCGCTTCCGACCACTTCAAGAGGAACTAGCTGGATGGTTCGCGAGGGAAGTCATCGATCCTAGAGGAGAACACTATGTAGAGGACGTAGAACTTTATATGCACTAAATATGTATGGAAACTTGTTCAAAATTGTATATGGTCATCCGATATTGAATATATATTGTATATTCCTCTTGAATTCTTTTTGTTCTAATTTCAAATTTGTTTGAAATTGTACATTCATATGCATGTATGTAGTACGGTAGAATATGTGAAACTCCTTCAAAATTAAAACCCAAAAGAAATAAAACAATACAAATTAAAAAGAAACCAGATTTAGGGGGAGGGGGCTAAACCCTAAACCCTGCGGAGGCCTTTAGTCGCGGTTGGCCAGAAGAACCGCGACTAAAGGTCCTCCGCCCTGGCGCTCGCCTGCCGCCCACGTGGACGGGCCTTTAGTCGCGGTTCGTAAGGAACCGCGACTAAAGGGGGGGCCTTTAGTCGCGCCTAATTGGTCGCGGTTGCGCAACCGCGACTAATGGCAGTTGCCAATATTGTTGAAAATCAAAGAAAACACACAACTTTAAGCAAACCTTTGCAACATATGGTGTCTGCTTTTCCTACAAAATGCACACAAGTTTGTTACATCTTGAACTAACTTATGCAACATGGAAAATCTAGGGGAAACACAAACTTGTGGCAAACGCCCTGATAAAGGTTGCAACATCTCGTGTGTACCTTCTCTACGATACGCATACACATTTGTCACAAAGCTAATTAATGTATGCAACAACATAAATTTTAGCGGGAAAACTTGTTCATGGCGGACCAGATCGTGGCCATCGGAGAAATCATACGATGTCACAGAAGTAGTCTCAAAGAGCTCCATCTTTAAGTAGGATAGATACCGACTTTGTAGAACTGGTCGCTGGCTTGCCCGAATGGCGGCGTGCCGAACCAAATAACATGACGGCGAGCGGATAAAAAGTTATCTAACTAGATGTCAGCTAGCCGTGCATGCTATTTAGCTAGCTTAAGCTGGGAGCTAGAAAGTATTAACATGCATGCTTGCAGCATCTATTTATCCAGTTTAGGCAGCAACCAAAACCATGTGCTTGTAAGTATGCGGAGAATAGTATTAGCGTGCATGCGTGAGGAGCTGGCCGGTCGGTGCGGCTGCTGCATGCACTGCATACACGGATGGATATGTACGACGTGAGCCAAGTCCGGAAGCTGCGCGCGGCCGCGGCGTCAGCGCAACCGATCGGAGCGCGCTGATCGGTCGGCCGAATATAAGCATTTCCCCGGTAATCCTAGAGGTACGGATCATTTGCCTACGGACTGACGTGGAACGTCCTGGTTGGTTCGGTTTGGATTCTTTGCTTAAAAATCGGAAACTGCTTCCCTGCGTGCTGTGGAATCGTGAGCCCGTAAGTGGTTTCCGCAAAGAAAATATACCTAGGTGTAGCATTACTCGCATTTCCCCTAAAAAATCACCCTCGAATCAAAGAAAAAAGAAGGCTACCAGCCCCAAAGCCCCAGATCCTGGATTACCTGAACCCATGAGTTCGCCGGCGGATGACGACGACCTCCTCCGGGAGATCCTCATCCGCCTCCCCACGCAGCCCTCCTCCCTCCTCCGTGCCTCTCTCGTCTGCAAGCGCTGGCTCGGCCTCGTCAAAAACCCCCGCTTCCTCCGCCGCTTCCGCACACATCACGGCAAGCCCCCTCTCCTTGGTTTCTTCTTCAAAGACTACGAAGACACCTTTCCCTTTGTTCCCTCCCTGAAGCCGCCGGATCGCATCAGCGCTGAGCGCTTCACCTCCCCATTCCAACAGGGCGACCACGATTTCGACCTACTCGACTGCCGCCACGGCCTCGTCCTTCTCGTCAACAGGGAGAGCCTTCAATTTCTGATCTGGGATCCCGTCACCGGTGAGCAGTGCCTCGTCTCGATTCACCCGTTACATAGAAACAATGGCGAGAAGCTTTCAGTATACAAAGGGATGGTACGTTGCGTCAACCGAGACCAAGGTCACGTACACGGCCATTGCCATTCAGGCCCCTTCCAGGTGGCCCTGGTAGTTGGCCCTTTTGGACGTCGCTACCGGGAGTCCGTCTGCGTTTACTCATCGGCGACCGGCACATGGAGCCATGCCGTCTCAACAGAACTTCCCTCTCAGGTTACTAGAATCATATCTGAACCTATGAAAAGACAGAAAACTCTGATGACCTTGGTCGATGATTCTCTTTACTGTTTAAATCGAGGTTCGACTTGGCGTTGCATCATTGAGTATGATTTCGTCAGTCACAGCCTAGCTAAGATAAAGCTGCCTCCAGATGCGATTGCCCACAGTGATTGCGTCTTCACCCTGATGCCGGCGGAGGATGGTGGGCTTGGCTTGGTCATTGTGTCAAACTTCCGCGCCCAGTTATGGAAAAGGGAGGCTGATTGTGATGGTGCTGCTGTATGGGTCCCAGGAAGAATTATCAAACTGGACAAGCTAAGATCCGCTGCCGGGACAAGCTCTCTCATTATTGTTGGGTTTGCCGAGGACAACAATGTGATGCTGGTATGGACAGCTACTGGTGTCTTCATGGTTGATATCCAGTCTACGAAGATTGAGAAGCTATGTAATAACTCTGACCAGCAAGATTTTCCTGACGGCTTTTACCCACTTGCAAGTTTCTATGGTGCAGGTAGCATGCCTTTACAATAGTTATACTTTGCAGTGCTCCATATATTTCCAATAAATGCCTATCATATCCTTCAGTGTCGTACCTATCCCATATGGATATCAACTCTTTTATTTTACTGCTGGATAATTTGTTTTAAGAATATAACAGAACTAAGTGCCTTTGTTTGTTGTCTATTGGCTTTATATAGTACAAATTGTGTCATGGCAGTATTCATGTGTACATGGCTGTAGTACAGATGTTTTAAGAATGGCAGAACTGAATGATGTTGTTTGTTGTTGGCTTTAGATGCAAATTGTGCCATGTCAGATTTTTTCAGTATATCATGCAAATCAGTTGAAATACTACCCCAGAAGCTAAGCCTGAACTATTTTGAATGTTAAACGAGCAAGTCATTTAGCACGTTTGGATTTTGGATCCTCTAGCCTTGTTACATTTTTTCACATGTTCTTATTTATGTGTCACTTTTGATATTAGTCTTGAATCCACGATGATAATAGCGGATTGCTTGGAATTGTAACCTTATGACCTTACTTTTTTCTGTCACTTGTTGAAGAGCCCTGCTGCAAGTGTCTCTGTACTGGAGAAAAGATAAAAAAAATTCTCTTAGCAGCTAAACTTATTTAAATAATACCCATGAATACATATCCAGATATCCCTTTGTTTCTAGATTTAGTAGTCCATGCGGAAAAGCTGTAGACAGTATCTTACTATTGTTATAAGCTAAATTCTTATTTATGAGGTAAGTTACTTATTTACTCTTTCCAGATTGTTTTCTGAATATATTTCTAGTACTGTATATCAAAGTTCAGTTGTTTTGTTCAAAGTTCTAGATGTGGTTGAACCATGTAACTGTTTCCTTTTGTTCTCTATTTACTTAAAGGTTTTACTCATTGCTTGACTTGTATTCTTGTAGGTAAAGGCACCGCTGGTATAAATGATGAAGATGCATGTTGCGCGATACAGGAGGGTTAGATGTGTTAACATGCTCTATTAATTTTGACAGGTAAGGATGCATCCCTAATCTTTTTTGAGGATTTATTTTTTGAAACAAGACCATCATTGTCCCAGCTTATGTTGAAAGCTTAAAGTAGTATCTTACAAGAAAAAAGTAAAGGATCATCTGCAGTTTCTACAAATAGGAAGGTAACTAAGCCTCAAACTTCAGACTGATCCGGTGAGAACACAGCTCACAGCAACAGAGTAAAATGCCTCAAAAGGAGAGAAACAACATAGAAAGAAAACAGCTCCGACTGCTACACTATCCTACACCAGCTCGGTCTCCTGCAGCTACAGCACCCAGCTCCTGTAGTTTACCGTCGAACTTGGCTAGGATTTCTTCAGTCGTAGCAAATTGTTTAGGGGTGATCAAGGGCTTCCACTGCAACATGAGAGAAAAGGCTATGTAAAGCGGATGAAGAGGATTAAACAACACTTTATGCTGAAAAATCCTCTCATTTCTAGTCAGCCAGAGAAACTAGGCAACAGCAGCAAACCAAAACCATGTTACCCTGTTGCGTTTAGCCCTCCATGCAATAAGAAAAGTTCAGTAAACTCTCCTCTCGAAGTAGGAACAACATTCACTCCAAAACAGTCCCTAATGGGCTAATGGCACACCAAACGTATCTGGCAATGGGGCAGTTGAAAATGATGTGATCAACATCCTCCACCACCCCACAAGACACACAAAACATAGACCTGGCTGATTTCTGGCCACCAGCTGCATTGCAGACTGGATTGGAGCTCTGAAACACAACCAGATAAAAAAAATCTGTTTGAGAAGGCAATTAGCCCTCTACATAGCCATCATACTCAAGTCCCGAATACCAGGATTAAGGATCAACCTGTAAAAGGGCTTAGTAGTAAATATCCTACTTTTCTCCAAGTCCCAATGCACGATGTTCTCACTATTGTTTAGCAGCACATTACTTACTAAATTATTCACCACATTACCATGGCTCATCAAGACCATCGTACCATAAATAGTGTTCAGTATTTTATGTTGACACTTTACAAAGTAATAAACTGGAATCCTGTACTTTTAGTTGCTACTCTTGAGAACATGCCAAAAAATATAAATGAAGTTATTCCGGTACAATAAACTATTTTCCCGTTGTCTGTTTGTAGTGGTGGTTTTGTCAAACAGTTGTGAAGATTTTTCTACTTCGAAGATTAGCTATAAATTTCACAACGCTGACGCTGATGTTCACTGCCTGAATTGGACGTAAATTGTCCGACAACTTTTTGCTCAGTGGGTAATGAAAAAACTATGGTTCGACTGACGAGTTTATTTTTTCCGCAGGAACCTGAATTTCCAATATTATCTTCGGGTTTCTAAGATGAAGAAAGGGCTTGCTGGAGAGGGATCTACATTTTGTGTTGTGTTATGTGAGGTGGTTCATATGGAAATAAACCATCTGTTATGTGAGGTGGTTCATATGTACTGTAGTAGTCAACTACAGATTGCAATTGTTGAAACTATCGTTTGAACTTCTGGTGTTCCATCCGTGATCTTTTAAGGACTTCTCCGAAATGAACTTATTGGATTAATGCGTTACTGTTGGGTACTGCAATTGATTTGTGCTCCTTCTCTTTTTTGCGCAGTTTACTAGTATTTGTTATATACTAGTGGTAAAGATGCCTTGACGCATGCCCCTAATCCATTATTGGGTTGTCTGTTTGTTATCACCGGAATTTGACCAAGCCGGAGGTGGGCCGCGATCAAGATGGACGTGAAGAATCTATATGGAAGAAATATGTGAATCGGCCTTTATACGCGGAGTTTGGGCTAGTTGGCCCGTGTATCTTAAATATAGTAGGCTACGAGAAGTTAGAGTTTATCTCGGCACGGTTTGGCACGCCCACATTAGAAAGTCCCTGGACTATAAATATGTATCTAGGGTTTATGGAATAAACAACAACCAACGTTCACCACAAACCAATCTCGGATCGCCAACCCCTTCGTCTCAAGGGTTTCTCCGGGGCACCATGCTGCCTAGATCGCATCTTGCGATCTAGGCAGCACGAGCCTGCCCACGTTGTTCATGCGTTGCTCGTGCTGAAGCCTTTTTGATGGCGAGCAACGTAGTTATCATAGATGTGTTAGGGTTAGCATTGTTCTTAGTATCATATGTTGTCGTAGTGCAACCCTTGCGCATCTAGCCGTCCTTGTACCTCATCATGGGTGCAGGGGCGGCACCCCGCTTGATCGTTATTTAGTAGATCTGATCCGTTACGATTGCTCCTTGATTCATCAAGGATTAGTTTAATATCTGCAATAGTTAGGCCTTACAAAGGGTTGGAGGATCCAGCGGCGTAGGGTGTAGTTTGCTGCCCCTAGACAGGATGTTCCGAGGATCAACCTAGTGTTGGTTTTTAGGCCTTGTCTAGGGCTGGCTTACGATCACCGTGCGTGAGCGCGAGGCCCAATCGTGAGTAGGATGATCCGATTATGCGGTGAAACCCCAAATCGTCGTGGATCTCATATGCTTTATCTTGATCAAGCAGGACCACCATATATTCGGCCACCTTGACGAATCATGGGTGGATCGGCTCCATGAGCCGATTCACAGGATAACCCGAGAGCCGATCGAGGCTCGTATTTAACGTGTACGTGTGTGCCCCACAGGAACTAAGCGAGGCATCATCCACACCTTCCCGACCAGGTATAGGTCAGGTGGCACGCCCTTGCAATTTGCATCGGCGCGCGACCAGAGGCTTTGCGGGTCGTCGCTCGAGGGACCGGGCCAGCCGCAGCCCTAGTTGTTCCCCGGCTCTACGGTGACCGACCGCCCGCCGGTGGGTTCGACGTCAACACATTCGGCACGCCCGGTGGGACCATCTTCAACATCCACCACATCGCCATCTACATCTGAGATGGCGGAAAGCACTCCGGTCAATTACGAGGACCTGGCTGACAAGCTCAAGAAGAGGCATAACAAGGTCAAAGCGGTCCTCGGAACCGAACTCGTCGGCTCCTGTGGGAAGACTCGTTCGCACGGCATCAAGCTCGACGGAGACACACGTCCGTTGCTGATGTCAACACGGTCGATCTCAGCCACTCCATAAGAGAACCAGGGTTCTCTTTCGATGCCAATATGGCGGGGTTCGTGATTCGCCATGACGCGGACAAAGCAGAGAGCAGCCACTCTCGTGGCAAAGAGAAAGAGGAGGCCGTTCCACGTGACCGGCCCCAAGACGACAATAAACGGTACCTGGCCGAGGAGGAGGTGGGAAACATACGGCATCCACGCCCATTGCCCGAGCATCTCCTCAGCAAATATGATCAGCCATACGACCGACGGCGCCGCTACGGCGAAGGCGATCAAAGAAATCATCGGTCTGATGCAGACGGGAGGTATCGTCAGGACAACGGCCACGACGACGGGTACGAATGTCGCGCCAGAGGGAGGTCTGAGGAGCCGGACAACGTGGATAGGCACTGGACTGCCCCTTCTTCAGACACTGCTGGGATTCCGGAATGAGCCGATTACCAACGATCGGCAATTGCCCAGAATGTAGACAAAAGAAGAAGGGTACAGCTAAGGTGTCCGTGTTCGAGCGCCTGGGGCCTCTCCCGCCTTGGAGCAAACATACCGAGTCCGTTCAGATGGAAGGTCACGAGGAATTAGAGGACGGTGATGAAGATAAGTATCATCGGCCAAGATGGTGTCCTGACGGGCTCAGCCGCTCCCAAAAACGAAGGGTTCAGCGACTACGTGCGTTGGAAGAAGCCGAAAGGTTATATCTGCACGCGCTGAGGAAGGCACGGCCTGACCTGGCCGCCAAAATTCAGCGAACCCTGGATGAAGAAGGTTGGCCACAAAGAAAAGAGTGGCGCCCTAAGCAAAGGAAAGCCGATGACGACGCATCGGCAGACACAGACATGGTTCAGAAGTGGACAACATATGAACAGCGCCATCCAGACTTGTACCAGGACAAGTACAAGCACGTCACCCTGATCGAGAAGGACAAAGATGAAGGTTCTGCAAGAGATCAGGAGTTCACTAGTGCTGAGCGGATCCGGGGGCAAAACCCGTGTCCCGCAAGTGGGCAGCACCCAGAGCCTGCAAAAGGGTTCGACTTCGATTTGAGCAAAACGGAGCAAATTTTTGATTGGCTCCTAAAGGAAAAACAGCTGAAGTTACCCGACGGCCACAAAATCCCCACGTTACAGGAGACGAACGGCAGACTATACTGCAAATGGCATGACACGTTCACCCATGCCACCAACGACTGCAAAGTCTTGCGCGGACAGATTCAGATGGCGATAGAGCAAGGCCGGTTACTCTTCGACCAGTTTGCCATGAAAGCTGACACGCAGCCGTTTCCGGAGGTCAACATGGTCGATCTCAGCCACTGCATAAGACGCGAGCCAGGTGGTTCGTCTGATATCAATAGGACAGGGCTCGCAGATCGCCATTGCGAGGATAAGCCCGAGAGCAGTCGCTCCCGCGGAAAAGATGAAGAGGAGGCCGATCCACACGATCGGCCCCAAACGATGAAAAGGGACGCCAACTCCAGCGATGGGCCAATGTTATCCTCAACACGCGCTTTACCTGTGTTCAGCATCGACCTAGAAGGCGATGGAAAGCTGGGGTATGGGTTTACATCGGCTGACGAGCTAGAGGAGACTGAGGAAGTCAAGAAGGAGATCAAGAAGTTGTTGGACGCCGGGTTCATCAGGCCACGCAGGTACGCTGAAAGGACTGCCAATGTAATACCTGTGGAGAAAAAGGATGGCCGGTGGCGCGTTGCCATAGATTTTCGAAATCTCAACATTCTGTAAATAGTCGGATCAACGACTACAAGGGAAGACGATTCCAGCGATCGGCTAAAATTACCCGCACTACCCTTGTTTACTTATGTGCTATTTCGCATGGGGAGTGGCGAGAAAAGCTTTAATTGGCTGAAAAGCCGATATCTTCAATCACTTGAAGGATTCGGCTCGGGGGGCATATACACGGAGAAGGTACAAAGCCATGAAGGATGTACCCAGGGGAAGCCGATTCATGAATCGATCGGCTAATAAAAAAAACGAAAATACAGAAATTTTTGAGCACAGCCGATGCGTAGTCATCGACTTAAGGATTCAAAGCCGATGCACGGCCATCGACTCAAGGGATTTAAGCGGAAGCCTAACTAGAGCAGGCCCTTCATTGAGATTGCCTGGCAACTCGGACCCTCTCTTCAACGACTTCCAATTCCTTCGGCAAGACTTCAAGCTCGGCAGCATCGACAGAATCATCAGTTTGGGTGTCCAAGGCGGCCCTTTTTCTCATTTAGGGTGTTGCCGGCAGGTTTGAGGATCACAACCCTGGCCAAACATCAGGAACAGCATGGATGTGCAGATCAGACTAGGATCACGAGAACAACCGGCGGTCATCCAGTTGGATTGTACTTCATTCCCACCAAAGGTTGCCTCACCGGACCAAAGAGACTTGGGGGGCAGCTCACCTGGGAAGTTCTCTGCTATTAACAACCGATTTCGGTCAGAATCGGCTGACAATGCACCACAGTAGAGGGGTTGACAGTGGCCCAATGCAGCTGGTGCAACTTCACTCTCGCCTTGATCGAGGCTCGGGGGGCAGCGAGCCAACGGTGTTGAAATTGGCTGTCTCTGCGTCATAACCATGCTGAACGGGAGAGTTATTGCAGAATAAAACCACCAGGGTTGACGGGAGGAGTTTGAAGGAGGAGCCATCATCGGTGGTTAGACCTTAGGCCAGTTTCGTTGTGGCACAGGAGTGCGACGTCGCTGGAAAAGCTGTGAGCAAACACTTGTTGAGCAGAGGTGTCAGCTTCAAACATCAGAGGTCGGGCTTTTTTGACGAACATCATATTCGGTTGATGTTAAAAGTCTAAAGGCCTTGGGGTCTTGAAGCTGCGCGGCGGACCTGTTCGATTCAAAGTTTGGGTCTGAATTCCATGGACTGCAAGTCGACATCTGGGAAAGCAATCAGATTGATCTGTTTTGCAATCCATTTGAAAGCTGATGCTTTGCCGTCGGCTCATTAAGCATCTACCGAATTGACAATCGGCGGATTCAGTATAAAAGAAATCGGCAAGATCAAGTTAAAAGGAACTGCTTCATTGATAAGCGGAGGTTTCTTACATAAAGAGCCGATTGCTCTCAAGGGGAGTTGCTAGGAGGGACGTTGTCCCATCTGCTGCTCCTAACTCTATCCTAGCTAAGGGCCGCTGCTGTCCTCAGCCTCGCCATCATCAGCGCTGCTTCCGGCCGGCTCGTCCTCACTGCTGGAGAAACCACCGGCGGTACCTTCGTTGTCCTCATCTTCTTCGCTAGCGTCGCCATAGTCGCTGTCGAAGTCGCAGATATTACCCGCCCAGGGGCAGAGACGCTTGGCTGGCGGTTCGTCGGAGGAGGTGGTATCCTCCTCCTCTTCCTTCACCTCCTCGGGAGGAGTAGCCGTCCCAGGAGAAGCCGTCGTCGTCGCTTTCTTCCTCCGACTGCCCGACAGCGAGAAAGCGAAGGTCGCTCTCCCCGTCCGTTAAAGATTGGTCGTCTTCGGACCAAACGAAGGAGTCGTGGGTCGACTCGTCCCCGTCGGCTATGGCGCGGCGGATGTCGGCCGCATGGGCCTCCTGTGGACCCCATTCAGGCGTTGGCTCGCGGGAGGTGGAGGATTGGGTGGAAAGACCTGATGAGGAAGAGGACGAAGAAGAGGTCATGGCGGTGGAGGTGGGTTTTTTCGGTGTGCCGACGGTGAAGCCACAGGAAGTGGCTAAATAAAGGGAGAATACGTGGTTTAATACCTAAGCAGTTCCCGAGGACGTAATGCCAGAATCACCAAGTCATGCAGGGAAGACGATGAGGCAAGGCGTCATCATGAAGGAAACTGCGACGGTTCTTCCACGACATGACCCTTCGAAGGATGCATATGGTTTTGCAATTATTATTATCAAAACCAGGGGGGCATGTGTTATCACCGGAATTTGACCAAGCCGGAGGTGGGCCGCGATCAAGATGGACGTGAAGAATCTATATGGAAGAAATATGTGAATCGGCCTTTATACGCGGAGTTTGGGCTAGTTGGCCCGTGTATCTTAAATATAGTAGGCTACGTAGAAGTTAGAGTTTATCTCGTGCACGGTTTGGTGCACGCCCACATTAGAAAGTCCCCTGGACTATAAATATGTATCTAGGGTTTATGGAATAAACAACAACCAACGTTCACCACAAACCAATCTCGGCGCATCGCCAACCCCTTCGTCTCAAGGGTTTCTCCGGTAAGCACCATGCTGCCTAGATCGCATCTTGCGATCTAGGCAGCACGAGCCTGCCCACGTTGTTCATGCGTTGCTCGTGCTGAAGCCTTTTTGATGGCGAGCAACGTAGTTATCATAGATGTGTTAGGGTTAGCATTGTTCTTAGTATCATATGTTGTCGTAGTGCAACCCTTGCGCATCTAGCCGTCCTTGTACCTCATCATGGGTGCAGGGCGGCACCCCGCTGATCGTTATTTAGTAGATCTGATCCGTTACGATTGCTCCTTGATTCATCAAGGATTAGTTTAATATCCGCAATAGTTAGGCCTTACAAAGGGTTGGAGGATCCAGCGCGCGTAGGGTGTAGCTTGCCCTAGACAGATGTTCCGAGGATCAACCTAGTGTTGGTTTTTAGGCCTTGTCTAGGGCTGGCTTACGATCACCGTGCGTGAGCGCGAGGCCCAATCGTGAGTAGGATGATCCGATTATGCGGTGAAAACCCCAAATCGTCGTGGATCTCATATGCTTTATCTTGATCAAGCAGGACCACCATATATTCGGCCACCTTGGACGAATCATGGGTGGATCGGCTCCATGAGCCGATTCACGGATAACCCGAGAGCCGATCGAGACTCGTATTTAACGTGTACGTGTGTGCCCTGCAGGAAACTAAGCGAGGCATCATCCACACCTTCCTGACCAGGTATAGGTCGGGTGGCACGCCCTTGCAATTTGCATCGGCGCGCGACCAGAGGCTTTGCGGGTCGTCGCTCCGAGGGACCTGGGCCAGCCGCAGCCCTGGCTATTCTCGCTACGTTGGACAACCGCCCACGGGGCCACGCGTCAACACTGTTTTCAAGCAAGAATGCCTTTCGTGGAAGGACTTCGCTGGTTGCTCAGTGATTATGCTCTTGCGGGCCTTTGACTCTGTCACTTGGTTATTTCTTCCTCAGATTCTTCATCAGCAGTCGCTTTGGACTTGCACGTCATTGATAAGCTGAACTACTGAATTCTCAGAAACACAGCAAAATATTCATAGATTGAGTAGTCTTATATTTACTAATTGGAGACTCCCATCAAGCCTCCTCGGTAATTCTAGAAAATAACTCTTAATTGTCTGTCCGATTTACCCATTGCCTATGTAAAGCCGTTGGATGAATTAAGTCAGGAGTTCCTCGCCCGCACGCAATAGTCTCTTTGGATAATTGTAATTGGCTGCCGAACAATAAAAAAAACATCATTCGTTATCTCTCCCGTCCCATAGGCACGCTCGCGAGCAAGCCCTAGAGCCGCCGCCTCCCGGAGTCTTCTCTCCATGCTCCTTCTGCTCCAGCCTCGAATACCTCAGTTCATGAAGGCCAGCGTATATCCATCTGGGAATCAGCTGCTGCTCGGTCTGATAATTGGCTGATGAGCCGGACAAGATTGTGTACTGAGTACCGATGAGAACTTGAGGCAGACAAAGCGGACGTAATCGCCGGCAAGGCTGTGGAGTGCATCGACTATTTCCTGCCACCACTACGCAGGCAATTAAGTAAGCCCGCGTCCTTATAATTACTGCTTTGTGGTATAGGTCGTTGAATTTATCAAGAAAGTCCTAACAATTGGCTTGCGTCTGATGTATACTACTCCATCAACAGATTTGTTGGACGGAACAGTTGGTTGAATCCATCAACAGATTTTATGTCTGATGTATAACAAAGAAGGCTAATCAGTTTTTTTTTGGTCTATCAGCAATATTATTTTGACCGGATTCTTAGTGGAAGGAAGGGAACAAGATTTGATCTGGATATCCTTAAGTGACAACACAAATCTTCGGTAGATTGGGTTCCCTGCATCATCGAGTCAAACATTGGAGAAGTCAAGAGGCCTGCTTACTTTCATGTTTAAAGGAGGCTTTACGTTTTTTTGTTCATGTTACCTTATTGATTACTACCGAAGGTTTAGGGTTTACAAGACAAACAAGTCACCAGCCTGATCAGCGGCGTTGGGGTTTAACCGAAAGGAAGAAAAGCAAGGGTTTACATGATTGGATGCCGGTTGAATAGCATGGAGAATGGTGACAAACGAGTAAGCATGTGAGGAAAAGTAGACTGGACCCAAAAGTGATATTTATCTTGTCGGATTTGAAACAGTGTTCGCTGCTTCCTTTCTGACACCGTCCGACAAGGATGTGCGGCTTGCTTTGTCATTGGCGCGAACCGGTATCTTGAATAGCGAGTCGTTGGATCATGGGCGAAGGGCTACAGATGACCATGGTCAGCGAGATAGATTGCTAGTTAATTCAATAAGTTACAGTTCCTAACAATCCTCTGAAAAATGCTTTTATTTAAATAATTTGGCAGCGCCTCGGGTCTCAAGATGAATGTGCTTAAGATCATATCAGATGTGATCCCTCTTCGGAGCTTACTGGCGCTCTTCATGTGCGGAGGATGGAGGCTTTCTTTTTTGTCACATCTCGTACGGTTTTGACCCCTTCTCAGTGGATCTAGCTCCAATAATTTGAGATTACTTTTTACCGCCACCAAGCCCCCTTTTTGTTAGCATCAACCTAGCATTACAATTCACGAGTCACCTGTGCTCGCAAATAGTCACTTTCAGACCGCTATAAGACAATAGCCATCGCCGACCCGAAACACTAGCCCTGGACCGCCACAGATGTTGCCGCTTTGCCCCCTTCACCGCACGTGTGAACCACATGCAACTGGCGTTTCTCCCATGTTGCTTCGCCGCCTAGCCCTCCTCAAATATCCCCATAAAGCATTCGGCGCTGGCGAGCTTTGGGCGCAAACTGGAGGATTGTAAAGCATGCGAATTATGCAAGAACAATTTCGTTTGAATGGAACACATGAAACGTGCATTAACCCCACGCGATCATGTCTTACATAGATAGAATGGATGTTCGAAATCCTATGGGATTGGGCATGGGAATCTAAGTAGCAAGATTCTTCTGATCCAAACGTAATTCATAGGAGAGAAAAAAATCCTAAGTCCTACAAAAAAACCTATAAAATTCCTTCAATTAGAGGCAAATAAATATATGGAACTTTGAGGAATTTTGGACCAGGGCGCCCATTTACTCCAACCCATCAAAACAAGGCAAATCAAACAAAAATTCCCGTACAGCGCGCGGGTCCCATTAGCCAGGTGGACAGGTGCGGACACCAGCAACGTCCGGGCCGGGACAATTCGAAACACCGATCCGACCGTTGGAGCCTTCCTCTCCCCTTAAAACCTCGTCATCCACCCCGAGGAGAGAGAATCCACCCTACCCCAATTCCCACCGCCGCCGACTCCGCCGCCGCCGCTGCCGCACCCGGTAGGTGACGGATCCCTTCCCTCCTCGACGGTTCCTCCGCATCGCCTCCTCGATCTGACGTTTTTTGCTTCTTACTTACAATTCGTCTTTCTCCTTTGCCTGCCCCTCACAGATCCTTCTCCGTCTTCGTCTGCCGATCGATCCATGGACCGCCGGCCGCCGCTCGCCGTCTCCCCGCGCCGGCTCCGCCCGCGGCCCAGTCATGCCGCCGCCGGCCGCCCACCCTTGGCGTCCTCCGTCCACATCACCTCGCCAGGTATTACTTCTGTCTTGTGCCTCCAGTTTCTTTGGTCTGCTCCGTTTAGTTTTTCTTGTGACCGCGCGGTTGAACTGGTTAATCGCGTTCAAATCCGGTTGTTTGGTGTATGATTTGTGCAATCTTGTTGTTCTCTGAACCGATTTTCCCATGGATCTGAACACGTCGCCGTTAACAACAGGATTTTCAAATCTCTTCACAAATTAAAGGTTCTTGATGGCTAAAAGATCTTTGATCTCAGAGTTTCTGCCCTATGCTCTCAATGTGTTATTATTTTTCTGTTTTAGGGCTGGACTCATAATTTTTAACCATAAACGCAAATGTTCCCCTCATATGTAAGATTTCTACCTGGCTCCTTTCTGCGGTAAAATAAAAACAGAACTGTTCTACATGACCAAATGGGGATCGTGTTTAACCCCCTTTTTCCAGTTCTGTTTCTGATCTGGTAATTAGATCCCGTCTTCTGATTTCTGAAGTTCTCCTTTGGGTCGCTGTAAAATTGTGAATATTTAAACATTGTCCGTGTCCTCGTTGTGCAGCACTGAGCAAGAAAGCCCGTACACCGATGCGCTCGTCCATCAGCGCTCTCCCGCCGTCATCCTACTCCAAGCTTGAAACCAGCCCGCGCCCGAAGCTGGATTTCGCCGTCTCGCCACCTCCAGCAGCAAGAGCGTCTGGGAAGGAGAACCTGCACTTCCACGACGATGACGATTCCACTTTCAGCATCGCCGACACCAGCATGGAGGACTGGAGGGCGACGGTGAAGCCGACCAGCCCGATGTTCGAGAGGGGCAGGCTCTACGACCTCTACTCCGCGCGGCGCAACGAGCGGCTGAAGCGCAAGCACGGGTGGTACGCCGGCGAGGAGGAGGCGGGGGCGATGGCCGAGGACCCCTGCGTCGCCGTCGAGCTGTCCAAGCGGCGGGGCGCCAAGAAGACCGGCGCAGAGTCCGTGGTGAGGAGGTCCATGCCGGCGGCAGCAGAGTCCAAGCTGAGCTACAGGGCCGGCGGCGGGCTCAGCGCCATGAGGTCCTCTCTGAGAAGCAGCAAGGAGATGAAGAAGCCCTCTGCCGCGTCGTCCTGCGCCACCGCCGCCAAGCCCTCTGCCATCAAGGATAGGAGGGTCGGCATGCGGTCTTCGTCGTCGTCGTCGGTTCGCAGGATCTGATGATGCTGTATCCTTGGTGGAACTGGCCGCTGGGGCTCTTAGTTCATCGTTTGGGGTGTTGATAAACAATATACTGTTAGTGTGGAGTCTGGAATTGGTTTGGTTTGGAGGTAATATAATATACAGTAGCTGCGTATTATGTTCAAAGAATGTGCGTCCATTTTTCGTACTCCGTGCTCAGTGTTATTTGTGCATGTGATGTTGATGCAGATGCAAATCACCAATGTCACTTGATGTTCAGGGTTCAGACAGCATTAAGAAATTGATCTGGCGCTCATCTGGTGTGCAGCCATGCCATTCATATGGAGAGATAGATGTGGATCACTTTCTTGCTCGAATTCTGGACATTTTGTTTAGAAGCTGTTTTTTTGTTTGCTTGTCTGAAGATTCTCAGTTTGTGTCTAAAGGGTGGTAATATAATGAGCGACTCTTTTTATTATTACACTGAATAAAGTTGAGTAGCAATATGTACTGATGTTCAGAAAACAAAAAGAAAATGATTTGGCGCTTATGTGGTGTGCAGCCATGCTATTCATACGGACAGAGATAGTCATATTGTCAAAATCATATCACAAATTGATGTGGATCACTTTCTTGCTCGAATTCTCATTTCTTTTGTTTAGGAGCACTGAATTGAGAGTTTCTTTTGTTGGTTGCTTGGCTGAATATTCCCAGTTTGTGACTAACGAAGTCGTAATGTAATGAGTGATTCTGAATAACGGTGTGTTGTAGCAGCAACATCACATTTCCGCGCAGTCCGGTCTCAATCATATCTGCACCTTGAGGAATCTGAAAGGGCCGGAGGTTGTGCGGCTCAAATAGGAACGAGCTGCACGTACAAGATCACTGGTGAACCCGCATTTGCTGCCTTTGCTTGTGGTCACTGGTCGTCAGTGGTCACCAGTACACCACCACTCACAAGTCAGACAGGTGTGAAGATAGGGTCGGCGACATGGCACGGCTACTGCCATTGCTCCTGCTCGTCGCCGCCGCCACCGCGGCAGCAGCGACGGACACTCCCGAGCGGCCGGCGCCGTGGCCGGAGCAGTTCCACGCGGTGCTG
Organism: Lolium multiflorum; assembly: GCA_030979885.1. Taxonomy (NCBI): domain Eukaryota; kingdom Viridiplantae; phylum Streptophyta; class Magnoliopsida; order Poales; family Poaceae; genus Lolium; species Lolium multiflorum. Next base: position 115,691,971 of record CM061748.1, on the reverse strand, counting down.
TTCACGAACCTGACCAACGTGTCGACGGCGTCGACGGGCCCGCCGCTGCGTCTGACGGACCTGTACTACGACTGGCCGCGGCGGCGCAACCTGAACCTTATACGGTACCAGCTCTCCGGCGACCCGCTGTACGACGTTGAGTGGAACAACGGCACCAGCTTCTACTTCGACTCGGCCACCTGCCGCACGGAGCACTTCCCCGTCGGTGTGCTGCGACCGGACTGGCTCGTGGACTGCGTCTACCTCGGCCGCGAGAGCACCGGCGGGATCGACTGCCACCTCTGGGGCAAGGAGGGGTTCATCGTCTACTACGAGGACGTGCTCACGGGTCGCCCCGTCCGGTGGAACTTCATCGATGGTACGCACGGCCACTCGGTCTCCATTGCTACTGTTTGTCACCATTGCTACGTAGTAGTTCTGAAACATCGAGTAAACTTGTGGAAAAAAACGTGCAAGAAGCCAGAAAATTCTGTCTCCTCACTAATATACTACGAATTTGGTTTGCATTTTGCAGTGACAGGGATACAACAGTTCGTGATGAGCTTCGAGGTCGGTGTGGTGCTGGAGGACGACTCCCAGTGGCAGGCGCCGGCGCACTGCTTTCCGGACGATGGCGAAGGGAAGAACAAGGTAGACGGAGATCATGTCACGATTTCGAGTGGCATGGACGCGGCAAGGATATTCAGGAATTTTGCCGGAGCCGCAGCGTTCTGATGGATCATGGATGGATGATCGATGTGTATACGTGGCCCATATGTGTACGTGCTGCTAATACCTCCTGCTCCTAGCTAGTGGTTTCTTCAGTTGAGAGTTGTGACTTCGCTACGGCTGGACAGAGTTCATACTTGTTCTTGAATCAGTACTCCATCTGATCCACAATAATTGTCGAGGGAGTAAGACTTTTGACAACAACTATGGGGTTTCTTAGCTCTGTATTCTATATACGATCCTGAACATGTAATAGAGCGAGGGTTATTTTATCTTAGCAAAGATACAACCTTTGCTCTCGGTTAGAGCATGAACAATGCTTGATAAGATTTTCTTATCTTAATTTCGCCGTAAGCCAGATATAACAATAAAATATGATGTACAAGTTCTGCTATCATGAATTTTTCTAGACGGCGTTGATATCATCAATTCTGAAATGGCAAGTAATGAGACATTCCAAATATTGGTGTGTGAGAGATATTGGTTCTATCATCAATTATTATAGGTGGCTTTGCTAAGATATAACCATTGTACAAGCTCTTATAGGCTAAAAATTTAGCTAGTCCAATCACACACATGCATGCATAAGTCAAAGCTCATTAAATACATCATCTTTAAGGAAAAACAATTAAAAACAATGCATTGAGATAGTTGTCTCCTAAATTTTAATTTCTCCTATGAAAACGTGCTAAAAACTATGCACTGCAAAAAAAACCCTAAGATTCTTAATTTTTTTTGGGGGGGGGGGGGGGGGTTGTTGTTCTTTTTTGGCGAGTTTTATTTTTGACACAGCTTATAGGTCCACCGAGAACCTCCAGCATGAGACATGGGCTAAACATTATATTCTTGTTAAGTGGGTGAGATTTTTTCACACGAGGAACTTTATGAACGTGCAAACAAATGTTTACTAGACCGAAACAAGTACTAATTGTTGGGCCAGAGTAGCCGGAATGTCGTACTCCTTGAATCGTTCAGCCCAAAACACATTAGGTAATAGAGCCTAGCAAGAAGAAAGTAACATTAGAATTCTAAAAAAACTAACATCAGTTCCAAATATTCGACCATTATTCATTGCGACTCATGCCTTTGTTGTTACCTAATGCGATTATTGAAGCGAGCTAGTGTGCTTATAGTTCTATCCTGCACGGGATCGAAGAGCATAGAAAGGATATCGATAAAGTTATATTTGTTCATGAGAAGCGAGAGCTTCCAATTGGGACGCTCATATTCTTGTTAAGGCACCCTTTCTCTAGAGTGTGGTTCACATGTTTTGGTATTAGAGCCTCGGGACATCACACATCTTAAGCCATTTTAGTGATATGACATTCCAATAAATAAAGAAAGAGAGTGGAGTGATAACTAGCTATGTTATCATAACATCGCATACCCCAAGGCAAGATGAATCTATAATATAATAAATAACACAATGCATGACACCACATATAAGTTACCACCCACTATGAAGGTAGTAACATAGACTAGTAACATGACATATGTTTACTCCCCACTATAACCAGCCTTAGAGCATTAGGCCGTCCACAATGGACGTTTCTAGAAACGAAATCATAGGTAAAAATCTGACGCGGCACCTCACTAAATGAAGAGAGAGTGTGTTGTTGTATGTAAATGGAGAACCGGCTCTTAGCACTTCACCCAAAACGAAATTAATACAAAATCGACCCGGTGCACCATGCCTTGGTCCTGCCTCCTTCGTATACCGATTGGGCCACATAGTAAGCTATAGTATAGCTATGGCACAAACTGATCTAACGTAGATACAACAGCTAAAAACGGTGCACTGGGACAATCAATTGTTAGATCCTCGTTTCTTAACAGGATATGCAGCTAAGAACCAGCGCACTGTGAAAGGCCTCAGAGGCAAAGTCGGCCGAATTTGGTGGTTTGTGAGGGCAGTGTGGCAGCAGTTGGCAATGACATAAATGGCGGGTGGAGAGGATATATTATGGTGGTAGCAGTTGATCTTCACCAAGTATATAGAGAATACATTAAGAAGCCACGAATAGTTGGTTTGTGGTTTGAGTTGGAAGATCCATATACATACATTGTTGGTTTGTGTAGTGCAACCTCATCGCTTGACACTATGAGGGGTGTGTTGAGGTGCCATCTTCTTCCATAAACAGTGGGGCACAAAGCTAGGTATAGACATATTATAGGTGATCCTAGTGGAAGATCCATGAACTATAATTACAAAACCTAGTTAAACTTCAAAAAGAAAGCATATTATAATGAGATTTCGTGTGCATTGTCATAAAAATTCACAAGAGTTACTATGTGGCGCTGCTAATAAAGCTAAGCAAGCCAGCCACATGAGGGATATTGAAATTAGGCTTGTGTTTACATAGACCCATAAATCTCAAAACAATGTAACCCTCTGAAGAAGTATCGTAGTATTATTTAATTTCAGCCATCCAACCCCTAATTCTAAATAGATATGGTTTAATCTCAACCCTTTTTGCGTTCCACTCAGGAGGATAGCGGTTTACACTCTTTTGAGATTTGGGGGCTATGGAAACACAAGCCTTGAAATTATTGAAGTATAAATGTATTCTCCATCTTTCTCGAATCAACTTGCGCTTTTGGGTAAATTTGGAGCTGCATACGAATTCTACGTAGCAGTATTAGTGCCAAGAAATCCGGTGTTAAAAACCTGGCTAACGCAATTTTAAAAAGTACAATACACTTCCGGCCACCTTAAAGAGATCTTAGAGATGTGAGATGAGTGCTCAAGTAGAATGGCATCGTACCTTGCTTCGTCACATCGAAAAATGTTTATATATTTATTTTCAATGCCATACCTAGCAAATTTGTTGTAACTAGATTGAGTAGCTAGTAACAGTACGGAAGGGACCCCTCGCGTCGCCCTCCTCTGGCGGCCGAGGGGCGAACCCTAGCCGCCACCGCCTCGCCCCCCCACCTCCTCCCTTCCCTGCCGCGCCGCCGCCGGAGGGGGGCCGGCAAAGCCGCGCGCTCCCCGAGGAAGGTGGCGGCGGGGCGTTTCATCCCCTCCCGCGTCCCTGGCGAGGAGGAGCTCGCTCGGGCGCGGCTCAGGGCGGCGGGCGCGCCGGCGTGCGTTGGAGCGCGGCGTGTGCTGCGGGCGAGGCTGCTAGGCGGGCGCGGTGGCTCTCCTTGCCGCTGGCGGCGCGTGGAGCTCCGGCGGTCGGGGCGGCCGGCCAGATCTGGGCCGGGCTGGCCGTGGCGGCGCGGCGGCTGGCCGGCGGGAGGCCCCCTGGTCGTGAAGGTGCGGGTCGGTCTCTTCTCCGCCTCCTCGTCTTCCCTCGCGTTTCCCGGCGCAGGGGCGCTGCGGGCGGCAGCGTCTTGGCTACGGGTTTGCGGCGGGGATGCTTCGGGCCGCCGGTCGGCGGCGTTGCTTTCAGTTGGCCGCGGCGGTGGCGCTGTTTTGCGGCAGCAGTGCCGCTTCGGGCGGCGGCGGCGCTGGTTTTGGGAGCTGCGGCGGCGGCTTTGCTTCGGGCCCGCGGCGGCGGGTTTTCTCTGGGAGGCTGCGGCGGCGGATCTGCCTCAGGCGGCAGCGGCGGTGGAGCCGCTGCGGGAGCAGCGTGGGCGGAGGGCCTGCGTTTGGTGTCTGCGGCGATGGGCGGGCCCCGATCTGGGCCTGTCGGGCCTGTTGGGCCTGTTGGCTATACGGTGGCGGCTTCGGATGGTGCAGGGTGTTCACGTCTGCGGGCTTCGGCGGTCGTCCTCGAGCCCCGTGTCGGTGTTGTCGGCGTCCCCTCTATGTGGCGTTCCGGCGGCGCCCACGGTGATCTTCGGCGTTTCTCCGTTGGCTTCGGGATGTGTTGCCCTCTGCGCGTCGGCGGCTACGGGTTAGCGGTTGCTGTTGGTGGTTTTGTGCCGGTCCTTGTCGGCGGGCGTGAGGTCTTGGAACTCTTCGCTGGGCGAAAGCTCTGTCTTGGCGGCCGGCCGGGACCGACGACGGTGACGCCTGTGGGCGCCGCTACCTTCTTGAAGGCGTCGTTGTAGCGGGTGTTTCTTGTTCTCCGCTCGGGTTCTCCGGGGGAAACCCTAGATCCCTCGCGGGATCGGGCGTGGGCGGCGCTCTTACGTCGCTTTGCCTCTTGGGGCCTCGCTTTGGATGTCCACCGGACAAGGGGACTTGTGGAGTGTTTTGGTGGTTTTTCGGCGGAGGCGGGTTCGTCTTCGGCCAGGCGGGGCGCGGCCTCGGGGCCGGTGTGGTAGTTGGAGCGGTGGCTCCGGTCTTTCGCCTCCGCCTGTTGCGTTGAGGTGTGGTGTCGACCTAGCTGGTCGTCGACCCGTGTGGAGCGCAGCCTCGGGGCTGGCGTGTGGTGTCGTGTTGTACGGTTTTTCGGCCAGTTTTCCTCATAAACGGGCCATCTCTTTTCTCCTATATCAATGAAAGGCAAAGCTTTTGCCTCGTTTCAAAAAAAAAAAAAATTTGTTGTAACTAACTCTTACTAGAGAAGCTAAGAACACACGTAAGACAAGTGAACTTCCGCATTTTTCTGAAACCCTTTGTAATTATAGAACCACCGCTTTAATCTAAGTGGCTTCGGGGTTCTTTTCCCCTTTATTAAATAAAAAGGAAAGAAGCAAATTCTAGTTTTGGTGCACATCCTCTACGGGGCTTTCCGTGCGATTGAGGAATTCTGATATTGTCTCGTTGGCTAGTGAGTTTGCGATTATGTTTTTTAGCTAGCTAGAGCGTGTTTTTACTAGAGTTTGGTGTAGATGTGTCTCTTATGGTAGCTATATACCTGACATAGGCATCCCCAATGGGCCTGCCAAAGATGGTACCCGGGGTTAAAGGCCCAGAAGAAGACTCGGAAGCCCATTTAGTGTTAAGGAAAGATAGTTTGTATTAGGAAAGATAGAGATTTGTAATCTTACGGGTTGGATACGAAACCCTCCCGAATTCTGTAACTTGTGTATTACGAAACCCTCGGCTCCACCCTCTATATAAGGGGGAGTCGAGCCACTTTGCCGCCGCCGTTGCGCACAAGCTCCTCGTGCAGGAGCGCGGTCCCTCGACTCCCCCTTATATAGAGGGTGGAGCCGAGGGTTTCGTAATACACAAGTTGCAGAATTCGGGAGGGTTTCGTATCCAACCCGTAATATTACAAATCTCTATCTTTCCTAATACAAATTATCTTTCCTTAACACTAAATGGGCTTCCGAGTCTTCTTCTTCTTCGAGTCCTGGGCCTTTAATAAACCCCGGGTACCATCTTTGGCAGGCCCATTGGGGATGCCTATGTCAGTAGCCCCCGAGATTTTTCTTGAATCGAAGAATCAGGGAAAATCTCCAACTTTACTCATTACATAATGTTTCGATATGCAAATATTATTTTGTACAGGGATAACGGTAGTTGGGGCTAGTTCATCTGACGGATCAGGTACTAGTTAACTGCTCTAGTGGCAATCCGCAAAAACCTACTTCAAGATCACGTCCCTGGACATGATCTCGGGATACTGGTGTAAACTTCGACAGGTGCCGCTTAAGGTCTTACCATTCTGTCGAGTCCCAGTCATAATTTATCGGGTACCTAACGCGTCCGTTAGGATTTTTCTTCGTATTTGTTGATACGGAAAAAGTAGCAGTCCGCCGTCAGAGACGGTGCTACGCCGCTCAGAACGGATCTGGGGTCTTACCTTCGCAAAGTTTTGCGGCATTCAGAGATTTATTCGCGACTTTTAGCGCTCTGAGAATATATTGTCGAGTGCTTTTCGGCTGTTGGAATAGCACATTTTATCGAGTCATATTTGATGACTTATTTTGTCTTCTCGATGGGAGTATATGTAGAGTTATCTGTGTAACTCGAAATATACTCACTGCTTTTCTTCTTTTTTGATAAAAATTCATCGGACACGCGAACAGCGTTCCCGATGGGAGTAGCCCCCGAGGCTACAGCCAAGAACTTGTGCTTGGGTGTAGGCTCCACAGATATATACCCTCTGCTGCTATATTTTGTAGTCCTTGTCGATAGTTTCATATCTATCGGGTGCGCGACCAGCGCTCCCGATGGGAGTAGCCCCGAGGCTATGAACAAATGCTTGCATTTGGTCATAGGCTCTCGCCATTTCTATCTTGTCATACTCGAAGTTTTTATTTTTCCAAAGTAGCCCCCGAGCATTTGGGCAAAAACTTGTGTTTGATCAAAGGCTCTCAAAATAATCTTGCATTGCCGATATTCTCGCTTGGTTTCTTAGTCGAGCTTTTATCTTTCTATAATGACATCATTGCTGATGATAGCCACGATTTCTGTGTTGGAAACACGCGAAAACCGCTATTTGTCACTGTCTTGTGGGTCCCTTTTTCCTATCCAGTTGACACGTCGTACAAGTGGGGGACACACGTCCTCCGCTTTTTCTGGCACTATTACTGTATCTCCTGCCTGTTCACTTCTCGGTAAAAATACACTTTTACCCCTTGTCCACGTGGTTGCCATCTATAACCTTACTTGTCAATCCAACGGTTGCGACGATCCGTCACACCGCTATATAAAGCCATCGTCTTCCTCCTTGAACACTTTCGCTCACGCCGCATCTCTGCTTCTCCTCTGCAACTGCTCCCTTGCTCCCATTAGTCCTAGCGCTCGAGCACTTTTCTCCCTTCTCTGCTAGGTCCGTTGATGCCGCCGCGCGCTCGTTTGACTAGACACAGCACACCAGAATCGAAGATGACATCAACAGATCTGGGAAGCGCCGAGTGGGAGAGATCCAAGATCTCAGGCCAAGACATCAACATGCTGAAGAAGATGGGATTCAGCAAGAAGGAGAACGCGCTCCAGTTTCCCAAGGAGGAGAGCTACCCAAAGCCTCCAATCAACTACCGGGTCAGTTTCGTTGACCACCTCATCCGAGGACTTTCTCCCCCAATCCACGAATTTCTACGTGGTCTCCTTTTTGTCTATGGGCTTCAGTTGCATCATCTGACGCCCAATTCTCTCCTCCACATTTCGATTTTTATCACACTCTGTGAGTGCTTTCTCGGGGTCCAACCCAATTGGGCCCTGTGGAAGCGCATCTTTTGTATTCGCCGCAATAGCCACCACAACGTCGCCTACAATATTGGCGGCGTTGTTATATGTGTTCGTTCTGAGGTCGATTATTTCGATGTCAAATTTCCCGATTCCGTCCAAGGCTGGCGGAAAAAGTGGCTGTACATCCATGAAGAAAGCTCCAATCCGGCGGAAGAAAACATCGCCCCTTTTGATGGAGAAGCTAAAATCTTTCGCCGCCGTTCTTGGGATGCTGAAGCTACCGAAGCGGAGAAATTGGCGACAGAGGCGCTGAAGACTCGCATTCACGAGCTACAGAACACCCGCGGGAAAGAACTTTCGGGTATTGAGATTACCGCCTATTTCCTTAGAACTAGAGTGCAGCCTCTCCAGGCTCGCAAAAACCCCTTCTGGAAATACGGTGAAGAAGATGCTGACAGACTCGCAAAGGATCTTCCCTTGAAGGACTTTGAAAAACTTATCCGCAAAATCTCATCGCTCAACAAGAAGGATTTAGTTCCCACTTCTTGCCGTGTCGCGCCATATAGTAGCGCCAAACCCCTCCCCGAGGTAATTTCCTTTTAATAGCTGTATTGTTTACTCGGGCTTTGTTATTTTGTCGATTACTATTTTGTTAACGCCTTTTTCTCGACACTTTTTCTTTTCTCAGGGCCACCTCGTTCTTGCTTCTCTTCCTCCTCTTCCTGAAGGTGGAGAAGTGGAGGAGCGTGCCGTTGTCGATGATGACAACCAAAGCACCACGCGCCCTGCCACTAAAATCGCGGGTTCTCACAAATCCGCGGCTTCTGCTGAGTCAGAGGCCACTGCCTCGACACACTCTCTTCCTCATGCTTCCGGCACTTCCAAAGCCGAAGAAGCTGAGCCTTCACATAAAAAGGCAGCTTTTAATCCATACACTGATGCCCTCGTCAGCTCGTGAGTTACTCCTTACTCTTTACTATTCCTGTTTTGATGTTTCTTGTCTCTTGCTTCTTATACTGCCGCCATTTTATTGTAGTGATGACGAAGAAGAACAAGCTGTTGATGCTACTGCACGAACGAGTACATCGCGTACTTTGATTGTGTCGGAAGCTCAACATGATGGGGATGAAACTTCTCCTCCCCAACAAGACATCGTGCAACCGCCGCTAGTTGAGAGCCCCCGTGCCTCTCCATCAAAGGTAGCGAGAATTGAGCCATCGAGAGATTCTATCCAATTCCCTGGTGGTTCTTCGACACCTTCATTGGATGATGTAAGTCTTGAATCTTTCAATACTTCGATCATATTAAATGTTGTCGAATTTATATTGGTTATATTGACTTCTTTTTTCCTCCTTGATCGTTTCTTCAGCCTCTGATGAAGGAATTTATTCGCCTTGGTACCCAATTTGTCGGGTATCGTGACTACACCAAGAAGCTCGAAGGTATTATTGTCCTGTTCCTTTGTTGCATGTGTACCATGATTTTATCATAGTATTTATCTGCCGCAATTTTTCCAGGAGATCTTGCGGAAAGCAACAAACGTGCGGACGCTCTTGCTGTTAGGTTGAAGCAGAGCGAAGAAGCTCGCCAGAAAGCTGAAAAGGATGCTGCCATCATTGAAGATCTTCGAAAGAGGCTTCATAAGGCTGAAACTTCCTTAAGTAATAACATAACTCAGCAATCAGCTCGAGAGGCAGAGATTCTTTCCCGCTTGGAATCACAAGCTCGGCGTTTTGTTAGTAAGTTCTTGAATCCTTGCTTTTCCTCGGATTATCTCGCGTTTCACCTGTATTCTTTATTTTTTATACGGCTCTCTGATTGTTTGTAGGGAGGACTCATCAAGAATATGAGGTTGACGGTCCTGTGGGTGACGACCTTCTCGACGCGCTGACCCTTGTCGAGATTCATGGGGATGAAGCGCGCGACGGACTTGAAAACGCTGAAGCTGGCTTGCTGAAGCTTTTCCCCTACTTCTTCCCGAAGAAAGAGACCCCCTCTACTTTTGTGGAGCTCGCAAAAACCTTCAACGGGCCCGAAGATCTTGGGCTGAAACTTCGCCAAGAAGGCCTGAAGATTGGCGTTGAAGGCACCATCGCGCTAATTGCTGATAGTCAACAAGACGTCGACTGGGCCAAAGTTGGCAACATAGGGGAGATGGAGACAAAGAAATGGCAATCTCTAATTAAAGCTGCCAAACCTTCTGCAAGACCCATCCTCTCCTTCCTTGGTGTTAAACCAGCACCTGCTCCAAGCGCATCCAAGCCGGAGGTCAAGTAGACCACCTTGTCTTTTTTTTAGTTCTATCTTTTGATGCTGTCGCCTTAGTAGTTTTGGCGACAGCTACTTCAGTACTTCAGTAGTGACCTTCTCTTTGTAATAGCAATGTATATACTTTAATGTTGAATCGAAATTTATATTTTGCTGGATGATTGATATCGGAAATCTTTTTATTTTCAGTTGATTTTTGACAACTATACTGCAACTTCTCATCCTTCCAACGTTTTGCCCACTTCCGCTCACTCGAAGAAGATACCTGTCGTTGTCGGCTTTACAGAGGATTCTTCGAGTAAGAACTCAGCACAGGATTTGGAAGAACTTCGGCAACAGCTCCAATCCATGAAGAAGCAATCACTTATGCTTATGGAACAATCTCGAAAATCTTCTGAAAGGGAAAAAATTGCACTCCAACAAGCTCAAGCTGCCATCGCTGAGAAGGACTCTGCCGTTGCTGAAGCTGCTGCAGCTTCATCTCGAGAAAATTCTATGCTCCATGAATGATGCTAGCTTGGATATGGCAGGTATGTTTCATTATCTTTGTCGTGCTTCTTCTTTTTCTTTGTTGCTTGTCTCCTTATTGCTCACTGACTTTTTAAGAGATAATAGGTTCTTTTTTGGATGCTGCTACTGAAGATGAACGTGTCGAAGCCCGCTCCAGTGTTCTTCTTCGGCTTGCACATGAGCATGGTTCAAATTTTTGGGGCACGCCTGAACGGACTCGCCAGATCGTCAGATTTCAAGATCGCGCGCTTCAGGTTCGCGAGTATCTCGACTTCTGTACGAGGACTTTGTCTCTTGTCTATGGTACCATGTTTCCTCGCAATAAGATGCCAGAAACTCTTCCTGCGTTGATGGATAAGTTTCGAGATGCTCCGCGAATCCATGGGTTTGTACGAGCCCAACTAGCTGCTGGCGCAAGGTTTGCGATGATCATGGTAAAAATATGCTACCCGAAGTTAGACGTAGCCCAAATTGTTCCAAAGTGCTTGGAGAAAATGTCGAAGAGGAAGAGAAACTTCGGCAAATATGATGATATTGTTACTCCTGTTGCCGAAGATATGATGGATGAACTTCTTCGGATGGATGCCGAATTCTTCGTGAAGGGCAGCTACGCTGAGCATAGCACTCGTGCTGTAAATAATGAGCGCTTAACAATAGACAATATATTGGGAAATCCTTGAAGATAAACTTGTTCCGAAGATTGTTTCCTGTGTATATGATCTATATTGTAAAGTCACTGTTTTTTTATTTTTACCGCCAAGCCCCCGGGCGTTTTGATTGCAGTATTTTTTTTTATAGTGCGAGGTTGTCCCAAGGCAAAATAAATTATACTGTGTACTTTTTGCGGGTATGAGACCCCGAGCTTTATGTTGACCGCTATTTTGTCGATATTTTTATTTTGGCGAGGTACTTGATACCAAGGCGAGACATTTTTTGCGAGTTGTATTTGTCGACACTGTGTATATATATATTGTTCCGTCTAGGAGAAAGCCCCCTGTCGAGAAAAGGTATACAATTCTACTATCTTTATTATATTGCAGCACCGCGAGCCCGCCTCATTAAAAACCTTTCTCGGCCCCACTGGGTTCCAAAAAGGAAAAGAGTGCGTCTGAAAACTCGCGGGCGTTTCAATACATTGTATGTTTTCAGAGGAGACTATATTTCGGCATCTAAGCGTAAAAACACCTGAGCTGCGCCACGTTCCAAGGATTTGGCTCAACGTTCCCCGTATTCTTGTCCTTGATTCTGTATGCTCCTCCTTCGATTACTTCTGTGACGATGTAGGGTCCAAGCCATGGTGACTCGAGTTTTTCATGACTTTTTGGTTGAGTCGCAAAACTAAATCACCAACTTGAAAAGATCTTGGCCGCAATCGTCGACTGTGGTAATTCTTCAAGTCCTGTTGATATTTAGACTCGTGACAGGACTTCGTCTCGAGCTTCGTCAGTGCATCGACGTCATCCTCCAAAGCTTTTCTCGAGGTTTCTTCATCATATTCTCGTGACTCTTGAGAATCATGCTCTATTTCTCGGCAAGACTGCTTCGGCTCCATGGACCCGAAAAACGGTGTTTCCTGCGTCGCCGTATTTGGTGTTGTTCGGATACTCCATAACACACTTGGCAGCTCATCTGGCCAAGTATGCCGAGCTTTTTCCAATGGTCCTAGCAGGCGTTTCTTGATGCCGTTGCAGATGGTGCCATTGGCTTTCTCGACTTGACCGTTGGTCTGTGGATGTGCAACAGACGCAAAATTCAATTTGATGCCTACTTCTGCGCAGTATGCTTTGAACTCCTTGGACGTAGTTACGCGTTGTCTGACAATGCTACGAGGACTCCAAATCTAAAGACGGTGCTTTTCACGAACTTAATTGCCGACGCGCCGTCCGGTGAATTTATCGGCTTTGCTTCTATCCACTTTGTAAATTTGTCGACAACGACAAGCATATACTCATAACCTCCTGGCGCTTTGTGTAGTTTTCCCACCATGTCAAGACCCCATTGAGCAAAGGGCCAAGATAGTGGGATTGGCATAAGTTCTGCGGCAGAGTGAGGTTTGGCGGCAAATCTTTGGCACGCGTCGCAAGTTCTCACTATTTCCTTCGCGTCCTCGATTGCTGTTAACCAATAAAATCCTGCGAAAACTTTAGCCGCGATAGCTCGGCTGCTCGCGTGGTGCCCGCATATTCCTTCATGCACATCTTTCAGGATAATTCTTCCTTCTTCGGGTGTAACACATCTCTGTAGCACGCCCGAAATGCTTCGTTTGTACAACTCCCCTTTTACCACAGTAAAAGCTTTTGATCTCCTAATTATTCGCCTTGCTTCAACTGGATCGTCGGGTATTGTTTTCCGTAGGATGTATGATATGTAAGCCTGCATCCATGGAGTTTGCACCATCATGACTAGCTCCTGCTCCTCTTCTTCTTCTACTGTGTCGTTGGTGGTACTCGAAGATTTCTCTTTTTTCTCCTTCTTTGTTTTCGCTGGCTTTGTTGATCTCTCGCTTATCTCTTCCCAAAACACGCCTGGAGGAATCGCGAGACATTGTGACCCGATGTTTGCAAGAACATCGGCTTCATCGTTACTCATCCTGCTGATGTGGTTTACCTCGCATCCATCAAATAATTTCTCCAGCTCATTGTACACCTCTTTGTATGCTATCATACTTTCGTTGACTGCATCACATTGGTTCATAACTTGCTGTGCCACCAATTGTGAGTCGCCGAAGATTTTCAATCGGGTTGCACCGCAAGCTTTCGCCATTTTCATCCCATGTATGAGAGCTTCATACTCCGCTTCGTTGTTAGACGCGTTTGGGAATGTCATCCGTAGGACATATTTCAACTTGTCGCCTTCAGGTGATACCAATATCACCCCTGCTCCAGCACCTTCCAACCTTTTGGACCCGTCGAAGTTCATGGTCCAAGTTCTCGATAAATCTGGAGGCCCCGTGTTTTGTAACTCCATCCACTCTGCAATGAAATCTGGTAAAACCTGCGATTTTATTGCCTTTCTTTTTTCATACGTGATGTCCCGAGGGGAAAGTTCTATTCCCCAAAGGGAGACACGACCCGTAGCTTCTGGGTTGTTCAATATGTTTGACAAAGGAGCTTCATTGACCACTATTATCGGGTGCGCCGAAAAATAGTGTCGCAATTTTCTTGCTGTCGTGAATACTCCATACGCTTTTGGTATTGCGGGTACCGCTGTTTTGAAGGCGACAGTACTTCGATGAAATATACTGGCCTCTTTGAACTCCATGGAGCTTTCCTTCTTCTTCTCTTTCGACTACTAGGGCTGTGCTGACCACCTGAGGTGTGGCTGCAATGTATAAGAGGAGAGGTTCTTTTTCTCTTTAGGCGCCACCAAGATTGGTGGTGTCGAAATTGTCCGCTTGAGGTTCTCGAAGGCTCTATCTGCTTCCTCGTTCCATTGGAATTTTTCCCCCTGTTTGATCAATGCGTAGAACGGCAATGCCTTTTCTCCTAGCCTGGCGACGAATCTGCTTAAAGCTGCGACTTGATGTCTACGGGAGCTTCTATTCTTGTAGACAGTGTTGGGCCTCCAAGAGCAGAGGTTTGTAGAACAGCAGCAAGTTTCCCTTAAGTGGATTACCCAAGGTTTATCGAACTCGGGGAGGAAGAGGTCAAAGATATCCCTCTCAAGCAACCCTGTAATCACAAAGCAAGAAGTCTCTTGTGTCCCCAACACACCAAATACACTTGTCAGGTGTATAGGTGCACTAGTTCGGCGAAGAGATAGTGAAATACAAGTAATATGGATGTATATGAGTGGTAATAGCAATCTGAATAAAATATGGCAGCGAGTAAACATGCAATAGAACAGTAAATAAACGGTGTTTTCAGTATTGGAAACAAGGCCTAGGGATCATACTTTCACTAGTGGACACTCTCAACATTGATCGCATAATAAATACTTCTCATATGTGCTACATACACTCTTGTTTGATAATGAACATTCATTGTGTAGGATTACACGAACCCTCAATGCCGGAGTTAACAAGCTCCACAACATTCGATATTCATGTTTAAGTAACCTTAGAGCATAATAGATCATTGCAAAATAAACCAAGAACTAACATAGCGCACGCACTGTCCACATTACACTATGAAGGAGGAATAGATCACATCAATACTATCATAATGACAATTAACTTCACAATCTACAAGAGATCATGATCATAGCATACGACAAGAACCACACGGTGCACGCACTAATCACCTTTACACCATGCAGGAGGAATAGACTACTTTAATAACATCACATGAGTAGCACACAACTAGTAGCGATACAAAGCTCATCATATGGATCTCAATCATGTAAAGCAGCTCATGAGATCATTGTATTGGAGTACGAGAGAGAGATTAACCACATAGCTACGGTAGAGCCCTCAGCCCGGGGTGAATTACTCCCTCCTCATCATGGAGGCAGCGATGGCGGTGAAGATGGCGGTGGAGACGGCGGTGGAGATGACTCCGGGGCAATTCCCCGTCCGAGGTGCCGGAACAGAGACTTCTGTCCCCCGAATCTTGATTTCGCGATGGCGGCGGCTCGGAAGGTTTTCTCCGTATCGTGGCTCTCTCCTTAAGGGTTTTCGATGCAGGGCTTTATATAGGCGAAGAGGCGGCGCAGGAGGGTCAAAGGGGCGACCACACCATAGGGTGGCGCGGGCCCAGCCCTGGCCGCGCCACCCTATCATATGGGGCCCACAGGCCCCCCCTCTGGCGGCTCTCGGGTGTTCTGGATGCTTCCGGGAAAAATAGGAACACAGGCGTTGATTTCGTCCAATTCCGAGAATATTTCGTTACTAGGATTTCTGAAACCAAAAACAGGAAAACAGAACTGGCACTTCGGCATCTTGTTAATAGGTTAGTTCCAAAATGCACGAATATGACATAAAGTGTGCATAAAACATGTAGGTATCATCAATAAAGTAGCATGGAACATAAGAAATTATCGATACGTTGGAGACGTATCAGCATCCCCAAGCTTAGTTCTGCTCGTCCCGAGCAGGTAAAACGATAACAAAGATAATTTCAAGTGACATGCCATCATAATCTTGATCATACTATTTGTAAACATATGTAATGAATGCAGCGATCAAAACAATGGTAATGACATGAGTAAACAAATGAATCATATGACAAAGACTTTTCATGAATAGTATTTCAAGACAAGCATCAATAAGTCTTGCATAAGAGTTAACTCATAAAGCAATAATTCAAAGTAAAGGCATTGAAGCAACACAAAGGAAGATTAAGTTTCAGCGGTTGCTTTCAACTTATAACATGTATATCTCATGGATATTGTCAACATAAAGTAATATAATAGGTGCAATATGCAAGTATGTAGGAATCAATGCACAGTTCACACAAGTGTTTGCTTCTTAAGGTGGAGGGAGATAGGTAAACTGACTCAACAATAAAAGTAAAAGAATGGTCCTTCAAAGAGGAAAACATCGATTGCTATATTTGTGCTAGAGCTTTGATTTTGAAAACATATAGAGAGCATAAAAGTAAAGTTTTGAGAGGTGTTTGTTGTTGTCAACGAATGGTAGCGGGTACTCTAACCCCCTTGCCAGACAAACCTTCAAAGAGCGGCTCCCATTTTATTTTATTTTTGGGTGGCACTCCTTCCAACCTTTCTTTCACAAACCATGGCTAACCGAATCCTCGGGTGCCTGCCAACAATCTCATACCATGAAGGAGTGCCTTTTTATTTTAGTTTTATTATGATGACACTCCTCCCCACCTTTGCTTTCTCAAGCCATGGCTAACCGAATCCTTCGGGTGCCGTCCAACAATCACATACCATGGAGGAGTGTCTATTTTTGTTAATTAATTTGGGACTGGGAATCCCATTGCCAGCTCTTTTTGCAAAATTATTGGATAAGCGGATGAAGCCACTAGTCCATTGGTGAAAGTTGCCCAACAAGATTGAAAGATAAACACCACATACTTCCTCATGAGCTATAAAACATTGACACAAATCAGAGGTAATAACTTTTGAATTTGTTTGAAGGTAGCACTCAAGCAATTTACTTTGGAATGGCGGAGAAATACCATGTAGTAGGTATGTATGGTGGACACAAATGGCATAGTGGTTGGCTCAAGGATTTGGATGCATGAGAAGTATTCCCTCTCGATACAAGGCTTAGGCTAGCAAGGTTATTTGAAACAAACACAAGGATGAACCGGTGCAGCAAAACTCACATAAAAGACATATTGTAAACATTATAAGACTTTACACCGTCTTCCTTGTTGTTCAAACTCTTTACTAGAAATTATCTAGACCTTAGAGAGACCAATTATGCAAACCAAATTTTAGCAAGCTCTATGTATTTCTTCATTAATGGGTGCAAAGTATATGATGCAAGAGCTTAAACATGAGCACAACAATTGCAAAGAATCACATTATCCAAGACATTTTAGAATTACTACATGTAGCATTTTTCAATTCCAACCATATAACAATTTAACGAAGAGGAAACTTCGCCATGAATATTATGAGCTAAGAACACATGTGTTCATACGAACCAGCGGAGCGTGTCTCTCTCCCACACAAGGATGAACTTATTCAGAGAACTAAGATAACAAAACAAAAATAAAAGCACACACAGACGCTCCAAGTAAAGTACATAAGATGTGACCGAATAAAAATATAGTTTCAAGAGAAGGAACCCGATACTTTGTCGATGAAGAAGGGGATGCCTTTCCCAAGCTTAGACGCTTGAGTCTTCTTGAAATATGCAGGGATGAACCACGGGGCATCCCCAAGCTTAGACTTTTCATTCTTCTTGATCGTAGTATATCATCCTCCTCTCTTGACCCTTGAAAACTTCCTTCACACCAAACTTCAAGCATACTCATTAGAGGGTTAGTGCATAATCAAAAATCACATGTTCAGAGGTGACACAAACATTCTTTTCACTTCTGGACATTGCATAAAGCTACTGGACATTAATGGATCAAAGAAATTAATCCAACATAGCAAAAGAGGCAATGCGAAATAAAAGGCAGAATCTGTCAAAAACAGAACAGTCCGTAAAGACGAATTTTAAGATGGCACCAGACTTGCTCAAATGGAAAAACTCAAAACTAATGAAAGTTGCGTACATATCTGAGGATCACGCTCGTAAATTGGCAGATTTTTCAAATTTTCTACAGAGACTTGTGCCCAGATTCGTGACAGACAGCAATGTTGTTTCTGCGCAGCGATCCCAAATATAACATCAACTTTAACATAGAAACTTTACTTGGCACAAAAACATGATAAGGAGAGGTTGCTACAGTAGTAAACAACTTCCAAGACACAAATATAAAACAAAGTACTGTAGCAAAATAACACATGGGTTATCTCCCAAGAAGTTCTTTCTTTATAGCCATTAAGATGGGCTTAGCAGTTTTGGTGATGCACCCGCAAGAAATAGTATTTGAAGCAAAAGAGAGCTTCAAGAGGCAAATTCAAAACACGTTTAAGCCTAACATGCTTCCTATGCATAGGAATCTTGTAAATAAACAAGTTCATGAAGAGCAAAGTAACAAGCATAGGAAGATAGAACAAGTGTAGCTTCAAAATTTTCAGCACATAGAGAGGTGTTTTAGTAACATGAAAATTTTTACAACCATATTTTCCTCTCTCATAATAACTTTCAGTAGCAACATGAGCAAACTCAACAATATAACTATCACATAAAGCATTCTTATCATGAGTCTCATGCATAAAATAATTACTACTCCCAACATAAGCATAGTCATTCTTATTAATTGTAGTGGGAGCAAATTCAACAAAGTAGCTATCAAATATAAGAGGTATATTGTAATCATAATCAAATTTATCCTCCATAACAGGTGGTAACAAAAGACTACTATCATTATAATCATCATAAATGGGAGGCAAAGTATCATCAAAGTAAATTTTCTCCTCAATGCTTGGGGGACTAAAAATATCATGCTCATCAAAGCCAGCTTCCCCAAGCTTAGAATTTTCCATAGCATTAGCAACAATAGTGTTCAAAGCATTCATATTAATATGTTCCATGGGTTTTTTAATTTTCGCATCAAACCATCCATGTCTTAAATCAGGAAATAGAATAAAAAGGTCATTGTTGTCCATTATGCCTAACTAGTGTAAACAAGAAACCAAATGTCGCAATTGCAGAGTCTAAAGGAAATAGCTTCGAGTACACACACAATGGCGCCATAAAAGTACTGTTACCTGGAACCGAAGTATGAGTGCCTTTTACCTTTCCTCCCCGGCAACGGCGCCAGAAAAGTGCTTGATGTCTACGGGAGCTTCTATTCTTGTAGACAGTGTTGGGCCTCCAAGAGCAGAGGTTTGTAGAACACAGCAAGTTTCCCTTAAGTGGATTAACCAAGGTTTATCGAACTCAGGGAGGAAGAGGTCAAAGATATCCCTCTCAAGCAACCCTGTAATCACAAAGCAAGAAGTCTCTTGTGTCCCCAACACACCAAATACACTTGTCAGGTGTATAGGTGCACTAGTTCGGCGAAGAGATAGTGAAATACAAGTAATATGGATGTATATGAGTGGTAATAGCAATCTGAATAAAATATGGCAGCGAGTAAACATGCAATAGAACAGTAAATAAACGGTGTTTTCAGTATTGGAAACAAGGCCTAGGGATCATACTTTCACTAGTGGACACTCTCAACATTGATCGCATAATAAATACTTCTTCTCATATGTGCTACATACACTCTTGTTTGATAATGAACATCATTCGTTGCGTAGGATTACACGAACCCTCAATGCCGGAGTTAACAAGCTCCACAACATTCGATATTCATGTTTAAGTAACCTTAGAGCATAATAGATCATTGCAAAATAAACCAAGAACTAACATAGCGCACGCACTGTCCACATTACACTATGAAGGAGGAATAGATCACATCAATACTATCATAATGACAATTAACTTCACAATCTACAAGAGATCATGATCATAGCATACGACAAGAACCACACGGTGCACGCACTAATCACCTTTACACCATGCAGGAGGAATAGACTACTTTAATAACATCACATGAGTAGCACACAACTAGTAGCGATACAAAGCTCATCATATGGATCTCAATCATGTAAAGCAGCTCATGAGATCATTGTATTGGAGTACGAGAGAGAGATTAACCACATAGCTACGGTAGAGCCCTCAGCCCCGGGGTGAATTACTCCCTCCTCATCATGGAGGCAGCGATGGCGGTGAAGATGGCGGTGGAGACGGCGGTGGAGATGACTCCGGGGCAATTCCCCGTCCGGCAGGTGCCGAACAGAGACTTCTGTCCCCGAATCTTGATTTCGCGATGGCGGCGGCTCTGGAAGGTTTTCTCCGTATCGTGGCTCTCTCCTTAAGGGTTTTCGATGCAGGGGCTTTATATAGGCGAAGAGGCGGCGCAGGAGGATCAAAGGGGCGACCACACCATAGGGTGGCGCGGCCCAGCCCTGGCCGCGCCACCCTATCATCTGGGCCCACAGGCCCCCCTCCGCGCTCTCGGGTGTGATGCTTCCGGAAAAATAGGAACTGGGCGTTGATTTCGTCCAATTCCGAGAATATTTCGTTACTAGGATTTCTGAAACCAAAACAGCAGAAAACAGGCACTTCGGCATCTTGTTAATAGGTTAGTTCCAGAAAATGCACGAATATGACATAAAGTGTGCATAAAACATGTAGGTATCATCAATAAAGTAGCATGGAACATAAGAAATTATCGATACGTTGGAGACGTATCACGACTCGCCCCGTTAGCTGTTGTATTTCTTTCAACTTTGTTGGCTTTCTCATAGTAACGATGGCCTGGATTTTTTCGGGATTAGCTTCAATCCCCCTTGCTGATACTAAGAACTCGAGAAGTTCTCCTGGGAACTCCAAAAGAGCACTTTGTCGGGTTCAGCTTGATGCAGAATTTGTCGAGGTTGTCGAAGGTTTCCTTCAAATCTTCGATCAGAGTTGACCCTTTCTTTGATGTTATCACGACATCATCGATGTAGACTTGCACATTTTTTTCCAATATGTGTTGCTAGGCACTTCTGCATCATCCGCTGATATGTTGCTCCCGCGTTTTTCAAAGCAAAGGGCATTGTTTTGTAGCAAAACACGCCGTAAGGTGTTATGAACGCTGTCTTGGCTTCGTCTTCTTCATTTAATCTGATCTGGTTATAACCAGAGTATGCGTCCAAAAAGGAAAGACGTTCGCATCCTGCCGTGGAGTCGATAATTTGATCGATCCTTGGGAGGGGAAAGTGATCCTTAGGACAATGTTTATTGACACACGTGAAGTCAACACACATGCGAAGGAT
Source organism: Lolium multiflorum (assembly GCA_030979885.1). Taxonomy (NCBI): domain Eukaryota; kingdom Viridiplantae; phylum Streptophyta; class Magnoliopsida; order Poales; family Poaceae; genus Lolium; species Lolium multiflorum. Next base: position 115,671,168 of record CM061748.1, on the reverse strand, counting down.
TTTTGTGTGTTTCTTCGGCACCATCACTGGGTTAGATACCCACGTGGCTTCTGTAGTTATTTCTTTAATAAAACCAGCATCTTTCAATCGATCTATTTCTGATAACATGGCTTTGCGGTTGGGTTCCGAGAAACGCCGCAAAGGTTGCTTGATTGGTCTGCGAGAGGATCCAAATTGAGGTGGTGCTCGGCGAGTTCCCTGGGTACTCGACATGTCAGCTTGACACCATGCGAAGATTTTCCAGTGCTCACGGAGGAACTCGACGAGCGCGCTTTCCTATGCGACGTCCATGTTTGCGGCAATGGATGTCGTTTTCTTTGGGTCTGTCGGGTGGATCCCTCTTTTGAATCCTTGGTTGTGTTGAAAGTTGGCTCTTTAGAAGATCTCCCTACAGCACATCATAATCAGTGAACCTTGGCGCCGCATATTCTGCTTGCATCCCGAAAGTTTCTGACGATGAAAATCCTTGTCGCATTTATCGATAACGCGAAACTTCCTTTGATTGTGATAGGTCCCTTGGGCCCAGGCAACCTCCACAACAGATATGTATAATGCGGCACTGCCATGAACCTGGCATACGCTGGTCGTCCCAACAGAGCGTGATATTGCGACGGGAAATCTACAACTTCGAACTCCAAATTCTCTATCCTGTAGTTTTCTCGGGTTCCAAACTGAACGTCGAGGTTGATCTTGCCCAATGGGTAACTTGGCTTCTCTGGTGTAATCCCGTGGAAACGTGTGTCGTTGGTTTCAAGTTTGCCAGGGATATGTTCATCTTCCTCAATGTATCGCATACATAAGGTTTAAACGCTGCCGCCATCTATGAAAACTCTCGACACTCAAAACCAGCGATTACGGGTAAGATGAGTGCTGATTGTCCTGGTCGAGGAACTTGCTGCGGATGGTCTGCGATTGTGAAGCCGATGTCTTGCCCCGACCAATTTAAGTACTCGACTGTTGGTGGAGGCATCTTCTCTGCCATGAACACTTGTCGTGAGATTACCTTTTGCGCCCTGTTGGACGGTCTAGCTTTCTGAATCATCGAGACCACACCGTTAGAATTAGGATCAACATATGGAGGTGGGTGTGGTGCTGCCGCTATTCTGAGCTGGTGCCGATTTTCGTCCGTAATTGCGGGAGGAGGTGGAAGGTGGATCTCGCTCCTTGGCCCTGGGGGTTTCTGTTCGTGGCTTGGGCATTTGCAATTCCTGCGGCTCGCAACATTGCCTGAAAATTTCGGCAATCTTTCCGGAGATGCCCACTGCCTCTTTCCGTTATTGTCAAGATAAAAGTGCATTTGACACGGACCGTTCATCATCTCTTCGGGGGACACATAAGGTCTTTAAAACCTTGGTCCACTGTTTTGTCTGTTGCCGCGAGAATCGCCTCTATTGTCGCCTTGATATTCGTTACTCCTTTGATAGTCATCTCGACTGTTCCCTCCAGGATTTCCTCGAAAGCCGATATATGGCCGGGAGCATCGTTGTTGTAGAACTGGCGAGATAATCGCCTTCTATTTTGATAATTTCGACCACGATCCTCTTCTGGCGACCTGTGTCGCTTGTTGTATATTGCGTCTTCTCCGTCTGCCCACTTATTGGCTATCTCCATGAGTGCTGATATGGTCTTAGGGTTAGTTCTCCCTAGGTCCTCGACGAAGTCTCCTCACCGAATTCCTGCTACGAACGCATCTATTGCTCTCTCGTCAGATATATCTTCTGCCGAGTTTTTTTATAATGTTCCACCGCTGTATATATTTTCTCATCGACTCGTCATGTTTCTGTCGACACGCCCTCAACTCTTCCAATGACGCAGGTTTCTTGCGGTGGATTTTTTCACGAAGATATCCTCAAAGTTATCCCAGCTGTCGATGGAACTTGGGGGTAGTTTCTTTATCCAAGATCTCGCGGCACCGCTCAAGTGAACTTGGATACTTTGCATGGCTGTTGCTCTGGTTCCTCCTACCAGTTTTACCATCTCTAGATAATCAACGAGCCAATCATCGGGATCCTGCAAACCGTCGAATTTCTTGAAATTTTCGGGTAACTTGAATCCTTTTGGAACTCGAGTTTTTCGAACCCTTCTCGTAAAGCACGGGAGCCCACACATATCTTCGTCGGCAACTTCTGGTGAGTGCTGACACTCCCTTCTTTCTTGTCGCGCTCTGTCCACCCTTACTTGGACTGCTGTGTCTCTTGCTCCACTTGTTCTTGGTGGGTCTTGAACTGCTGCGGTGGGTCGTGGACTATTTTGCCTAGGATTTTCTTCGGGAGGCGTTGTTGCGAACGCTGTTCCCATAACTCCAACTCCCGCCATTGCCATATTGAACAATGCTTCTCTCGAGTCCCCAGGGGGTGGTCTGGACGCGAGGATGTAAGCTTGCGTTGCCATGTACCCTGCTTCGCGTTTCGATGATATTTCCCCTTGTATCAATCGACATAAAGGACATGTCGAGATTTTGAATTATGTTTCCTCTCTCTGCTTCGGGTATGTTTTGCAGCCGAGACATTGCTCTCCTCCGAGCCTGTGACTGTCTCCCGAAGTTCCCGATTGTCGACTTAACTCTGCTCGGCTCGCTGATGAAGCTGCCTCTTTTCTCCTATTCAGGATGCTGTCTGTTTTCTAACTCTCTGCTCACCCGAGCAAGTCTATATTGATATGCTTGAAGTTCTTGTACAGTAGCAGTGGTGGTCATAGGTTCTGAACAATCCATGGCTCTTGCAGCCCTATCCCACGCTGCTTGCGGGAGTTGTACTCTTTCTCGGGGTGAGGACCCGACGTATTTAGTGCCTAGGCCTTTTCTGAGATCGGCGGGATCAATGTAACGATTTCCCAAATCATCGAAAGCCTCTGCCATTTCTGGTTCTGATCGGCCTGCCTCTTCTATCGCATAGATCTGATGATATTTTGCGTATTGATTTTTGTCAGGATTGGTGACACCATCGTATAGAGTGGTGAAGACCTTTCCGATGGCAGCAGATTTGTCGATGAAGTTGAGGCTGTCTACGCTGTCGAAGTCGCTGCTTATAAAGGAGTCCGCAGACGACTCGAAGGATGTGTTGCTGAAGATCTTGGCGAGCTTTCCGCTTGCCTTGCTGTCGACGAAGCGTGGCGACGAAAACTCCTCGTCACTCGATGAAAAGTTAGAATCGACCGCTGAAAATTCCGACGAGATCGGAACTTCGAGACGGTAGGATCCTTCCTTGTTGACGCCAAATCGGAATTCTCCGAACGTCATGATGATGGGCTCCTCCAGATAGGCACATGCATCCATACGGGAGGGCGGGTGAGAAATAAAATCGACTAGATCGGTTTTTTGCCGGTTACCTCGATCCATCGCATGAACCCCATCGAATTTCGAAACCTCAGCGCTTCGAGAAGCTCGTCAATCCCAATTGGCCCGTCAACCTCATATTCTTGATGAGTCCTCCCTACAAACAATCAGAGAGCCGTATAAAAAATAAAGAATACAGGTGAAACGCGAGATAATCCGAGGAAAAGCAAGGATTCAAGAACTTACTAACAAAACGCCGAGCTTGTGATTCCAAGCGGGAAAGAATCTCTGTCTCTCGAGCTGATTGCTGAGTTATGTTATTACTCAAGGAAGTTTCAGCCTTATGAAGCCTCTTTCGAAGATCTTCAATGATGGCAGCATCCTTTTCAGCTTTTTGGCGAGCTTCTTCGCTCTGCTTCAACCTAACAGCAAGAGCGTCCGCACGTTTGTTGCTTTCCGCAAGATCTCCTGGAAAAATTGCAGCAGATAAAATACTATGATAAAATCATGGTACACATGCAACAAAGGAACAGGACAATAATACCTTCGAGCTTCTTGGTGTAGTCACGATACCCGACAAATTGGGTACCAAGGCGAATAAATTCCTTCATCAGAGGCTGAAGAAACGATCAAGGAGGAAAAAAGAAGTCAATATAACCAATATAAATTCGACAACATTTAATATGATCGAAGTATTGAAAGATTCAAGACTTACATCATCCAATGAAGGTGTCGAAGAACCACCAGGGAATTGGATAGAATCTCTCGATGGCTCAATTCTCGCTACCTTTGATGGAGAGGCACGGGGGCTCTCAACTAGCGGCGGTTGCACGATGTCTTGTTGGGGAGGAGAAGTTTCATCCCCATCATGTTGAGCTTCCGACACAATCAAAGTACGCGATGTACTCGTTCGTGCAGTAGCATCAACAACTTGTTCTTCTTCGTCATCACTACAATAAAATGGCGGCAGTATAAGAAGCAAGAGACAAGAAACATCAAAACAGGAATAGTAAAGAGTAAGGAGTAACTCACGAGCTGACGAGGGCATCAGTGTATGGATTAAAAGCTGCCTTTTTATGTGAAGGCTCAGCTTCTTCGGCTTTGGAAGTGCCGGAATCTTTTACGTCATCTCTCTTCCTCTTTGAAGCATGAGGAAGAGAGTGTGTCGAGGCAGTGGCCTCTGACTCAGCAGAAGCCGCGGATTTGTGAGAACCCGCGATTTCAGTGGCAGGGCGCGTGGTGCTTTGGTTGTCATCATCGACAACGGCACGCTCCTCCACTTCTCCACCTTCAGGAAGAGGAGGAAGAGAAGCAAGAACGAGGTGGCCCTGAGAAAAGAAAAAGTGTCGAGAAAAAGGCGTTAACAAAATAGTAATCGACAAAATAACAAAGCCCGAGTAAACAATACAGCTATTAAAAGGAAATTACCTCGGGGAGGGGTTTGGCGCTACTATATGGCGCGACACGGCAAGAAGTGGGAACTAAATCCTTCTTGTTGAGCGATGAGATTTTGCGGATAAGTTTTTCAAAGTCCTTCAAGGGAAGATCCTTTGCGAGTCTGTCAGCATCTTCTTCACCATCGTATTTCCAGAAGGGGTTTTTGCGAGCCTGGAGAGGCTGCACTCTAGTTCTAAGGAAATAGGCGGTAATCTCAATACCCGAAAGTTCTTTCCCGCGGGTGTTCTGTAGCTCGTGAATGCGAGTCATCAGCGCCTCTGTCGCCAATTTCTCCGCTTCGGTAGCTTCAGCATCCCAAGAACGGCGGCGAAAGATTTTAGCTTCTCCATCAAAAGGGGCGATGTTTTCTTCCGCCGGATTGGAGCTTTCTTCATGGATGTACAGCCACTTTTTCCGCCAGCCTTGGACGGAGTCGGGAAATTTGACATCGAAATAATCGACCTCAGAACGAACACATATAACAACGCCGCCAATATTGTAGGCGACGTTGTGGTGGCTATTGCGGCGAATACAAAAGATGCGCTTCCACAGGGCCCAATTGGGTTGGACCCCGAGAAAGCACTCACAGAGTGTGATAAAAATCGAAATGTGGAGGAGAGAATTGGGCGTCAGATGATGCAACTGAAGCCCATAGACAAAAAGGAGACCACGTAGAAATTCGTGGATTGGGGGAGAAAGTCCTCGGATGAGGTGGTCAACAAAACTGACCCGGTAGTTGATTGGAGGCTTTGGGTAGCTCTCCTCCTTGGGAAACTGGAGCGTGTTCTCCTTCTTGCTGAATCCCATCTTCTTCAGCATGTTGATGTCCTGGCCTGAGATCTTGGATCTCTCCCACTCGGCGCTCCCCAGATCTGTTGATGTCATCTTCGATTCTGGTGTGCTGTGTCTAGTCAAACGAGCGCGCGGCGGCATCAACGGACCTAGCAGAGAGAAAAGTGCTCGAGCGCTAGGACTAATGGGAGCAAGGGAGCAGTTGCAGAGGAGAAGCAGAGATGCGGCGTGAGCGAAAGTGTTCAAGGAGGAAGACGATGGCTTTATATAGCGGTGTGACGGATCGTCGCAACCGTTGGATTGACAAGTAAGGTTATAGATGGCAACCACGTGGACAAGGGGTAAAAGTGTATTTTTACCGAGAAGTGAACAGGCAGGAGATACAGTAATAGTGCCAGAAAAAGCGGAGGACGTGTGTCCCCCACTTGTACGACGTGTCAACTGGATAGGAAAAAGGGACCCACAAGACAGTGACAAATAGCGGTTTTCGCGTGTTTCCAACACAGAAATCGTGGCTATCATCAGCAATGATGTCATTATAGAAAGATAAAAGCTCGACTAAGAAACCAAGCGAGAATATCGGCAATGCAAGATTATTTCGAGAGCCTTTGATCAAATACAAGTTTTTGCCCAAATGCTCGGGGGCTACTTTGGAAAAATAAAAACTTCGAGTATGACAAGATAGAAATGGCGAGAGCCTATGACCAAATGCAAGCATTTGTTCATAGCCTCGGGGGCTACTCCCATCGGGAGCGCTGGTCGCGCACCCGATAGATATGAAACTATCGACAAGGACTACAAAATATAGCAGCAGAGGGTATAAATCTGTGGAGCCTACACCCAAGCACAAGTTTTTGGCTGTAGCCTCGGGGCTACTCCCATCGGGAACGCTGTTCGCGTGCCCGATGAATTTTTATCAAAAGGAAGAAACAGAAGTGAGTATATTTCGAGTTACACAGATAACTCTACATATACTTCCATCGGGAAGACAAAATAAGTCATCAAATATGACTCGATAAAATGTGCTATTCCAACAGCCGAAAAGCACTCGACAATATATTCTCAGAGCGCTAAAAGTCGCGAATAAATCTCTGAATGCCGCAAAACTTTGCGAAGGTAAGACCCCAGATCCGTTCTGAGGGTAGCACCGTCTGACGGCGGACTGTTACTTTTTTCCGTATCAACGTATACGAAGAAAAATCCTAACGGACGCGTTAGGTACCCGATAAATTATGACTGGGACTCGACGAATGGTAAGACCTTAAGCGGCACTGTCGAAGTTTACACCAGTATCCCGAGATCATGTCCAGGGACGTGATCTTGAAGTAGGTTTTTGCGGATTGCCACTAGAGCAGTTAACTAGTACCTGATCCGTCAGATGAACTAGCCCCAACTACCGTTATCCCTGTACAAAATAATATTTGCATATCGAAACATTATGTAATGAGTAAAGTTGGAGATTTTCCCTGATTCTTCGATTCAAGAAAAATCTCGGGGCTACTGACATAGGCATCCCCAATGGGCCTGCCAAAGATGGTACCCGGGGTTCATTAAAGGCCCAGGACTCGAAGAAGAAGAAGACTCGGAAGCCCATTTAGTGTTAAGGAAAGATAGTTTGTATTAGGAAAGATAGAGATTTGTAATCTTACGGGTTGGATACGAAACCCTCCCAAATTCTGTAACTTGTGTATTACGAAACCCTCGGCTCCACCCTCTATATAAGGGGGAGTCGAGGGACGAAGAAAGGATCGAATTTACTGTCAACATAACCCTAGTTTTCATAATCGTCGAGTACTTTTCGCCTGAACCTTCGAGATCTACTTGCCCTCTACTTCTAGCAAAACCCTAGTCTACAATCTGTAGGCATTGACAACTTAATCCTTTGTCAATACCTATAGACTTCGTCCTTAGTATGCCCTCCTAAGAGCATCAGTCGCATCTACAAATATTTTGGTTATATTGTACAAGGTTGATATTATTAGATTCTATTTTAAAACCTTTTCATAGTACAAATCGTATATAAATACTAAATATGGGTTACACATATTTTAGGCTACCCAAACTAAACATGGGTAAAGTAGAGGGAAAGTTTGAATAACCCCCAAAAAAACCAACTTGTCAGCAAACCCGAAACAGGATAGGCCTACTTTTTTTTTTTTGAGAATAGGATACGCCTACTTAATTGTGTATTTTTCGCGATGCCCCTACCGGTTTGCAGTTTTTTTTTTTTTTGAAATCATGCTTGCAGTTATCTTCATTGAGACGTTTTGCACGAAACGCGAGTCGGCAGTGAAAAATCGCCCACGATGGCAGCGGCTCCGCTGCGCCTCGGGCGAGCGCGCGGCGAGCCGGCATACGGTGGAGGCGGCTGGACCGCGCTCCTGCACGAGGAGCTTGTGCGCAACGGCGGCGGCAAAGTGGCTCGAGGTCGAACTAGTAGCACCTAGGCGTAGGATCATGGAATGGACAAATAGTCGTAGCGTGCATGCACCCTTCCCAGAATCAGGTCCTTTGTAGTTGGACGGATGGAAACCTACAAGCGTTGCAATCACACGCGTTGCCGTCGACCAAAAAGCCAGCCTATACGTTGCGACAGAGCAATAGATTATCAATAATCTCCGGCTGCTAGTGACACGTTATAGATGCAACTGGCGACACCCGTGACACCGGCCGCATGCAGATTTGAGAGGAAGATTTGTGGCGCCAGGCTCGGAGAAGTCAGATACCGGAGGCGGGTGCACGACATGATTTCCATGGTTTCTAGGAAATTCTTGGACGGCTCATGGGATGATCGTGTGCGTTCCTGCTGAGATTCTGAATGAGCGAACTGTCATGCAAAATCAATCACGCCAAGTACAAATGACAACAAGATGTTGGAATGATCTTGTCTAACAGCCTGTTAGATTCTGTATATAGTAGCTTCTGTAGTTACGTACGTTGTACCTCTTTGTATTGTAACCGTACGTGACTCTGTACATGATATATATTTATATATATACTGGTATGGCCGACCCATTGTGGTGTCGAGCCTCAAACCCTAAACCTCTTTGGTTCACATGGTATCAGAGCAAACCGATCTCATGACTTCTGTTGCCGCCGCCTCGACTGCTGCGCTGCCCGCCATGCCGCCGGCTACTCCTGCTCTGCCGGTCACCACCCTGCCGGCTCCCGCTCCCCTTCCGCCATTCCTCGCTCATCTGCTCAATGGCGGGACGACGCCCTACACGGCCTCAGGCGCACAGCTGACCCCATCTGCCGGCGCCATCTTCTCTGGCATGGTCCTCTCTGCTCCCTCCGGCGTCGCTCCGATCGCCCCATTCCCGGCCATGTCTGAGCTGCACGGCGCGGCTGCGCCCGTGCCATCACCGCTTGCTCTGGTGGATTACGCTGCTCCCCCGCCGTCGCCGCCCGTCGGCTCGGTCGATCTCCTTCGACACGACCTATGGCGCCTCCTCTGGCTACTCGCCCTATGGTGCCGCGTACGGCCATATGGCGTATGCTGCTGCTTCGGCGCCCTCTGCAGCTTATGCGCCGGCAGTCACTACTGCGGCTCTTGTTGCTCATGTTGCGCCGTCTCCGGCGCTTGATGCGTTGCCTTCGCCGCCGTTCTACTTCGCCCATCTTCTTCCGGTGAAGCTGAAACCGGACAATTACTTATACTGGCGTGCGCAAATTCTCCCGCTGCTCCGTAGTCATTACCTCGAGGGGTTTTCCGAATCTGATCGCCTGGAGTGCTCGTAAGCAAGCAACAGTATTTCGTAGTAGTACTCAAGCTGAGTATAAAGCAATTGCTAATACCACAGCTGAGATCATTTGGATTCAGTCTTTACTTCGAGAGTTGGGGATCTCTCAGGATCAGCCACGGTCATTTGGTGTGATAACATTGGTGCTACATACCTTTCTTCGAATCCGGTATTTCATGCACGAATAAAACACATCGAAATTGATTATCACTTTATCAGGGAGCGTGTTACACAGAAGCTACTTCAAATCAAGTTCATTCCTTCGAAGGATTAACTTGCTGACATCTTCACGAAGCCTTTGCCGCTACCTCAGTTTGAGGGATGTCGACGCAATCTTAATCTTCTAAATTCTTTAGAACATGGTTAAGATTGAGGAAGGATGTTATATTCTGTATATAGTAGCTTCTGTAGTTACATTGTACCTCTTTGTATTGTAACCGTACGTGACTCTGTACATGATATATTATATACTGGTATGGCCGACCAATTGTGGTGTCGAGCCTCAAACCCTACTAAACCTCTTTGTTTCACACAGCCAAGAGACGAAACATGGGGTCATGCAACCGCCCCCTATCACGATTGGTGCCTGATCGGGGCACCCAAAACCACGCCTTCCTCCTCCTCCATGGAGGCAAAATTGGTGAGGGCACCTCAAATAAACTTGCGGGTTGATATGGTGCTCGCTTACTGCTGGTCTCCACGTTGCAGGATACTTTGGCTGATAGGCGGCCGAAAAATACTTTCCTCCTCACCTAAAGAGGGACCCCCCACCCCCCCCTAAAGATGGCATCATGCCTCATATCCCGGCGGCCACTCGGTACCTTAATGTGCTGGAGGAAGAGGTGTGCTGGTGTCGCAACCCCAATTGGTCTAGTCGGACTTACGGTCACAATATTGGGTCCTTGATATAGCTGCAAAGAAGACCTAATCATGATAACCTTTTCCCAAAAGGGCCGTCCATATAAAATATAAGGACATGATTTGAATTTCCTTTTCTTTGTTTCCTACATTGGGCTGTGAAATATTCTTTGATCTCTTTTTTATAGGGAAACCATGGCACTTATTTTTAGGGGAATCGGAAACCATGGCATTTTATTGATCTAAAATGTTAACAGGGATAGAAATTATTTGATCTTATCTAATACAGCCTGGGTCGTTCTGGGCCTTTTGTTAAAAGAGAGATCACCGACTTAGCTCCAGTGACCAGATATTCTCCTCGAAACAGGCTTTCGCCCCGCTTTATAAATAAAGCAACCACAAGCATACATAGTTCAGATACAACACACAGCACACACACCCCACATCAATAGTCTGTTGGGGCAAGCACACCACACACACACGAGATAGACGATACAACACCCCTCACAAGAGGTGCACTCAGAGGCTGGACGGTGTAGATATGCGACGTGCAGCCGCCAGAAGATCCTCCAGCATGCCGTCCAAGCGCTCCTTGTCCCGCTGTCTACACAACGGGTACCACTGCTGCAACAAAGCCAAGAAAGAGTAGACAGAGTCAGAAGCGCGACGAGGTAAGATACGCTCGATGACCATCTTATTGCGCACAGTCCACAGAGTCCAAGTCAAGGCCGCGAACATTAACCAGAAGAGGCGCCTCCTCCTACCAGTAACGTTCGCACGGACCTCGATGAACTCCCCGAGGGCCGAGGCCTGCCACTCAGGCCCCAGCGCCTCCCGCAAGAAGCTCCAAAGGAAGCGTGCCGCGGGGCAGTCGAACATGATGTGTGTCGTTGTCTCTGGGACAACACACATTGGGCAAAGCCCGTTGCCCGGCCCGTGCCTCTTCATAACCTCCACCCCAGAGGGGAGGCGATCTCGCAGCAGCTGCCAAAGGAAAATCTTCGTCTTAAGCGGAATAGGAGCCTTAAAAAGCGGGGCCGTCCACGGGAGCAGAGGCCCCCTAAACATAGCCCTGTAGGCCGTCCGCACTGAGAACGAGCCCGAGGGAGTTAAGCGCCACGAAGGCGCATCTAGTCCTCCCGGCAGGGTGTCCGGGAGGAGGTCCCGCAGCGATGCCAGACTCAGGGCTTCCTCCTGGGTTAGACCACGGCGGAACAAAATACCCCATCCCTCCTGTGCCACATCGGCGACCAGGATAGAGGGGTTAGTGCAAATGGCGAAGAGGTCCGGGAAGTTCAGATGCAGGGGGCGATCGCCAAGCCATGGGTCGAGCCAGAACATGGTCCCTCTACCATCGCCTATGGAGAGGGAGAGTCCGGCTCTAATCTCATGCTTGATGTCCTGGAGGGCTCTCCAAAACTGAGAGCCCTCCCGGCGGTCACAAGCAAGGAGTGGCCGACCCCGCAGGTATTTAGCCTTAATCAGCTTCAGCCACAGGCCCCCGTCGTCAGACAAGATCCTCCACACCCATTTCAACATGAGGGCCACGTTCATGTGGCGAGAGGAAATAATCCCTATGCCCCCAAGGTCCTTGGGGGCGCACACATCGGCCCATTTGACCATGTGGTACTTCTGACGTCCTGTCCTGTCCTGCCAAAAGAAGCGGGAGAGCTCCTTGTCGAAGGCAGCATGTACCCCTTCGGGAAGGATGTACAGACCCATGATATACATGGGAAGGCTAGATAGACAAGAGTCGATGAGAATCGTCTTGCTACCCTTGGAGGTGAATCTCCCGCACCAAGGTTCAGCCTTCGCTCTAACTCGCCCCAACAAGGGGGCGAGATCCCTAATAAGGATCCTAGAATCCCTAACAGGAACTCCCAGGTAGTTCATAGGGAAAGATGACAACCTGCAGTTAAGGTTGTCAGCGATCCGCTGCTGAATATCCGGAGGGTAACCCAAGACCACAACCTCACTTTTATCAAAGTTAATTTTGAGGCCCGACATGGCCTCAAAACAGAGGAGTAGGAACTTGGTGTTCTGGATATCTAAGTCCGAGCCCTCAAACATAATCATGGTATCATCCGCATACTGGAGGTGAGTCACCCCTCCGCCAGGGATAAGGTGTCCCACCACACCAGTAATATGGCCCGAGGTCCTAGCCCTCTCCAGGATCTCGGCCAGGGAGTCTACCGCAGCGTTGAAGAGGATAGGGGACAAAGGGTCACCCTGACGCACTCCACACTCCGGCCGAAAATAGGGACCCACTTCCCCATTAATGTTAATGGCCGTGCTGCCAGACATCACGATCTGCATAACCCAACCAATCATCCGGTCGTCCACGCCCCTCCTCTGAAGAACCTGTCGGAGGAAGGACCAGTCCAAGCGGTCGTAAGCTTTCTGGAAGTCCAGTTTTAAGAAGACACCCCTCTGATGTCTACTTCTGACCTCGTGCACAATCTCATGAAGTGCAAGAATGCCATCATGGATGTGGCGACCCTTGAGGAAGGCGAATTGGTATTGGTGCGTAATCCGCTCCATAACCGGAGCCAACCTCACCGCACACACCTTTGAAAACAACCGTTGAATCACGTTGATGACCGTAATGGGCCTGAACTGGCGAATATCCGTGGCCCCCACTAACTTGGGGATCAAGGTAATAACGCCGTAGTTCAGACGACCCATATCTAGAGTCCCTACATAGAACTCCTGAAACATAGGTAGGATAGTCTCCTGGAGTTTCGCCCAGAATTTCTGGAAGAAGACAACCGGAAGCCCATCCGGACCAGGGGCCGAGTTAGCCTTCATGCCCTCAAGAGCGCTCCGAACTTCCGTCGCGAGGAACGGAAGGGTGAGAGCGGCATTCTCCTCGTCGGAGACCCAGGCCCCAGCTGGCCATAGGTCTGCCGCGAGGGCTACCCCAGTTCTGGGGCCAGCCGCAAAAAGACCTTTATAAAAGGTATAAATATGGGTGGTGATCTCTCCGGCCTCCTCCAGAAGGAGATCACCATCCCAGAGGCAGGGGATGGAACACTTTCGGCGACGTCCATTCGCAATCGCATGGAAGTACGCAGTGTTCGCATCCCCCTGGAGGAGCCAATTCTGGCGGCTCCGCTGCCGCCAGAACACCTCCTCCCCGCGGAAGATCTCCATAAGCGAGTGTTCAAGGGCATATCGCTGAAGCCACTCCTCAGCGACTAACCCTTCCTCGTCCGCGACGCGGTCTAACTCCTGAATTTGGCGGAGGAGAAGGTCCTTCTTCCGACGTACCTCCGCCCCGATGTTAGCCCCCCAGCCTCTCATAAACTGGCGGGCGATCTTTGCGCAGTGGTGCCACACATCAACTGCATTGAAGACCCTCGGAGGGGAGTCCGCCGCGCGTACCCACTTGTATCCAACCGCCTCCACGAACCCTGGCTGACCGAGCCAAAAGTTTTCAAAGTGGAAGCGGTTAGGCCTCGGGGGGGTCTCCCCCCCGGAGCACAGGAGGAGTGGGGAATGATCAGACCCAATCCTAGTAGCCGCCCTAAGCGAGCACAGTGGGAACGCCATTTCCCACTCAACCGACACAAACACCCGATCCAGCACACTCTGGATCGGATCAATGCGGTTGTTGCTCCAAGTGAACCGGGCGCCCACACGCGTGATCTCTCTAAGGGCGAGGTCCGCAAGGCAATCGTTGAACATCCGCATCCTAGGGATGTCCACCCGGCTCGAGGTCTTGTCCTCCGGGGAGCGTATTAAGTTAAAGTCGCCGGCCACCACCACAGGGGTGGTGCACCGGTCGATCTTAGCTTGCAGCTAGTGACCAGATATTCAGGGCTCGGTAATTGACTGATGACTAGTCCTACATAAACTACTCATCTTAAGGGGTTCGGGGAACTGTCAAGCTGAAATCAAGTCGATCTGACTGATAGCAGCCTGTCGACAAGGGCAGCGGGCAATAAAATTTCGTACTAGATTTTTTGTTTGTAACAGAGGACAAGAGCTAACGAGTATGTGGTCACAAAATTACGGTTCATAACAACCAAAATCCTTACGATAGTTAGGGTGTCCCGTCTTACCTTATCTCAAACTGAGGCTGAAGCACTGAACTACTGTGAAGGGTTTTGGGTGGTGTGGCCTGGTCGTAATAACTCTTGGTAACTACATTTTCCACTTGGAATAGGGACGCATGGCATCCTTGCGTGTTTCCTTCGACCCAATTTTCCGGTTGCTATTTAGTTTTCTACGTGCTTCGGTCCGCATGCAGATCAGCCCGTAACTTCTGCGTTTGGCGTGTGGCCGGAGGCCGGGAAGTCAATCGAATGATTTGGTTCCTGATACTAGAAACAAGAAGGATTGATATCGAAGTGATGGGTAGTGCCTGTCATTATTCATACACATGTATGTACCTTGTTTGACGCTTTAGAACCGTCTAATTGGACCGAGCAAGTTTCCAAAATAAAAGACAGCCACCAAAGACATACAAGGTCGAGCAGTGATGGGGCAAAAACTAGACCGGCAACTGTTTGTGAAGTATAAATGTAGTATTGTCTAGTACTACTTCTCATTAGATTGATATTTTAGCTGCATTGCCTAGAGCATATAATTTTAGGCCAACAAGTTTGAGTTAAAGATTTGGCCGGCGTAATGTACAACAAAAATATTGTTGACCACTTTCGGTCCACGTGTAGATCGGAGGGAGCCCAATGTTGTCCACATTTAGATTTGAAGTCGTCGGATGTAAGTGGTGGGTTGAAGCATAAATTTGTTACCCTAGTTCCTTTTAATTTGGTTCAACTTGCTATAGCATGCAGTTCTACAACAAGCATCCCTAAATTATCAATCATATGTACAACTAGCTGAATGATCGTGCATTCTCATGGCAGCTTAATTTTTCTTTCACCGTATGTGTAAACATAATATACATGAAATTTATGTATATTGACCGTCTAGCCCTCCTCGTGTAGTTAACATGCCCGTTCGTAGCTAAGATTTAATTTAGAATTATTTTATGCCATGGAAAATTTCAATTCTTTCTTGAGAGCTGTAAGAAGGAATTTGAAACCCTAAATCGGCGTTTCTTCCCAATATTTTAAATGCCATTCAAAAGATCTCATTTTTTAATAAAACGGTTTGGAACTTCCCCGGTATGCTTAGAATGTCCATGGTTATTTCTAGAATTTTCATACTATTTTGAATCTCTAGATTATTCAAAACTCCGCAAACCTATTTTGGAAAACAAAAAAAAGGCAATTTCCTCTCTCTTATGTATTTCTTCTTATTTGATTAAAATACCCGACCTTTATTATTATTTAAATTACATAAAAGTTTATCCAAAAACCACACATATCTTCCATATGATCCAAATCAGCCGAACTCCTAGCAATATTCCGTGCATCTATATTTTTCCTGCCTCCCTTCATGACGAAACATCACTTCTCCAGCGCCTCCTCTTCTTCTATTGATTTCATGATTGTGTTGCTCAACAAACTCTGACGCGTATGAGGGTGTCAGCGTACGTCATTTATTAAGATCCTTTCAGTATAGCAACTTTCTTTTTAAATTGGGGAACATAGCCCCAGCATCAGTAGCATATACGATGGATGGCAATTGGCATAAATCTGCCACTGTGTTTAGTAATTCTGCTAAGCATGGATGTAGCCCGTGGCTCACGTCGCGCGTGAACCGATCAAATTGATGTTTGAGCGACCAAGTAGCAGCCCGTGCCAACTGCCAGAGATGCATCGTGTCGGTTTGCGGGACAAACTCGGCGTATGCTGACGTCTTAGTCTAGGGGAGAAGGCGCGTGGTAACCTTGCCCGTGATCGAGCATCGAATCTTTCCATGCAAATCGCTTGTCCACTTCTTCAATTTTCTTCTGTGAAAGCAGCTGCACGATCGACCACATTCAACACTTCAAGCTTGACCTCATGTCAGCAAACTCTGAACACGGGAGTTATCCCTTGTCACTGTAATCAAAATTCATGAAGTCTTGATGAGTAGTACTGAATTATGGCAAACTCTTAGGCAGTGGCGAAGGACGAAAAAAATCTAAGGTACGGCGAACTTTGAATGATGCAAATACCAAATAGTTCTAAAACGTAGTAATATATCAATACAATAAAAATAAAAAATATTTAATTATAAGTATAACCTAAAAAACATACCAATAATGCTAACTCAACGGCAAAGCTTTACATCTTCTTAAAAAATATGATGTAATTCAAATAATCAAGACGTTTGATTATCCCTCGTTCGATGCGCAACTCGATTTTGATTATTTTTGTTGCTAGAAAATTCCTTTCAATTGTTGATGTCTTCACGGGAAAACCCTATGTCATCTTAATGGAGTAATAACGTGGTCGAAGAAAGTATTACTTGTCTTTAAAATACCTAAAAATCTTCAATTCTACAAGTATATATAATGAATAACTCGAGCTTCTCTTGTATATACTAGGGCACATTCAATGATAAATCTCTGTAATACAAGCAATATTATTCACACTGAATCTAGAATACGAGCTTATATTTGAAGGTAAAAATAGTCTATGTTTTTGGCCTGTAATTGTTTTTACTGAAACATGCATAACTTTCTCGTACGGAGTCCGTTTTCGATGTATGACCACTCAAAATTTTCAGAAAAAACACGCGCATCTATGTGTATTCACCAAAAATCAAGGTAGGGCGGCGGCCCTACCTTGCCCTACTGGGAGCTCCGCCCCTGCTCTTAGGAAATTACTCCCTCCAATCTCAAAATGTAAGGCGCCTAAGAATTAGTCAAAAGTTAATATTATTGAAGTTTGATTAAGTTTATATATAAAAATATGAACATATGTAATACTAAATTAATATCAATAGATTTATCACAAAGTATAATTTCTTAATGTGTTCATTTGATATTGTAGATGTAAATATTTTTTCTAAATATTTAGTCAAAGTTAGTATGATTTGACTTTTGACTAATCCTTAGATCTTTACATTTTAGAACGGAGGGAATATTTTGAAAACTCAAGGTATTTCTGAAGATACAAAACTTCTGTGGCATGATAAACTACATAATGCGCTATAGATACTAATTGAATGCCCTTGTAATTCCCCTTGATATAAATACAAGAGCTGGCCCTAGTTGTGCGGTGATGTTCCCCTGTAAACCCTAAGAGCATCTCCAGCCGTTGGGGCTCCCCGGGCCAAAATCCGGCGCTATTTAGCGCCGGATTGGATGAAATTTTTGGCTCGGGGAGCGCCGAAGTTCTAGCCGTCTTCCCGGTAGACACCTGGGTTCGGCGTTTTTTTTAGAGAAAAACGTCCCTGGATGACAAATTTCATGCATAATTCGGCGAATTTGACCAGTTTTGCCAATATTTGGCTTATTTTTACAAATAAACGTTACAGTTCAACAAAACAAGACAAGTTTTAAAACAAATCAAATGGAAACTAGTTGGTGTTGCCTCGAAGCGTCCATAAGTGCTCCACCAGATCATCCTGCAGCTGTTGATGCATTGTGGAGCCTCGAATCTCCTGACGCATAGCGATGAACGCAGCCCACGATGCCGACACCTGGTGGTTAGGCTGTGCAAGAGGACCCTCTCTGTCATATGGTGCAGCTTGTTCGCTCAGAGGGACTGGATGCTTCCGCTCATCCTCGATAATCATGTTGTGTAAGCACACACAACAGTTCACCTCCCGGGCGGTGGAAAATAGGCAGAGGGCACGACGGGCGGCGGAATATAGACTGCTGGGTGGAGGAACGGCTGAGTTGGGGCAACCCGCCGGCGGATTGGCGAGGGGTGGTACCGGCGGCGAGAGAGCAATGGGAGGGGAGGAGGGATTTGTGTCGACAAAGTGGTGTGGTTCGTCTGTTCTCTCGCCGACAGAGCGGGCCTGTTGAAAGAGCAAGATCTATATCCCGTGTTTTGTGTGTTTGATGACAACACTTGAATGAATTTAACCGTGCGCAAAGATTGTCTTTGATAGATTTGCAAGTGCACGGTGCCCTCGTTGAACACGTCATGATCGGAGGACTGAAGCGTAGCTTATAGGTTTTCTGGTTTTGTGTGTGTGTCGCGAGGTAACATGGTTGGAGAGGAAAAGAGGAAAAATCAGGTTCGCAAAGCGGTACTACCGGTACCGTAGCGGTAGTACCGCTACCCTACTGGTACCGCTCTGCAGTACCGCTCTGGAGGTTTTACACTGAAAGTCCCACAGAACAAGTTACGGTACCTCTACGGTACCTTGAGCGGTAGTACCGCTTGAGAGCGGTAGTACCGCCTCGGTACCGCTAGGTACCGTAACATAAGTTACGCACTACCGATGTGGTACCGCTTAGGTACCGCTTGGGGTCCAGTTCAGGCCACTGCGGTACCTCAAGCGGTACCGCAAGCGGAAGTACCGCTGTGTGTCCACGTGGATAAGTTCTGTGGGGGGTTTCGAATCCAGAGTGGTAGTACCGCTTACCAAAGCGGTAGTACCACTTAGGCAAAAACTGAACATAACGGTTGGATTTGAGGGGCCCTATATAAAGGGCCCTTCTTCTCCAGCTCGTTTTGAGCTCTCCTCTCTCTCTCTCTCCTCCATTGTTCCTGAGCTCAAACTTAGAGGATCTCCCCATCTACCCAACCAATCTTGCTCATACTTTGAGGAGTGGTGGAGGAGGCCCCGATCTATCGATCTACCAAGAGAGATTTCACCAATTCGTGCTAGTCCTTAGTGGATCTTGGTGGTAGGGTTCCTATGGTGGGATCTTGGATGAAGTGCTCCTATGGAGGCTAGCTTGGAGTTGTGCTATCTGACAAAGGATTAACTTGTCAATGCCTACAGATTGTAGACTAGGGTTTTGCTAGAAGTAGAGGGCAAGTAGATCTCGAAGGTTTAGGCGAAAAGTACTCGACGATTATGAAAATTAGGGTTATGTTGACAGTAGATTCGATCCTTTCTTTGTCCCTCGACTCCCCCTTATATAGGAGGTGGAGCCGAGGGTTTCGTTTTGTACAAGTTACAGAGTCCGGGACGGTTTCTAACTCATCCCGCCAGATTACAAATAACTCTTCCTATTACAACTCTAACTTTCCTTAACATATCTTGGACTCCCGAATCTTCTTATTCTTTGGGTAGTGGGCCTTCAGTAAACTCCGGGTACTATCTTTGGCAGGCCCATTTGGGATGCCTATGTCACTATCCCCATAGGGTGTTGGGAGCCTCCTAGTGTTGTGGAGCTCGCCCCAACCTTGTGAAGGAATCACCGCCTCGACCGGTGCCTTAGTGGAGAAGGGGGAGCCCCTTTGTGGAGCTCTCTTGAGGAAGAAGGTGAGGCCTTCCTTCGTGGTGTGGCCGCCTAGCCTCTTGTGTGAGGCTAGCACCTCCTCAACGCAGACGTACTCCCTTTTGTGGGAGGAACTGCGGGAAACAAATCCTCGCCTTGTCTCCGCGCCCTCCGGTTGTCCCGCTCCTCATCTTTATTATTGTTGCTTGGTTTCTTTGCTTGTTGCACTACCCTAGGATCATCTCTAGCATCAAAGCTATCACCTTTACTTCTATTGCACTAAAAATTGAAAAAGACTAAAAATTGCGTAGCGCCCATTCACCCCCCCTTCTTGTTCGCTACGGTCCGTTCAATTGGTATCAGAGCAAGGTTTTCTTGCTCGGGCTTTACCGCCTAAGAATTGGCCGAACAAGAGAAGGTTGTGAATGGGTCCCTTCCCGGTGAGCAATCACCTCCACCATCAATTGTTGATAGCACTCCGGCTACTTTGGATGACCTCAAGAAATTGGAGTCATCCATTGTATCTCAAATGAAGGCTATGATGATGGAGTTGATTGCTCCCAAACCAACCCCCATCATAGATCCTAAGGCAAGTGTCGATGTTCCTCCACAACAAGTCAACACCCTTCCTCTTGTTGATTTTGTCGCGCAATCGACAAAACCACCTCGAGAAGGGGAACTTGAGGATGTTGGCACTTCATCAAAAGGGAAGGATAAACCACCGGTTGCGGGACAATTAGGGGATAATCATGCGGTGCCTCCACCAAGTGATTACACCGTAAATGTCCCGATACCCATGCCTCATATTTTTTCTCATGGCTCACCACCTCTACTTGAATCAAATAACTTTGAAAATTGGCAATTTTTGATGCGATCTCATGTGCCCAGCGCTTCTACCGAGCTTTGGCGCATCATTGAGGAAGGTTATTCACCAAGAGACCCAAAGAACTTGACAAGAAGAGAGGTGGTGGATGATCAACTCAACGCCACCGCCATCAACATGATTCACATGGCCGTCACGCCCAAGGACCGCGCTCATATTCGCTCGCTCAAGACCGCCAAGGAAGCATGGAATAAACTCGACAAGCTCTTCCTCGGAAATGAGAGCATTCAAAGCTCTCGTTTCGATGAAGTGAACAACATGGCCGACAAGTTCGTCATGAATGAGGGAGAATCGCCCGAAGATATGTACCGGCGCCTTATCTCTCTCTCCGTACAAATGCAATATCTTGGAGCAACGTTTGTGGATGACTCTTGGATCAAGCAAAAGTTCTACAACGCTCTCCTCCCTTACGAGGAAGTGAAGTTGACGGCCATCCGCCAAAATGCCTCCTTCCGCGCTATGACATCCGATGAAGTCCTTAGCGGGGTCATCGCTTTGGACATCTCCAAGAAGAACGCGGAAGATCTTGTTGCTCGCGCCCACAACACCCGCAAGCCCAACCTTGCGTTGAAGATGAAGGAGCATGAAGCTAGTGAGAGCGATGAGGATCCCATCGAGTGGGGTCCGGATGATCTCAAGGCCAATTATCATGAACACATGGCTCTTGCCGCCAAGAGTTTTTGGAGTGGGAACAAGACACGAAGCTCAAGGTTAAGAAGATACTCACCTCATGACTCTTCAAGATACTCCTCCAAGAGTCCAAGGGAAGAGCAAAGGGGGAGAGCTTGCTATAATTGCGGCGACACAAGTCATTTTGTTGCGGATTGTATCTTTGAGAGAAGGGAAGACAATGGTGGAAGGCTTGTCCGAAAGGACAAGTTCAAATCTCTCTCAAAAGGATTCTCCAAGTTCTCCTCCAACTCCGGTGACTCCAAGGTCTCCTTCACCAAAAAGCCTAGAGCTTTCATTATCCGTGAGGAATACTCCTCCGATGAAGGTGAAGAGCGCAAAGACAAGGGCTCGAACAAGGAGGAAGGGGAAGTGGCCGCCATCGCCATCTCCACTCCCTCCATCTCCCTCTTCTACTCTCCAAATGAGAACCTCGTCGTCAACAACTCCCGTTGTCTTGTGGCAAAGGTATCATCGGAGGTAGTATCCTTTTCCGAGTCTACATCTTCCTCTAATACTATATCTATTGCGAGTTTGGATGCTCCTACCACTAACATGCTAGGAGATATCAAGACTCATGTTGAGGAACTCTTGACTCAACTTGATGCGGCTCAAGACCGTATTGAGGAAAGAGGGAGGCTTGAGAAGGAGGCGGAATTGGAAATTATCTCTCTCACTCAAGCTCATGAGGAAGAGTTGTGCATGCGCATGTCTCTTGAAGCTAGTGCTATTGTTCTCGGAGACTCCAACAACTCCTTCATTTCCCAACTCACCAAGGACCGAGACCATGCTCTTGGTTGGGTGGATGAACTCAAGATGAAGAAGCGCTATCTTGAGGAGAGCCATGAATGGTTGCTTGAGGAAGTTGCAACCCTCACCAAGAACTTCAAATCCTTGGAGAGTAGGTTCATGCTTCTATCCGAGATGAAGAGGCATCCTCAAGAAAAAGCACATAAGAAGAAAGAAGATGAAGGCCCCAATTCATGTTGTGATAAGCTCCTTGATGAAGTTTCCTCCTTAACAAGACATAACATAAGACTCATGGAAATCAATTCTCTCCAAGAGGAAGCCTTGGATGAGTACTATCGCTTGAGCAAAGAAAAGGTGCCATGTTGCGATCATGAAGAAGTGATTGCCGCTCTAAAGAGACACAAGGCCAAGCTCAAGGAATTGAATGATATGCAAAATGAGTCCTTGATGGAGTGGATTCTCTTGAGAAAGGAAGAAGTTACTTGTTGTAACCATGAGGAAGAAATTGCCTCTCTAAAAAGGAGCAAGGCCAACCTTATGGTGATCAAGTCCATGCAAGATGAAGCGTTGAAAGAGTACCATCTCGCAAGCAAGGACCACATTTGTTGCAACCATGAAGACGACATTGCCACCTTAGAAAGACACAAACGTTTGCTCTTGGAAAGGAACTCTCTTCTAGAAGAAGCATTGTTGGAACAATTCCGGGTGAATAAGGAGAAAGAGATTCAAGTATTTGATATCACTCACCCTCACCCGGATCATGAAGATGAAGTCAACCGTTTGAAGTCCAAAATTGAAAGTCTCCAAATCCAAACCCAATATTTGGAAGGAGTCATTGAAGCTAGAGTCGAAGCCAATGAGGGCTCTTGCAATGAAGGAGAAGTGGCTATCAAGCCAAAGAAGAAGAGAGGAAGAATGATCAAGATCAAGAGGAACATCGTGATAGGACTCATTGGAAAATGGGTTCCTATATCCAAGACTTGATCTATGAAGGACTTTGCTTCCGGTGGTGCTTTATTGGTGGTTGATGTTGAAGCCACAAGTCTCTTGACCGGAAGCAAAGAAGTTGTTGTCGTCCTCGGGCTATCTCGTTCTATCACTTCTTATGGCGACAACACAAGCAAACTTAAAGGTATTGGGCCTTGGCAAGATGGTGGTAACACCCGGCCTTGTCAAGACCCTTGGTTACAATGTTCTTTCCGTTCATTGTTTCACATGCTTGGGTCTTTGTACCTTTTACAATGAACATGTTGTGGTCCTCTTGTGGAGTTAGACACTCCGAGAGGCCACGTTCTCGGACTAATAGAAAATGCTTCCTTGTGTAGAGATCGTGTTTGTAGGAATTGCGTTGAAGGAAAATACATGGAGCTCCTCACAAGGCCAAGACACTCATATCTATTACAAGTACGAGAGTGAGACTCAATGGATCATGATGAAGCTTGTCAATCAATTTCAACGCAAGTACGACACCACGATCCTTGCAATAAGGAGGAGCAACAATGGAATGGAGTTCAAGCTTTACATCTTGGATGTCTTCCTTCGAAAAGAAGGAATCCAACATCAATACTCCTAGCCATATACATTTCCCCAACAACTTGGGGTCGCGAAAAGAGAAAGTCGAACCTTAATTGAAGCCACTCAAAATGATGATGAAGTACAAGTCCATTGGATTGGTTGTGGAAGTTTGTGATGTGACTTTTGATGAAGATGATAGTTCTTTGGAGGAGCGAAGTGCTTCTTGTGAGAAAGGAGATTCAATTCCCCCGGTTACCGTAGGAAGGATGGGTGTTGGTGCTGTCCACAACTGGCGCGTGGTTGACGTGGGAGGTTTGATGGCGGCTGACGGGCTTGATGGAGTGTCTTGATTCGTTCCCCGGCAACGGCGCCAATAGCTTGATGTCTACTCACGCTTGTTTTCCTGTAGACAGTATTGGGCCTCCAAGAGCAGAGGTTTGTAGAACAGCAGCAAGTTTTCCCTTAAGTGGATCACCCAAGGTTTATCGAACTCAGGGAGGAAGAGGTCAAAGATATCCCTCTCAAGCAACCCTGCAATCACGATACAAGAAGTCTCTTGTGTCCCCAACACATCTAATACACTTGTCAGATGTATAGGTGCACTAGTTCGGCGAAGAGATAGTGAAATACAAGTAATATGGATGTATATGAGTGGTAATAGCAATCTGAATAAAATATGGCAGCGAGTAAACATGCAGTAGAATAGTAAGTAAGCGGTGATTCGATGTTTGGAAACAAGGCCTAGGGATCATACTTTCACTAGTGGACACTCTCAACATTGATCGCATAATAAATAATAACTTATCTCATTTGTGCTACATACACTCTTTTGTTGGATGACAAACACCATTCATTGTGTAGGGCTACAAGAGCTCCCTCAAGCCGGAGTTAACAAGCGCCACAACATTCATCATTCATATTTAAGTAACCTTAGAGCATAATAGATCTTTGCAAAATAGCCCGAGTACTAACATAGCATACACACTGTCACCATTACACTATGAAGGGGGATAGATCACATCAATACTATCATAGCGATAATTAACTCCATAACCTACAAGAGATTATGATCATAATCTACGACAAGAACCACACGATGCACACACTGTCACCATTACACCATGCAGGAGGAATAGACTACTTTAATAACATCACATGAGTAGCACATAGACTAGTAGCGATACAAAGCTCATCCTATGGATCTCAATCATGTAAGGCAGCTCATGAGATCATTGTATTGGAGTACAGAGAGAGATTAACCACATAGCTACCGGT
This sequence comes from Lolium multiflorum, assembly GCA_030979885.1. Classification (NCBI taxonomy): domain Eukaryota; kingdom Viridiplantae; phylum Streptophyta; class Magnoliopsida; order Poales; family Poaceae; genus Lolium; species Lolium multiflorum. Next base: position 115,646,728 of record CM061748.1, on the reverse strand, counting down.
ACAGCCCTTAGCCTCGAGGGAGAACTACTCCCTCCTCATCATGGGAGCAGCAGCGTTGATGGAGATGGCGGTGGTGTCGATGGAGAAGCCTTCCGGGGTACTTCCCCGTCGGCGTGCCGGAACAGAGACTCCTGTCCCCCATCTTGGCTTCGCGATGGCGGCGGCTCTGGAACTTTTCTCGTACCGTGGCTTATTCCTATAGGTTTTCGCGACGGAGACTTTTATAGGCGAAAGGCGGAGTCGGAAGGACTACCCACACGTAGGCCGTCGCGCCCTCTGGCCGCGCCGCCTATTGTGGGGCCCGTGGCCCCCTCGGTTCCTCTCGGGTGTTCTGGAAGCTTCGTGGAATTCTAAGATGTTGGGCGTTGATTTCGTCAATTCCGAGAATATTTCCTTACTAGGATTTCTGAAAACAAAAACAGCAGAAAACAGGAACTGGCACTTCGGCATCTCGTCAATAGGTTAGTTCCGGAAAATGCATCAAAACGATATAAAGTGTGAACAAAACATGTAGGTATTGTCATAAAACAAGCATGGAACATCAGAAATTATAGATACGTTGGAGACGTATCAGCATCCCCAAGCTTAGTTCCTACCCTCGAGTAGGTAAACGATAACAAGAATAATTTCTGAGGTGACATGCTACCATCATAATCTTGATCAACATTATTGTAAAGCATATGACATGAATGGAGTGATTCAAAGCAATAGATTGCTAACAAAAGATAATGACTAAACAAATGAATCATATAGCAAAACTTTTCATGAATAGTACTTTCAAGACAAGTATCAACAAGACTTGCATAAGAGCTAACTCATAAGCAATAAATTCTTAGTAGAATGCATTGAAGCAACACAAAGGATGATTAAGTTTCAGCAATTGCTTTCAACTTGTAACATGTATATCTCATGGATATTTGTCAACATAGAGTAATATAACGAGTGCAATAAGTAAACATGTAAGAATCAATGCACACAGTTAACACAAGTGTTTGCTTCTAAGATAGAAATAAGTAGGTAAACTGACTCAACATAAAGTAAAAGAAAGGCCCTTCGCAGAGGGAAGCAGGGATTAAATCATGTGCTAGAGCTTTTCAAGTTTTGAAATCATATAGAGAGCATAAAAGTAAAATTTTGAGAGGTGTTTGTTGTTGTCAACAAATGTTAATGGGTATTCTAACTACCTTATCAACCAGACTTTCAAGAGCGGCTCCCATGAAGGACGTTATCTCTACCAGCAAGGTAGATCATCCCTCTTCTCTTTTGTTTACACATGTACTTTAGTTTTATTTATTAGATGACACTCCCCCAACCTTTTGCTTACACAAGCCATGGATAACCGAATCCTCGGGTGCCTTCCAACATTCACATACCATGGAGGAGTGTCTATTTGCAAATTTAAGTTGCTTACTGATAGATCAGAGCAAAACATGTGAAGAGAATTATTAATGCAAGTTAATTAATTGGGGCTGGGAACCCCATTGCCAGCTCCTTTTGCAAAATTATTGGATAAACGGATGAGCCACTAGTCCATTGTGAAAGTCTGTCAGAAGTAAATGACAAGATCGAAAGATAAAACACACATACTTCCTCATGAGCTATAAAACATTGACACAAATAAGAGATAATAACGTTTGAATTGTTTAAAGGTAGCACATGAAGTATTTACTTGGAATGGCAGGAAATACCACATAGTAGGTAGATATGGTGGACACAAATGGCATGGGTTTTGGCTCAAGGTGTTTGGATGCACGAGAAGCATTTCCTCTCAGTACAAGGTTTGGGCTAGCAAGGTTGTTTGAAGCAAACACAAGTATGAACAGGTACAGCAAAACTTACACAAGAACATATTGCAAGCATTATAAGACTCTACATTGTCTTCCTTGTTGTTCAAACACTTTACCAGAAAATATCTAGACTTAGAGAGACCAATCATGCAAACCAAATTAAACAAGCTCTACGGTAGTTTTTCATTAATAAATTAAACTACATGATGCAAGAGCTTAAACATGATCTAATGAGAGCTCAAAACAATTGACAAGTATCAAGTTATTCCAAACCATATGAAGCATTTTCTAATTCCAACCAAATAGCAACAAGTGAAGCGATCAACTTTCGCCCTTGAACATTAAAAGCAAGAATGAAGAACACTAGTGTTCATATGAAAAAGCGGAGCGTGTCTCTCTCCCACATGAGCATGAATTTATTCAGAGAATGAAAATAACAGAACGAAAATAAAAGCACACAGACGCTCCAAGTAAAGTACATAAGATGTGGCGGAATAAAAATATAGTTTCACTAGAAGTGACCCGATAAGTTGTCGATGAAGAAGGGGATGCCTTGGGCATCCCCAAGCTTAGATGCTTGAGTCTTCTTAAAATATGCAGGGATGAACCACCGGGGCATCCCCAAGCTTAGACCTTTCACTCTTCTTGATCATAGTATATCATCCTCTTCTCTTGACCCTTGAAAACTTCCTCCACACCAAACTTCAAGCAAACTCATTAAAGGGTTAGTGCATAATCAAAAATTCACATATTCAGAGGTGACACAATCATTCTTAACACTTCTGGACATTGCACAAAGCTTCTGAAAGTTAATGGAACAAAGAAACTCATTCAACATAGCAAAAGCGGCAATGCCAAATAAAAGGCAGAATCTGTCAAAAACAGAACAGTCCGTAAAGACGAATTTTGCAGGGGAAATTAAATTGCTCAAATGGAAAAACTCAAAACTAATGAAAGTTGCGTACATATCTGAGGATCACGCACGTAAATTTTCAGAGTTTTTCGACTCTTCTACAGAGAGATCTGTGTGAATTCGTGACAGACAGCAATGCTGTTTCTGTGCAGCAATCCAAATCTAGCATCAACTTTACCATAGAGACTTTACTTGGCACAAAAACATGATAAGGAGAGGTTTCTACAGTAGTAAACAACTTCCAAGACTCAAATATAAAACAAAAGTGCTGTAGTAAAATAAACACATGGGTTATCTCCCAAGAAGTTCTTTCTTTATAGCCATTAAGATGGGCTCAGTAATTTTAATGATGCTCTCGCGAGAATTAAGATTTGAAGCAAAAGAGAACATCAAGAAGCAAATTCAAAGCACATTTAAGCCTAACCCACTTCCTATGAAAAGTAATCTTGTACACAAATAAATTCATGAAGAACAAAGTGGCAAGCATAGAAAAGTAACACAAGTGCAATTTCAAGATTCTCAACATAAAGAGGGGAAACTTAATATTATTAAGATGCATATAACCATGTTTCCCTCTCTCATAATAACTTTCAGTAGCATCATGAACAAACTCAACAATATAACTATCACATAAAGCATTCTTGTCATGAGCCACATGCATAAAATTATTACTCTCCACATAAGCATAATCAATTTTATTAGTTGTAGTGGGAGCAAATTCAACAAAGTAGCTATCATTATTATTCTCATCAAGTGTAGGAGGCATAGTATAATCATAATAAAATTTACTCTCCATAGTAGGCGGCACCAAAAGACCACTATCATTATAATCATCATAAATAGGAGGCAAAGTATCATCAAAGAAAATTTTCTCCTCAATGCTTGGGGGACTAAAAATATCATGCTCATCAAAACCAGCTTCCCCAAGCTTAGAATTTTCCATATCATTAGCAACAATGGTGTTCAAAGCGTTCATATTAATATCATTGCTACTAGCATGCAAATAAGATTCTATAGGTTTTTTAATTTTCGCAGCAAACAATCCATGTTTTAACTCAGGAAATAGAATAAGAAGCTCACTGTTGCTTTCCATTATGCCTAACTAGTGTAAACAAGAAACCAAAAGATGCAATTGCAAGATCTAAAGGAAATAGCTTCGAGCACTTACAACGACAACATAAAATAACTTAGTTACCTGGGACCGGAGTATGAGTGCCTTTTACCTTTCCTCCCCGGCAACGGCGCCAGAAAATAGCTTGATGTCCACAACTGGCGCGTGGTTGACGTGGGAGGTTTGATGGTGGTTGACGGGCTTGATGGAGTGTCTTGATTCGTTCCCCGGCAACGGCGCCAGAAAATAGCTTGATGTCTACATGTACTTCTATTCTTGTAGACAGTGTTGGGCCTCCAAGAGCAGAGGTTTGTAGAACAGGAGCAAGTTTTCCCTTAAGTGGATCACCCAAGGTTTATCGAACTCAGGGAGGAAGAGGTCAAAGATATCCCTCTCAAGCAACCCTGCAATCACGATACAAGAAGTCTCTTGTGTCCCCAACACACCTAATACACTTGTCAGATGTATAGGTGCACTAGTTCGGCGAAGAGATAGTGAAATACAAGTAATATGGATGTATATGAGTGGTAATAGCAATCTGAATAAAATATGGCAGCGAGTAAACATGCAGTAGAACAGTAAGTAAGCGGTGATTCGATGTTTGGAAACAAGGCCTAGGGATCATACTTTCACTCTCAACATTGATCGCATAATAAATAATAACTTCTCTCATTTGTGCTACATACACTCTTTTGTTGGATGACAAACACCATTCATTGTGTAGGGCTACAAGAGCTCCCTCAAGCCGGAGTTAACAAGCGCCACAACATTCAACATTCATATTTAAGTAACCTTAGAGCATAATAGATCTTTGCAAAATAGCCCGAGTACTAACATAGCATACACACTGTCACCATTACACTATGAAGGGGGAATAGATCACATCAATACTATCATAGCGATAATTAACTCCATAACCTACAAGAGATTATGATCATAATCTACGACAAGAACCACACGATGCACACACTGTCACCATTACACCATGCAGGAGGAATAGACTACTTTAATAACATCACATGAGTAGCACATAGACTAGTAGCGATACAAAGCTCATCATATGGATCTCAATCATGTAAGGCAGCTCATGAGATCATTGTATTGGAGTACAGAGAGAGAGATTAACCACATAGCTACCGGTACAACCCTTAGCCTCGAGGGAGAACTACTCCTCCTCATCATGGGAGCAGAAGCGTTGATGGAGATGGCGGTGGTGTCGATGGAGAAGCCTTCCGGGGGCACTTCCCCGTCCCGGCGGCGTGCCGGAACAGAGACTCCTGTCCCCCAGATCTTGGCTTCGCGATGGCGGCGGCTCTGGAACTTTTCTCGTACCGTGGCTTATTCCTATAGGGTTTTCGCGACGGAGACTTTTTATAGGCGAAAAGGCGGAGTCGGAAGGGCTACGGGGGGCCCACACAGTAGGCCGGCGCCCTCCCCCCCTCTGGCCGCGCCACCTTATTGTGTGGGGCCCCTGTGGCCCCCTCTGGTTCCTCTCGGGTGTTCTGGAAGCTTCGTGGAATTCTAAGATGCTGGGCGTTGATTTCGTCCAATTCCGAGAATATTTCCTTACTAGGATTTCTGAAACCAAAAACAGCAGAAAAACAGGAACTGGCACTTCGGCATCTCGTCAATAGGTTAGTTCCGGAAAATGCATCAAAACGATATAAAGTGTGAACAAAACATGTAGGTACTGTCATAAAACAAGCATGGAACATCAGAAATTATAGATACGTTGGAGACGTATCAGCCGACCTCAAACTCTACCTTCTACGAGTGTCGGGGAAGGACCAAGTTCCACCTATGTGGAGCCATCTACACCACAATGCCAAGCTTCTTCCTGGAACAACCAAGTGAGAGTCAACTTCTACCACAACCTCAAGTTCGGCATCTACAACAATGAGGGTCAAGGCGAGGACCTAAACCATGATAAAGATCAAGGACCTTCACAAGAATCTATTCCTATGGTCCATTCTCGCCGGTGTGCAAAAGCGTCAAGGCTCCTTCATAACTCAAGCAAAGTACGTCAAGACATACTCAAGAGCAAGATATGAAGGGTTCCAACAGTATAGGAACCCCAAGCACCTAAAGTATCAACACTCCCTTATTGAGACCAACAAGAAAATTGACTCATACTCTACCGGTCAACGTCAAGGTTCGCTTCTCTACCTTTGTGCTTCTCATCCGGACATTGTGTCGAGAGTGGGTATAGTCATACCACTTTTGTGCTATATGTCTAGATGTAAAGCACGCATGAACATAGGGGGAGTGCGGTTTAAACTTATTGAGCTATCCCTCCCCCCATAATGCATAAAGAAATCCAAAACGTATGATATTTGTCAACTAAGTGACTAATGAGCTTCATGTTGAGTTGTAGCCGTGAGTCCTAGATACATCTACGCGATCTCACACTATTATACTCTTACACGGTGGCTTCGGCTACCAACCTCCTCTTTGAGGATCTTTTTATTCTTTTGGTTTCATTTCTCTTTTTTGCTTTTGGTTTTTTCTTTTCTCCATGTTCTTTGTGGGAGATTCACCCAAGCTTGGTTTTTCTTGTTTTGATTCTTCCAAGCTTGGTTGAGTAGTACCTTAACAGTTCCGTCATCTAATCCTAAGCCAATACCTACCTCTTGAGCCAATTCAGTCTAAAAGCACAAGTCTACACCAAAATCTGAGTGTTTTTGAGCTCTGGAGGCCGGTACTACCGCTCCGGTGCAGTAACCTAACGACTGTCAGGCGTTTGTCCTAGAGCGCTACTACCGCCCGAGGTACCGGGCAAGTACCGGTAAGCGGTACTACTGCTCATACGAGTGGTACTACCGCTTGCACTTTTGCCTTAAGGGTCCGGGTGGGACGGGTTCTTCCCCAAATCACCACTTACCCCCACCCACCACGAGTCAAAGGCGTCCCCAAGCTCCAAGACCTCGAGGAGACCGGCCCCGATCTCCTCCTCCGGCCATCCCCGGCCAAATCTCCTCCGTGGAGAAGCTTCCCCACCCTCCTCTCCACCATGTCCTCCGGTATGGGCTCTAATCTCTCTCTCTAGGGTGTGTTGAACTCCCTAGATGCATAGGTTAGGGTTTGATTGGGTTTTGTGGTGGAGAAACCTTCTTGGAAGCTCTTCATGTACGGGGATACTAGCTAGCAACATTGTGTGAGACTATGAACTTCATTGCCATGAACCGCGACCTAGATCTAGATGTGCTGTGCTTGAGCGGTAGTACCGCTTGTTCGAGCGGTACTACCGGTCCAAGCGGTACTACCGGACTTTGTTGCGGTACTACCGCTATGACTGGTTTCACCTATGATGCTTGTTAGTGTCCTCCTTGATCTTTAACTCCATGGCTTGTGCACTTATCTCCTATTCCCTCCCAAAGCTATGTTGTTTCACAGGTCCATCCCATAGCGGCAAGAAGAAGGGCAAGAAGGTCACATCTCGTCGTCACCGTGATCAAGAACAAGAAGAGCAAGATGATATTATCTCGCCAAGGCTCACCAAGCGCCAAAGGGAAGCAGCAGAGGCAACTAGCAAAAGGACCACCTCGGGTCCCCAACAGTCTATGGCTTCTCTCAAGAAAGACCAATTCTTGCGAGTACGAGGAGCCAATCCTTACTTGTTGCCAAGGAACGCTCGTCAATGTCCAAACAACTTCTTTTACCACGCCGATCAAGAAAGGATTTACAATGATGTCTATGGGTCAAAGGAGTTCAATTGCTGCCCTCAATACTCCATCAACATGGAAAAGCTCCAATCCAAGCCTGAATACTTTGGGGAAGCACTTAAGATCTGCGAAGAGCAAGGGCTTATTCCTTTGATGACCTTCTTCCACAACTTCTCCAAGGAAGTGATATGCCAGTTGTATGCCACCGTGGTGTTTCTTGAGGATGAAGGTGGCTTCCGCACATTAAAGTGTATGACCAAGGAGTTTGTGTTGGAGGCCACGTGGCAGGAGTTTGCTAGGGGCATTGGCTATGATCTCCCCGACAATGAAACCAACTTCTTCCGGATTCACCTCCAACCCAAGCCAATGGCCAAGGAGAAGATGGCCAACCTCTACATCCCCGGAAGGATGTTGTGCGGAAGTGCCTACCATCTTCTTCCCGTCTACGACATCATGAACCGCATCTACCGCAACACCATCAACCCTAAGCACACCAACCATGATGAGGTGCATGGATTTCTTGTGAACCTCCTTGTGCGCACCGATCAGATGAGGGGTAGAGGCAAGCAGTTGAATGTCATGGATTACATATGGCATGAGATGCGTGATTGTGCCTTCCTCCGCAAGCTTCCTCAATATGCGCCCTACATCATGAGGCTCATTTGCATCAAATGGGATCAAGCTGGCCATGGGGATCTCATGGAGCAATGTCGCCCCCTCACCATTCATAAGGAGAAGAGCCCTCTAGTCAAGAATCATGATCTTCCACGGTATGGCAAGAATGCACCCAAGGACACCGAGGAGGAGTAAGCCGATAGTGATGACTCCGACTTCGTGCCCAACTCCATCAAGACCAAAGGCCTCTTTGCCAAGCTCACCGCTCGCCTCAAGAAGTCCTTTTGCTTCAAGGAGGACCTCCAAGACAGGATGTACCAAGCCCACCATGATAACAAGAAGATCCGCCAATGCCAAAAGGCGATGATGAAGCACATGGGCCTTCCCGTCTCCGAGGGTTCCGAGGACAACATCACTCCTCCCGGAGAATGGAAATCCAAGTACACTTGGTCAAGTTCCGAGGACTCCATCCACGAGCACATTGTTCGTCCTTCTCCACCACCTCATGGCAAGGGCCAAGTTGAAGATGAAGACGAAGATGAAGAGGACGAGGACGAGGAGATGGAGGATGATGAGGAGGAGAACGACGAGGAAGACGACGACGATGATGATGATGACGAGTGATCCCCTTGGGACGTTAGTATGCTTCTTCTCCCTTTTTGGTGTTACGATGCCAAAGGGGGAGAAGTTGATCTATTAGGACGGGAATTTGCATGGGGATGCCAAGGGCTTGGTGCTTCATTTTGGTTTTTCGGCCTTGGCATCATATTTTATCCCTAGTTATTCTGAACTTATTCGTATGCTTGCTACTCCCGACCCCCCCCCCCCCCGGTTTGTATTAAGACTTATTCATGGTAGCCTATATTGGTCTTCATTATCTATCTTATGTTGGCTACACCAATTCTATGGAGGCACTTATTGTGAGTTTGGGTTTTCTCAAGGCAAAGGTATGATCATGTCTTGCCTCCATTTTGTGCATATGCTTTATAAACTTGTCAAATATCCTTGTTGCATATGTGCATGGTTTGTAGAATCTAGGGGGAGTTGTTCCTCTAGGATGTGTGCATTTGTATACAAATGCATATTCCAAATATGCACACATTTAGGGGGAGCTCCGTCTACTTTTTGCAAATCGAGAACTTTATCATAATATCTTATGCTATGTTGCAAATTCTTGTGTTGTCATCAAACACCAAAAAGGGGGAGATTGAAAGAGCAAGATCTATATCCCTTGTTTTGTGTGTTTGATGACAACACTTGAATGAATTTAACCATGCGCAAAGATTGTCGTTGATAGATTTGCAAGTGCATGGTGCCCTCGCTGAACACGTCATGATCGGAGGACTGAAGCGTAGCTTATAGGTTTTCTGGTTTTGTGTGTGTGTGTTGCGAGGTAACATGGTTGGAGAGGAAAAGAGAAAAAATTAGGTTCTGCTAAAGCGGTACTACCGGTAGCAATAGCGGTAGTACCGCTACCATACTAGTACCGCTCCGCCGTACCGCTCTGGAGGTTTTACACTGAAAAGTTCCATAGAACAAGTTACAGTACCTCTACGGTACCTTGAGCGGTAGTACCGCTTGAGAGCGGTAGTACCGCATCGGTACCGCTTAGGTACCGTAACATAAGTTACGGCACTACCGCTGTGGTACCGCTTGGGGTCCAGTACTCCCAGAGGCCATTGCGGTACCTCAAGCCGCAGCGGTACCGCTATGTGTCCACGTGGATAAGTTCTGTGGGGGATTTCGAATCCAGAGCGGTAGTACCGCTTACCAAAGCGGTAGTACCGCTTAGGCAGAAACTGAACATAACGGTTGGATTTGAGGGGCCCTATATAAAGGCCCCTTCTTCTCCAGCTCGTTTTGAGCTCTCCTCTCTCTCTCTCCTCCATTGTTCCTGAGCTCAAACTTAGAGGATCTCCCCACCTACCCAACCAATCTTGCTCATACTTTGAGAAGTGGTGGAGGAGGCCCCGATCTATCGATCTACCAAGAGAGATTTCACCAATTCGTGCTAGTCCTTAGTGGATCTTGGTGGTAGGGTTCCTATGGTGGGATCTTGGATGAAGTGCTCCTATGGAGGCTAGCTTGGAGTTGTGCTAGCCCCATAGGGTGTTGGGAGCCTCCTAGTGTTGTGGAGCTCGCCCCAACCTTGTGAAGGAATCACCGCCTCGACCGGTGCCTTAGTGGAGAAGGGGGAGCCCCTTTGTGGAGCTCTCTTGAGGAAGAAGGTGAGGCATTCCTTCGTGGTGTGGCCGCCTAGCCTCTTGTGTGAGGCTAGCACCTCCTCAACGCAGACGTACTCCCTTTTGTGGGAGGAACTGCGGGAAACAAATCCTCGCCTCGTCTTCGCGCCCTCCGGTTGTCCCGCTCCTCATCTTTATTATTGTTGCTTGGTTCCTTTGCTTGTTGCACTACCCTAGGATCATACTAGGATCATCTCTAGCATCAAATCTATCACCTTTACTTCCGTTGCACTAAAAATTGAAAAAGACTAAAAATTGCGTAGCGCCCATTCACCCCCCTTCTTGTTCGCTACGGTCCGTTCACCCGTCTCCGCTTTTCTCTCGTCCGTTCCCCGGGGGGGGGGGGGGCGGGGATGGCCTGGGCTCTCCGGACAGATGAAAGACCTAATCCGGACGAAAACAAGGAGCCGGGGGCGCGGCTGGGCCGTTTAAGTCCATCCGGATGAAAAAAAAGGCGTCCTCGGGACCTCGTCGGGGAGACGGCTGGAGATGCTCTAACCTACCGCATGTCTATACTTTGAAACGCCTTCACATCCACTACATCTAAAACATGTTCTCATGGCATGTAATCTTCGATCTCTCTCTCTCTCTTTCGCAAATTTTCTCGTGATAACAATATGTTCTTGGAATTTCACATGTCCTATTTTCTTGCCAGGGGCCAGGAGGGACCCATCGCAAGCAAAGCTTGGAAACTCGTGTGGAAGAATTGGGCACCACCATGAGTAAAGTTTTTTCACTGGCTCGCTGAGCATGACCGCTGCTGGCCCACTGAAGGTCTCACTCGCCGCGGCCTCCAACATCATTCAGCTTGTCTGCTCAGCTACTCTTGAAACAGTATCACACCTAATGCTCACTTGCCTCTTCTCCAGACGAATATGGCATAATTTTTTTTGTCATGGTTACGGCTTACCTGCGCACCCCCGGATCTGGAGGAATCCCTCTTTGAGTGGTGGTTCAAGGCCAGGCAATGCTCTCCCAAGCCTCTGCACAAGGGCCCCGCCTCGGTAGTCCTACCCATTCTTTGGATGCTATGGAAAATGCATAACGAGTGTGTGTTTGAAGGTGCTCATCTATAAATCAGCATGCTCACCTCCATCAAGGAAGAAGCTAGGCTCTGCGCTAGGACCGACGTTAAGGGCCTGATGGTAGTGTTGCCAGTCTATATTGAACTCTTCTTTTTTTTGAACTCATGTGCATATGCTCCTGCAACCATAAACATCAACTTTTTTTTGAACAGGAGAGGTCCCGAAGGACCTAGAGCTTCATTATCAGCGGTGGAGTAACAATTACATAAAGGGTCTTGAAGAAAAAGAAAATTACAAACCGACCCAAACTATTTGCACTAAGGCCCTTTGACCAGCGAAGGAAAACGCGATCAAGGCCAGCTCCAAGACTACCACCGTCGAGCTCGTCGGAGCCAACGAAACCACTTGGGGCATGGAGACGGGAGCAAACTCCGACGGTGCTGATGAGCCTCCGTCTAGATGATTGGAGGTTGAAGAAGACCTGCAGACGACGAACAAGCGCCGGCGCAGGATGGAGGGGCCGCCCTACGGCCAAGAAAGACGGCGATAGTGGCGCCGTATAGATCCTCCAAGGGTGGAGGGGCCGCCCTTCGGCCATCAGATACGGCGACAGCGGCGCCGTGTGAGAAGGTATCGATTTGTCAATGCCTACAGATTGTAGACTAGGGTTTTCAGGGAAGTAGAGGGCAAGTAGATATCGAAGGTTCAGCCGGAAAATTACTCGACTGCTAGAAAACTAGGGTTGTGTTGACAATGAAATCGATCCTCTCTTTGTCCCTCGACTCCCCCTTATATAGGAGGCGGAGCCGAGGGCTTCGTGATGTACAAGTTACAAAGTCCGGGAAACTCTTTGAGTTCGTCCCGTAATAGTTACAAGTCATTATTTCTAATACAACTCTATCTTTCTCAACTATCTCGTAACTGGGCTTCCGGGCTTCATAAACTTTGGGTCGTGGGCCTTGAGTAATCCCCAGGTACCATCTTCGGCAGGCCCATTGGGGATGCCTATGTCAGTAGCCCCCGAGATTTTGCTTGAATCGAAGAATCATGGAAAATCTCCATCTTTACAATTACCATATGATTTCTTCGAATCAGTAAATAATTTTCATAACATAATCGTATATTGTACAGGGATAACTGTAGTTGGGGCTGGTTCATCTGACAGATCAGGTACCAGTTAACTGCAATTGTGGCAATCCCGCAAAAACCTACTTCAAGATCACGTCCCTGGACATGATCTCGGTATACTGGTGTTAGTTCGACATGTGCCGCTTAAGGTCTTACCATATGCCGAACCCCAATCATATTTCATCGGGTACCTAACGCGTCCGTTAGGATTTTTCTTCGCATCTGCTGATATGGGAAAAAGTAGCAGAGCGCATTCAGGTGCGATGCCACGCCGCGCAGGACGGATCCTGGGGTCTTACCTTCGCAAAGTATTGCGGCATTCAGAGATTACATCGCGACAGTGGCGCTCTGAGAATATTTTGTCGAGTATATTTTTTGGCTGTTGGAATAGCACATTTATTCGAGTCATATGATATGTCGATATTTCTTTCTATATTGCCTTCCCGATGGGAGTATATGAAGAGTTATGTCAGAGCTCGAAGAACTGTGTCAGAACTCGCAATATGCTCACCGTTGCTCCTTTAATTTCATTGGGTACGCGACCAACGTTCCCGATGGGAGTAGCCCCCGAGGCTACAACCAAGTATTGATAATGTCGACTTCTATTCTATCTTTATTTTATCGGGTGCGCGACCAGCGCTCCCGATGGGAGTAGCCCCCGAGGCTAAAGTCGAGTATTTATACTTGGCTGTAGGCTCAACTTGTGTAACTTTTGAACAACTCTATATTTTTATTATTCACATTATCCTCTTATCAGAAGTATAGACAATACTTCTGATAAGAGTAGCCCCCAAGCATATGAGAAAATGCTTGTATTTGATCATAGGCTCTCGTCTTTTCTTCGTTGAAACTCTCGAAATTTCCCTGTCGAAATCCTTGATGAAGCTATTCGAAATTCTCCTCTTATGCTATTACTGCTGATGAGAATTGTAAGCTCATATTTGTCTTTCTGAACCAACTCATTTGTCAAAATCCTTTTAAAAGTAGCCCCTGAGCATTTGAACAAAAACTTGTATTTGATCAAAGGCTCTCGAAATTTCCAATAATACTCCTCTGTCGCCGTTCCTCACAGCACTTGCAGCAAAAAATTTCTCTATATTGACATTATTGCTGACGATAGCCATGATTGCCGCGTCGGGAAGACGCGAATTCTATCCTGTCGCTCACTTGTGGGCCCAAAAGTCTGCGGTACTTGACACGTTACGCAAGTGGGGGACACACGTCCTCCACTTTCCCTGGCACGCGCGATGTAGCGCATGTCCGGTTCCTTCGCAGTAGAAAGACCTTTTTACCCATGGAGACACGTGTAGGGCATCAAATCCATTCTCCTACCATCCGACGGCGCGGCGATTCGTTTGACTCGCTATAAACGACCTTCTTCCTCCTCCTGTTATCCGCCATAGGGTGTTATGAAAGCTGTTTTAACCTCATCTTCTTCTTTTTGTCGGATCTGGTTGTAACCAGAATATGCGTTCAGGAAGGAAAGACGTTCACAGCCTGCCGTGGAGTTGATGATTTGATCGATCCTCGGGAGGGGAAAGTGATCCTTGGGAGAATGTTTATTGAGACACGTGAATTCGATGCACATGCGAAGGACCTCAGTGTTTTTCTTCGGGACCAGCACTGGGTTAGCTACCCACGTGGCCTCTGTGTGTATTTTCTTAATAAATCCTGCCTCTCTGAGTCGATTAATCTCTGAAAGCATAGCTTTGCGGTTTGGTTCCGAAAAACGCCGCAAAGGTTGTTTGATTGGTCTGGCCATTGGATCCAAATTAAGAGGGTGCTTCCCTGGGTACTCCTGGCATGTCAGCTCGACACCATGCGAAGATTTCCCACTCTGCAGGAACTCGACGAGCACGATTTCCTATGCGAGATCCATGTTTGTTGCGATAGCTGTCGTTTTCTTGGGATCTGTCGGGTGGATCTGTACTTCCTTCGAGTTTTTGGTGGTATCAAAGGTTGGTTCCTTTAGCGGCCTCCCTCCATCTAGCAATACGTCGTAATTAGTTGTTAGCCTTGACGCCAGATATTCCGCTTGCATCCCGAAAGTTTCTGATAGCCGATGAAAATACTTGTCGCACTTATCTGCTAGCGCGAAACTGCCTTTTAGTGTGATTGGGCCATTGGGTCCAGGTAGTCTCCACAACAAGTATGTGTAATGTGGTACCACCATAAACCTGGCATACGCAGGTCGTCCCAGTAGAGCATGATACTATGATGGGAAATCCACGACTTCGAACTCCAGCCTTTCTATTATGTAATTCTCTCGGGTTCCAAACTGAACGTCGAGATTGATCTTTCCCAATGGATAACTTGGCTTGTCTGGTGTAATACCATGGAAACGCGTGTCGGTTGGTTTTAGGTTTGCCAAGGATATATTCATCTTCCTCAATGTATCTGCATACATGAGGTTTAAACTGCTGCCTCCATCTATGAATACTCGTGAAACATCGAATCCTGCGATCACCGCTGGTAAGATCAAAGCTAATTGCCCTGGTCGAGGAACTTGTTGCGGGTGGTCCGCTATGGTGAAGCCAATGTCATGTCCCGACCAATTCAGGTACTCGATTGTTGGTGGAGGCATCTTTTCTGCCATGAAGACTTGTCACGAAATTACTTTTTGAGCTCTATTGGATGGCCTGGCCTTCTGAATCATCGAGACCGTACAATTGGTGTCAATATAAGGAGGCGGGTGTGGATCTGCCGCCAATTGCAACTGGTGTCGATTTTCGTCCGTGATTGCGGGAGGGGGTGGAAGTTGTATCTCACTCCTTGGCCCCTGGGGGTTCCTGTTTGCTGCCTGTGCGTTGGCATGCCCTGCGTAACTATGCTTGAAAAGTTCGGCAATCCTTCTGCAAGTGCCCCTACTGCCTCTTTCCGTTGTTGTCGAGATAAAAGTGCATTTGACATGGTCCGTTTAAGAGATATTTGGGAGATACATACGGCCTCTGGAACCTTGGACCGTTATTTTGTCAACGGGGACCATCCCTGTAGTCGCTATGCTGTTCACCACTCTTTTGATAATCATCCCGACTATTTCCTCCACTATTTCCTCGGAAGCCAGCCGATATTTGGCCAGGACTGTCATACTCTTAGAACTGTCAAGAAAAATGTCATCTATTTTGAATATTTCGGTTACAATTACCCTCAGGGGATCTATGCCGTTTGTTGTTGATAGCATCTTCTCCATCTGCCCAGCGATTCGCTATTTCCATGAGTGATGCTATTGTTTTCGGGTTAGTCCTTCCCAAATCCTCGATCAATTCCTGCTTTCGGATCCCAGCGACAAAAGCATCTATCGCTCTCTCGTCAGATATGTTTTCTGTCGAGTTTTTGATAATGTTCCACCTCTGGATGTACATCCGCATCGACTCATCATACTTCTGTCGACAGGCTCTCAATTGCTCTATTGACGCAGGTTTCTTGCATGTAGATAAGAAGTTTTTCACGAATATGTCCTCGAAGGTTTCCCAACTGTCGATAGATCCAAGTGGTAACCTTTTTATCCATGATCGCGCTGCCCCACTTAAGTTGCTTTGGTTCCACCCGTTAATTTTACTGTCTCCAGGTAATCCACTAACCCATCCTCAGGATCTTGCAACCCGTCGAACTTCTTATAGTTGTCAGGCAACTTAAACCCAGACGGGACTCGCATTTTACGAACTCGTCGGGTAAAACAAGGGAGCCCGCACATATCCTCCTCATCTACCTCGGGTGACTATCGATGTTCCCTCCTTTCTTGTCGCGCCCTGTCGACCCGCGCCTGTGTCACTGTATCTCTTGCCAACGTTCTTGGAGGATCTTGCACTGCTGCTGTAGGTCCTGGACTATTTTGTCTTGCAGTACCTTCGGGAGGTGTAGTTGTACCTGCAAACGCCGTCCCCATGACTCCAACTCCTGCCATGGCCATATTATACAATGCCTCTCTTGGGTCTCCAGCAGGTGGCCTACTTGCCAGTATGTATGCCTGTGTCACCATATATCCCGCTTCCAGTGTTTTAGGGATAATGTTTCCTCTCGTGTCTATTGACATAAAAGACATGTAGAGGTTTTGATCAGATGCTCTCTCTCTCTCCTTAAGGTATGTTCTGCATCCGAGATCTTCCCCTGTTGCGGGAGTCTCTATGATTATCTCCCGAAGTTCCTGATTGTCGACTCAACTCAGCTCTTTGATACGTCTCCAACGTATCTATAATTTCTGATGTTCCATGCTGGTTTTATGACAATACCTACATGTTTTGTTCACACTTTATGATGTTTTGATGCATTTTCCGGCACTAACCTATTAACAAGATGCCGAAGCGCCAGTTCCTGTTTTCTGCTGTTTTTGGTTTCAGAAATCCTACAAAGGAAATATTCTCGGAATTGGACGAAATCAACGCCCAAGATCTTATTTTTCCACGAAGCTTCCAGAGAGCCAGAGAGGGACCTGAGGGAGCCCTGGGGGCCCCACCCCACATGGCGGCGCGGCCAGGGCGCGCGCCAACCTATGGGGGGGCCACCCCCTGGCTCCTCCGAGGCTGCCCTTCCGCCTATAAAGTCTCTCCGACTCGAAAACCCTAAAAACATAAGCCACGGGACGAGAAAAATTACGCAGCCGTCGCCATCGCGAAGTCAAGTTCGGGGGACAGAAGTCTCTATTCCGGCACGTCGCCGGGACGGGGAATTGCCCCCGGAATCCATCTCCATCGACATCACTGATACGTCCATTTTGCATCACTATTTTATATCATAAATTGCTGTTATTCATTGATATATTTCATATTTAGAGATGATACTTATGTTATTTCATCTATTTTGCATGTTTCGTGATCATTGGAGAATTATTCACCGGAGTCAGGATTCTGCTGGAAAAAGCACCGTCAGGACACCATATTTCTGAAGATCAACAATTGACGGAATTTATACGGAAAATCCTATTTTTCCAGAAGACGAAGGGAGCCAAAAGGAGGAGCCGGGAGGAGCCACCATGGCCCCCCATAGGCCGGCGCGGGCCCAGGCCTGGCCGCGCCGCCTTGTGGGGAGGGGGCCCACAGCCCCCTCTCGCCGCCTCTCCTTCGCGTACTTCTTCGTCCCGAAAACCTAAGACCTGGAGAGTTACGGAGAATTGACAGAGCCGCCTCGCGGGGCGGAAAACACCAGAGAGAAAAGAGCTCTCCGGCGGGCAGGAATCCGCCGGGAAATTCCTCCCGGAGGGGGAAATCGACGCCATCGCCATCGTCATCGAGCTGGACATCATCTCCATCATCATCGTCATCATCTTCACCATCTACACCGCCATCACCACCGCTGCATCTCGTCACCGCTGTAACGATTTGGGTTGGATCTTGATTGTTTGATAGGGGAAACTCTCCCGGTGTTGATTACTACTTGTTATTGATGCTATTGAGTGAAACCTTTGAACCAAGGTTTATGTTCAGATTGTTATTCATCATCATATCACCTCTGATCATGTTCCATATGATGTCTCGTGAGTAGTTCGTTTAGTTCTTGAGGACATGGGTGAAGTCTAAATGTTAGTAGTGAATTATTGTTGAGTAGTATTCAATGTTATGATATTTAAGTTGTGGTGTTACTCTTCTAGTGGTGTCATGTGAACGTCGACTACATGATACTTCACCTTTATGGGCCTAGGGGAGTGCATCTTGTATTCGTTTGCTAATTGTGGGGTTGCCGGAGTGACAGAAACCTAAACCCCCGTTAGTATATCGGTGCAGGAGGGATAGCAGGATCTCAGAGTTTAAGGCTGTGGTTAGATTTATCTTAATTACTTTCTTGTATTTGCGGATGCTTGCAAGGGGTATAATCACAAGTATGTATTAGTCCTAGGAAGGGCGGTGCATTAGCATAGGTTCACCCACACAACACTTATCAAAACAATGAAGATTAATCAGCCGTATGAAGCGAAAGCACTAGACTAAAATCCCCGTGTGTCCTCAAGAACGTTTGGTCATTATAAGTAAACAAACCGGCTTGTCCTTTGTGCTAAAAAGGATTGGGCCACTCGCTGCAATTATTTCTCTCGCATTTTATTTACTTGTACTTTATTTATCTGCAATATCAAAACCCCCTGAATACTTGTCTGTGAGCATTTACAGTGAATCCTTCATCGAAACTGCTTGTCAACACCTTCTGCTCCTCGTTGGGTTCGACACTCTTATTTATCGAAAGTACTACGATACACCCCCTATACTTGTGGGTCATCAAGACTATTTTCTGGCGCCGTTGCCGGGGAGTGAAGCGCTATTGGTAAGTGGAATTGGTAAGGAAACTTTTACTGTACGTGCTGATTTTGTTTCTGCTTGCTACTATAAGTCATTATGGAGAGATCCTCCCTTGAATTTCTATTTGGAAAATCTACTACTACTGCAACGGTAGTGGATGAGGCGCCAGGTGAGGAAGTAATACCATATAAAATACCTATGAAAATTATTGAACGTGTTGTGGATAACCGCTATGAAGGGGATGGAACTGTGCATCCTGGAGATCATTTACTGTTTTTACATGAATTATGTGGGTTATTCAAATGTGCAGGTATTTCAATGGATGAAGTTAGGAAGAAATTATTTTTTATGTCGCTATCTGGTAAAGCGGCGCATTGGTATAAACTGCTGAAGGATGGGCGTTCTCTTGATTGGAAGGATATTGTGCCTGTATTTTACTCTAAATTCTATCCTCCAAGTGAAATTCACAAAGACCGCAACCGTATATATAATTTTTGGCCTCATGATGGAGAGAGTATTGCCCAAGCGTGGGGGAGATTGAAGTCTTTAATGCTCAAATGCCCCATTCATGAGCTTCCTGGTAATATTATTATTGATAATTTCTATGCAAGACTATCTTTTCAAGATAAAACCTTGCTGGATACTTCTTGTTCTGGATCATTCACGCGCAATAAAGAAGAGTTTAAATGGGACCTTCTTGATCGAATCCAAGAAAATACTGAAGGATGGGAGAACGACAAAGGTAGAGTGTCAGGTATAAATTATAATTATGAATGCATTGAAACTTTTATGGATACCGATGAATATCGTAATATGAGTGCTACATATGGTCTTGACTCTCAAGTTGTTGCAAATATTTATAAAGCCTTTGCCTCTCATTTTGAATTGCCTAGGAAGAATTTTGATAAGTATCATGAACCATATAAAGATAAAGTTGATTCACCTAAAGGTAAATGTATTGAAATTAAAACTGTTGATCATGTTCTTCCTGAAGCTTATATTGAAAAAACTCCTTTCCCTGCTAAAATGAAGGAGTATTATGTTATAACTAGTGTAGTTAATAAAAGTGCAAAGAAACCTATAGAACCTGAAGAACAAATAAAAGTTGAACCTGCTGTTGCAATAGTTAAAGATCTTGTTACTGAAAATGTGGAAGATGGTCATATTATTTTTTGTGAAGATGCTTCTAATATTGTTTCGCATCCTAATAAGTCTATGAAAGCCAGTGTTCCTGTGCTCTCTGTTCGAATTGGTGATCATTGCTATTATGGTTTATGCGATATTGGTGCAAGTATTAGTGCCATTCCTTATGAGCTCTACAACTTGAAGATATTGATGTGGTTATTCGGCTAGCTAATAGAGAAACTATCTCTCCCATTGGTATTGTTCGAGATGTTGAAGTTCTATGTGGTAAGATTAAATATCCTGCTGACTTTTTGGTACTTGGTTCTGCTGCTAGTAAGTTTTGTCCTATTATTTTTGGTAGACCTTTTCTAAATACATGTGGAGCTATTATAGATTGCAAGAAAGAGAAAATTTTTACTAAATTTGCTGGTGAATCTTATGAGTTTAACTTCTCTAAATTTGCCAAAACTCCTTATAAAGCTGATTTGCCTAATGAAGATTTTAGAGTTGAACAATGTGCATCTATTGCTCTTGCTCCTAGTAATCCTTTGCAGCAACATTTGGAGAATAGTGAGAGTGAAGTTTTTAGGGAAGAAAGGGATGAGCTTGATGAAATTTTCCTTCGTCAACCTATTCTTAAACATGACTTACCGGTTGAAGATTTAGGTGTAACACCACCACCAAAGGAAGATCCTGTATTTGATTTGAAACCATTACCTGATAATCTTAAGTATGCTTATATTGATGAGAAGAAAACATATCTTGTTATTATTAGTGCTAAGCTTTCAGATATCGAGGAAGAAAGGTTATTGGAAATATTGAAGAAGCACCGAGGAGCTATTGGCTATACTCTTGATGATTTGAAGGGGATTTCTCCCGCTATTTGCCAACATGCTATTAATATAGAAGATGGTGCAAAACCTGTTGTTGAACATCAGCGTCGTCTAATTCCCAAGATGAAGGATGTGGTAAGAAATGAGGTATTAAAACTCCTTGAAGCAGGTATTATATATCCTATTGCTGATAGTAGATGGGTTAGTCCTGTGCATTGTGTTCCTAAGAAAGGAGGTATAACTGTTGTGCCTAATGATAATGATGAGCTTATTCCTCAAAGAGTAGTTGTAGGGTATAGAATGTGCATTGATTTTAGAAAAGTTAATAAAGTTACTAAGAAAGATCATTACCCTTTACCTTTTATTGATCAAATGTTAGAGAGGTTGTCTAAAAATACACATTTCTGTTTTCTTGATGGATATTCTGGGTTTTCACAAATTGCTGTTAGAGCTAAAGATCAAGAGAAAACCACTTTCACTTGTCCCTATGGAACTTATGCTTATAGGCGTATGCCTTTTGGTTTATGTAATGCTCCTGCTACTTTTCAAAGATGCATGTCTGCTATTTTTCATGGCTTTTGTGAAAAGATTGTTGAGGTATTCATGGATGATTTTTCTGTCTATGGGAATTCATTTGATAATTGCTTGCGAAACCTTGATAAAGTTTTGCAGAGATGTGAAGAAACTAACCTTGTTCTTAATTGGGAGAAATGTCACTTTATGGTTAATGAAGGAATTGTATTGGGACATAAAATTTCTGAAAGAGGTATTGAAGTTGATAGAGCTAAAGTTGAAGCAATTGAGAAGATTCCCCTATCCTAGGGATGTTAAAGGTATTCGTAGTATTCTTGGTCATGCTGGTTTTTATAGGAGGTTTATTAAAGATTTCTCTAAAATTTCAAAGCCTCTTACTAATCTTCTTCAAAAAGATGTACCTTTCGTTTTTGATGATGATTGTAAGGAAGCTTTTGAAACTCTAAAGAAAGCCTTAACAACTGCTCCTATAGTTGAACCTCCTGATTGGAACTTACCTTTTGAAATTATGTGTGATGCTAGTGATTTTGCTGTAGGTGCTGTCCTTGGACAGCGAGTAGATAAAAAATTAAATGTTATTCATTATGCTAGTAAAACTCTAGATGCTGCTCAAAGAAATTATGCTACAACTGAGAAAGAATTATTAGCCGTAGTTTTTGCATGTGACAAGTTTAGACCCTATATTGTTGATTCAAAAGTCACAATTCATACTGATCATGCTGCAATTAGGTACCTTATGGAAAAGAAAGATGCTAAGCCAAGGCTTATTAGATGGGTGCTTCTTTTGCAAGAATTTGATTTACATATTGTAGATAGGAAAGGTGCTGATAATCCTGTTGCTGATAATTTGTCTAGATTGGAAAATATTACTTATGATCCTGTTCCTGTTAATGATAGTTTTCCAAATGAACAATTGGCTGTAATAAAGGTGAGCTCGCGAGAGAGCCCTTGGTATGCTGATTATGCTAACTTTATTGTTTCGAAGTATTTGCCTCCAACCTTTTCAGCTCAGCAAAGGAGGAAATTCTTTTATGATTTGAGGCATTATTTTTGGGATGACCCACACTTATATAAAGAAGGAGTGGATGGTATTATGCGAAGATGTGTTCCAATATGAACAACAAGAGATATTGAGTAAATGCCATGGTAGTGTTTATGGAGGACATCACGCCGGAGATAGAACCGCACAAAAGGTTCTACAATCAGGTTTTTATTGGCCAACACTTTTCAAAGATGCAAGGAAGTTTATCTTATCTTGTGATGAATGTCAAAGAGTTGGTAATATCTCTAGACGCAATGAAATGCCTATGAATTATACTCTTGTTATTGAACCATTTGATTGTTGGGGATTTGACTTCATGGGTCCTTTCCCTTCTTCAGAAGGTAACACTCATATACTTGTCGCTGTTGATTATGTTACTAAATGGGTAGAAGCTATACCTACAAAAAGTGCTGATGGTGAGACCTCTATAAAAATGCTTGTAGATATTATATTTCCTAGATTTGGAGTACCTAGATATATTATGACTGATGGAGGTTCTCATTTTATTCATGGTGGTTTTAGAAAAACTCTTGCCAAATATGGTATTAATCATAGAATTGCTTCAGCTTATCATCCTCAAACTAGTGGGCAAGTAGAATTATCAAATAGAGAAATTAAAGCTATCTTGGGAAAGACTGTTAATAAATCTAGAAAGAATTGGGCTAGTAAGTTAAAGGAAGCATTGTGGGCTTATAGAACTGCTTATAAAAATCCTATGGGAATGTCTCCTTATAAAATGGTTTATGGAAAAGCTTGCCATTTACCTTTAGAACTAGAGCACAAAGCTTATTGGGCTGTAAGAGAACTTAATAAAGATTTTAAACTTGCCGGTAAGAAGAGGTTGCTACAATTGAGTTCTTTAGATGAATGGAGAAATGAAGCTTATGAAAATGCTAAACTTTTTAAGGAGAAAGTTAAGAAGTGGCATGATAGAAGAATTATTAAAAGAGAATTTAATGTTGGAGATAAAGTCCTATTGTATCGGTCTCGTCTCAGATTTTTTGCAGGGAAATTACTCTCAAAATGGGAAGGACCATATGTTATTGAGGAAGTATACCGTTCAGGAGCAATAAAAATTAGCTCTTTGGAAGGTAACGCCACACAAGTAGTGAATGGGCAAAGACTCAAGCATTATATTTCTGGAGATTCTTATAATGAAGATATTGATATTATCCAAGTGATAACTCCGGAAGCTTTCATCAAAGATCAAATTGACAGTTCTGCAGAGTCCGACTTTGAATAGGTAACAGTTTTAGTAATAAAAAGTCCGCGTTTAGCTTTCCGAACAATATTTCTGCTGTTTTTGAAAAATATGAAAAATTACGGGATCGAAACGGAGTGGAAGAGACGCGCGAGGGCCCGTCACCATAGGCCGGCGCGGGCCCCACCCTGGCCGCGCCGCCTTATGGTGACAGCCCCTCGGCGTCCCATTTCCACTCGTTTTCGGCCTGGAACCTTCCTTTTGTTGTAAAAATATTTGCTATATAATCCCCCGGATCTCCAGAGGTCCGTATATCGTTTTCTCGTCGTGTTTTGTTTCGAGCTGTTTTCTGCCAGGATCTGTTTTGATTTAGAAGCACCATGGTCTCCAACAACAAAGACAAGGGACCTTTGGAGGAAGATATTCAAGACCCTGAATTGAAGGAAGAAGTCGCAAGCGAGGATGAGGAAGAAGTGGAGGAGGTTCCGCGAGTACACCAGCGTGCCACCATTGCAAGCATTGGCGTGATATCAAATCCATCCAACACCAAGAGAAGTGCACGAATCGCTACCGGAGGAGCAGTTCCACGTCGCTTCTTAGCTCCAAGGACATCTTCTCCAGGCAATTACCACCCTTTCCGCAATCTAATCTACAATCGTCAAACTGAAAGGACCCCCAAGGTAGTGTTGCCAAGTGGTTGGGATATAGATCGTTCTAACATTGCAGGAGAGATGAAATCTGAAGCTGAAGGATGGGGAAACAACTCTAGGAGTTGGGACTCGCCACCTGACATGATTATGAGCCGCGTTGAGCACAACTCGGAGCTGATTCGCAACCTCACCTATGAGATTGAGGATTTAAAGGAACTTGTTAAGAAGCTTGTCGAGAAGAATCCATCACCATCACCACCGAAGGAGTAATTCATCATCGGTATTGGCATCCCCTTGGTTTGTTCCAAGCTTGGGGAGTGCCGCGGTATCACATCATCACTACCTTTATCTTTTACTATCAAGTAGTGTCATATCATGAGTAGGGAAGTTATCATATGGAATAGTTTGCAATATGGAAGTATCTCTCTTAGTTGGTTATCTATGTATCCGTTGGTGTGAGGTATCGTTATGGAATATTAATGAGAAATCTTGTCATTTACTTTTTGCACACCTTATTTTAGTTTGCAATCTCTATTATATGATCACTCTTGACATTAGTATTGATATCACTTTGGGAGCATCAAGTAAATCTATTTGGTTTTGGCAAACTTAGCATTGGTCAATAGCAACAACATCTTGATGTTTAAATAGAAGAGAGAAATACATGTAGATATATTACTCTATTATCTTTATGCTAATGAGTTTAGTATTCTGAAGTTAAAATTGCTTGTGCTTATGAGAAAGATGCATGATTGTTTCTATCACATGTATATTTGTTTGTTTCCTTCAACCTTTATGCTTGCTATCAAACCTTGCTAGCCAAAGACCTGTATTGAGAGGGAATGCTTCTCATACATCCATAACCTTAGACCAAACCCATGCCATTTGTGTCCACCATATCTACCTACTATGTGGTATTTTGCGCCACTCCAAGTAAATACTTCATGTGCTACCTTTAAATAATTCAAACTATATTATCTTTATTTGTGTCAATGTTTTATAGCTCATGAGGAAGTATGTGGTGTTTTATCTTTCAATCTTGTTGGGCGAACTTTCACCAATGGACTAGTGGCACATCCGCTTATCCAATAATTTTGCAATAAGAGCTGGCAATGGGGTTCCCAGCCCCAATTAATAACTTTCATTAATAATTCTCTTCACATGTTTTGCCCTGATTTATCAGTAAGCAACTTAATTTTGCAATAGACACTCCTCCATGGTATGTGAATGTTGGAAGGCACCCGAGGATTCGGTTAGCCATGGATTGAGAAAGCCAAGGTTGGGGGAGTGTCATCCATAATAAAACTAAAATACATGTGTAAACAAAAGAGAAGGGGGATGATCTACCTTGCTGGTAGAGATGCCGTCCCTCATGGGAGCCGCTCTTGGAAGGTTCGTTTGGCAAGGGGGTTAGAGTGCCCGCTACCATTCGTTGACAACAACAAACACCACCCAAAATCTTACTTTTATGCTCTTTATATGATTTCAAAACTTGAAAAGCTCTAGCACATGATTTAATCCCTGCTTCCCTCTGCGAAGGGCCTATCTTTTACTTTTATGTTGAGTCAGTAAACCTATTTCCCTCTATCTCAAGCAAGCAATTGAGTTGTTGTGAACCAACCATTTATGCTATGATTCAGTTAATCATGTCTTCTATACTTTCTTGTTTAGTACAAATTTTATCTGAATGAATATGACTTTGAAAGTTATCAATGATTATGAGGAGATTGTTATGATTGAGAATGAAAGCCCTGCTATATAAATTCTAATATGAAAGCCTTGCTTATAAAATAAGAGCAATCCGTTAGTAGTTCTCTGACCAAGAACAAAGTTTGCCATAACCATTTATGATTTCCTATGCACCTTTACTTGTGATTTCTCTTTACTTATTTCAAGTTGAGTTATATGAAGAGAATGTGTATTAGAATATCTTGTGTGAATCAATATGATGCTTCTTGTCCGTATTTTATTTATCGACTCTTCACTCCATAAACATGTGGTCTTGTTTATCGAGCTCAGTTTCGCTTGGGGACAAGCGAGGTCTAAGCTTGGGGGAGTTGATACGTCCATTTTGCATCACTATTTTATATCATAATTTGCTGTTATTCATTGATATATTTCATATTTAGAGATGATACTTATGTTATTTCATCTATTTTGCATGTTTCGTGATCATTGGAGAATTATTCACCGGAGTCAGGATTCTGCTGGAAAAAGCACCGTCAGGACACCATATTTCTGAAGATCAACAATTGACGGAATTTATACGGAAAATCCTATTTTTCCAGAAGACGAAGGGAGCCAAAAGGAGGAGCCGGGAGGAGCCACCATGGGCCCCCCCATAGGCCGGCGCGGGCCCAGGCCTGGCCGCGCCGCCTTGTGGGGAGGGGGCCCACGGCCCCCTCTGGCCGCCTCTCCTTCGCGTACTTCTTCGCCCCGAAAACCTAAGACCTGGAGAGTTACGGAGAATTGACAGAGCCGCCTCTGCGGGGCGGAAAACACCAGAGAGAAAAGAGCTCTCCGGCGGGCAGGAATCCGCCGGGGAAATTCCCTCCCGGAGGGGGAAATCGACGCCATCGCCATCGTCATCGAGCTGGACATCATCTCCATCATCATCGTCATCATCTTCACCATCTACACCGCCATCACCACCGCTGCATCTCGTCACCGCTGTAACGATTTGGGTTGGATCTTGATTGTTTGATAGGGGAAACTCTCCCGGTGTTGATTACTACTTGTTATTGATGCTATTGAGTGAAACCTTTGAACCAAGGTTTATGTTCAGATTGTTATTCATCATCATATCACCTCTGATCATGTTCCATATGATGTCTCGTGAGTAGTTCGTTTAGTTCTTGAGGACATGGGTGAAGTCTAAATGTTAGTAGTGAATTATTGTTGAGTAGTATTCAATGTTATGATATTTAAGTTGTGGTGTTACTCTTCTAGTGGTGTCATGTGAACGTCGACTACATGATACTTCACCTTTATGGGCCTAGGGGAGTGCATCTTGTATTCGTTTGCTAATTGTGGGGTTGCCGGAGTGACAGAAACCTAAACCCCCGTTAGTATATCGGTGCAGGAGGGATAGCAGGATCTCAGAGTTTAAGGCTGTGGTTAGATTTATCTTAATTACTTTCTTGTATTTGCGGATGCTTGCAAGGGGTATAATCACAAGTATGTATTAGTCCTAGGAAGGGCGGTGCATTAGCATAGGTTCACCCACACAACACTTATCAAAACAATGAAGATTAATCAGCCGTATGAAGCGAAAGCACTAGACTAAAATCCCCGTGTGTCCTCAAGAACGTTTGGTCATTATAAGTAAACAAACCGGCTTGTCCTTTGTGCTAAAAAGGATTGGGCCACTCGCTGCAATTATTTCTCTCGCATTTTATTTACTTGTACTTTATTTATCTGCAATATCAAAACCCCCTGAATACTTGTCTGTGAGCATTTACAGTGAATCCTTCATCGAAACTGCTTGTCAACACCTTCTGCTCCTTGTTGGGTTCGACACTCTTATTTATCGAAAGTACTACGATACACCCCCTATACTTGTGGGTCATCAATCACCGCCATCTTCATCACCGTTGCTGTCTCCCATGATGAGGAGGGAGTAGTTCTCCCTCGAGGCTGAGGGCTCTACCGGTAGCTATGTGGTTAATCTCTCTCTCATGTACCTCAATACAATGATCTCATGAGCTGCCTTACATGATTGAGATCCATATGATGAGCTTTGTAATCTAGATGTAGTTATGCTATTCAAGTGGATTTTACTTATGTGATCTCCGGAGACTCCTTGTCCCACGTGTGTAAAGGTGACAGTGTGTGCACCGTGTGGGTCTCTTAGGCTATATTTCACAGAATACTTGTTCACTGGGTTATGATTTGAGTTGGATGTCTCTATGAAATTGTGGTGTGTTAGTACCTCCTATGAATGCTCAAAGTGACAGCGTGGGGTGTTTATTAGTACTTGGGAATACATCTTTAAGGTTTGCTTTTGCATCCCTACATGGTGAATTAGTGTTCGTTATCCAGCCAGAGAGTAATTCAGAATAGCATAGTGAAGTGCTTATATTTATATTCAATTATGATTGCATTGTTGAGAGTGTCCACTAGTGAAAGTATGATCCCTAGGCCTTGTTTCCAAATACTGCAAACATCGCTTTTTACTGTTTTACTGCATCTTTACTTCCTGCAATATTACCACCATCTATACCACATGTGTTTTACTATCTCTTCGCCGAACTAGTGCACCTATACATCTGACAAGTGTATTAGGTGTGTTGGGGACACAAGAGACTTCTTGTATCTTAATTGCAGGGTTGCTTGAGAGGACTATCTTTGACCTCTACCTCCCTGAGTTCGATAAACCTTGGGTGATTCACTTAAGGGAAACTTGCTGTTCTACAAACCTCTGCTCTTGGAGGCCCAACACTGTCTACAAGAATAGAAGCACATGTAGACATCAAGCTATTTTCTGGCGCCGTTGCCGGGGAGGTAAGGTAAAAGGTATTCACATCCTCCGACTACTAAGCTATTTTCTGGCGCCGTTGCCGGGGAGGTAAGGTAAAAGGTATTCACATCCTCCGACTACTAAGCTATTTTCTAGCACTGTTGCCGGTGTGTGAGTGCTCGAAGGTATCTCCTTTAGATTCTGCAATTTTATCTTTTTGTTTCTTGTTTTTATTTTCACTAGTTAGGCTTAATGGAAAACAACAAAAAAATAGAGATCTTTATGAACTTTATCTTGAATTAGGACATGATGTGTTTGAAGAGAAAATTAAAAAACCCATGGAACTTTGTTTGCAAAATAGTTGTAGCAATGTTATTAGCATGAACTCTTTGAACACCATTATTGCTAATGCTATGGAAGAATTTAAGCTTGGGGAAGCTGGTTTTGATGAGCATGATATTTTTAGTCCCCCAAGCATGGAGGAGAAAATTTACTTTGATGATACTTTGCCTCCCATTTATGATGTTTACAATGATGAATATGATATTTTCAGTCCACCTACTATTGAGGAGAAAATTAATTATGATTACAATATGCCTCCTATATATGATGATTATGGTGATGAGAATAATGATAGCTATTTTATTGAATTTGCTCCCACTACAATTAATAGTAATGATTATGCTTATGTGGAGAGTAATAATTTTATGCATGTGGCTCATGATAAGAATGTTTCATGTGATAGTTATATTGTTGAGTTTGTTCATGATGCTACTGAAAGTTATTATGAGAGAGGGAAACATGGTTATATGCATCTTAATAATATTAAGTTTCCCCTCTTTATGTTGAGAATCTTGAAGTTGCGCTTGTGTTGCCTTCCTATGCTTGTCACTTTGTTCTTCATGAATTTATTTGTGTACAAGATTTCTTTTCATAGGAAGTGGGTTAGGTTTAAATTTGTTTTGAGTTTGCTTCTTGATGCTCTCTTTTGCTTCAACTCTTATTTCTTGCGAGAGTATCATTGAAATTACTGAGCCCATCTTAATGGCTATAAAGAAAGCACTTCTTGGGAGATAACCCATGTGTTTATTTTGCTACTGTTTTGTTGAGTCTTGGAAGTTGTTATTACTGTAGCAACCTCTCCTTATCATGTTTTTGTGCCAAGTAAAGTCTCTATGGTAAAGTTGATACTAGATTTGGATTACTGCGCAGAAACAGATTTGCTGTCTGTCACGAATTTGCATAGGTCTCTCTATAGAAAAATCAAAAAAATCTGCCAATTTACGTGCGTGATCCTCAGATATGAACGCAACTTTCATTAGTTTTGAGTTTTTCCGTCTGAGCAAGTTAAGTGCCTCAGAAAAAATCGTCTTTACGGACTGTTCTGTTTTGACAGATTCTGCCTTTTTATTTCGCATAGCCTCTTTTGCTATGTTGAATGGATTTCTTTGTTCCATTAACTTTCAGTAGCCTTGGTAATGTCCAGAAGTGTTAAGAATGATTGTGTCACCTATGAACATGTGAATTTTTGATTATGCACTAACCCTCTAATGAGTTTGCTTAAAGTTTGGTGTGGAGAAAGTTTTCAAGGGTCAAGAGAAGAGGATGATACAATATGATCAAGAAGAGTGAAAAGTCTAAGTTTGGGGATGCCCCCGTGGTTCATCCCTGCATATTTTAAGAATACTCAAGCATCTAAGCTTGGGGATGCCCAAGGCATCCCCTTCTTCATCGACAACTTATCAGTCACTTCTAGTGAAACTATATTTTTATTCCATCACATCTTATGTTCTTTACTTGGAGCGTCTGTTTGCTTTTTTTTATTTGAATAAAGTTGGATCCCACCATCCTTGTATTGGAGATATTACGCTCCGCTTTTTCATATGGAACACTTGTGTTCTTAGTTATGCTTTAATGTTCATGGCGAAGGCTGAAAATTGCTTCGTTAATTGCTATTTGGTTGGAATCAAAAAATGCTTGATATGGTTTTGAATAACTTGATACTTGGCAATTGTTTTGAGCTCTCATAGATCATGCTTAAGCTCTTGCATCATGTAGTTTAATCTATTAGTGGAGAACTACCGTAGAGCTTGTTGAAATTTGGTTTGCATGATTGGTCTCTCTAAGGTCTAGATATTTTCTGGTAAAAGTGTTTGAACAACAAGGAAGACAGTGTAGAGTCTTATAATGCTTGCAATATGTTCTTGTGTAAGTTTTGCTGTACCTGTTCATACTTGTGTTTGCTTCAAACAACCTTGCTAGCCAAAGCCTTGTACTGAGAGGAAATGCTTCTCGTGCATCCAAACACCTTGAGCCAAAACCCATGCCATTTGTGTCCACCATATCTACCTACTATGTGGTATTTTTCTTCCATTCCAAAGTAAATTACTTGAGTGCTACCTTTAAAATTTCATTCATTTGTCTTTACAATATATAGCTCATGGGAAAATAGCTTAAAAACTATTGTGGTGATGAATATGTAGCTATGTGTTTTATTTCTTATAAGTTGCTTGTTGAGCGGTAACCATGTTTCTGGGGATGCCATCAACTTTTTACACCTTCGTTGAATATCATGTGAGTTGATATGCATGTTCGTCTTGTCTGAAGTAAGGGTGATTTATCATGATCAAATGGTTTGAGTATGCATATGTTAGAGAAGAACATTGGGCCGCTAACCAAAGCCATGTATCATGGTGGAAGTTTTTAGTTTGGACATTCATCCTCAATCTATTATGAGAATATTATCTGTTGTTGAATGCTTATGCATTAAAGAGGAGTCCATTATCTGTTTTCTATGTTGTCCCGGTATGGATGTCCTAAGTTGAGATTATTCAAAAACGAGAAATCAAATGCGATTTATCTCCTTGGACCTTTGTACAGGCGGCATAGAGGTACCCCTTTGTGACACTTGGTTGAAACATATGTTATGCAATGATAATCCATGTAAATCCAAGCTAATTAGGACAAGGTGCGAGCACTATTGGTATTCGATGCATGAGGCTTGCAACTTGTAGGAAGTATTATGCATAACACATATGAATTATTACTACCGTTGACAAAATTGTTTCTATATTTTCAAAACAAAAGCTCTAGCACAAAAATAGTAATTCATGCTTCCCTCTGCGAAGGGCCTTTCTTTTACTTTATGTTGAGTCAGTTTACCTACTTCTTTCTATCTTAGAAGCAAACACTTGTGTCAACTGTGTGCATTGATTCTTACATGTTTACCTATTGCACTTGTTATATTACTTTATGTTGACAATTATCCATGAGATATACATGTTACAAGTTGAAAGCAATTGCTGAAACTTAATCATCCTTTGTGTTGCTTCAATGCCTTCTACTTTGAATCTATTGCTTTATGAGTTAGCTCTTATGCAAGTCTTTTTGATACTTGTCTTGAAAGTACTATTCATGAAAAGTTTTGCTATATGATTCAGTTGTTTAGTCATTATCTCTTTGTTAGCAATCTATTGCTTTGAATCACTCCATTCACTTCATATGCTTTACAATAATGTTGATCAAGATTATGATGGTAGCATGTCACTTCAGAAATTATTGTTGTTATCGTTTACCTACTCGAGGGCGAGTAGGAACTAAGCTTGGGATGCTTGATACGTCTCCAACGTATCTATAGTTTCTGATGTTCCATGCTAGTTTTATGACAATACCAACATGTTTTGTTCACACTTTATAATGTTTTGATGCATTTTACGACACAAACCTATTAACAAGATGCCGAAGCGCCAGTTCCTGTTTTCTGCTGTTTTTGGTTTCAGAAATCCTACAAAGGAAATATTCTCGGAATTGGACAAAATCAACGCCCAAGATCTTATTTTTCGACGAAGCTTCCAGAGAGCCAGAGAGGGACCTGAGGGAGCCCTGGGGCCCCACCCCACATGGCGGCGCGGCCAGGGGGGCGTGCCAGCCTATGGGGGGCCACCCCCTGGCTCCTCCGAGGCTGCCCTTCCGCCTATAAAGTCTCTCCGACTCGAAAACCCTAAAAACATAAGCCACGGGACGAGAAAAGTTATGCGCGTAGATGTACACGTCCGTTGGGAACCCCAAGAGGAAGGTATGATGCGCACAGTGGCAAGTTTTTCCCTCAGTAAGAAACCAAGGTTTAATCGGACCAGTAGGAGTCAAGAAGCACGTTGAAGGTTGATGGTGGCGAATGCGGCACAACACCAGGGATTCCGGCGCCAACGTGGAACCTGCACAACACAACCAAAGTACTTTGCCCCAACGAAACAGTGAGGTTGTCAATCTCACCGGCTTGCTGTAACAAAGGATTAACCGTATTGTGTGGAAGATGATTGTTTGCGAAGAAAACAGTAAAGAAAGTATTGCAGATTGTATGCGATGTAAAGAATAGGACCGGGGTCCACAGTTCACTAGAGGTGTCTCTCCCATAAGATAAAAGCATGTTGGGTGAACAAATTACAGTCGGGCAATTGACAAATAGAAAAGGGCATAACAATGCATATACATGATATGATAAATATAGTGAGATTTAATTGGGCATTACGACAAAGTACATAGACCGCTATCCAGCATGCATCTATGCCTAAAAAGTCCACCTTCAGGTTATCATCCGAACCCCTTCCAGTATTAAGTTGCAAGCAATAGACAATTGCATTAAGTATGGTGCGTAATGTAATCAACAACTACATCCTTAGACATAGCATCAATGTTTTATCCCTAGTGGCAACAGCACATCCACAACCTTAGAACTTTCTCACTGTCCCAAATTTAATGGAGGCATGAACCCACTATCGAGCATAAATACTCCCTCTTGGAGTTAAGAGCAAAAACTTGGCCAGAGCCTCTACTAATAACGGAGAGCATGCAAGATCATAAACAACACATAGGTAATAGATTGATAATCACCATAACATAGTATTCTCTATCCATCGGATCCCGACAAACACAACATATAGTATTACAGATAGATGATCTTGATCATGTTAGGCAGCTCACAAGATCCAACAATGAAGCACATAAGGAGAAGACGACCATCTAGCTACTGCTATGGACCCATAGTCCAGGGTGAACTACTCACTCATCACTCCGGAGGCGATCATGGCGATGAAGAGTCCTCCGGGAGATGATTCCCCTCTCCGGCAGGGTGCCGGAGGCGATCTCCTGAATCCCCGAGATGGGATTCGTGGCGGCGGCGTCTCTGGAAGGTTTTCCGTATCGTGGCTCTCGGTACAGAGGGTTTCGCGACGAAGACTTTAAGTAGGCGGAAGGGCAACGCGGGGGGCCACACGAGGGCCCCACACACCACGCCGGCGCGGCCAGGGCCTGGGCCGCGCCGCCCTAGTGTGGCGGCGCCTCGTGGCCCCACTTCCTTTCCCCCTCGGTCTTCTGGAAGCTTCGTGCAAAAATAGGACCCTGGGTGTTGATTTCGTCCAATTCCGAGAATATTTCCTTACTAGGATTTCTGAAACCAAAAACAGCAGAAAACAGAACGGCTCTTCGGCATCTTGTTAATAGGTTAGTGCCGGAAAATGCGTAAATACGACATATAATGTGCATAAAACATGTAGATATCATCAATAATGTAGCATGGAACATAAGAAATTATCGATACGTCGGAGACGTATCACGCAGCCGCCGCCATCGCGAAGTCAAGTTCGGGGGACAGAAGTCTCTGTTCCGGCACGTCGCCGGGACGGGGAATTGCCCCAGAATCCATCTCCATTGACATCACCGCCATCTTCATCACCGTTGCTGTCTCCCATGATAAGGAGGGAGTAGTTCTCCCTCGAGGCTGAGGTCTCTACCGGTAGCTATGTGGTTAATCTCTCTCTCATGTACCTCAATACAATGATCTCATGAGCTGCCTTACATGATTGAGATCCATATGATGAGCTTTGTAATCTAGATGTAGTTATGCTATTCAAGTGGATTTTACTTATGTGATCTCCGGAGACTCCTTGTCCCACGTGTGTAAAGGTGACAGTGTGTGCACCGTGTGGGTCTCTTAGGCTATATTTCACAGAATACTTGTTCACTGGGTTATGATTTGAGTTGGATGTCTCTATGAAATTGTGGTGTGTTAGTACCTCCTATGAATGCTCAAAGTGACAGCGTGGGGTGTTTATTAGTACTTGGGAATACATCTTTAAGGTTTGCTTTTGCATCCCTACATGGTGAATTAGTGTTCGTTATCCAGCCAGAGAGTAATTCAGAATAGCATAGTGAAGTGCTTATATTTATATTCAATTATGATTGCATTGTTGAGAGTGTCCACTAGTGAAAGTATGATCCCTAGGCCTTGTTTCCAAATACTGCAAACATCGCTTGCTTACTGTTTAACTGCATCTTTACTTCCTGCAATATTACCACCATCTATACCACCTGTGTTTTACTATCTCTTCGCCGAACTAGTGCACCTATACATCTGACAAGTGTATTATGTGTGTTGGGGACACAAGAGACTTCTTGTATCTTAATTGCAGGGTTGCTTGAGAGGACTATCTTTGACCTCTACCTCCCCGAGTTCGATAAACCTTGGGTGATTCACTTAAGGGAAACTTGCTGCTGTTCTACAAACCTCTGCTCTTGGAGGCCCAACACTGTCTACAAGAATAGAAGTACACGTAGACATCACTCTTCGCCTGCTTGACGCGGAAGCGGCGACTCTCCTCTTTTCAAGTTCAATTCTCTTTTTTTCGAGTTCTCATCCAGCACAGGCAAGTTTATATTGATAAGCCTGCAACTCTTCAGCTGTTGCAGTTGTATTCATCGGCTCTGTACCGTTCATGGCTCTTGCCGCTCTGTCCCAAGCCGCTTGCGGAAGTTGCACCATCTGTCGCATTGCAGGTCCGACGTATTTGGTGCCTAAACCTCGCATAAGATCAGCAGGATCGACGTATGGATTTCCCGCATCATCGAAAGCCTCTGAGTCTCCTCCTGTGGGCGACTCGCTTCTCCAATTACGTAGATTTGATGGTATTTTGAGGTTTGGATTTCATCGGGGTTGGTGACACCGTCGTATAGATCGGTGAAGACCTCCCTAACAGACGTGTATCTGTCGACGAAGTTGAAGCTGTCGACGCTGTCTGAGTCGCTGCTTATATTGGAGTCCGCAGACGACTCGAAGGACATGCTGCCGAAGATCTTGACGAGTTCTTCACTTGTCGTAGTCTTGACGAAGCATGGCGGCGAGATCTACTCGGCTCCCGTCTCAAACGATGGCGACGATTCCGAAAGATCGGAGCTGGCCACCGATGATCCCGACGAAATCGGAACCTCGAGACGATGCGATCCCTCTTTTCCGACGCGGAAGTGGAACCTTCCGAACATCATCTCCATAGGCTCCTCCAGATACGCATATGCATCCAAACGGGAGGGCGGGTGAGGAACAAAATCGACTAGACCAGTTTCGATCTGTTTACCTCTATCCATCGCGTTGCTTGCCACTGAAGACGTCGACGATGTTGAACGTGCCATCGAGATCAGCTCCTTGTCGCCTCTAATCCCCACGGTCGCGCCAATTGACAAGGTATCGATGTGTCAATGCCTACAGATTGTAAACTATGGTTTTCAGGGAAGTAGAGGGCAAGTAGATCTCGAAGGTTAAGCCGGAAAATTACTCGACTGCTAGAAAACTAGGGTTGTGTTGACAATGAAATCGATCCTCTCTTTGTCCCTCGACTCCCACTTATATAGGAGGTGGAGCCGAGGGCTTCGTGATGTACAAGTTACAAAGTCCGGGAAACTCTTTGAGTTTGTCCCGTAATAGTTACAAGTCATTATTCCTAATACAACTCTATCTTTCCCAACTATCTCGTAACTAGGCTTCCGGGCTTCATAAACTTCGGGTCGTGAGCCTTGAGTAATCCCCGGGTACCATCTTCGGCAGGCCCATTGGGGATGCCTATGTCACCGTGAGAAACCTCCGATGAGAAGCCTGCAAACTCCCCTGCTGCGGACGCAACGAGCAGACACGTACAACACACGCCTCAACCTCACCTCCGCCACCACCACGATGACGAGAGAGGAGGGAGCCACCGCTGCAACGGCTGCCGCCAGATCCACCCGATCTCCACACCGTCGATGCCGTAGACGAAGCCCGAGAGCTTCTCCCCTCGCCTCCACGGCTGTCCAGGAGAAGCTCCACCGAGCTGCAACCCTCAACCCAGCGCCCCTCCTCCTCGCCGCCACGGACCGCCAGGAGGAGCTCCACGTCGAGGATCTCGTGCATCTTGCTGCGGTAGACGAAGAAAACTTTATTGAAGGAGATCGTGGTCTCCTTCTCCGCCGCCACTCCGACCGGAGGAGCGCAACAGAGAGAGGCACCCTAGGTAGCTCCGGATCTCGGCATAGACCCGAGCTCGCTCAACTACCGGGCATAGAGCCCAAAACTAACCTAACCCTAGACCTATCTACTCCGGCGCCCCTTGACAAAGGATTAACTTGTCAATGCCTACAGATTGTAGACTAGGGTTTTGCTAGAAGTAGAGGGCAAGTAGATCTCGAAGGTTCAGGCGAAAAGTACTCGACGATTATGAAAACTAGGGTTATGTTGACAGTAGATTCGATCCTTTCTTTGTCCCTCGACTCCCCCTTATATAGGAGGCGGAGCCGAGGGTTTCGTAATACACAAGTTACAGAGTTCGAGAGGGTTTCGTACCCAGCTCGTAAGATTACAAATCTCTATCTTTCCTAATACAAACTATCTTTCCTTAACACTAAATGGGCTTCCAAGTCTTCTTATTCTTCGGGTCTTGGGC
Organism: Lolium multiflorum; assembly: GCA_030979885.1. Classification (NCBI taxonomy): domain Eukaryota; kingdom Viridiplantae; phylum Streptophyta; class Magnoliopsida; order Poales; family Poaceae; genus Lolium; species Lolium multiflorum. Next base: position 115,609,432 of record CM061748.1, on the reverse strand, counting down.
CTTGAATAAACCCCGGGTACCATCTTTGGCAGGCCCATTGGGGATGCCTATGTCAGTAGCCCCCGAGATTTTTCTTGAATCGAAGAATCAAGGAAAATCTCCAATTTTACTCATTACATAATCTTTCGATATGTAAACATTATTTTGTACAGGGATAACGGTAGTTGGGGCTAGTTCATCTGACGGATCAGGTACTAGTTAACTGCTCTAGTGGCAATCCGCAAAAACCTACTTCAAGATCACGTCCCTGGACATGATCTTGGGATACTGGTGTAAACTTCGACAGGTGCCGCTTAAGGTCTTACCATTCTGTCGAGTCCCAGTCATATTTTATCGGGTACCTAACGCGTCCGTTAGGATTTTCCTTCGTATCTGTTGATACGGAAAATAGTAGCAATCCGCCGTCAGAGACGGTGCCACGCCGCTCAGAACGGATCTGGGGTCTTACCTTCGCAAAGTTTTGCGGCATTCAGAGATGTATTCGCGACTTTTAGCGCTCTGAGAATATTTTGTCGAGTGCTTTTCGACTGCTGGAATAGCACATTTTATCGAGTCATATTTGATGACTTTTTTTTTCTTCCCGATGGGAGTATATGTAGAGTTATCTGTATAACTCGAAATATACTCACTCGTATTCTTTCTTTTAATAAAAAATCGGGCACGCGAACAGCGTTCCCGATGGGAGTAGCCCCCGAGGCTACAGCCAAGGACTTGTGCTTGGGTGTAGGCTCCACAGATTAGTATTCCTTCCGCTATATTTATAATCCTTCTCGATATTTTTATATTTATCGGGTGCGCGACCAGCGCTCCCGATGGGAGTAGCCCCCGAGGCTATGAACAAATACTTGTATTTGATCATAGGCTCTTGCCATTTCTATCTTGTCATACTCGAATTTTCTTTTTCCAAAGTAGCCCCCGAGCGTTTGGGCAAAAACTTGTATTTGATCAAAGGCTCCCGAGATAATCTTAGGTTGTCGATAAACTTTTGAAGCCTCATAGTCGAATTTTTCTTTTATCTTGACGACGTCATTGCTGATGATAGCCACGATTTCTATTTTGGAAACTGACCATTACCGCTTCTTTCGCTGCCTTGTGGGTCCCAATTCCTGATCTAACGGACACGTCGTGCAAGTGGGGGACACATGTTCTCCCCTTTTTCTGGCACACGTTCTGTAACCTCGTCAATGTTAAAATACCTTTTTACCCTTGTTTCCACGTGGTGATCATCTCCCGCATTCTTTTTCCATCCAACGGTCCGCCGCTTCGCCGCACCTCTATATAAGATCCCCTTCTTCTTCCTCGAACACTTCCGCTCGCGCCGTTCCCCTGCTTTCCTCTGCAAAACTTCCTCCTGCGCTCCTGCTCCCAAGCTCTTCTCTTCGCAGCTGCACTCCGTCGCCATTGTTGATGCCACCGCGTCGCTTGACCAGGCACAGCACACCTGATTCATCGATGGCTGCCGCGGATCTAGGAGCCGCGGAGTGGGAGAGGTCCAAGATCACGAACCAGGACCTGAATCTCTTGAAGAAGCTGGGGATCAGCAAGAAACCCAAAGCGGTTTGCTTCCCCAGTGAAGAAAGCTACCCAACCCCTCCAATGGGGTATCGGGTAAGTTTTGTTGATCACCTCATCCGCGGTCTTTCCGCCCCCATTCACCCTTTTCTTCGGGGGTTACTTTATGTTTATGGTCTCCAACTTCATCACCTCACGCCCAACTCTATTCTTCGCATTTCCATCTTCATCACCCTCTGCGAGGCCTTCCTTGGTGTCCAGCCTAACTGGGCATTATGGAAGCGCATTTTTTTTCTGTCGCCGTAATGGCTCTGCCAATGTCGCCTATAATATAGGCGGCGTTGTTATTTCTGTTCGTTCTTCTGTCAACTACTTCGACGTCAAACTCCCTGACTCCGTTCAAGGGTGGCGCAAGAAGTGGTTGTATATTCGTGAAGAAAACCATGGATGCGCCGAAGACAACATTCCTCCTTTTGACGGTGCCGAGAAAATCCTTCGCCGCCGTTCTTGGGACGCAGAAGCTACCGAGGAAGAAAGAACTTCGACAGAGGCCCTGATGACTCGCATCCATGAGTTGCAAAATACTCGTGGAAAAGAATTATCAGGCATCCAAATTACGGCGTACTTCCTTAGGACTAGAGTGCAGCCTCTTCAGGCTCGCAAAAACCCTTTCTGGAATTATGCTGGCGACGAGGACACAGATCGCTTGTCGACGAATCTGGAAGTCAAGGATTTGGATAGGCTTATCCGAAAAATTTCATCTCTGAAGAAGAAAGATTCTATCCCTTCCACTTATCGCGTAACACCATACAGCGCCGCCAATGCGCTTCCTAAGGTAAAAATTGTCGCTGTAAATTGTTATTGCCTTGCTATTTGTGTTGTTACTTCTTTCTGACATTCGTCCTTCTTTTTTTATAGGACCATCCAAATCTTGTTTCACTTCCTCCTCTTCCGGAAGGTGGGGAAGTCGAAGAAAGGGCCGTTATCTCCGATGATAACCAAGATGCCCCCTCTTTTGCAAATGAACCCGCAGAATCTCGAAAATCTGCGGGATCTGACGAAAAGGAGGAGGCCTCTGAAGCCACGGCGTCGGCACAATCTCCTCCTCCTGCTGTTTCTCCAAGGAACAAAAGGAAAAGGAATGATGCCGAAGATTCCGGCACCTCCAATGCCGAAGAAGCTGTTCCTTCTCGCCAGAAGGCAGCTTATGATCCATACCTCGAGACTCTCATCAGTTCGTAAGTACCCTTTCTCTGTTTATTTGTACTTGAAGATTTTTGTCTATCTTGCTTTTTATGTTGTCGACATTTACTCGTAGTGATGATGAAGAAGAAGTACCAACTGCTGATGTGGCTGCTCGAACGAGTACGTCACATACATTAGTCGCCTCGGAGACGCCAGTTGAAGGAGAGGAAACGTCGCCTCCTCGACAGAACGTCGGCGCTGCTACTCCTCCGTCAAGCCCCCTTGTCCCTTCACCAAAAAGGGCAAGGGTTGAAACAATCCCGGAGCTTACTCTTCAATCGAGTAGCTCTTCTAACCCTCTCTTGGATGACGTAAGTTCTTAATGCTCTTGTCGCTGTTTATATTTTCTCCGTTTGCTCCTATGTGTCGTCATTTTTCCCATACCGACATTTTCTTTCTTTGTCTTTCCTTGATAGCCTATGATCAAAGAGCTTCTTCGCATCGGTGCCCAATTCGTTGGGTACCGTGATTACGCCAGTAAAACTGAAGGTAGTGCCTGGCTACTTTTTGCTTCTGCTTCCTTTCTACTTTATTGTCGACGTTTGTAGCTAATCTTGTCTTCCTTTTTTCAGAGAAACTGGCAGAAGCCAATGAACGTGCTGACACGCTTGCTCAAAAATTAGAGCAATGTGAGGAGGCTCGTAAGAAGGCCGAGTCGGATGCTGTTGAAGCTAGGCAAGAAGCTGACAAAGCTAAGGCTGATGCTGCTGGTGTCGAAGATCTTCGGAAACGTCTGCATGATGCCGAGACTTCGCTAAGCGAGCACATAACTGCGCAATCTGCTCGCGAAGCGGCGATCACCAAACGTATAAGGACACAAAATCGTCGCTTTGTCAGTAAGTATTTGCACCATTTCATACCCTTTGGATTTTTCTTTTTTGCACTTGTTTGTTGACCAAATTTTCTATTTTTATTTTGACAGATAGGACCTCTCAAGAATTTGAACTTGAAAATCCCGACAATGATTCTCTTCTTGACGCCGTTTCATTCCTTGAGTTTCATGGGACGGAAGCGCGTGAAGGCATGGATGAAGCCAGGGCGGGGTTGTCGAAGCTTTTCCCCTACTTCTTCCCGAAGAAAGAGGAGCCCGCGACTTTCCTTGGTCTTGCCAAGTGCTTTAATCCTCCCGAAGATCTTGGGCTGAAGATGCGCCATGAGAACATGAAGGTTGCCGTTGAAAGCACCGTTGCCCTAGTTGCTGACAGTCAACAGACTATTGACTGGGCCAAAGTTGGCGACACGGAGCAGATAGAGCAAACAAAGTGGCGATCATTGATCAAGGCGGCAAAGCTGAACACGAAGAAAATCCTGGCCTATCTCGGGATCAAGCCATCTTCGACTCCCAGCTCGTCAAAGCCGGAGGTCTAATTGAATGCCTTTGCCTTTTCTACTTTTTGCTTTCTTTATTTCTTTTGCTGTTGTCGCCATTCTAGCCTTGGCGACAATTATTCTGTTAGACCTTTTGGAGAACTTCGTTTGTAATGACCATGTAAACTTTCTAGAAAGCAATGAAATTCCTCTTGGTACTATCATTGATCCTGGGATTTTCTTTTCCAGTTAATATTTGATAATTATTCAACCAACCCTTGCTCTCCCGACGCTGTGCCTGCGTCTTCCTTCTCGAAGAAGGTAAAAACCGATGATAATCTCCTTGAAGGTTCTTCAAGCAAACCTGTGTCGGAAGATTTACAAGAACTTCGACAACAACTTCAATCCATGAAGAAACAAACTTTGGCAATGATGGAACAAGCTCGGAAAGCATCTGAACAAGAAGAGCTTGCTCTTCGTCAAGCCAAAGAGGCTATGGCTGCCAAAGATGCTGCTGTATTGGAAGCAGAGGGAGCTGCTACCCGAGAAAATAGCATGCTCGAACTGATGTTGGAAGCTAGCACTGATATGTTAGGTATGTACCTCCAACCTTATGGTACCTTTTCTTTATTTTTTTGTGCTGCCTTCCAAATTTCTTGCTTTGCTGCCTAATAGGCTCGGTTCTTGATGCTGCCGCCGAGGATCAAAGAGTGAATGAGAGGACGAATCTTCTTGTCAATCTTTCCCTTAACCATGGCTGTTTATTTTGGGCCACTCCTGAACGAACCCAGCAAATTGTCAGGTTCCAAGATCGTGCTTGCCAAGTGCGCGAATTTCTCAGTTTTTGCACGACCACATTGACCCTTGTTTTCAAGACTTTGTTTCCTCGAAATGAAGTACCGACAACTCTTCCCAATTTACTGGAGGCCTTCAGAGATGCTCCTCGTATTCATAATTTTGTGCGAGCTCAGCTGACCGCCGGAGCAAGATTTGCCATGATTATGATACATATTTGCCATCCAAAGTTAGACCTGTCGACGATTGTCGTTGATTGCATGGCGAAGAAAACGCGGCGGAAGAATAATATTGATGCAATCAATGAGATGGTGACTCCTGTGGCCGAGTCGATGATAGATGAGCTTCTTCGGATGGATTCAGAATTCTTCGTCAAGGGATCTTATGCTGAGCATAAAACAACCAGAGGCTTGTCAATAGATACTATTTTAGGTTCTGACTGATTTGTAAAACTTTGTCGAAAACATTTGTTGTATATCACAGAATGCTCTATATTGTTGGAGCCCCCGAGCCTTTTGGCTAGAGTTTGTACTATTTTTCTCTTCCCAAGATTTCTTCTTGTGCTGTAATAAAACACCTTGATGGACTGCAGGATCTTGGTGTCGAAGTTCTATATTTTTGTTTGTCTGGTTTTTGGACCAAAGTGATGAGATTTTCTGATGTGTGTACTATATTTAATCATTACCAGCGTCCGATTTATGTATTTGGCGAGGTACTATTGTACCAAGGCGAAATATTTTTCAGTAAATCGAGTTTGTCTGTTTTGATATTTGAAGGTGTAGAGCCCCCGAGTGTGTCGACGAATAAGAAGTATATCTTTACTATTTTTATTATATTGCAGCACCGCGAGCCCGCCTCATTAAAAACCTTTCCCGGCCCCACTCGGTGCCCCGAAAAAGGAAAAGAGTGCGTCTGAAAACTCGCGGGCGTTTCAGTACATTGTATGTTTACAGAGGAGACTATATTTCTCTATCTAGGCGTAAAAACGCCTGAGCTGCGCCACGTTCCAAGGATTTGGCTCAACGTTCCCCGTCTTCTTGTCCTTGATCCTGTATGCTCCTCCTTCGATGACTTCTGTGACGATGTAGGGTCCAAGCCATGGTGACTCGAGTTTTTCATGACTTTTTTGATTGAGTCGCAAAACTAAATCACCAACTTGAAAAGATCTTGGCCGCAATCTTCGACTGTGGTAATTCTTCAGGTCCTGTTGATATTTAGCGACTCGTGACAGAACTTCGTCTCGAGCTTCGTCAAGTGCATCGACGTCGTCCTCCAAGGCTTTTCTCGAGATTTCTTCATTATATTCTGTAACTCTTGGGGAATCATGCTCGATTTCTATCGGCAGGACTGCTTCGGCTCCATGGACCAGAAAAAACGGCGTTTCCTGTGTCGCCGTATTTGGTGTTGTTCGGATACTCCACAACACACTTGGCAGCTCCTCCGGCCAAGTATGCCGAGCTTTTTCCAGTGGTCCTAGCAGGCGTTTCTTGATGCCATTGCAGATAATGCCATTGGCTTTCTCGACTTGTCCATTGGTCTGTGGATGTGCGACAGACGCAAAACTCAACTTAATGCCCACTTCTGCGCAGTATGCTTTGAACTCCTTGGACGTAAAGTTGCTGCCGTTGTCTGTGACGATGCTATGAGGGACTCCAAATCTGAAGACGATGCTTTTCACGAACTTAATCGCCGACGCACCGTCCGGTGAATTTATCGGCTTTGCTTCGATCCATTTTGTAAATTTGTCGACAGCAACAAGCATATACTCATAACCTCCTGGCGAAGCTTTGTGTAGTTTTCCCACCATATCGAGACCCCATTGAGCAAAGGGCCAAGATAGTGGGATTGGCATAAGTTCTGCTGCAGGAGAGTGAGGTTTGGCGGCAAATCTTTGACACGCGTCGCAAGTTCTCACTATTTCCTTCGCGTCCTCGATTGCCGTTAACCAATAGAATCCTGCTCTGAAAGCCTTAGCCGCGATAGCCCGGCTGCTCGCGTGGTGCCCGCATATTCCTTCGTGCACATCTTTCAGGATAATTCTTCCTTCTTCGGGTGTAACGCATCTCTGTAGCACGCCCGAAATACTTCGTTTGTACAACTCCCCTTTTACCACAGTGAAAGCTTTTGATCTCCTGATTATTCGCCTTGCTTCAACTGGGTCGTCGGGTATCGTTTTCCTTAGGATATATGATATGTAAGCCTGCATCCATGGAATTTGCACCATCATGACTAGCTCTTGCTCTTCTTCTTCTTCTGCTATGTCTTTGGTGATACTCGAGGGTTTCTCTTTCTTCTCCTTCTTTGTTTTTGCTGGCTTTGTTGACCTCTCGCTTATCTCTTCCCAAAACACGCCTGGAGGAATCGCGAGACACTGTGACCCGATGTTTGCAAGAACGTCGGCTTCATCGTTACTCATCCTGCTGATGTGGTTTACCTCGCATCCATCAAATAATTTCTCCAGCTCATTGTATACCTCTTTGTATGCTATCATACTTTCGTTGACTGCATCACATTGGTTCATAACTTGCTGTGCCACCAATTGTGAGTCGCCAAAATTTTCAATCGGGTTGCACCGCAAGCTTTCGCCATCTTCATCCCGTGTATGAGAGCTTCATATTCTGCTTCATTGTTAGATGCGTTTGGGAACGTCATCCGCAAAACGTACTTCAACTTGTCGCCTTCAGGTGATACCAATATCACGCCTGCTCCAGCACCTTCCAACCTTTTGGACCCGTCGAAGTTCATGGTCCAAGTTCTCGATAAATCTGGAGGCCCCGTGTTTTGTAGCTCCATCCACTCTGCAATGAAATCTGGTAAAACCTGTGATTTTATTGCTTTTCTTTTTTCATACGTGATGTCCCGAGGAGAAAGTTCTATTCCCCAAAGGGAGACACGACCCGTAGCTTCTGGGTTGTTCAGTATATTTGATAAGGGAGCCTCATTGACCACTATTATCGGGTGCGCCGAAAAATAGTGTCGCAATTTTCTTGCTGTCGTGAATACTCCATATGCCAGTTTCTGATATTGCGGGTACCGCTGTTTTGAAGGCGACAGTACTTCGCTGATGAAATATACTGGCCTCTGAACTCCATGAAGCTTGCCTTCTTCTTCTCTCTCGACTACTAGGGCCGTGCTGACCACCTGAGGTGTGGCTGCAATGTACAAGAGGAGAGGTTCTTTCTCTTTCGGCGCCACCAATATCGGTGGTGTCGAAATTGCCCGCTTGAGGTTCTCGAAGGCTCTATCTGCTTCTTCGTTCCATTGAAATTTTTCCCCCTGTTTGATCAATGCATAGAACGGTAGCGCCTTTTCTCCTAGCCTGGCGACGAATCTGCTTAAAGCTGCGACTCGCCCCGTTAACTGTTGTATTTCTTTCAACTTTGTTGGCTTTCGCATAGTCACTATGGCCTGGATTTTTTCAGGGTTGGCTTCAATCCCTCTTGCTGATACTAAGAACCCGAGGAGTTCTCCTGCGGGAACTCCAAAAGAGCACTTTGTCGGGTTCAGCTTGAGACAGAACTTGTCGAGGTTGTCGAAGGTTTCCTTCAAATCTTCGATCAGAGTTGACCCCTTCTTTGATGTTATTACGACATCATCGATGTAGACTTGTACATTTTTACCAATCTGTGTTGCTAGGCACTTCTGCATCATCCGCTGATACGTTGCTCCCGCGTTTTTCAAACCAAAGGGCATTGTTTTGTAGCAAAACACGCCGTAAGGTGTGATGAACGCTGTCTTGGCTTCATCTTCTTCTTTTAACCTGATCTGGTTATAACCAGAGTATGCGTCCAAAAAGGAAAGACGTTCGCATCCTGCCGTGGAGTCGATGATTTGATCGATCCTTGGGAGGGGAAAGTGATCCTTGGGACAATGTTTATTGAGACACGTAAAGTCGACGCACATGCGAAGGACTATTGTGTGTTTTTTCGGCACCATCACTGGGTTAGCTACCCACGTGGCTTCGGTAGATATTTCCCTGATGAAACCAGCATCTTTGAGTCGATCTATTTCAGATAACATGGCTTTGCGGCTAGGCTCCGAAAAACGCCGCAAAGGTTGCTTTACTGGTCTTGCGAGAGGATCCAAATTGAGGTGGTGCTCGGCAAGTTCCCTGGGTACTCCTGGCATGTCAGCTGGACACCATGCGAAGATTTTCCAGTGCTCACGGAGGAACTCGACGAGCGCGCTTTCCTATGCGACATCCATGTTTGCGGCAATGGATGTCGTTTTCTTTGGATCTGTCGGGTGGATCTGTACCTCTTTTGAATCCTTGGTTGTACTGAAAGTTGGCTCCTTGGAAGATCTCCCTACCTCTGGCAGCACATCATAATCAGTGAACCTTGGCGCCGCATATTCTGCTTGCATCCCGAAAGTTTCCGATAGTCGATGAAAATCCTTGTCGCATTTATCAGATAACGCGAAACTTCCTTTGATTGTGATAGGTCCCTTGGGTCCAGGCAACCTCCACAACAAATATGTATAATGCGGCACTGCCATGAATCTGGCATATGCTGGTCGTCCCAACAAAGCATGATATTGCGACGGGAAATCCACAACTTCGAACTCCAAATTCTCTATCCTGTAGTTTTCTCGGGTTCCAAACTGAACGTCGAGGTTGATTTTGCCCAATGGGTAACTTGGCTTCTCTGGTGTAATCCCGTGGAAACGTGTGTCAGTTGGTTTCAAGTTTGCTAGGGATATGTTCATCTTCCACTACAAGAAAAGTTGCCATGGCCGACGAAGTTGAAGTCGCGCCGTGGTTGCTGGTGTACCATGGCCGACGATTTTGGTCCCTCCGTGGTGCATGTCAAAACTTTTTTTTCTCGTTTTTGAGGCCACCTAGCCCGACGAAAGCGGCCAAAACGTCGCGTATGGTGGCCCGGGACGTGGTGCATCTCGAAATCTCGGGTTCGCCGGCCGAGTCAACGCAAATCCGCACCGCCGAGGGATGTAGGGCCCAGATGGCAGCCTCTCTTGTTTTTTTTTCTAGATCGCGCCATCTCGTTCAACGTTCTCCGATCGAGCCGTTTACGATGCAGGATCATGGGTCCCGCATGTCATCCTCTATGAACCAAAATTCTTTCTATTCTTGGATTTTTTGACCCCCTGATTTCTGGCTACTTCCTTTTTCTTTGATCCCTTGCCGCCTTGGAAACGTTGAGACCGCTGCTGCTAAATGGGACCCGCATGTCATCCTCTATGTGCAATCAACTTTCTTTTCTTGGAGTTTTTTTGGCACCTCAAATTTGGTCACTTGCCTTTTTCTTTCGATCCCCGCCTTTCAAACTGATACCGGACCCGACCCGTCATCCTCTATGTACTATAAAACTTTCTTTTCTTGAATTATTTTGGCACCTCATATTTGGTCACTTACCTTTTTCTTTCGATCCCCTACCGCCTCTCAAACGGTGATACCGCTGCTGCTAAATGGGACCCGCGTGTCATCCTCTATGTACTATAAAACTTTCTTTTCTTGGATTTTTTTGGCACCTCATATTTGGTCACTTGACTTTTTCTTTCGATCACCTGCTGCCTCTCAAACAGTGATACCGCTGCTGCTAAATGGGACCCGCATGTCATCCTCTATGTACTATAAAACTTTCTTTTCTTGGATTTTTTTGGCACCTCATATTTGGTCACTTGACTTTTTCTTTCGATCCCCTGCTGCCTCTCAAACAGTGATACCGCTGCTGCTAAATGGGACCCGCATGTCATCCACTATGTACTATAAAACTTTCTTTTCTTGGATTTTTTGGCACCTCATATTTGGTAACTTGACTTTTCTTTCGATCCCCTGCTGCCTCTCAAACGTTGATACCGCTGCTGCTAAATGGGACCCGCATGTCATCCTCTATGTACTATAAAACTTTCTTTTTTGGATTATTTTTGGCACCTCATATTTGGTCACTTGACTTTTTCTTTCGATCCCCTGCCGCCTCTCAAACGGTGAGACCGCTGCAGCTAAATGGGACCCGCATGTCATCCTCTATGAGCAATCAACTTTCTTTTCTTGGAGTTTTTTTGGCACCTCATATTTGGTCACTTGCCTTTTCCTTTCGATCTCATGCCACGTTTGAAACGTTGAGGTACCTGCTGGCTCATGGGACCCGCATGTCATCCTCTGTGTGCTATAAAAGTTTCCTTTGTTGGATTTTTTTTCACCCTCTGATTTTTGGCTTGCCTTTTTCTTTTGATCCCCTGCCCCTTTGAAACGTTGAGTAAGCTGTTGGTTCAAGGGACCCGCATGTCATCCTCTATGTCCATCAAGTTTCTTTTCTTGGATTTTTTTCACCCCCTAATTACTAGCTACTTTCTTTTTCTTTTGATCTCAAGCCGCATTACAAACATTGAGACCGCTGCTACAAAATGGGACCCACATGTCATCCTCTATGTACAATAAATCTTGGATTATTTTTGGCTCCTGATATTTGGTCACTTGCCTTTTTCTTTCGATCTCATGCCGCCTTTGAAACGTTGAGTAAGCTGCTGGCTCATGGGTCCCGCATGTCATCCTCTACGAACAATAAAAGTTTCCTTTATTGGAGTTATTTTTGACCCCTAATTTCTGGCTATTTGCCTTTTTCTTTTGATCCCCTGCCCCCGTTGAAACGATGAGGACGCTGTTGGCAGGTCGGTCCCACATGTCATCCTCTATGAACAATAAAAGTTTCCTTTGGTGGATTTATTTTTGACCCCTAAATAATTTCTGGCTATTTCCTTTATTTTTCTTTTGATCCCCTGCCGCCTTGGAAACGTTTGAGAATGCTGCTGCCTCATGGGTCCCGCATGTCATCCTCTTAGAACGATAAATGTTTTCTTTTCTTGGATTTTGTTACCAACTGACTTTTGGTTTTTTATTTTATTTTCGATCCCCTGCCGCCTTTGAAACGTTGACGACGCTGCTGGCTCATGGGTCCCCGATGTCAGCCTCCCCGTACAAGAAACATGTGATATCTTGATTATTTCGCTCTGAGCTATTGCAAACGGATAAATTAAATCTTTATTTTTACATAAACAAACTTATATGTTGAGTGTCCTTGTTTTTTGTTTTTGCGAAGCATAGGACTTTCCTGTTTTTTTAGAAAAATCCGAACTTTCCTGTTTTGGAGTGGGCTGAAATTGTACGAGACAAAAGGCCCAGCAGGATAGTTCGAAGGCCCAGATGTCCAGATACAGCCCAATTGAAATCTTTCTTTTCTTGGATTTTTTTCCCCCTGATTTCTGGCTACTTCATTTTTCTTTTGGTCCTGTGCCGCCTTGGAAACGTTGAGACCGCTGCTGCAAAATGGGACCCACATGTCATCCTCTATGTACAATAAAGTTTCTTTTCTTGGATTATTTTTGGCTCTTGATATTTGGTCACTTTCCTTTTTCTTTCGATCTCATGCCATGTTTGAAACGTTGAGGAACCTGCTGGCTCATGGGACCCGCATGTCATCCTCTATGTACAATAAAGTTTCTTTTCTTGGATTATTTTTGGCTCTTGATATTTGGTCACTTTCCTTTTTCTTTCGATCTCATGCCATGTTTGAAACTTTGAGGAACCTGCTGGCTCATGGGACCCGCATGTCATCCTCTATGTACAATAAAGTTTCTTTTCTTGGATTATTTTTGGCTCTTGATATTTGGTCACTTTCCTTTTTCTTTCGATCTCATGCCACGTTTGAAACGTTGAGGAACCTGCTCTCATGGGACCCGCATGTCATCCTCTATGTACAATAAAGTTTCTTTTCTTGGATTATTTTTGGCTCTTGATATTTGGTCACTTGCCTTTTTCTTTCGATCTCATGCCACGTTTGAAACGTTGAGGAACCTGCTGGCTCATGGGACCCGCATGTCATCCTCTATGTACAATAAAAGTTTCTTTTCTTGGATTTTTTTCACCATCTGATTTTTGGCTATTTCCTTTTTCTTTTGATCCCCTGCCGGCCTGCCGCCTTTGAAACGCTGAGTAAGCTGCAGGCTCATAGGTCCGACATGTCAGCCTGTATGAACGATAAAGCTTTCCTTTCTTGGAGTTTTTTTATCCCCTAATTTCTGGCTATTTTCTTTTTCTTTTGATCTCAAGCCGCATTTGAAACGTTGAGACCGCTGCTGCTAAATGGGACCCGCATGTCATCCTCTATGTACAATAAAGTTTCTTTTTTTCTTGGATTATCTTTAGCTCCTGATATTTTGTCACTTGCGTTTTTCTTTCGATCTCATGCCGCCTTTGAAACGTTGAGTAAGCTGCTGAATCATGGGTCCCGCATGTCATCCTCTACGAACAATAAAAGTTTCCTTTTTTGGAGTTATTTTTGACCCCTAATGTCTGGCTATTTGCCTTTTTCTTTTGATCTCCTGCCCCCTTTGAAACGATGAGGATGCTGTTGGCACGTCGGTCCCACATGTCATCCTCTATGAACAATAAAAGTTTCTTTTGATGGATTTATTTTGAACCCCTAATTAATTTCTGGATATTTCCTTTTTTTTTTTTGATCCCCTGCCGCCTTGGAATCGTTGAGGATGCTGCTGCCTCATGGGTCCCGCATGTCATCCTCTCAGAACGGTAAATGTTTCTTTTCTTGGATTTTGTTTACCAAATGATTTTTGGCTTATTTTATCTTTCGATCTCGTGCCGCCATTAAAACGTTGAGGACGCTGCTGGCTCAGAGGTCCCACATGTCAGCCTCTATGAACAATAAACCTTTCCTTTGTTTGATTTATTATTGACCCATAATTTCTGGCTATTTGCCTTTTTCTTTCGATCTCATGCCGCCTCTGAAACGTTGAGACGCTGCTGGCTCATGGGTCCCACATGTCAGCCTCTATGAACAGTCAAAGTTTCCTTTGTTTGATTTTTTTTACCCTAATTACTGGCTATTTGCCTTTTTTTTATCCCCTGCCGCCTTTGAAACTAAGAGGACGCTGCTGGCCCATGGGTCCCACATCTCAGCCTCTCTGAACGATAAACCTTTCCTTTCTTTTTTTTCGATCCCGTGCCGCCTTGGAAACGGTGAGACGGCTCCTGCAAAACGGGACCCATATGTCATCCTCTATGTACAATAAATTTCTTTCCTTGGATTATTTTTGGCACCTGATATATGGTCACTTGCCTTTTTTTCGATCCCCTGCCGCCTTTGAAACGTTGAGGACGCTGCTCGCTCGTGGGTCCCATATGTCAGCCTCTAGGAACAATAAACATTTCGTTTCTTGGATTTATTTTTGACCGCTGATTTCTGGCAACTTTGCTTTTTCTTTCGATCCCCTGCCGCCTTTGTTAAAGTTGAGGACGCTGCTGCAAAATGCGTCCCACATGTCAGCTTCTCTGTACGATAATTGTTTCCTCTCTTTGATTTTTTTTCCACTGCTGGCCAATGGGTCCCCGATGTCAGCCTCTATGTACAAGAAATATGTGAATTCTCGATATATTTTAAGCCGAGATATGTAGGATGCTTTTTTTTCGATCCCTTCTGTTTGTTTTTACCTTCAAATGTTGAGGGACGCTACTGGCAAATGGGTCCTGCTCTAGCATTCTCAACTGAAGGAAAAACTGAAATATTGCCTATTCATTTGTTTTTCGTACTCCATGCATCTAATCCATACTAATTGTTGATCCGGGTTTTAGTTCAACTTAATTAGATCAAATTTGATCTACGAGGGAGTATGTAATATATTTTGGGTTCACAACACTGCACTTGTTAACAACAATCTGATGAAGAGGTTTGTCATTTTTTTAAACTACAAATACACTCTAAGATCTTGCACACTAATAGAATAAATCTTGGAACTTTATATAATTAATGACAATTTTGAAATCGACTATATGAATATATCAAAATATAGAGCCCATGTAGATGCGCATACTGGCTATGCGCATTTAAAAAGAATCATAATCATAATTGATACGAAATAAAAATAACTTTATATGTAGAATCTCGGTTTCTAGAGGGCCAATCATAGGATATCCGTGTTTAAATTAGGAAGGGCCCCAATGGCATGAGTCGGAGGCCCATTAAGTGTTTTTGGAATGTTATCAGCGAAGTAAGCAGGCTGACAGCAATCACCATGTACATGGCCGGCGGCAGCCCAAAAGTACAAACAATTGGCCCATGCAGGGAAGGTAGTACTTTTTTTTATTGGGAAGGTTGTCTGGCTAACCCAAAAAAAAAGTGGTGCTACATGGGGTAATACTTGAACCCGGAATGAGATCGAGTGCCTTGATGAAGGCGAGGCACACATAAATAGTACTCCGTACCATGCCTTGCCCCTCCCTTTCAACCGTTGGATAAAAAATAATTAGACAGATGACTATTAACTAGTAACTGCTACAGTACCAACCAATGTACAGGACATGTGCTACAGTACGTCGTCCACAGTGCATGTGCTTTAGAACCATGAACAGTACATATGCTACATGCTACAGTACTTTGATCTTAGCTATCTATTTTCAATCCAACGGCCAAATCTACAAGTCACCGTACTGTTCATCTGTGCCTTGCTTATGTCAAGGCACTGGATCCTGGACACTTGAACCCATGATCGTTGCTGAGGGTTGCCTATTTGCGCATAATATGTTTTGTCAGCGGGCACTTCACTAGTTTGTGCAAAACATATCCAGCGCAGGATTCAAAAAAACATCACGTTTTTTTCTTTACGTAAACAACAAAACATCTCATGTTCATCACAATCCAGCCAACATAAGCACATAATAATTAATAGTACAACTAGAGAGCTGTACACATAAATAAGGTTTGTCAAGCTTCATGCACTAGCCAACGCAACCAAAAGTCCGAACTAATGGAAAGGGCTAGGCAATCCAATTATACATTTCAACATCCCCCCTCACATGTGACCACAATCCAGTAATGGTACCATCATGTTCACCACAATGCATCATTAAAGAGAGCAGTATACTATTATAGACCAGCTCTCTCTAAAGAACATTTGTAAGACAACTTAATACAGCTGTGATTGATATTGTTGCCCCAGCGATGGGTGATAACCTGAACACCATATAACCTTCTCACAGCAATTGTAACCAAATATGAGCACCTGCAATGATTTGGTGTCAAGCTTCTTGAAGGTCAGGAGGTATCCTACCTTCAAGTCATGTGCTTTGACAAACTCTGGCCATCCTTTGTCCATTAAAACATTGCCATCTTGTTGCTTCAGGTCCACAATCCAGGTGCATGCAGTGGACATCTTCAGGTTGATGGACTCTGGACACCCACCGTAAAACCAGGGTAGAACACGACTGGGGATGGAAATCACCTCTAACTCCGATGTACATAGTACCTTGCAGAAGCTGTCAGGGGTATTCTCCTCATCGATGCGCCCAAACACCTTGCACACTGGGGCTGGCTCTACAGATGTCTCCTTCCATGATAAGCTCTCTCCAAGCTTGAGCTTCTTGTTTGAACACTGCAAAAAAGAGGCCTCAATTAGATAATGCCTCTAGCTTCTGACCGTAATTCCAAGCAAATGCATAATCAAAGGCACCTAGCAAACTCAGCGGATCATTGTTCTTATCAAACACACAGTCTGAACAATAAGCTTCTGAATCTAGCTAGGCTGATATGTACAACCTTGTATCATCAAATTATTCAGCATAGTGTATCATTGTATCGCAGAAGCCAAATCGATATAAATAGTAGCTATGAGAATAGAAATCAAGCTAGCATGAGCCATGCATGCTTGCTGGCTATGTCTAGCATCAGAATAATGCATCTGCAGTTCATCATCCGCCAGTACAGATTGACCAAGCAAACAAAAAAAAAATCAGCGTCGGCCTAAAGAGTCCACAAGCCAGACATGCATGCTCGGTGTCCTCATATGTGATCATCGGCCGTG
This sequence comes from Lolium multiflorum, assembly GCA_030979885.1. Taxonomy (NCBI): domain Eukaryota; kingdom Viridiplantae; phylum Streptophyta; class Magnoliopsida; order Poales; family Poaceae; genus Lolium; species Lolium multiflorum. The sequence continues at coordinate 115,592,740 of CM061748.1, read as the reverse complement.
GATTGACCAATAGCATATTTGAACGATTATTACTGCACACATTAGATCCAGTCCCAACATAGCTAGCATGGGTGCATGTGTAACCCGAGTCTTTACCAGAGGATTAATATATACACTGGCTGAGAGAAGTACTGTATATCAAACAATGCTAAGCAACCGGCAATACAGCTTAGATATAATAAAGATGTGACCGGCAACGCTAGTGATTCGGGGGAAACATACCGCCATTGCAGCCATGGACCGAGAGAATCGGGGATGCCGCGCCGCCTTAGTGGAGTTTTTAGATGCGACGTCGCCGCATCCGTAGAGGACGGAGTCCAAGCCGCGTAGTCCGAGCGGTGGTGGACGCCGGTGGTGTAGAGAGAGGACTCAGGGGAGATGGACGGCGAGGGATCTGGGGAGATCTGAAGTTCTGAACATGAGGGGGCTGTGAGAAACTGAGAATGATACATCAGCAATCAGCAAGGGAATAAATGCGCGTGTCCCCCGGTCAAAAAAAATGCGCGTGTCTAGGAGGAACGAAGCCAGGTACGCAGGAATCCACACACAAAACTTCACCCGGCGGGTCACTGGGCTTTATCAGTATCTGGTGGGGTCCGGACCTACAGACCAGTGAGACATGTCGTGTGGGTTATGATCCGTTCAGTGTGCACACAGAAATTGCATTCAGAGCTCAGGGCTTCAGGCTACGTTGTACTATACAGTAATATATCCATTTCTTTTGGTAAAATGAAAACGATACTCCATCTGATCCTCATTACATGATGATAAAATGGATGTCTCTACAACTAATATGTGTCTAGATACATCTATATGAGAGCGTCTGTGTTTGTACTGTGTATCTAAAAAAAATATGGATCGGAGGGAGCATTAAGAGGTGTCCAAAAAAAACTGCAAACAAACATGGATGTAAGCAGTTGAGTATTAAACCAGTGCGTGAAATACCTTTATATCTCGACCATGTAACAATGAATATGAGAAGTTTTTGGGGTTTGACCATCTGCACTTGTGTTTGCTACAATCAGATCAAAAAATTGGTCACTTTTACACTTTCTAAAATAAAATGTATTTTTCCCTGAGATTTTACAAGTTCGTACAAGATAGCATTGACTACATCTGGGATATATCACATTTACACTTACAAATCTATGAATATTTCAAAATATTGAGCTCCGTGTACCTACATATAATACAAATCATCAGACCGCACATTGAAACTACCGCAGCATATCACAGTAAATTAAAATAAAATAAAACAAGTCTAACATATACTATATTAGCTAATTAACAAAGTCTCATCACAGTGTATCTGATCCCCAGTTCAGCTTAATACAAAAACCAAGTTCAGCTTGAACATCAGCAGGGGAGTAACCCAGGTCCAAAAGCAGCATCTAGTTAATTCAATAAAATATTGAGGTTATTCTGATCCCCTCTTCCTAAAAACACTGCAGATCATGCATGCAACTAAGGGTGATCAGCACAAAATATTATCCTCTGGGTGGAGGTGTTACTGTCGTAGATCAACACATTCATCAAGGAAGTGTCTTTCACCTCGAAGACGAGAAGGTCATCAAGCTGCAGTTCATGCGCCTCTGCAAACCCGAACCAACCATCCTTCAAGACCAGTTCACCCTGGTACTCATCGATGTGCACATACCAGGCGCAGCCTACGCTGGTCTTGAGCTTGATAGGCCTGGGAAGAATCCCTTTCAGACATTGCTTGAATTCTCTGGGGATGACCAACATATACATGTCATCGTTGCCGTCCAGTTGCACATAGAAGCGCGAGGGCTGAGGAGGGTCCGCCGAGTGACCAACCCGTTTAGGGCGGCCTTTCCCTCGCCCTTTTAATATACAACGTTGAATTGCTGCATCACGCCTGCCCGTCACCTTTGGCTTTTTGGCTAGTGAATTTCTTTGAATTCTGAACTCGGGGCGGTGCAGAGGACATGTACAATCGACAGTCCTAAGACGTAGTTGCTCATTGACGTTGGAGCGAGTTTGCTTCTGCATCTAGTTAAGCACGGTATATATCAATCAACAGCATATAAATCAGAACGTAGCATACATGGAGAAAATGCATCTAGCTATCTCTTTAATTAGTTTGCACAAAATCTAGCAGCAGCAAGACAATTTGATTTTACAGGTACTGAGCAAGCTTTCAGACTTTCTGAAACAGGTAACATGGAGCATATATTTGTATGTTCAGACTGCGAAACCCTGCTCTGTGATGGATACTATTACTAAACATCTTTTTTTGCCAGAACTAGTACTTAACATCTACTGTTTCCCGTCATTAAAAAAAATTTGCAGAAGAATACTACGGTTTCCCGTCATTAAATTTTAAAGAAAAAAGAACTTGTTTAAGATCCCAACTATCATTGACTACTTACACCTGCATCCTAGTGAGTTCAGGACAACTTACAGCATCTTTTGGTGGTGCCGCCACCGGAGAAGACCGTGCCGCGGGGGTTGGGGTCGGCGCAGCCGGAGAAGCTGGTGCCGCCGCCAGGGAAATCAGTGCCGAGCCAGATGGTGCTTCCAGCGGAGAAGAAAGTACCGCGAGAGATGGAACCGACGCTGCCAAAGGGTAAGAAACGGATGTACTCGTAGATCCTTCTCTAGTCACGATCTGGATAGAAGAGACTGGACGTCCATCAAGCTGCTGGAGGATGCGGTGGATCAAATCGGCTGAGTTCAGGAAATATCGGTGATGTTCATCTGTGTCGGCGAAGCAGCTGCCGGTGGAAGGAGGAGGCGAGCCGTTCATGGCAGTCATTAGTGTAAAAGAGGTGAAGTGGGTGGGAGTATGGGTGGGAGAGAGAGGGTTCGGGACTGAAGTAATTGTAGTCTGCTCTCTCTTTTTTACAAGCATGCGTCCTCAGGCTGATATTTTTTTTAGATACGTACTCAGGCTGCTTTGTCAAACCAGGGCCTCAATGAAGCTAATAGCACGCTATAGCATATCTAGAGGGTCCACGCTTAGTAATTTTGCTCGCTGTGGCGCTATTTGCGAAACAGCATGCTATATCGCCCTAAAACTTCATAGCGTTAGCGCGCTATTTTTTTCAGGCAAGTTGCTTTCACTTTTTCGTGGTGATGAACTAATCTGTTGGTTCCACTTCTAAATCAGAAAATAATATCGCTAATGCTAATATTTTTTAATAAATAATTTATACTATGTTGTTGCCTTGTGAAATGTTGATGTTAGCCTTCTAATATACTTGAGATCTATTTCTATATGTGGTTATGTATGTATGATTCAGTCACTTTTGGACTATATATATCTATTCGTTCTAGTAAAATTATTTATTTTTAGGCTATATTTAGTATTATTTTGAAAATGCTATTTAAAATATACCACACTATTACCACGATATAGCGTCCATATCGTTTGAAGGTGGCTGCCGCTAATTCATTTAGCACGCTATTTTAAACCTTGGTTAAGACGCGTTTGGCGGCCTGCATCCAGGCTGGTGGGGAAATACCGTACCCAAGTGCTTAAAAGATTGCATCTTTTAGCTGGAAAACATTAGGGCATGTCCAACACAGGCGCTACTGCAAGGGCGCTAGGAATTATTTCCTCGTCGTTTGGCGGTTGGAGAGGCTAATCCCAGCGGTAGTCCTAGCGTCGATGACCCACAAGTATAGGGGGTGTATCGTAGTATCTTCGATAAGTAAGAATGTCGATCCCAACGAGGAGCAGAAGGTGTTGGCAGCAGTTTCGATGGAGGATTCACTGTAAATGCTCACAGACAAGTATTCAGGGGGTTTTGATATTGCAGATAAATAAAGTACAAGTAAATAAAATGCGAGAGAAATAATTGCAGCGAGTGGCCCAATCCTTTTTAGCACAAAGGACAAGCCGGTTTGATTACTTATAATGACCAAACGTTCCTGAGGACACACGGGGATTTTAGTCTAGTACTTTCGCTTCATGTGGTTTAATAATCTTCATTGTTTTGATAAGTGTTGTGTGGGTGAACCTATGCTAATGCACCGCCCTTCCTAGGACTAATACATACTTGTGATTATACCCCTTGCAAGCATCCGCAACTACAAGAAAGTAATTAAGATAAATCTAACCACAGCCTTAAACTCTGAGATCCTGCGATCCCTCCTGCATCGATATACTAACGGGGGCTCAGGTTTCTGTCACTCCGGCAACCCCGCAATTAGCAACCGAATACAAGATGCACTCCCCTAGGCCCATAAATGGTGAAGTGTCGTGTAGTCGACGTTCACACGACACCACTAGAAGAATGACACCACAACTTAAATATCATAACATTGAATATTACTCAACCATAATTCACTACTAGCATTTAGACTTCACCCATGTCCTCAAGAACTAAACGAACTACTCACGAGACATCATATGGAATACAATCAGAGGTGATATGATGATGAATAACAATCTGAACATAAACCTTGGTTCAATGGTTTCACTCAATAGCATCTACAACAAGTATAGAATAACACCGGGAGAGTTTCCCCTATCAAACAATCAAGATTTAACCCGAATTGCTACAGCGATGACGAGGTGCAGCGGTGGTGATGGCGGTGTAGATGGTGGAGATGATGATGATGATGATGGAGATGATGTCCCGCTCGATGACGATGGCGATGGCGTCGATTTCCCCCTCCGGGAGGGAATTTCCCCGGCGGATTCCTGCCCGCCGGAGAGCTCTTTTCTCTCTGGTGTTCTCCGCCCCGCAGAGGCGGCTGTAACCCTTCGTGAGGTCCTCTCTGTGGCTTAGGTTTTCGGGACGAAGGAGTACGCGAAGAAAAGGAGGCGAAAGAGGCTGTGGGGCCCCCAGAGCATAGGGTGGCGCGGCCAGGCCATGGGCCGCGCCGCCCTATGGTCTGGGCCCACAGTGGCCCCTCTCTTCTCCCCTTCTGGCTCCCTCCGTCATCTAGAAAAATAGGAATTTACGTGAAATTCCCTTCCACAGTTGATCTTCCGAAATATTGCGTTCTGACGGTGCTTTTTCCAGCAGAATCCTGGCTCCGGTGCTTGATCCTCCAATGATGATGAAACATGCAAAATAGATGAAATAACATAAGTATTGTGTCCCAATATGAAATATATCAATGAATAACAGCAAATTATGATACAAAATAGTGATGCAAATTGGACGTATCAACTCCCCCAAGCTTAGACCTCGCTTGTCCCCAAGCGAAACTGAGCTCGATAAACAAGACCACATGTTTATGGAGTGAAGAGTCGATAAATAAAATACGGACAAGAAGCATCATATTCATTCACACAAGACATTCTAGTAAACAACTTCCTCATATAACTCATCTTGAAATAGGTAAAGAGAAATCACAAGTAAAGGTGCATAAGAAATCATAATTGGTTATGGCAAACTTTGTTCTTGGTCAGAGAACCACTAACGGATTGTACTTCTAAGCAAAGCTTTCATATTAGATTTTATTGCTGAGCCTTCATATTTAAGCATGACAATCTCTTCATAATCATTGATAACTTCAAAGTCATATTCATTCAGATAAAATTGGTACTAAACAAGAAAGTATAAAGGACATGATTAACTGAATCATAGCATAAATGATTGGTTCACAACAACTCAATTGCTTGCTTGAGATAGAGAGAAATAGGTTTACTGACTCAACATAAAAGTAAAAGACAGGCCCTTCGCAGAGGGAAGCAGGGATTAAATCATGTGCTAGAGCTTTTCAAGTTTTGAAATCATATAAAGAGAATAAAAGTAAGATTTTGAGCGGTGTTTGTTGTTGTCAACGAATGGTAGCGGGCACTCTAACCCCCTTGCCAAACGAACCTTCCAAGAGCGGCTCCCATGAGGGACGGTATCTCTACCAGCAAGGTAGATCATCCCCCTTCTCTTTTGTTTACACATGTATTTTAGTTTTATTAAGGATGACACTCCCCCAACCTTGGCTTTCTCAATCCATGGCTAACCGAATCCTCGGGTGCCTTCCAACATTCACATACCATGGAGGAGTGTCTATTGCAAAATTAAGTTGCTTACTGATAAATCAGAGCAAAACATGTGAAGAGAATTATTAATGAAAGTTATTAATTGGGGCTGGGAACCCCGTTGCCAGCTCTTTTTGCAAAGTTATTGGATAAGCGGATGTGCCGCTAGTCCATTGGTGAAAGTCCGCCCAACAAGATTGAAAGATAAAACACCACATACTTCCTCATGAGCTATAGAACATTGACACAAATAAGGAGTAGTATAGTTTGAATTATTTAAAGGTAGCACATGAAGTATTTACTTGGAATGGCAGAAAATACCATGTAGTAGGTAGGTATGGTGGACACAAATGGCATAGGTTTGGTCTAAGGTTATGGATGTATGAGAAGCATTCCCTCTCGATACAGGTCTTTGGCTAGCAAGGTTTGATAGCAAGCATAAAGGTTGAGGGAAACAAACAAATATACATATGATAGAAACAATCATGCATCTTTCTCATAAGCACAAGCAATTTTAACTTAAGAATACTAAGCTCATAAGCATAGAGATAATAGTAATATATCTAAGTGTATTTCTCTCTTCTAATTAAACATCAGGGTGTTGTTGCTATTGACCAATGCTAAGTTTGCCAAAACCAAATAGATTTACTTGATGCTCTCAAAGTGATATCAATACTTATGTCAAGAGTAATCATATAATGGAGATTGCAAACTAAAATAAGGTGTGCAAAAAGTAAATGATAAGACTTCTCATTAATATTCCATAACGATAACTCACACCAACGGATACATAGATAACTAACTAAGAGAGATACTTCCACATTGCATACTATTCCATATGATAACTTCCCTACTCATGATATGACACTACTTGATAGTAAAAGATAAAGGTAATGATGATGTGATACCGCGGCACTCCCCCAAGCTTGGAACAAACCAAGGGGATGCCAATACCGATGATGAATTACTCCTTCGGTGATGGTGGTGATGGATTCTTCTCGACAAGCTTCCTGACAAGCTCCTGTAAACCTTCAATCTCATAGGTGAGGTTGCGAATCATCTCCGAGTTGTGCTCAACGCGGCTCATAATCATGTCCGGTGGTGAATCCCAACTCTTAGAATTGTTTCCCCATCCTTCAGCTTCAGATTTCATCTCTCCTGCATTGTCAGAACGATTTATATCCCAATTACTTGGCAACACTACCTTGGGGGTCCTTTCAGTTTGACGATCGTAGATTAGATTGCGGTAAGGGTTGTAATTGCTCGGAGAAGATGTCCTTGGAGCCAAGTAATGACGTGGAACCGCTCCTCCGGTAGCGATTCGTGCACTCCTCTTGATGTTGGATGGACTTGATATCACGCCAATACTTGCGACGGTGGCTTGTTGGTGTTCCTGCGGAGCTTCCTCCACTTCTTCCTCATCCTCTCTTGCATCTTCTTTCTTCAGCTCCGGGTCTTGAATATTTTCCTTCAAAGGTTCCTTGTCCTTGTTGTTGGAGACCATGGTGCTTCTAGATCAAAACAAATCTGGCAGAAAACAGCTCGAAACAAAACACGACGAGAAAACGATATTACGGACCTCCAGGGGTCCGGGGGATTATATAGCAAATATTTTTACGACAAAAGGAAGGTTCCAGGCCGAAAACGAGTGGAAACGGGACGCCGAGGGGCTGTCACCATAGGTCGGCGCGGCCAGGGTGGGGCCCGCGCCGGCCTGTGGTGACGGGCCCTCGCGCGTCTTTTCCACTCCGTTTCGATTCCGTAATTTTTCATATTTTCCAAAAACAGCAGAAATAATGTTCGGAAAGGTAAACGCGGACTTTTTATTACCTGTACTGTTACCTATTCAAAGTCGAGTTCTGGCGGACTGTCAATTTGTCCTTTGATGAAAGCCTCCGGTGTTTCCACTTGAATAATATCAACATCCACATTATAAGAATCACCCGAGATATAATGCTTGAGTCTTTGTCCATTCACCACTTGTGTGGCATTGCCTTGGAGAGAGCTAATTTTAATTGCTCCTGAACGATACACCTCCTCAACAACATATGGTCCTTCCCACTTTGAGAGTAATTTCCCTGCAAAGAATCTGAGACGAGACCGATACAATAGAACTTGATCTCCAACATTAAATTCTCTTTTGATGATCCTTCTATCATGCCATTTCTTAACTTTTTCTTTAAAGAGTTTAGCATTTTCATAAGCTTCACTTCTCCATTCATCTAGAGAACTTAATTGCAACAACCTCTTATTACCGGCTAATTTAGGATCTTTATTTAGTTCTCTAACAGCCCAATAAGCTTTGTGCTCTAGTTCTAAAGGTAAATGACAAGCTTTTCCATAAACCATTTTATAAGGTGACATTCCCATAGGATTTTTATAAGCAGTTCTATAAGCCCATAGTGCTTCTTTCAATTTGCTAGCCCAATTCCTCCTAGATTTATTAACAGTCTTTCCTAAGATAGCTTTAATCTCTCTATTTGATAATTCTACTTGACCACTAGTTTGAGGATGATAAGCAGAAGCAATTCTATGATTAATACCATACTTAGCAAGAGTTTTTCTAAAACCTCCATGAATAAAATGAGAACCTCCATCAGTCATAATATATCTAGGTACTCCAAATCTAGGAAATATAATATCTACAAGCATTTTTATAGAGGTCTCACCATCAGCACTTTTTGTAGGTATAGCTTCTACCCATTTAGTAACATAATCAACAGCGACAAGTATATGAGTGTTACCGTCTGAAGAAGGGAAAGGACCCATGAAGTCGAATCCCCAACAATCGAATGGTTCAATAACAAGAGTATAATTCATAGGCATTTCATTGCGTCTGGAGATATTACCAACTCTTTGACATTCATCACAAGATAAAATAAATTTCCTTGCATCTTTGAAGAGTGTTGGCCAATAAAAACCTGATTGTAGAACCTTTTGCGCGGTTCTATCTCCAGCGTGATGTCCTCCATAAACACTACCATGACATTTATTCAATATCTCCTGTTGTTCATATTCAGGAACACATCTTCGCATAATACCATCTACTCCTTCTTTATATAAGTGTGGGTCATCCCAAAAATAATGCCTCAAGTCATAAAAGAATTTCCTCCTTTGCTGAGCTGAAAAGGTTGGAGGCAAATACTTCGAAACAATAAAGTTAGCATAATCTGCATACCAAGGGCTCTCTCGCGAGCTCACCTTTATTACAGCCAATTGTTCATTTGGAAAACTATCATTAACAGGAACAGGATCATAAGCAATATTTTCCAATCTAGACAAATTATCAGCAACAGGATTATCAGCACCTTTCCTATCTATAATATGTAAATCAAATTCTTGCAACAGAAGTACCCATCTAATAAGCCTTGGCTTAGCATCTTTCTTTGTCATAAGGTATCTAATTGCAGCATGATCAGTATGAATTGTAACTTTTGAATCAACAATATAGGGTCTAAACTTATCACAAGCAAAGACTACAGCTAACAATTCTTTTTCAGTTGTAGCATAATTTCTTTGAGCAGCATCAAGAGTCTTACTAGCATAATGAATAACATTTAATTTTTTATCTACCCGCTGTCCAAGAACAGCGCCTACAGCAAAATCACTAGCATCACACATAATTTCAAAAGGCAAATTCCAATCAGGAGGTTCGACTACAGGAGCAGTTGTTAAGGCTTTCTTTAGAGTTTCAAAAGCTTCCTTACAATCATCATCAAAAACAAAAGGTACATCTTTTTGAAGAAGATTAGTAAGAGGCTTTGAAATTTTAGAGAAATCTTTAATAAATCTCCTATAAAACCCAGCATGACCAAGAACACTACGAATACCTTTAACATCCCTCGGATAGGGCATCTTCTCAATTGCTTCAACTTTAGCTCTATCAACTTCAATACCTCTCTCGGAAATTTTATGTCCCAATACAATTCCTTCATTAACCATAAAGTGGCATTTCTCCCAATTAAGAACAAGGTTAGTTTCTTCACATCTCTGCAAAACTTTATCGAGGTTTCGCAAGCAATTATCAAAAGAATTCCCATAGACAGAAAAATCATCCATGAACACCTCTACAATACTTTCGCAAAAACCATGAAAAATAGCAGACATGCATCTTTGAAAAGTAGCAGGAGCATTACATAAACCAAAAGGCATACGCCTATAAGCATAAGTTCCATAAGGACAAGTAAACGTGGTTTTCTCTTGATCTTTAGCTTTAACAGCAATTTGTGAAAACCCAGAATAACCATCAAGAAAGCAAAAATGAGTATTTTTAGATAACCTTTCTAGCATTTGATCAATAAAGGGTAAAGGGTAATGATCTTTCTTAGTAACTTTATTAACTTTACGAAAATCAATGCACATTCTATAACCTACAACTATTCTTTGAGGAATAAGCTCATCATTATCATTAGGCACAACAGTCATTCCTCCTTTCTTAGGAACACAATGCACAGGGCTAACCCATCTACTATCAGCAATAGGATATATAATACCAGCTTCAAGGAGTTTTAATACCTCGTTCCTTACCACTTCCTTCATCTTCGGAATTAGACGACGTTGATGTTCAACAACAGGCTTTGCATCTTCTTCCATATTAATAGCATGTTGGCAAATAGAAGGAGAAATCCCTTTCAAATCATCAAGAGTATAGCCAATAGCTCCTCGGTGTTTCTTCAATATTTCCAATAACCTTTCTTCCTCAATCTCTGAAAGCTTAGAACTAATAATAACAGGATATATTTTCTTATCATCAATATGAGCATATTTAAGATTATCAGGTAAAGGCTTTAAATCAAAAACAGGATCTTCCTTTGGTGGCGGTGTTGTACCCAAATCTTCCACCGGTAAATCATGCTTGAGAATAGGTTGGCGAAGAAAAATTTCCTCAAGCTCATCTCTTTCTTTCCTAAAAGCTTCACTTTCACTATTCTCCAAATGTTGCTGCAAAGGATTATTAGGAACAAGAACAATAGATGCACACTGCTCCATTTTAAAATCATTACTAGGCAAGTCAGCTTTATAAGGAGTTTTGGTAAATTTAGAAAAGTTAAATTCATAAGGTTCACCAGCAAATCTAGTCAAAATTTTCTCTTTCTTACAATCTATAATAGCTCCACAAGTATTTAGAAAAGGTCTACCAAAAATGATAGGACAATGATCACTAGCAGCAGAACCAAGTACCAAAAAGTCAGCAGGATATTTAATCTTACCACATAGAACTTCCACATCTCGAACAATACCAATTGGAGAAATAGTTTCTCTATTAGCCAAATGAATAACCACATCAATATCTTCAAGTTCACAAGAACCAATTTCGTGCATAATCTCCGTGTAAAGCTCATAAGGAATAGCACTAACACTTGCACCAATATCACATAAACCATAATAGCAATGATCACCAATTCTAACAGATAGCATAGGGACACTAACTTGTTTGGATTTATTAGGATGTGAAACAATATTAGAAGCATCTTCACAGAAAATAATATGACCATCCTCCACATTTTCAGTCACAAGATCCTTAACTATTGCAACAGCAGGTTCAATTTTAATTTGTTCTTCAGGTTCTTTAGGTTTCTTTTCACTTTTATTAACCGCACTAGATATAACAGAGTACTCCTTCATTTTAGCAGGGAAAGGAGTTTTTTCAATATAAGCTTCAGGAATAACATTATCAGCAGTTTCAACCACTACACATTTGTTTACAGATGAATCAACTTTATCTTTATACGGTTCATGATACTTATCAAAATTCTTCTTAGGCAGTTCATAATGAGAGGCAAAAGCTTTATAAAGATTTGCAACAACTTGGGAATCAAGACCATATGTAGCACTCATATTACGAAATTTATCAGTATCCATAAAAGCTTCAATGCATTTATAATCATAAATTATACCTGATTCTCTATCTTTGTCGTTCTCCCATCCTTCAGTATTTTCTTGGATCCGATCAAGAAGGTCCCTTTTAAACTCTTCATTCTTGCGTGTAAATGATCCAGAACAGGAAGTATCCAGCAAGGTCTTGTCTTGAAAAGAAAGTCTTGCATAGAAATTATCAATAATAACATTACCAGGAAGCTCATGAATGGGGCATTTGAGCATTAAAGACTTCAATCTCCCCCAAGCTTGGGCAATACTCTCTCCATCATGAGGCCAGAAATTATATATGCGGTTCCGATCTTTGTGAATTTCACTTGGAGGATAGAATTTGGAATAAAATAAAGGCACAATGTCCTCCCAATCAATAGAATCACCATTCTTCAGCAATTTATACCAATGCGCCGCTTTACCAGACAGCGATATAGTGAATAGTTTCTTCCTAACTTCATTCATAGAAATACCTGCACATTTGAATAACCCGCATAATTCATGCAAAAACAATAAATGATCACCAGGATGGATAGTTCCATCCCCTTCATAGCGGTTATCCATAACACGTTCAATAATTTTCATAGGTATTTTATATGGTACTACTTCCTCACCTGGCGCTTCATCCACTACCGTTGCAGTAGTAGTAGATTTCCCAAATAGAAATTGAAGAGAGGATCTCTCCATAATGATTTATAGCAGCAGGCAGAAATAAAATCAGCACAAACAGTAAATTTCCTTACCAATTCCACTTACCAATAGCGCTTCACTCCCCGGCAACGGCGCCAGAAAATAGTCTTGATGACCCACAAGTATAGGGGGTGTATCGTAGTATCTTCGATAAGTAAGAATGTCGATCCCAACGAGGAGCAGAAGGTGTTGGCAGCAGTATGGAGGATTCACTGTAAATGCTCACAGACAAGTATTCAGGGGGTTTTGATATTGCAGATAAATAAAGTACAAGTAAATAAAATGCGAGAGAAATAATTGCAGCGAGTGGCCCAATCCTTTTTAGCACAAAGGACAAGCCGGTTTGATTACTTATAATGACCAAACGTTCCTGAGGACACACGGGGATTTTAGTCTAGTACTTTCGCTTCATGTGGTTTAATAATCTTCATTGTTTTGATAAGTGTTGTGTGGGTGAACCTATGCTAATGCACCGCCCTTCCTAGGACTAATACATACTTGTGATTATACCCCTTGCAAGCATCCGCAACTACAAGAAAGTAATTAAGATAAATCTAACCACAGCCTTAAACTCTGAGATCCTGCGATCCCTCCTGCATCGATATACTAACGGGGGCTCAGGTTTCTGTCACTCCGGCAACCCCGCAATTAGCAACCAAATACAAGATGCACTCCCCTAGGCCCATAAATGGTGAAGTGTCGTGTAGTCGACGTTCACACGACACCACTAGAAGAATGACACCACAACTTAAATATCATAACATTGAATATTACTCAACCATAATTCACTACTAGCATTTAGACTTCACCCATGTCCTCAAGAACTAAACGAACTACTCACGAGACATCATATGGAATACAATCAGAGGTGATATGATGATGAATAACAATCTGAACATAAACCTTGGTTCAATGGTTTCACTCAATAGCATCTACAACAAGTATAGAATAACACCGGGAGAGTTTCCCCTATCAAACAATCAAGATTTAACCCGAATTGCTACAGCGATGACGAGGTGCAGCGGTGGTGATGGCGGTGTAGATGGTGGAGATGATGATGATGATGATGATGGAGATGATGTCCCGCTCGATGACGATGGCGATGGCGTCGATTTCCCCCTCCGGGAGGGAATTTCCCCGGCGGATTCCTGCCCGCCGGAGAGCTCTTTTCTCTCTGGTGTTCTCCGCCCCGCAGAGGCGGCTGTAACCCTTCGTGAGGTCCTCTCTGTGGCTTAGGTTTTCGGGACGAAGGAGTACGCGAAGAAAAGGAGGCGAAAGAGGCTGTGGGGCCCCCAGAGCATAGGGTGGCGCGGCCAGGCCATGGGCCGCGCCGCCCTATGGTCTGGGCCCACAGTGGCCCCTCTCTTCTTCCCCTTCTGGCTCCCTCCGTCATCTGGAAAAATAGGAATTTACGTGAAATTCCCTTCCACAGTTGATCTTCCGAAATATTGCGTTCTGACGGTGCTTTTTCCAGCAGAATCCTGGCTCCGGTGCTTGATCCTCCAATGATGATGAAACATGCAAAATAGATGAAATAACATAAGTATTGTGTCCCAATATGAAATATATCAATGAATAACAGCAAATTATGATACAAAATAGTGATGCAAATTGGACGTATCAACTCGCAAAGAAAGCAGGGGCGTGAAACTCTTTTCACCTGTCCTAGCTAAAGCACCGGAACCAACAGGAAGTCAGTCTGTCATCAGCAATTAGCGCTGCAAGGAGAGTACCTGGAGGATTTTACAATCTTTTGACATTCATTTGTTCTCTATTAGCGCCATATAGTATATAGCATTGTAATGCCCTTATACTCCTCTCAACATTAAAAAAAGGTGTGCATATACTAATAACAGTTGCTGAAATGAAACTAAAAATAAACAGACATGCACGGTTTACGAAGGATGGAAATACAGAGTTCATCACCATCCGTTTTAAATTATAAGATTAGATTACTTCAATGTGGGTTTACATACGCACTAAAATGAGTAAACAGACACACTGAAATGGGTCCAGGTATATAAGATTCAGAAAAAAGGAAGAGCATCTTAAGATACAGAACAGGTTACTAAATTGTTCAAACATATCGTACAAAAAAGATTATTTGCTCCAGAAAGATTCATGGCTCAGTTTAGGGTTGCATCAACATGCGGATATTTTTCAGACTAGGCTTAAACCACATTGTCGCCTGTCGGGGAAATCCCCAACCATCTTCTGGAAGGGTGATAACTCCCATGAGCTCATTTTCCCCTTGCTGCAGGTTACAACGACAAATACAACTAAATGCTGGTTCCCGAAATGCATAGTACGCGATGTACACACAATTTGACCTCATGAATGGAGTCAATGTTCCATCAGGAGCATTGCCATCATTTATCTTCAGGTTCAATGGATAATTCAGTCCAATGAACAGAGAGTGTGTGCCAAGGCTGTCAACTCGACTCCAATTGGGTCCAATCAGGGATAGATCTTTCTCAAAAACATGTATGACAGGGGCAGGACACTCCCGCAGGATAAGGCCATTACCATGATGCAGAACTTCTGCAGGCTCAAGGTGATCATTGCTACGTATATACCGATCTTCATGGATGATCATCAAGCGCTTGCCATCGGCTGATCGAGCTAAAAACCATCTGCCAGATGGTTCCTTCATCGGTGATGGGATCACGAATGGCGGGGCAAGGTGTGCATCTGCATTGTAAACGGAGACAACAAAAAATAGTGTTTGAATGGCTCGGGAAGACAATAATACCAGTAGCTGCAACTTCACATTTGTAGGATCAAATGGAGGATGCAGTCATTATACTTGTATAAAATCTCGAAGAAATAAAATTGTTCCCATTTGAGATGTATGTTAATTACACTCATATTCATTGATGGTAGATACATGTCTCAACCTTATCTGATCCATGATTGTAATGCTTTGAGTACATCGAATATTGAAATAAATTGAAAGTTTGCATGCATCAATTGATGAAGAGGCCAGGGCTAAGCTCCTTATTCATATTCTGACAAGAGCATGCAGTAACTAATTCAGGAATGCATTCATATACTGCAATAATCTGGTTTGGGTTGACAGATTAGTGCACAGCATATACTACTGTAATTCGTTTGTAGCAATGGTTCAGTCAGGTTAGGATAATTTAATGGTGCACAGTCATTTGAAAGGTGAAAAAAAGTCTTAGTGAGCAATTAGTTATTTCAGTTACAATATATCATGAATGGGCTTGATATTAAAATTTATTGCGAAGTATATCATATGGATTGAAGAATTACCAGCCTGTGATTGATCCCAGCAATATGTGGTGCCGGTCCACCCATCCACCGCAACAATAAAGCCGTTGTGCTCGATGGCATCACTGTAATCTACACCCCAACTAGCAAGAGAGAATAACCTCCACTCCTGGCTACCATTAGCCAGGTAAGCGAGTCCAGAATTGAATAGAGCGATGAGCTTGTAATCTGAGTAATGTCCAGCTTTTGTGGGCACTTCGCAAATTACAATCTTCAACAAAAACATGGCACGCCCATACGT
The DNA here is from genome assembly GCA_030979885.1 of Lolium multiflorum. Classification (NCBI taxonomy): domain Eukaryota; kingdom Viridiplantae; phylum Streptophyta; class Magnoliopsida; order Poales; family Poaceae; genus Lolium; species Lolium multiflorum. The sequence continues at coordinate 115,576,685 of CM061748.1, read as the reverse complement.
CATGTACCTTTCAGGAGGCAAGTCGGGGAAGCCAATCCATTCCTCCCGAAAAATGTTGCAAGTTTCCGACGATGGTAGGGAGATTTCTTGGTGCGTGTAGATGTTCGCGAGGAACCAGTTCCCACCACTGTCCACGCCGGCGATCCAGTCGCCATTCATGCCAACCCAGAATCTATTGTCCATGAACGGCAGGATGGCTGTGCGCCGAGGATGGTCGAGGGGCACAACGTGGTACACCGTGTGGTGCGCACTACTATCATCATAGTGCCAATGGGCAGAATCGGGCATCAGCAAGCAGGGTCCATCCCAATGGTGTAGATTCATGTTGTCGGCGACATGGCGGCACAGCGTTTTGGAGCATGCGGCCAGCCGGACGTCGACTGTAACGTCCAGACTCTGGGCAATGAGATTGAACAGCTCGGCGGGGAGCTTCCCCCAGTCGCCATCCAGCTGGTCGTCGTTCGATGCCGCCATGGAGACGAGATGGATTTAAAAGGGCGGATGCAAGTATGTGTGATTGGAGTTTTGTAGGAGAGTCGAGCGGGAAGGAGGAGTGCTGCGGTTCTGCGGAGGGGTGAGGAGAGAAAGCTATGCAAATGGGAGATCTAGAGGATGAAAAAACTTCTAGCAGCGGTTGGCGAGTGGAGAACGATGATGGAAGTGGAGAGCCAAGGATGGAAACGATGGACATGAAGAGTAGGAGTGGATATGACTTTTTTTATTCTTCAGCAGCTGCATCGAGGCGCCGAGTAAAACTTCGGCTAGGATAGCACGCCACTACGTCCTGGTGCAGTTACTGTCCCGTCAAATCAGTTTGACCACAGAAATGGTTTCTTTATTACAGTATAACTTAATTTTTTCGAACAATATATACTAGTACTCCATTTAATATAATCACTCCGATTCATATTACTTGTCAAATGATATGGATGAATCTAGAACTAAAATGTGTCTAGATATATCTATATTATAGTCAACTAATATGAATCCGAGTTTGTTTGGTTCAAAGGATTTCTAAAGGTATCTTGTACGGAGTAGGATTTTTACACATAGGGATTTTTCCTATAGAGCTTGCTTGATTCAAAGGATTGAGAACCCTCCAAAATACCTATGGATTGCTTTCTCTACAATCCTATCTCTCGGTAATATTGCTATGTGTCTATAACAACTATGAAATGAACTCAATCTCAATAGAAATTTCCTTTGTCTTTCCTAATCAAACAACTAGTTATTTTATGTCTTCGTTTACAAATTAAGATAATTTTTAGGTTATAGGTAATCGTCGAGCTTATGTGATCATCTTTTATGATCAAACTTACTTGATCAGCCGCGGAGGCGCAAAGGAGCAGTGGTGTGCATTAATACGGCCGCATGGGGAAGGCACAGCTAGCGACGATGAGACGTATCGCCAGCATTGGCCTAGGGAACCGTCGCCACCATTAATAAAAGCTATCCCTTTGGGCACCATGTCTCCCACTACTCGTGTCACGCGCGCATGTGGGTTACGGATGGATGGGCTGGGGAAGCCGGACAGAAAACATGACAACCAGGGGGAAAATGAATAAAAATAATACAAAGTCGAAAATATTTCGAAAAATAAACTTTGTACTTCGTAAGAAACTCCATGCGTTTAGCAAATGCGAAGGCAATATGTAGAAACACGTCTAGACCACGTCTAGAACCACTTCCCAAAGCTTAAGGATTATATTGATTTTTAGAAAGTCAAACTATGTTAAGTTTGACTAAGTTTTTACCAAAAGCATTAATATGCAAGATACAAAATCAATATTATTAGATAGAAAATAAATTATATTTTCATATGGTGTCTACAAAATATTATATGTGCTGATAGATTCTTCTAAGAGTTTGGTCGAACTTTACTTGGTTTGACTTTTCAAGAAAAATATACAAAGCTTTAAGCATTGGAACGGAGGTATTTTTCGAAGCACCTACTTGTCTTTAGAAGACAAAAGAAAACATGGAGTAAGGTTGTTTTTTGTGCAAAAGTTTACGTCAAAATCTGGTTATTTGTGTAAAAAGAATCTCAAATTGTGTTATGTGCAAAAACTGCACCAAGAAGTGGTGGTATGTGCAATTTCCTCCATCACACAAAAGGCAAGCCATTGATACATATATAATTGTGAATAATTACAAAAGTAGTAGGCAGCTAATAAGCGCACATGATTAAACTGCTATGCGAGATCTTCAGCCACCAGAAGTCGTTCCCGCGCCTCTCTAGCATTGAAAATCACGCGTTCTGCGACTTCCATCAAAGAGACAAGCTGAGCTTTGATCCGTTCTCCCAGATGAATGGCCTCGTCACAACTCCTACGAGCACAGGCCGTGATCTCATCCACTTCTAGGAAAGACACCGCCTGCCTGTACCGAAATATCTTGATCCCTAACTCTCTGTTCTCCTCCCGCATGCTGGCAAGATCCAACTTCATCCTCCGACAAGATAAGCAAGGGGAGTGATCCTGCCAAAGGTAACAACAAACATATCGAGCGTTACCGGCAAACGAAGGGCACAAATTGGCTGATTAACGAATATGGTCACTAACATGTAGGACAGACTTAAGTGGTGTCTACATGTCAGTGACTCGAAGTACCCAAAAACCAGCAACCCAAAGTCAGCTAGTAATATTAACCTCCGTCTTCAGCTCCTTCATCCTCTTGAACGGCGGGGAAGCTGGCAACTTATCTTCTTCTACGACCTCTCGCTGGAACCTGACGTCGAAGGATGAGAGATCCTGCGAACGGATGTGCTGCGCCTGCGCGTGCGATTCCCCAGGGCGCTTCTGGCGTAACTCGGAGTTCTCCGCGCCGAGATGCGGAAGTTCCGCTCCCGGGGCCTTGTTGACCCTAAGCCGAGATAGCTCCTGTGTAAGCCGACGAAAAATGTTCAAAATGTTACAGATCAGGCATATCATTACCAGTGCAAACGAGGTAAGTGAATCTCCGGGATCTCGCCCAACGACCGCGGTTGGTCCAATGCCACCACATCTTCTCCGAGATTGACTAACTCCTTTACATCATCTTCTCCGACATTGACTATCTCCTTTACATCATCTTCTGCTCCGAGCTTGACCATCTCCTTTACATCATCTTCTCCTGCGAGCTTGATCATCTGCCTCACATCATCTTCTCCGGCGATATCGACCCTCTCCTGCGGAAGATAACAGATATAAGTCCGAGTATTACCAGCAAAACGAAGGTAATTAAAAGAGGCGTAGTAACCCTTGTGTCCTGGCTAATCAACGGCGGGGACGCTGAGCCCGCATCGTCTCCTCCGAGATCTCCCTTCGCAGGCAGGATTGTTAGAGACAGTGTACTTCTGGTAGTAGTATTTATGCGTGGGGCGCCAGGGGGTCGAGAAGCTAGGACTGCATCTTCTCCTCCGAGCTCTTCCTTGGTAGACATGACAAATGAAACGAGGTGTGGGGGGCGTAAAAGGTATAAAATGGCGGACGGCAGCTGACAAAGGATTAACTTGTCAATGCCTACAGATTGTAGACTAGGGTTTTGCTAGAAGTAGAGGGCAAGTAGATCTCGAAGGTTCAGGCGAAAAGTACTCGACGATTATGAAAACTAGGGTTATGTTGACAGTAGATTCGATCCTTTCTTTGTCCCTCGACTCCCCCTTATATAGGAGGTGGAGCCGAGGGTTTCGTTTTGTACAAGTTACAGAGTCCGGGACGGTTTCTAACTCATCCCGCCAGATTACAAATAACTCTTCCTATTACAACTCTAGCTTTCCTTAACATATCTTGGACTCTCGAATCTTCTTATTCTTCGGGTAGTGGGCCTTCAGTAAACTCCGGGTACTATCTTCGGCAGGCCCATTTGGGATGCCTATGTCAGTAGCCCCCGAGATTTTGCTTGAATCGTAGAGTCAAGGGAAATCTCATCTGTTTATATTTTTTCGAGAGCTTTTATTTATGCTTCTTCACATAAAATTCTATATTGTACAGGGATAACGGTAGTTGGGGCTAGTTCATCTGACGGATCAGGTACTAGTTAACTGCTCTAGTGGCAATCCGCAAAAACCTACTTCAAGATCACATCCCTGGACATGATCTCGGGATACTGGTGTAAACTTCGACAGGTGCCGCTTAAGGTCTTACCATTCTGTCGAGTCCCAGTCAAATTTATCGGGTACCTAACGCGTCCGTTAGGATTTTTCTTCGTATCTGTTGATACGGATAAAAGTAGCAGAGCGCAGTCTTTGGCGATGCCACGCCCAGCAGAACGGATCTGGGGTCTTACCTTCGCAAATTTGCGGCATTCAGAAATTGATCGCAACTTTGGCGTTCTGAGAATATATTGTCGAGTGCTTTTCGCCTTTGGAATAGCACATTTTATCGAGTCATATTTGATGACTTATTTTGTCTTCCCGATGGGAGTATATGTAGAGTTATCTGTGTAACTCGAAATATACTCACTTCTGTTTCTCTATTTTTGAAAAAATTCATCGGGCACGCGAACAGCGTTCCCGATGGGAGTAGCCCCCGAGGCTACAGCCAAGAACTTGTGCTTGGGTGTAGGCTCCACAGATTAGTATCCTTTGCCGCTATATTTATAATCCTTCTCGATATTTTTATATTTATCGGGTGCGCGACCAGCGCTCCCGATGGGAGTAGCCCCCGAGGCTATGAACAAATTCTTGGATTTGGTCATAGGCTCTCGCCATTTCTATATTGTCATACTCGAAATTTTCTATTTTTCCAAAGTAGCCCCCGAGCATTTGGGCAAAAACTTGTATTTGATCAAAGGCTCCAAAGTATTCAAATGATTTACCCTGTCGCCATTCTCTTTTTATTTTTCTTGTCGACATATTTTCCTTTGTCAAATTCTCTTCATCTCTGTCAATAATTGGGATTTTTTCTGCCTTGTGGGTCCATTGTTCCCACCACGTTGACACGTCGTGCAAGTGGGGGACACACGTCCTCCGCTTTTCCTGGCGCACGTACGGTAACGCCTGTTCCATTCCTTCCCAGTAAAAATACCTTTTTACCCTTGTATCTACGAGATCCTTTTTCACCACACGATTTCTTCATCCAACGGTGCACTGCTTCGTCCGAATCCTATATAAACCTTTCTTCAACCTCGGTCCAGTCCTTCGCTTGCGCCGCACATCTGTTCCCCTCTGCAAAAACTTCCCCTGCGCCCAACTCTGTTTGATCTTCCGCACGCCCAAGCATTGCTTTGTCCACTGCCGTTGATGCCACCACGCACGCGTCTCACTCGCCACAGCACGCCTGATTCATCAATGGCCGCCGCGGATCTAGGAGCCGTGGAGTGGGAGAGGTCCAAGGTCACGAACCAGGACCTGAATCTCCTGAAGAAGCTGGGGATCACCAAGAAACCCAAAGCGGTTTGCTTCCCTAGTGAAGAAAGCTACCCAGCCCCTCCAATGGGGTACCGGGTAAGTTTTGTCGACCATCTCATCCGCGGTTTATCCGCCCCCATTCATCCTTTTCTCCGTGGATTGCTTTTTGTCTACGGTCTTCAACTTCACCACCTCACGCCAAACTCAATCCTCCATATTTCCATTTTCATTACTCTCTGCGAAGCCTTCCTTGGCGTCTCGCCCAATTGGGCGCTATGGAAGCGCATTTTCTTCTGTCGCCGCAATGGCTCTCACAATGTCGCCTATAATATAGGCGGCGTTGTTATCTCTATCCGCTCCACTGCCAATTACTTCGACGTCAAACTCCCTGACTCCGTTCAAGGGTGGCGTAAGAGGTGGTTGTACATTCGTGAGGAAAACCATGGATGCGCAGAGGACAACATCCCTCCGTTCGATGGTGACGAAAGAATTCTTCGTCGCCGTTCTTGGGATGCAGAGGCTACCGAAGAAGAAAAAGCTTCGACTGAGGCCTTGATGACTCGCATCCGCGAGTTGCAAAATACTCGCGGCAAAGAATTGTCAGGTATCCAGATTATAGTGTATTTCCTTAAGAGTAGAGTTCAGCCTCTTCAAGCTCGCAAATTTCCTCTTTGGAAATATACTGGCGACGAAGACGTGGATCGGCTGTCGACAGATTTGGAGGTGAAGGACTTGGAAAAACTTGTCCGAAAAATCACCTCCCTCAGCAAAAAAGATTCTATCCCTTCTTCTTGTCGCGTGAAACCATACAGCGCCGCCCATGCACTTCCTAAGGTAAACATTGTCGCGTAATTTCTTATTGCCTTGCTTTTTGCATTGTGTGCTCCTTCCTGATATCCTTCCCTCTTTTTATACAGGACCACCCAAATCTTGTTTCACTTCCTCCTCTTCCTGAAGGTGGGGAAGTCGAAGAAAGGGCCGTTATCTCTGATGATAACCAAGAGGCCCCCTCTTTTGTGAATGAACCCGCAGATTCTCGAAAATCTGCGGGATCTGCTGAAAAGGACGCTGCCTCTGAAGGCACTGCATCGGCCCAATCTCCTCCTCTTGCTGTTTCTCCAAAGAACAAAAGGAAGAGGGATGATGTCGAAGATTCCGGGACTTCAAAACCCGAAGAAGCTGATCCTTCGTCGCAGAAGGCAGCTTATGATCCGTATCTCGGGACCCTCATCAGTTCGTAAGTTCTTTTTCTATCTTTTTTTTGTATTTGAACATTCGTGTCTATCTTGCTGTTTATATTGTCGACATTTTACTTGTAGTGATGAGGAAGAAGAGGTACCAACCGCTGATGTGGCTGCTCGAACGAGTACGTCACATACATTAGTCGCCTCGGAGACGCCAGTTGAAGGAGAAGAAACTTCGCCTCCTCGACAGAACGTCGACACTGCTACTCCTCCTTCAAGCCCCCGAGCCCCTTTGTCGAAAAGGGCGAGGACGGAGATCATCCCGGAGCCTACTCTCCAATTGAGTAGCTCCTCTAACCCTCTCTTGGAGGATGTAAGTTCTTAACTTCCTTGTCATTGTTTATGTCTTCTTTGTTGATTTCTATGTACCATTATATTTTTCTCATACCGCCATTTCCTTCTATCCCCCTTTTTTTTAACAGCCTTTGATAAAGGATCTTCTTCGCATCGGTACCCAATTTGTCGGGTACCGTGAATATGCTAGTAAAGCTGAAGGTAATGCTTTACTCCTTTTGCTTCTTTTCTTTTGCTCCTTTGTTGTCGAGATTTTTAACTATATTTATCTTCCTTGGTAGAAAAACTGGCGGAAGCCAATGAACGTGCCAACACACTTGCTCAACAATTAGAGCAAAGTGAAAAGGCTCGCAAAAAGGCTGAGTCAGATGCTGTTGGTGCTCGAGCAGAGGCTGATAAGGCCAAGGCTGATGCTGCTGGTGTCGAAGATCTCCGGAAGAGACTTCACGATGCCGAAACTTCGCTGAGTGAACATATAACTGCTCAATCTGCTCGCGAAGAAGCCATCCTTAAGCGCATAAGGACCCAAAATCGTCGCTTTGTCGGTAAGTATCTACCCCAATTCAAATCTTTTGGATCTTCTTTCCTTTACTCGTTTGTTGCTAAATGGATGTTCATTGTTGCAGCTAGAACGGCTCAAGAATATGAGCTTGAAGATCCCGATAATGATCCTCTGCTTGACGCCGTTTCATTCCTCGAGTTTCACGGGACGGAAGCACGTGAAGGTATCGACGAAGCTAAAGCAGGACTGTTGCGGCTCTTCCCCTATTTCTTCCCAAAGAAAGAGGCACCCGCAACTTTCCTTAAGCTAGCCAAGTGCTTTAATCCTCCCGAAGATCTTGGGCTGAAGATGCGCCATGAAAACCAGAAGGTTGCCGTTGAGAGCACTGTTGCCCTGGTCGCTGACAGTCAACAAACTATTGACTGGACCAAAGTTGGCGACACGGATCAAATTGAGCAACTCAAGTGGCGATCCTTGGTCAAGGCGGCGAAACCCAACACGAAGAAAATCCTGGCGTATCTTGGGGTCAAGCCAGCTTCGACTCCTAGTTCATCGAGGCCGGAGGTCTAGTTGCATGCCTCTGTCTTTTCTATTTTTTGCTTTCTTTACTTCTTTTGCTATTGTCGTCACTTTAGCCTTGGCGACAATTACCCTGCTAGTCCCTTAGGAGAACTTCTTTTGTAATGACGGTGTAAACTTTTTAGAAGTAATGAAATTCCTCTTGGTGCTGTCATTGATCCGAAGATTTTATTTTCCAGTTAATATTTGACAATTATTCGACCAATCCTTGCTCTCCCAATGCTGCTCCTGCATCTTCCTTGTCGAAGAAAGTAGAAACCGATGACAATTTCCGTGAAGGTCCCTCAAGCACACCTTTGTCGGAAGATTTGCAAGAACTTCGACAGCAACTTCAGTTCACGAAGAAACAATCGCTTAAACTCATGGAACAATCTCGAGAGTCTTCTGAAAGAGAAAAAATTGCACTCCACCAAGCTCAAACTGCCATTGCTGAAAAGGACTCTGCTGTTGCTGAAGCTGCTGCAGCTGTGTCTCGGGAAAATTCCATGCTCCAGCTGCTAATAGATGCTAGCTTGGATATGGCGGGTATGTTTGATTATCTTTGTCGCGCTTCTTTTTTCTTTGCTGCTTGCCTCCTTATTATCTACTGACCTGTTGTAAGAAACAATAGGTGCTTTTTTGGATACTGCTACTGAAGATGAACGTGTCGAGGCTCGTTCCAATGTTCTTCTTCGGCTTGCACGTGAACATGGGTCGACTTTTTGGGGCACGCCTGAACGGACTCGCCAAATCGTGAGATTTCAAGATCGCGCGCTTCAGGTTCGCGGGTATCTTGACTTCTGTACCAAGACCCTCTCAATGGTTTATAACTCTATGTTTCCTCGGAACATTCAACCAAAAACTCTTCCCGAGTTAATGGAGAAATTTAAGGATGCCCACAGGATCCATCACTTTGTCAGAGCTCAACTGGTGGCTGGCGCCAGATTTGCCCTTATAATGCTTCAGATCTGCCACTCAAAGCTTGATCTGACCCAAGTTGTTGAGAAAGTTCACGAGAAGGTACGGCGCCGAAGAGTTGGTATCGATCGTATTAACACGAAGGTTTCTCCTATAGCCGAAGAAATGATTGAAGATCTTCTTCGGATGGATGCCGACTTTTTTGCCGATGGTCATTATGCTGATTTTCTTGGCGCTGCTCCTGAAGAAAACAGAGTGACCCTTGATGATATATTGAATCAAGACTGATTATTTTCCTTTGGTAGATAATTCTCCTGTGTAAATCATGATTATGATTCTATTGTGAAGCAAACAGCATATTTCTATATTTGTCTAGCCCCCGAGTATTTTCGGTGGCTATTCGCTGTATTTGTATAATGCGAGGTTTTTAAACCAAGGCAAGATAATATACATTGTATACTATTTTTGTGGGTGTAAGCCCCCGAGTCTTTTGTTGATCACTATTTTGTCTGTATCTCTTTTTATTTTGGCGAGGTATTTTTACCAAGGCAAGATGCTTCTTTTGCGTTTGTCGACACTGTGTTTATATATATATATTGTATCATGTAGGGGAGAACCCCTGATCTTGTCGGGAAGAAGATATATAATTCCACTATCTTTATTATATTGCAGCACCGCGAGTCCGCCTCATTAAAAACCTTTTCCGGCCCCACTCGGTGCCCCGAAAAAGGAAAAGAGTGCGTCTGAAAACTCGCGGGCGTTTCAGTACATTGTAGCTTTACAAAGGGGGACTATATTTTCGACATCTAGGCGTAGAAACGCCTGAGCTGTGCCACGTTCCAGGGATTTGGCTCGTCAATCCCTGTCTTCTTGTCTTTGATTCTGTATGCTCCTCCTTCTATTACTTCTGTGACGATGTATGGTCCTAGCCACGGTGACTCGAGTTTTTCATGGCTTTTTTGATTGAGTCGTAAAACCAGGTCACCCACTTGGAAAGATCTTGGCCGCAATCGTCGACTGTGATAGTTTTTCAGGTCCTGCTGATATTTGGCGACTCGTGACAGGACTTCGTCTCGAGCTTCATCGAGTGCGTCGACATCATCCTCCAAAGCTTTTCTCGAAGTTTCTTCGTCATATTCTACGACTCGTGGAGAATCGTGTTCTATTTCTATCGGCAAGACTGCTTCAGCTCCGTGGACCAAAAAGAACGGCGTTTCCTGCGTCGCTGTATTTGGCGTTGTTCGGATACTCCACAAAACACTTGGTAGCTCCTCTGGCCAAGTATGCCTAGCTTTTTCCAAAGGTCCTAGCAGGCGCTTCTTGATGCCATTGCAGATGATGCCATTGGCCTTTTCGACTTGACCATTGGTCTGTGGATGTGCGACAGACGCAAAACTTAGTTTTATGCCCACTTCTGCACAATATGCTTTGAACTCCTTGGAAGTAAAGTTACTGCCGTTATCTGTGACGATGCTGTGAGGTACTCCAAAGCGAAAGACAATGCTCTTCACAAACTTTATTGCGGATGCTGCATCTGGTGAATTTATTGGCTTCGCCTCTATCCACTTGGTAAATTTGTCGACAGCCACTAGCAAGTACTCGTATCCTCCTGGCGAAGCTTTGTGCAATTTACCCACCATGTCGAGACCCCATTGAGCAAAGGGCCAAGACAGTGGGATTGGCATAAGTTCCGCTGCTGGTGAGTGAGGTCTTGCCGCAAATCTTTGACACGCGTCGCAAGTGCGCACTATTTCCTTTGCATCCTCGATTGCTGTGAGCCAATAAAATCCTGCTCTGAAAACCTTAGCCGCGATAGCTCTGCTACTCGCGTGGTGCCCACATATTCCTTCATGCACGTCCTTTAGGATGATCCTTCCTTCTTCGGGTGTAACACACCGTTGTAGCACACCCGAGATACTGCGTTTGTACAGCTCCCCTTTTACCACAGTAAAAGCTTTTGATCGCCTAATTATTCGCCTTGCTTCGACTGGATCGTCGGGTATTGTTTTCCTTAGGATATATGATATGTAAGCCTGCATCCATGGAATTTGCACCATCATGACTAGCTCTTGCTCTTCTTCTTCTTCTGCTGTGTCTTTGGCGATACTCGAGGGTTTCTCTTTTTTCTCCTTTTTGTTTTTGCTGGCTTTGTTGATCTCTCGCTAATCTCTTCCCAGAACACACCTGGAGGAATCGCGAGGCATTGTGACCCGATGTTTGCGAGAACGTCGGCTTCATCGTTGCTCATCCTGCTGATGTGGTTTACCTCACAACCATCGAATAACTTCTCCAGCTCATTGTACACCTCTTTGTATGCTATCATGCTTTCGTTGACTGCATCGCATTGGTTCATGACTTGCTGTGCTACCAACTGTGAGTCGCCGAAAATTTTCAGTCGGGTTGCACCGCAAGCTTTCGCCATCTTCATCCCGTGTATGAGAGCTTCATATTCTGCTTCATTGTTAGATGCGTTTGGGAACGTCATCCGCAGAACATACTTCAACTTGTCGCCTTCAGGTGATACTAATATCACGCCTGCTCCAGCACCTTCCAATCTTTTGGACCCGTCGAAGTTCATGGTCCAAGTTCTCGATAAATCTGGGGGTCCCGTGTTTTGTAGCTCCATCCATTCTGCAATGAAATCTGGTAAGACCTGCGATTTTATTGCTTTTCTTTTTTCATACGTGATGTCCCGAGGGGAAAGTTCTATTCCCCAAAGGGAGACACGACCCGTAGCTTCTGGGTTGTTTAGTATATTTGATAAGGGAGCCTCATTGACCACTATTATCGGGTGTGCCGAAAAATAGTGTCGCAATTTTCTTGCTGTCGTGAATACTCCATATGCTAGCTTTTGATATTGCGGGTACCGCTGTTTTGACGGCGACAGTACTTCGCTGATGAAATATACTGGCCTTTGAACTCCATGAAGCTTGCCTTCTTCTTCCCTTTCGACTACTAGGGCCGTGCTGACCACCTGAGGTGTAGCTGCAATATACAAGAGGAGAGGTTCTTTCTCTTTTGGCGCCACCAATATCGGTGGTGTCGAAATTGCTCGCTTGAGATTCTCGAAAGCTCTGTCTGCTTCCTCGTTCCATTGAAATTTTTCCCCTTGCTTGATCAACGCATAGAACGGCAGCGCCTTTTCTCCTAGCCTGGCGACGAATCTGCTTAAAGCTGCGACTCGCCCCGTTAGCTGTTGTATTTCTTTCAACTTTGTTGGCTTTCTCATAGTAACGATGGCCTGTATTTTTTCGGGATTAGCTTCAATCCCCCTTGCTGATACTAAGAACCCGAGAAGTTCTCCAGCGGGAACTCCAAAAGAGCACTTTGTCGGGTTCAGCTTGAGGCAGAACTTGTCGAGGTTGTCGAAGGTTTCCTTCAAATCTTCGATCAAAGTCGACCCTTTCTTTGATGTTATTACGACATCGTCGATGTAGACTTGTACATTTTTTCCAATCTGTGTTGCTAGGCACTTCTGCATCATCCGCTGATATGTTGCTCCCGCGTTTTTCAGACCAAAGGGCATTGTTTTGTAGCAAAACACGCCATAAGGTGTGATGAACGCTGTCTTGGCTTCATCTTCTTCTTTTAGTCTTATCTGGTTATAACCAGAATATGCGTCCAGGAAGGAAAGACGTTCGCATCCTGCCGTGGAGTCGATGATTTGATCGATCCTTGGGAGGGGAAAGTGATCCTTGGGACAATGTTTGTTGAGACACGTGAAGTCGACGCACATGCGAAGGACTATTGTGTGTTTTTTCGGCACCATCACTGGGTTAGCTACCCATGTGGCTTCTGTAGATATTTCTCTGATGAACCCGGCATCTTTGAGTCGATCTATTTCTGATAACATGGCTTTGCGGCTAGGTTCCGAAAAACGCCGCAAAGGCTGCTTGACTGGTCGTGCGAGAGGATCCAAATTGAGGTGGTGCTCGGCAAGTTCCCTGGGTACTCCTGGCATGTCAGCTGGACACCATGCGAAGATTCTCCAGTGCTCACGGAGGAACTCGACGAGCGCGCTTTCCTATGCGACATCCATGTTTGCGGCAATGGACGTCGTTTTCTTTGGATCTGTCGGGTGGATCTGTACCTCTTTTGAATCCTTGGTTATATTGAAAGTTGGCTCCTTAGAAGATCTTCCTACCTCTGGCAGCACGTCATAATCAGTGAACCGTGGCGCCGCATATTCTGCTTGCATCCCGAAAGTTTCTGACAGTCGATGAAAGTCCTTGTCGCATTTATCAGATAACGCGAAACTTCCTTTGATTGTGATAGGTCCCTTAGGCCCAGGCAACCTCCACAACAGATATGTATAATGCGGCACTGCCATGAACCTGGCGTACGCTGGTCGTCCCAACAAGGCGTGATATTGCGACGGGAAATCCACCACTTCGAACTCCAGATTCTCTATCCTGTAGTTTTCTCGGGTTCCAAACTGAACGTCGAGGTTGATCTTACCCAATGGGTAACTTGGCTTCTCTGGTGTAATCCCGTGGAAACGTGTGTCAGTTGGTTTCAGATTTGCTAGGGATATGTTCATCTTCCTCAATGTATCTGCACATACATGAGGTTTAAGCTGCTGCCGCCATCTATGAAAACTCTCGACACGTCAAAACCAGCGATTACTGCGGGTAAGATGAGTGCTGATTGTCCTGGTCGAGGAACTTGCTGCGGATGATCTGCAATTGTGAAGCCGATGTCTTGCCCCGACCAATTTAGGTACTCGACTGTTGGTGGAGGCATCTTCTCTGCCATGAACACTTGTCGCGAGATTACCTTCTGCGCCCTGTTTGATGGCCTGGCTTTCTGAATCATCGAGACCGCACCATTAGAGTTGGGGTCAACATATGGAGGTGGATGTGGTGCTGCCGCAATTCTAAGCTGATGCCGATTTTCGTCCGTAATTGCGGGAGGAGGTGGAAGGTGAATCTCGCTCCTTGGCTCCCGAGGGTTTCTGTTATTTGCTTGGGCATTTGCAATTCCTGCGGCTCGCAACATTGCCTGAAAATTTCGGCAATCTTTCTGTAGATGTCCTGACTGCCTCTTTCCATTGTTGTCGAGGTAAAAGTGCATTTGACACGGACCGTTCATCATCTCCTCGGGAGACACATAAGGTCTTTGAATCCTTGGTCCACTATTTTGTCTGTTGCCGCGAAAATCACCTCTATTGTCGCCTTGTTGCTCATTGCTCCTTTGATAATCATCTCGACTATTTCCTCCAGGATTTCCTCGAAAACCAGCCGATATATGGCCGGGAGCATCGTTGTTGTAGAACTGGCGAGAAAATCGCCTTCTATTTTGATAGTTTCGACCACGATCCTCCTCTGGCGACCTGTGTCGCTTGTTGTATATTGCGTCTTCTCCATCTGCCCACTTGTTAGCAATTTCCATCAGTGCTGAAATTGTCTTGGGATTAGTTCTCCCCAAGTCCTCGACGAAATCTGCTCGTCGGATTCCTGCCACGAACGCATCTATGGCTCTCGTCAGATATATCCTCTGCCGAGTTTTTTATAATGTTCCATCGCTGTATATACTTCCTCATCGACTCGTCGTGTTTTTGTCGGCATGCCCTCAGCTCTTCCAACGATGCAGGTTTCTTGCACGTGGATCGGAAGTTTTTCACGAAGATGTCCTCAAAGGTCTCCCAGCTGTCGATGGAATTTAAGGGGAGTTTCTTTATCCAAGATCTTGCGGCACCACTCAGGTGAACTTGGATACTTTGCATAGCTGTTGCTCTGGTTCCTCCTACCAGTTTTACCATCTCGAGATAATCCACGAGCCAATCCTCGGGATCTTGCAGGCCGTCGAACTTCTTGAAATTTTCGGGTAACTTGAACCCTTTTGGGACTCGAGTTTTTCGAACTCTTCTCGTAAAGCACGGGAGCCCACACATATCTTCGTCGGCAAGCTCTGGCGAGTGCTGACGCTCCCTTCTTTCTTGTCGCGCTCTGTCCACCCTTACTTGGACTGCTGTGTCTCTTGCTCCACTTGTTCTTGGTGGGTCTTGAACTGCTGCGGTGGGTCGTGGACTATTTTGTCTAGGATTTTCTTCGGGAGGCGTTGTTGCAAACGCTGTTCCCATAACTCCTACTCCAGCCATCGCCATATTGAACAATGGTTCTCTCGGGTCCCCAGGAGGTGGTCTAGACGCAAGGATATACGCTTGTGTTGCCATGTAACCTGCCTCTGGCGTTTTTGGGATGATATTTCCCCTTTCATCGATCGACATAAAGGACATGTCGAGATTTTGAATTATGTTTCCTCTTTCTGCTTCAGGTATGTTTTGCAGCCGAGATTGCTCTCCTCCGAGCTTCTCTGTGACTGTCTCCCGAAGTTCCTGATTGTCGACTTAAATCTGCTCGGCGTCTGCTTGATGCGGAAGCTGCCTCCTTTCTTCTATTTAGTGATGCTGTCTGTTTTTCCAACTCTCTGCTTACTCGAGCAAGTCTATATTGATATGCTTGAAGTTCTTGTACAGTAGCAGTGGTGGTCATAGGTTCTGAACCATCCATGGCTTTCGCAGCCCTATCCCACGCTTCTTGCGGGAGCTGTACTCTTGCGCGAGTTGAGGATCCAGGATATTTAGTGCCTAAGCCATGTCTGAGATCAGCGGGATCGACGTATGGATTTCCCAATTCGTCGAAAGCCTCTGACGTTTGCGGTTCTGATGTGCCTGCCCCTTCTACCACATAGATCTGATGATATTTTGCGCATTGATTTTTATCAGGATTGGTGACACCATCATATAGAGTGGTGAAGACCTTTCCGATGGCAGCAGACTTGTCGATGAAGTTGAAGCTGTCGACGCTGTCGGAGTCGCTGCTTATAAAGGAGTCCGCAGACGACTCGAAGGATGTGTTGCTGAAGATCTTGGCGAGCTTTCCGCTTGCCTTGTTGTCGACGAAGTATGGCGACGAAAACTCCTCGTCACTCGACGAAAAGTTAGAATCGACCGCTGAAAATTCCGACGAGATCGGAACTTCGAGACGGTAGGATCCTTCCTTGTTGACGCCAAATCGGAATTCTCCGAACGTCATGATGATGGGCTCCTCCAGATAGGCACATGCATCCATACGGGAGGGCGGGTGAGGAATAAAATTGAATAGATCAGTTTTTCCCTTGTTACCTCGATCCATCGCGTTGCTTGCTGTTGATGAAGTCGAAGATCTTGAACGTGCCATCGAGATCAGCTCCTTGCAACCTCTAATTCCCACAGACGGCGCCAATTGACAAAGGATTAACTTGTCAATGCCTACAGATTGTAGACTAGGGTTTTGCTAGAAGTAGAGGGCAAGTAGATCTCGAAGGTTCAGGCGAAAAGTACTCGACGATTATGAAAACTAGGGTTATGTTGACAGTAGATTCGATCCTTTCTTTGTCCCTCGACTCCCCCTTATATAGGAGGTGGAGCCGAGGGTTTCGTTTTGTACAAGTTACAGAGTCCGGGACGGTTTCTAACTCATCCCGCCAGATTACAAATAACTCTTCCTATTACAACTCTAGCTTTCCTTAACATATCTTGGACTCCCGAATCTTCTTATTCTTCGGGTAGTGGGCCTTCAGTAAACTCCGGGTACTATCTTCGGCAGGCCCATTTGGGATGCCTATGTCAGCCGCCCCGCCTCGGCCCTCCAAGGCTTAATTTTTTTGCCTTACTAAACTAAAAACCCTATTTTGCGTCTCACACGGACTGCCCTCAGAGGGCTGCAGGGTCCCATATGCGTGCAGGTCCCACACTTTAGTGAGCACAAATCATATGCGGTAGGTAGGCAAACTTCCAACAATCTTCTTTGTCAAGTGAAGACACGTCGTCAAGACTCTCTCTCTCTCTCCCCCCTTTTGTCATTGAAAAAAAAAGAATATTAGACGGGCGCGTAGCCTGCACTGCAGGGGGGCGATTTTGACAAAAGTAATCCTTTTGGCGAAGAAAAACACAGAAAGCCACACAAAAAGGTTAGTCCAGTGAAATAGATTGCTCAGAGGGTCAGTCCGTAATTTTCTTTGCCAAAAGGGTTATTTCTGTCAAAATCGCCGCACTGCAGGTTTGCAGCACTGAAAAACCTTGCGTGCCAGTCAACATCACTTCCCGGATAGGGGGAAAATATCTAGTGATACCATCCCTTACATGATACCATGATACCACTTCATAATATTTGAATTCTAAGTGTCGAAAAATTTAGAAAAAAAACCTTGTGATGCTACCCTAAATTTGTGGGACCCCAAAAAACTTGCAAATCAAGCCAAAGAAACACGATCTTGTCCCCTACCCCCCCCATGATTTTGACCTAAATTTGAAATCAAGCCAAAGGTGGTTCAAAAACGGCAATCGGAAATCATGGATTGTTCATCATTTTTCTATATAGCTAGGGAAAATAGCAGACATGCCATACCAATGTTTTAGAAAAGAGCCCTTCAAAAAAGTGTGGCAACATGTTGGAATTCGACCATCTTAATTTCTTCCCACGTGTGAGCTTTGGTACTACTACTACACAAGAACCATGTCAAACTTTTGAATCATGGCCCATTTTATGTATATATTTGCAACTTTTCATGCACGCATGAAAACTTTGCAAAATATGTGCATTTTGGGTTGTCGCACATAAATGTGTGTTTACTTGTCTGCCACCAATTAATCCAATTCTCATTTGTGGGGAAACATGACACGAGATGGCCATTTCCAAAGTTTCATGAATTATCTCAAAGTGAATCCATATATGTACAATTTTTGGGGGCTAAATTTCATGTTTTAAACCTAGCTAGTATTTGACCAAGATTCAAATGGGCATAAAATTCAAAAAAAAAACAGAAAAATGAAAAACCAAAGCACATAGCTACCTAAGTTGCTGACTTTTCCATGAAACAAACCAATCTCCCCTTAGGAGATGACTAAACCCTTAGTGGGTTTGATAAACATAGGATTTGACCAAGATTCAAATGGGCATAAAAAATCAGGAAAAAGCCAAAAGAATGATAAACCAAAGCACATAGCATTCTTATGTCATACAGTAAGCATTCAAGTTGATTAACAAGGTCTAGACATATTCAAACTAGAAAATCATGTATATATCTGCCCCTAACCCTAAACTCTGTCTTATGAAGTCAATCATGAAGAGAAGTGGTTTTGGGTTTCAAACATGAAAATTTCAAGAACATCCCAAAAGCCGCTTCATTTTAGAGTGACTAAGAAGGATCCAGGCTTACCTTTTCGTTTTCATATTTTATACTTGTTTAAATCCAGGTCAAACATAGGATTTGACCAAGATTCAAATGGGCATAAAATAAAAAAATAGAAGAATGAAAAACAAAAGCACATAGTCTTCGTATGTCATATAGTAAGCTTTCAAGTTGATAAACAAGGTTTAGACATGTTCAAACCAGACAAATCATGTATCTACCCCCTAACCATAAACTCGGTCGATCTTATGAAGTCTAGCATGAAGAGAAGTCGTATTGGTTTCAAACATGAAAATTTCAAGAACCTCCCAAAATCTTCAAATGGGCATAAAATTCAAAAAAACCAGAAAAATGGAAAACCAAAGCACATAGCCTTCTTATGTCATATAGTAAGAATTCAAGTTGATAAACAAGGTCTAGACATATTCAAACTAGACAAATCATGTATCTACCCCTAACACTCTAAACTCTGTCTTATGAAGTCAAGCATGAAGAGAAGTGGTTTTGGGTTTCAAACATGGAAATTTCAAAAACCTCCCAAAAGCTTCATTTTAGAGTGACTAAGAAGGATCCATGCTTACCTTTTAATTTTCAGATTTTAAACTTGTTTAAATCTTTGTGAAACCTAGGATTTGACCAAGATTCAAATGGGCATAAAAATTCAGGAAAAAACCAAAAGAATGATAAACTAAAGCACATAGCATTCTTATGTCATAGAGTAAGCATTCAAGTTGATTAACAAGGTCTAGACATATTCAAACTAGAAAATCATGTATATATCTATTCCTAACCTTAAACTCTGTCTTATGAAGCAATCATGAAGAGAAGTGGTTTTGGGTTTCAAACATGAAAATTTCAAGAACATCCCAAAAGTCGCTTCATTTTAGAGTGACTAAGAAGGATCCAGGCTTACCTTTTCGTTTTCATATTTTATACTTGTTTAAATCCAGGTCAAACATAGGATTTGACCAAGATTCAAATGGGCATAAAATAAAAAAATAGAAGAATGAAAAACAAAAGCACATAGTCTTCTTATGTCATATAGTAAGCCTTGCAAGTTGATAAACAAGGTTTAGACATGTTCAAACCAGACAAATCATGTATCTAGCCCCTAACCATAAACTCGGTCGATCTTATGAAGTCTAGCATGAAGAGAAGTCGTATTGGTTTCAAACATGAAAATTTCAAGAACCACCCAAAATCTTCAAATGGGCATATAACATTCAAAAAACCAGAAAAATGAAAAACCAAAGCACATATATAGCCTTCTTATGTCATATAGTAAGCATTCAAGTTGATAAACAAGCATGTCTAGACATATTCAAACCCGACAAATCATGTATCTACCCCCTAACCCTAAACTCTGCATGTCTTATGAAGTCAACCATGAAGAGAAGTGGTTTTGGGTTTCAAACATTGAGATTTCAAGAACCCCCCAAAAGCTTCATTTTAGAATGACTAGCTAGGAAGGATCCAGGCTTACCTTTTCATTTTCATGTTATAGACTTGTTTAAATCTTGGTCAAACCTAGGATTTGACCAAGATTCAAATGGGCATAAACATTCAAAAAAATCAAAAAATCAAAAACCAAAGCACATATAGTCTTCTTATGTCATATAGTAAGAATTGAAGTTGATAAACAAGGTCTAGACATATTCAAACTAGACAAATCATGTATCTACCCCCTAAAGCCCTAAACTAGCTTTGTCTTATGAAGTCAAGCATGAAGAGAAGTGTTTTTGGGTTTCAGACATGGAAATTTTGAAAACCTCCCAAAAACTTCATCTTAGAGTGACAAAGAAGGATCCAAGCTTACCTTTTCATTTTCATGTTTTAAGCTTGTTTAAATATTGGTCAAGCCTAGGATTTGACCAAGATTCAAATGGGCATAAAAATTCTGGAAAAATAAAAAAAATAAAAACCAAAGCACATAGTCTTCTTACGTCATATATATCTATAGTAAGCATATTCAAGTAGATAAACAAGGTATAGACATATTCAAAACAGACAAATCCTGTATCTACCCCCTAACCCTAAACTCGGTCTTATGATGCCTAGCATGAAGAGAAGTCGTTTTGGGTTTCAAACGTTTAAGCCAAAAGCCCCATTTCATATATTTCAAATTTGGTTCAAATTTGAAAGACATACAAGTTATAGCACACATAGTGCATACATGTTCACACATACTGCACTAGATGCTAATTAACCCTATAGTTTGAGGCCATTTGGATGAGGTCGAAAAAATCTTGGATTAGAAATGGGGTTGTTCGAACCCCGTAGTTGGATTTTTTATGAACTTGATCTGTAGTACTGGGCAAAACCCTAGTTTAACGTATTTAATTATAGATTCGTAGGTTGATTTTTCTACCTTTTTATTATTATTACTATGCAGCACATGTGTGTTTGCCCGTCGAGTGAAACTCGGAGGAAGAGGGATCACTCGGAAGGAGAGAAGAAGGGGTGTCTCCCCTTTTTCGGGTGATGATGTTGACTTTTGTGCAGGGTTTGTCAGTGAGCAGGAGGAGCGAGCGAGCGAGCGAGTCGAGCGAGGCCGAGAATGAGAGAGATTTGTTTTTTTGTGAGAGGGACAACCGAAGGATCCAGAAGGACCCACAGATTTCCAAAACGCATCCTGATGCGTCTTCTCTTGACAAAGAAGATGGCTTGGAGTTTGCGTACCTACTGCACTTGACTTGTGCTCACTGAAGTGTGGGACCTCACGCATGGGCACCACACGTAAGTGACAGACCTGTTGGTGTAAAAACTCGGTTGATTATTATAGTGCATTAGAACAAAGTTTCCTATGGATTCAACGGCAGGAAATCCAAGTTAACTCATTTACATGACATTAATTTTTCCATGAAGCAAAGTTAACACATCTATCAATTGGTACATTTTGGAGTGACTAAGAAGGATCCATGCTTATTCGTTTTCACGTGTTAAATTTGTTTAAATCTTGCTCAAACCTAGGATTTCACCAAGATTGAAATGGGCATGAAAATTCAAAAAAAAATGAAATACCAATGCACATAGTCTTCTTCTGTCATATAGTAAGCATTCAAGATGATAAACAAGGTCTAGACATATTCAAACCAGGCAAATCATGTATCTACTCCCTAACGACCCTAAACTCCGTCTTATGAAGTAAGGCATGAAGAGAAGTGGTTTTGGGTTTCAAACATGCAAATTTCAAAAACCTCCCAAAAGCTTCATTTTAGAGTGACTAAGAAGGATCGAGGCTTACCTTTTCATTTTCATGTTTTAAACTTGTTTAAATCTTGGTCAAACCTAGCTAGTATTTGACCAAGATTCAAATGGGCATAAAATTCAAAAAAATCAGAAAAATGAAAAACCAAAGCACATAGCCTTCTTATGTCATATAGTAAGAATTCAAGTTGATAAACAAGGTCTAGACGTATTCAAACTAGACAAATCATGTATCTACCCCTAACACTCTAAACTCTGTCTTATGAAGTCAATTAAGCATGAAGAGAAGTGGTTTTGGGTTTCAAACATGGAAATTTCAAAAACCTCCCAAAAGCTTCATTTTAGAGTGACTAAGAAGGATCCATGCTTACCTTTTAATTTTCAGATTTTAAACTTGTTTAAATCTTTGTGAAACCTAGGATTTGACCAAGATTCAAATGGGCATAAAAATTCAGGAAAAAACCAAAAGATTGATAAACCAAAGCACATAGCATTCTTATGTCATATAGTAAGCATTCAAGTTGATAAATAAGGTCTAGACATATTCAAACTAGAAAATCATGTATATATCTGCCCCTAACCCTAAACTCTGTCTTATGAAGTCAATCATGAAGAGAAGTGGTTTTGGGTTTCAAACATGAAAATTTCAAGAACATCCCAAAAGCCGCTTCATTTTAGAGTGACTAAGAAGGATCCATGCTTACCTTTTCATTTTCATATTTTATACTTGTTTAAATCCAGGTCAAACATAGGATTTGACCAAGATTCAAATGGGCATAAAATAAAAAAATAGAAGAATGAAAAACAAAAGCACATAGTCTTCGTATGTCATATAGTAAGCTTTCAAGTTGATAAACAAGGTTTAGACATGTTCAAACCAGACAAATCATGTATCTACCCCCTAACCATAAACTCGGTCGATCTTATGAAGTCTAGCATGAAGAGAAGTCGTATTGGTTTCAAACATGAAAATTTCAAGAACCACCCAAAATCTTCAAATGGGCATAAAATTCAAAAAAAACCAAAATGGAAAACCAAAGCACATAGCCTTCTTATGTCATATAGTAAGAATTCAAGTTGATAAACAAGGTCTAGACATATTCAAACTAGACAAATCATGTATCTACCCCTAACACTCTAAACTCTGTCTTATGAAGTCAAGCATGAAGAGAAGTGGTTTTTGGGTTTCAAACATGGAAATTTCAAAAACCTCCCAAAAGCTTCATTTTAGAGTGACTAAGAAGGATCCATGCTTACCTTTTAATTTTCAGATTTTAAACTTGTTTAAATCTTTGTGAAACCTAGGATTTGACCAAAGATTCAAATGGGCATAAAAATTCAGGAAAAAACCAAAAGAATGATAAACCAAAGCACATAGCATTCTTATGTCATAGAGTAAGCATTCAAGTTGATTAACAAGGTCTAGACATATTCAAACTAGAAAATCATGTATATATCTATTCCTAACCTTAAACTCTGTCTTATGAAGCAATCATGAAGAGAAGTGGTTTTGGGTTTCAAACATGAAAATTTCAAGAACATCCCAAAAGTCGCTTCATTTTAGAGTGACTAAGAAGGATCCAGGCTTACCTTTTCGTTTTCATATTTTATACTTGTTTAAATCCAGGTCAAACATAGGATTTGACCAAGATTCAAATGGGCATAAAATAAAAAAAATAGAAGAATGAAAAACAAAAGCACATAGTCTTCTTATGTCATATAGTAAGCCTTGCAAGTTGATAAACAAGGTTTAGACATGTTCAAACCAGACAAATCATGTATCTAGCCCCTAACCATAAACTCGGTCGATCTTATGAAGTCGATCTAGCATGAAGAGAAGTCGTATTGGTTTCAAACATGAAAATTTCAAGAACCACCCAAAATCTTCAAATGGGCATATAACATTCAAAAAACTAGAAAAATGAAAAACCAAAGCACATATATAGCCTTCTTATGTCATATAGTAAGCATTCAAGTTGATAAACAAGCATGTCTAGACATATTCAAACCCGACAAATCATGTATCTACCCCTAACCCTAAACTCTGCATGTCTTATGAAGTCAACCATGAAGAGAAGTGGTTTTGGGTTTCAAACATTGAGATTTCAAGAACCCCCCAAAAGCTTCATTTTAGAATGACTAGCTAGGAAGGATCCAGGCTTACCTTTTCATTTTCATGTTATAGACTTGTTTAAATCTTGGTCAAACCTAGGATTTGACCAAGATTCAAATGGGCATAAACATTCAAAAAAATCAAAAAATCAAAAACCAAAGCACATATAGTCTTCTTATGTCATATAGTAAGAATTGAAGTTGATAAACAAGGTCTAGACATATTCAAACTAGACAAATCATGTATCTACCCCCTAAAGCCCTAAACTAGCTTTGTCTTATGAAGTCAAGCATGAAGAGAAGTGTTTTTGGGTTTCAGACATGGAAATTTTGAAAACCTCCCAAAAACTTCATCTTAGAGTGACAAAGAAGGATCCAAGCTTACCTTTTCATTTTCATGTTTTAAGCTTGTTTAAATATTGGTCAAGCCTAGGATTTGACCAAGATTCAAATGGGCATAAAAATTCTGGAAAAATAAAAAAATAAAAACCAAAGCACATAGTCTTCTTACGTCATATATATCTATAGTAAGCATATTCAAGTAGATAAACAAGGTATAGACATATTCAAAACAGACAAATCCTGTATCTACCCCTAACCCTAAACTCGGTCTTATGATGCCTAGCATGAAGAGAAGTCGTTTTGGGTTTCAAACGTTTAAGCCAAAAGCCCCATTTCATATATTTCAAATTTGGTTCAAATTTGAAAGACATACAAGTTATAGCACACATAGTGCATACATGTTCACACTGTTGGAGATATGCCCAAGAGGCAATAATAAAATGGTTATTATAATATATCTTTGTGTTTATGATAATGTTTGCATACCATGCTATAATTGTATTAACCGAAACATTGATACATGTGTGTTATGTAAACAACAAGGAGTCCCTAGTAAGCCTCTTGTATAACTAGCTTGTTGATTAATGGATGATCATGGTTTCGTGATCATGAACATTGGATGTTATTAATAACAAGGTTATGTCATTAGGTGAATGATATAATGGACACACACCCAAATGAGCGTAGCATAAGATCAAGTCATTAAGTTCATTTGCTATAAGCTTTCAATACATAGTTGTCTTAATCCTTCGACCATGAGATCATGTAAATCACTTACACCGAAAGGGTACTTTGATTACATCAAACGTCATTGCGTAAATGGGTGACAATAAAGGTGGGATTAAGTATTCGGAAAGTGTGAGTTGAGGCATATGGATCAATAGTGGGATTTGTCCATCCTGATGACGGATAGATATACTCTGGGCCCTCTCGGTGGGATGTCATCTGATTAGCTTGCAAGCATATGAATGGTTCATAAGAGATCACATACCACGGTACGAGTAAAGAGTACTTGTCGGTAACGAGGTTGAACAAGGTATGGAGATACCGATGATCGAACCTCGGACAAGTAAAATATCGCGTGACAAAGGGAATCGGCATCGTATGTAAATGGTTCAATCGATCACTAAGTCATCGTTGAATATGTGGGAGCCATTATGGATCTCCAGATCCCGCTATTGGTTATTGCTCGGAGAGGAGTCTCGACCATGTCTGCATAGTTCGCGAACCGTAGGGTGACGCGCTTAAGGTTCGATGTCGCATAAGTAGATATGGAATATGGTATGGAGACGAAGTTTGTTCGGAGTCTCGGATGGGATCCAGGACATCACGAGGAGGTCCGGAATGGTCCGGAGAATAAGATTCATATAAGGAAAGTTGATTTCTAGGTTTCGGAAAAGTTCGGGATTTTTCCGGTGAAAGACCGGGAAGGTTCTAGAAGGTTCCGGGGGTCCCACCAGTGGGCCCACGACCCTAGGAGGCCTAGCATGGGCCGAGGGGGTGCACCCTAGCCTAATGGGCCAGGGGCACATGCCCCTCAAGGCCCAGGCCGGCCAACCCTAGGGTTTTCCCCAAAACCCTAGGGGGGATCAACTTGGGGGGGAAGAATTCCCCCTCCCCCCTTTGGCCGCCGGCCCTAGATGGGTTTGGGGCATTGGGGGGCCACCCAAACCGACCTCCCCCCTATATAAAGAGGGGAGGGGGCAGGGGGGCGTTCACCCCTTCCACAGCAAGTTCTGGCCGCCCCCTCTCTCCTCCATAGAGCTGCTCTGGCTTGGCGAAGCCCTGCAGCTTTTCTCCACCACCACCACCACGCCGTCGTGCTGCTGGGATTCCGAGGGGATCTACCACACCTCCGCTGCCCGCTGGAACGGGGAGAGGAAGGGCTACATCGACACCGTACGCGCGACCGAGTACGGAAGTGCTGCCGGATTGCAGCACTGGGGATGATCGTCTACACCAACAACGAGATCTGATCTCGTAGGCTTTGGAAATCATCAAGGGTTAGTATCTTGTCAATCTCGTTGCTTCGATCTTGTAGATTAGATCTTGGGTGTTCCATAGATTAGATCTTGGATTTATTCGTCTTGCGGTAGGAAAATTTTTGTTTTCTATGCTACGAACCCCATCAGTGGTATCAGAGCCATGTCTATGCATAGATCTGTTGCACGAGTAGAACACAATGGTTTTGTGGGCGTTGATGCTTTTGTTGCTTTAGTTTGTGTACTTTGCATCTTGCGGGATGGTGGGATGAAGCGGCCCGGGCTAACTTTACATGACCGCGTCTCATGAGACTTGCTCCACGCTTGACATGCAACTTGTATTGCATAAGTGGCTTTGCGGGTGTCTGTCTCTCCCACCATAGTGAAGATTCCAATTTGCACTTTCTATTGTCAACACTAGTATCACCGTTGTGGTTCATGTTCGTAGGTAGATTGGATCTTACTCGAAAACCCTAAACCACGTAAAATATGCAAACCAAATTAGAGGCGTCTAACTTGTTTTTGCAGGGTTTGGTGATGTGATATGGCCATGATGTGATGATGATTATATTTGATGTATGAGATGTTCATTGTTGTATTATGGCAACCGGCAGGAGCCTAATGGTTGTCTTTAATTTTTGTTAAAGACCTGCGTGTCTATTCATCATGTAATAGCTTTATTTCAAGTAGTTGTCATAGTAGCTATAAGTGATGGACAACCATGAAGCGGCGCCACGGACCTTGGTGCAATGCTGGTGATGATGGAGATCATGATCATGTGCTTTGGAGATGGAGATCAAAAGCACAAGAAGAAAGGCCATATCATATCACATATTATGAATTGCATGTGATGTTAATCCTTTATGCATCTTATCTTGCTTAGATCGCGACGGTAGCATTATAAGATGATCCCTCTCACTAAATATCAAGATAATAAAGTGTTCATCCTTAGTATGCACCGTTGCTAAGACTTGTCGTTTCGAAGCATCTCGTGATGATCGGGTGTGATAGACTCTACATGTGCATACAACGGGTGCAAGCCAGATTTGCACACGCGGATACTAAGGTTGCCTTGACGAGCCTAGCATGTACAGACATGGTCTCGGAACACGGGATACCGAAAGGTAGAGCATGAGTCATATGAATGATATGATGAACACTTTGAGTGTTCGCCTTTGAAGCTACATCTTTTCTCGTGATGATCGGACTTGGTGTAGTGGATTTGGTTCGTGTAATCACTAAGACAATGCGAGGGATGTTGTTTTGAGTGGGAGTTCACCTAGTTAATTGAAGAATTAAAAATGAACTCAAATTATCATGAACATAGTCTGAATAGTATTTTGAATTAAATTTGTAGAATTGGCATCCGTTTTCTACCATGCGCTAGTCTTGTAATTGAGATAGAAATACTGTTAAGTCTGACAAGTAACTTTACGGACTGGTACCGTATTGTTAAAGAATCAAGATATGATTAAGTCCTAATGCAAACTTTTAGTAAACCTCACATTAATGATTCAAAGAACAATGGTTTCAATTAGTACCTAGAATCATCTTGCCTCCGTGAAACTTGAAGTTCAAATCTGTTTGAAAAGTAAGGAGCTGGAAATTTTGTTTTCAGAAATAAGCAAGGTATGAGATATATATGATATCTAAGACCTTATTGCAAGATGATAGAATATAATCTAGTGAGACTACATAAACTCATAAGTTTTATGGGAATGTACGAAGGTTGAAGACGCCAGGCGTCCCAATCCTCCAACTAGTTGGGCACTAACGATATTCGCATATCCATGAGGTGATCGTCCTTAGAATGCACCGTTGCTAAGACTCGTCGCTTCGAAGCATCTCGTGATGATCGGGTGTTATAGATTCTACGTGTGCATACAACGGGTGCAAGCCAGATTTGCACATGCGAATACTAAGGTTAAACTTTACGAGCCTAGCATGTACAGACATGGTCTCGGAAAGTCGTCATGATTTGATGGATAAAAATTATGAGTGAAATTGTTCATCATATTACAAAGTTACTAATAGTGAAATCTGGAACACTTGTCATATGATGATCAACTTCAAAGTAAGAACCTCAAGGTTATTGGTATTTGACCAATGGACTTAGAAGTCATTGAAAGTGAAGTGTTTTCTGAGAATGAGGAAAACTAAAAGAGAAACTACAAAAGATATTTTGGCAGAAAGAAAGAAAAGACTAGAAAGTCTAGCTCAGGTGTATATAGATGATATACATGTTATGAATGTATTCCTTGTTTGGTCACAAAATGGAATTCTTGGGTATTAGTACCATATTGGTTGGTATGAGGTGTCATACAAAACAACGCAATACAAGAATACATTGGCCTAAGTGACTGAAAAGGAATGTGATAGGAATGCACGTCTGGAACAAAAATAAAGTGTTATTATGTTCGTCGTTGGCATTCTGTCTAGCCATTCAGATTTATAATAAAGAACTTTATAATTGTTATTCTTGTTCTGGTTAAATGAAAACAATGAGTTGTTCAAATTGTAACAGCATTCCATGTACGATGGATAAGTTATTATAAATCTTTATGGTGAAGCACACATACATAACACTGACGCTAAAATGCCATAAGGCAAATGATGTGAATTCCACTCATTAGTGGAACCGCCATTTAGGTCATGTTAGAAAGGAACGCATGAAGGAACTCCATTTGAATGGATTTTTGGAGTCATTCGACTTGGAATCGTTTGGCGCTTGCAAATCTCTTCTAAAAGAGAATGACTTAAATACCGTTCATAGGCCAAGAGTTGAACGGGCAACTAACTTAGTGGAAACATACATAGTGATGTATATGGTTCACTGGGCATAGTTGTGTGCGGGAGATTCTTCTACTTCATGAAAACTTCTAACAATGAATTGAGTATATATATGTGGATATATTCGATAAGGAAGAAGTTTGAAACATTTGAATGGATTCAAATAAATTTCAGCATGAAGTGGAAATCATCGTAATAGAAAAGTCAAATATCTGTGATTGGATCATGGTGGAAATATTTGAATTACGAGTTTTAGCGAACATCTAAGAGAGTTATGAAATTGTTCTACAACCTCACGTTTCTTGGAGTATCATAATGATGACGGAGTATCCAAGAGACGTATCCAAACCTGTTGGATTGATGATGAGATAAAATAAAATGACGCCATTATACTTTTGTGGATTATGCTTTAGAGACTACCGCTTTTACACTGAATAGAGCATCATCATGATCCATTGAAATGACACCATACGAGTTATGGCATGGGTATAAACCCTAAATAGTCCTTTCATAAATTTTGGTATGCATAGCATAAGTAAATGAGTTTACAACCAAAATCGGATAAATGTCTTTGTTGATTATCCCATGAAATTGATTGGGAATTCTTTCCACTATGAAGTCAAAGACAAAAGTGTTTGTCAATGTTTCTTACTTATTTCAAAGAAATTGTTTCTAGCGAACTATTTGAGTGGGAGGACAATAGAACTTGATAAGGTTTATGAACCTGAGCATGATGATCAGAGTAGCACAACATCGGAAATGGTTCCGGAAGCAGCTACGAAGATCATGGCTCCCATGTCTACAAAGTGTTATAGTCATGGAGATCAAAGTACTTATTGAACCTTGTAGATGTGGTTTACTTTGTGATCAAATAAATGATTTGTGGACAAAGGATTGTTTTTGAACAATGATAAACCAACTACATACAAAGAAGTTATGATGGGCCCTGACTCCGTTAAAATGGCTATGCGCCATGAAATCCAAGATAGGTGAATACTTTTTGAAAGTAAATGGATCTATAAAGTAGATGGACTTGGATGGAATATCCTTAAAGAAGCTTGACTTATCGAAAAGCAGTTTACGAAAAAGTTCAAAGAGTTGACTACGATAAGATTAGATCTTCCGTGGCAATGCTTATAGTCTATGTGGATTATTCTAGTAATCACTACATATTTCTTTTATGAGATATGATAGTAGGATGGCAGAAATACATTCCTTACCAGAAGTGTGTATGAAGGATGTATACTAGATACAACCAAGAGTTTTGCTGGTCCGTGAAATACTAGATAGGTATACAAACTTCAATTGGATGAAGTGAGTATCGCGGAGTTGGAATCTTCACCGGATGAAATAATCAAAGAGTTTTGATTTCATCAGAAACGATGAAGATGCTTGCATTTGCAAGAAATTAAGTGGGAGCGCTGAGACATATTTATAATACTTTATGTAGATGACATATCGTTGATTATAAATAGTGTAATTATATAATTGATTTAAAAGGTTTCATTGAGAATTAACATCAATGAAAGGATATGAATTGAAACATATTTAGTGTCAAGATCTATGAAGATAGATAGAAACACATAATAAGTTTAAGTTTAAGTACATAGAATAGATATTGAAGTAGTTCAATTAAGAAGGTGTTCTTTTCATGTGAAGGTTTAACAAGACTTGAGTGTATTTGACACTCGATGAGTAAATACACATGAGTGATTTTAGATCACGAATAATATGTACAAAGTCAGAAGTCCTGTGCTCTAAAGTGTTACGAGCATGTACCAGAATGATTCATGTAATGATCATTGGACAACAGTAAGAATATCCCTGAGTGCTTTAGAAGAACCAAGGATATATAAATATAGTTTTTATATGGGGTAATGACAAACAAATCGCTGTAAGGTGTTGCACCGATATTAGTTTGGTCACATATAAAAATAAAATTTCAATCTCAATTAGGCTAAGAGTTATTTAAAAGGTAGCACAATGAGCTAGAACAAGTCTATGCTAGATTTGGATGAGTTCTAAATATTGTGACGGATTCTACAAACGAAGGCAGAGTATGTCATTGTTTTGACAATGACTGAGGATGTTAAGTCGAAGAGTTCTTTGAGAACTTGGTGTAGTTCCGATAGTGTCAGAACTTTGAAGCTATATTGTGTGTGACAATATTAGTGACTTATTTCAGACCGCGGAATTAAGGTTCCACCAGAGGACTAAGCATATACAATTAATGCCGACTCATTTGGAAAATGAGTGATGCGTTGAGACGCAAATGAATTGCAAAATACATACGTTTCTGAGCATGTCAGATCCGTTGACTAAAACCTCTCCCGTGAGCAAAACATGATAAGCACCAGAAGGCCAAGGTGTTATATCTTTACATATGTAAACTAGATTATTGACTCTAGTGCAAGTGGGAGACTGTTGGAGATATGCCCAAGAGGCAATAATAAAATGGTTATTATAATATATCTTTGTGTTTATGATAATGTTTGCATACCATGCTATAATTGTATTAACCGAAACATTGATACATGTGTGTTATGTAAACAACAAGGAGTCCCTAGTAAGCCTCTTGTATAACTAGCTTGTTGATTAATGGATGATCATGGTTTCGTGATCATGAACATTGGATGTTATTAATAACAAGATTATGTCATTAGGTGAATGATATAATGGACACACACCCAAATGAGCGTAGCATAAGATCAAGTCATTAAGTTCATTTGCTATAAGCTTTCAATACATAGTTGTCTTAATCCTTCGACCATGAGATCATGTAAATCACTTACACCGAAAGGGTACTTTGATTACATCAAACGTCATTGCGTAAATGGGTGACAATAAAGGTGGGATTAAGTATTCGGAAAGTGTGAGTTGAGGCATATGGATCAATAGTGGGATTTGTCCATCCTGATGACGGATAGATATACTCTGGGCCCTCTCGGTGGGATGTCATCTGATTAGCTTGCAAGCATATGAATGGTTCATAAGAGATCACATACCACGGTACGAGTAAAGAGTACTTGTCGGTAACGAGGTTGAACAAGGTATGGAGATACCGATGATCGAACCTCGGACAAGTAAAATATCGCGTGACAAAGGGAATCGGCATCGTATGTAAATGGTTCAATCGATCACTAAGTCATCGTTGAATATGTGGGAGCCATTATGGATCTCCAGATCCCGCTATTGGTTATTGCTCGGAGAGGAGTCTCGACCATGTCTGCATAGTTCGTGAACCGTAGGGTGACGCGCTTAAGGTTCGATGTCGCATAAGTAGATATGGAATATGGTATGGAGACGAAGTTTGTTCGGAGTCTCGGATGGGATCCAGGACATCACGAGGAGGTCCGGAATGGTCCGGAGAATAAGATTCATATAAGGAAAGTTGATTTCTAGGTTTCGGAAAAGTTCGGGATTTTTCCGGTGAAAGACCGGGAAGGTTCTAGAAGGTTCCGGGGGTCCCACCAGTGGGCCCACGACCCTAGGAGGCCTAGCATGGGCCGAGGGGGTGCACCCTAGCCTAATGGGCCAGGGGCACATGCCCCTCAAGGCCCAGGCCGGCCAACCCTAGGGTTTTCCCCAAAACCCTAGGGGGGATCAACTTGGGGGGGAAGAATTCCCCCTCCCCCCTTTGGCCGCCGGCCCTAGATGGGTTTGGGGCATTGGGGGGCCACCCAAACCGACCTCCCCCCTATATAAAGAGGGGAGGGGGCAGGGGGGCCCCCTCCCTGGCCGCCCCTCTCCTCCTCCATAGAGCTGTTCCGGCTTGGCGAAGCCCTGCAGCTTTTCTCCTCCACCACCACCACCACGCCGTCGTGCTGCTGGGATTCCGAGGGGATCTACCACACCTCCGCTGCCCGCTGGAACGGGGAGAGGAAGGGCTACATCGACACCGTACGCGCGACCGAGTACGGAAGTGCTGCCGGATTGCAGCACTGGGGATGATCGTCTACACCAACAACGAGATCTGATCTCGTAGGCTTTGGAAATCATCAAGGGTTAGTATCTTGTCAATCTCGTTGCTTCGATCTTGTAGATTAGATCTTGGGTGTTCCATAGATTAGATCTTGGATTTATTCGTCTTGCGGTAGGAAAATTTTTGTTTTCTATGCTACGAACCCCATCTGCACTAGATGCTAATTAACCCTATAGTTTGAGGCCATTTGGATGAGGTCGAAAAAATCTTGGATTAGAAATGGGGTTGTTCGAACCCCGTAGTTGGATTTTTTATGAACTTGATCTGTAGTACTGGGCAAAACCCTAGTTTAACGTATTTAATTATAGATTCGTAGGTTGATTTTTCTACCTTTTTATTATTATTACTATGCAGCACATGTGTGTTTGCCCGTCGAGTGAAACTCGGAGGAAGAGGGATCACTCGGAAGGAGAGAAGAAGGGAGAGCATTATGGTGTCTCCCCTTTTTCGGGTGATGATGTTGACTTTTGTGCAGGGTTTGTCAGTGAGCAGGAGGTGCGAGCGAGCGAGCGAGCGAGTCGAGCGAGGCCGAGAATGAGAGAGATTTGTTTTTTTGTGAGAGGGACAACCGAAGGATCCAGAAGGACCCACAGACTTCCAATACGCATCCTGATGCGTCTTCTCTTGACAAAGAAGATGGCTTGGAGTTTGCGTACCTACTGCACTTGACTTGTGCTCACTGAAGTGTGGGACCTCACGCATGGGCACCACACGTAAGTGACAGACCTGTTGGTGTAAAAACTCGGTTGATTATTATAGTGCATTAGAACAAAGTTTCCTAGTTCAACGGTAGGAAATCCAAGAAATTAAGGGCTCCTTTGATTTAAAGGATAGGAAAAGCATAGGAATAGGAAATGTATAGGATTGGAATGGCATGTCTACTTGAATCCTATAGGAAGATGAAGTGTGTTTGATTGTAGCAAAGGAATTTTTTCATGAGCTATGAGCTAATGCTTATTTCCTATAGGAATTACACTACAAGATTCCTATAGGAATTTTTCCTATAGGATATGTTCCTATGAATCAAACAACATGTATAGGAAATTTTCCCATAGGAACCAAATCCTTCACACTTCCTATGCAAATCCTTTGAATCAAAGGAGTTAACTCATTTACATGACATTAATTTTTCCATGAAGCAAAGTTAACACATCTATCAATTGGTACATTTTGGAGTGACTAAGAAGGATCCATGCTTATTCGTTTTCACGTGTTAAATTTGTTTAAATCTTGCTCAAACCTAGGATTTCACCAAGATTGAAATGGGCATGAAAATTCAAAAAAAAATGAAATACCAATGCACATAGTCTTCTTCTGTCATATATAGTAAGCATTCAAGATGATAAACAAGGTCTAGACATATTCAAACCAGGCAAATCATGTATCTACTCCCTAACGACCCTAAACTCCGTCTTATGAAGTAAGGCATGAAGAGAAGTGGTTTTGGGTTTCAAACATGCAAATTTCAAAAACCTCCCAAAAGCTTCATTTTAGAGTGACTAAGAAGGATCGAGGCTTACCTTTTCATTTTCATGTTTTAAACTTGTTTAAATCTTGGTCAAACCTAGCTAGTATTTGACCAATATTCAAATGGGCATAAAATTCAAAAAAATCAGAAAAATGAAAAACCAAAGCACATAGCCTTCTTATGTCATATAGTAAGAATTCAAGTTGATAAACAAGGTCTAGACATATTCAAACTAGAAAAATCATGTATCTACCCCTTACACTCTAAACTCTGTCTTATGAAGTCAATTAAGCATGAAGAGAAGTGGTTTTGGGTTTCAAACATGGAAATTTCAAAAACCTCCCAAAAGCTTCATTTTAGAGTGACTAAGAAGGATCCATGCTTACCTTTTAATTTTCAGTTTGTTTAAATCTTTGTGAAACCTAGGATTTGACCAAGATTCAAATGGGCATAAAAATTCAGGAAAAAACCAAAAGATTGATAAACCAAAGCACATAGCATTCTTATGTCATACAGTAAGCATTCAAGTTGATAAACAAGGTCTAGAGATATTCAAACTAGAAAATCATGTATATATCTGCCCTAACCTTAAACTCTGTCTTATGAAGTCAATCATGAAGAGAAGTGGTTTTGGGTTTCAAACATGAAAATTTCAAGAACATCCCAAAAGCCGCTTCATTTTAGAGTGACTAAGAAGGATCCATGCTTACCTTTTCGTTTTCATATTATATACTTGTTTAAATCCAGGTCAAACATAGGATTTGACCAAGATTCAAATGGGCATAAAATAAAAAAATAGAAGAATGAAAAACAAAAGCACATAGTCTTCGTATGTCATATAGTAAGCTTTCAAGTTGATAAACAAGGTTTAGACATGTTCAAACCAGACAAATCATGTATCTACCCCCTAACCATAAACTCGATCGATCTTATGAAGTCTAGCCTGAAGAGAAGTCGTATTGGTTTCAAACATGAAAATTTCAAGAACCTCCCAAAATCTTCAAATGGGCATAATATTCAAAAAAACCAGAAAAATGAAAAACCAAAGCACATAGCCTTCTTATGTCATATAGTAAGAATTCAAGTTGATAAACAAGGTCTAGACATATTCAAACTAGACAAATCATGTATCTACCCCTAACACTCTAAACTCTGTCTTATGAAGTCAAGCATGAAGAGAAGTGGTTTTGGGTTTCAAACATGGAAATTTCAAAAACCTCCCAAAAGCTTCATTTTAGAGTGACTAAGAAGGATCCATGCTTACCTTTTAATTTTCAGATTTTAAACTTGTTTAAATCTTTGTGAAACCTAGGATTTGACCAAAGATTCAAATGGGCATAAAAATTCAGGAAAAAACCAAAAGAATGATAAACCAAAGCACATAGCATTCTTATGTCATAGAGTAAGCATTCAAGTTGATTAACAAGGTCTAGACATATTCAAACTAGAAAATCATGTATATATCTATTCCTAACCTTAAACTCTGTCTTATGAAGCAATCATGAAGAGAAGTGGTTTTGGGTTTCAAACATGAAAATTTCAAGAACATCCCAAAAGTCGCTTCATTTTAGAGTGACTAAGAAGGATCCAGGCTTACCTTTTCGTTTTCATATTTTATACTTGTTTAAATCCAGGTCAAACATAGGATTTGACCAAGATTCAAATGGGCATAAAATAAAAAAAAATAGAAGAATGAAAAACAAAAGCACATAGTCTTCTTATGTCATATAGTAAGCCTTGCAAGTTGATAAACAAGGTTTAGACATGTTCAAACCAGACAAATCATGTATCTAGCCCCTAACCATAAACTCGGTCGATCTTATGAAGTCGATCTAGCATGAAGAGAAGTCGTATTGGTTTCAAACATGAAAATTTCAAGAACCACCCAAAATCTTCAAATGGGCATATAACATTCAAAAAACTAGAAAAATGAAAAACCAAAGCACATATATAGCCTTCTTATGTCATATAGTAAGCATTCAAGTTGATAAACAAGCATGTCTAGACATATTCAAACCCGACAAATCATGTATCTACCCCCTAACCCTAAACTCTGCATGTCTTATGAAGTCAACCATGAAGAGAAGTGGTTTTTGGGTTTCAAACATTGAGATTTCAAGAACCCCCCAAAAGCTTCATTTTAGAATGACTAGCTAGGAAGGATCCAGGCTTACCTTTTCATTTTCATGTTATAGACTTGTTTAAATCTTGGTCAAACCTAGGATTTGACCAAGATTCAAATGGGCATAAACATTCAAAAAAATCAAAAAATCAAAAACCAAAGCACATATAGTCTTCTTATGTCATATAGTAAGAATTGAAGTTGATAAACAAGGTCTAGACATATTCAAACTAGACAAATCATGTATCTACCCCCTAAAGCCCTAAACTAGCTTTGTCTTATGAAGTCAAGCATGAAGAGAAGTGTTTTTGGGTTTCAGACATGGAAATTTTGAAAACCTCCCAAAAACTTCATCTTAGAGTGACAAAGAAGGATCCAAGCTTACCTTTTCATTTTCATGTTTTAAGCTTGTTTAAATATTGGTCAAGCCTAGGATTTGACCAAGATTCAAATGGGCATAAAAATTCTGGAAAAATAAAAAAAAAAAACCAAAGCACATAGTCTTCTTACGTCATATATATCTATAGTAAGCATATTCAAGTAGATAAACAAGGTATAGACATATTCAAAACAGACAAATCCTGTATCTACCCCCTAACCCTAAACTCGGTCTTATGATGCCTAGCATGAAGAGAAGTCGTTTTGGGTTTCAAACGTTTAAGCCAAAAGCCCCATTTCATATATTTCAAATTTGGTTCAAATTTGAAAGACATACAAGTTATAGCACACATAGTGCATACATGTTCACACATACTGCACTAGATGCTAATTAACCCTATAGTTTGAGGCCATTTGGATGAGGTCGAAAAAAATCTTGGATTAGAAATGGGGTTGTTCGAACCCCGTAGTTGGATTTTTTATGAACTTGATCTGTAGTACTGGGCAAAACCCTAGTTTAACGTATTTAATTATAGATTCGTAGGTTGATTTTTCTACCTTTTTATTATTATTACTATGCAGCACATGTGTGTTTGCCCGTCGAGTGAAACTCGGAGGAAGAGGGATCACTCGGAAGGAGAGAAGAAGGGAGAGCATTATGGTGTCTCCCCTTTTTCGGGTGATGATGTTGACTTTTGTGCAGGGTTTGTCAGTGAGCAGGAGGTGCGAGCGAGCGAGCGAGCGAGCGAGCGAGTCGAGCGAGGCCGAGAATGAGAGAGATTTGTTTTTTTGTGAGAGGGACAACCGAAGGATCCAGAAGGACCCACAGACTTCCAAAACGCATCCTGATGCGTCTTCTCTTGACAAAGAAGATGGCTTGGAGTTTGCGTACCTACTGCACTTGACTTGTGCTCACTGAAGTGTGGGACCTCACGCATGGGCACCACACGTAAGTGACAGACCTGTTGGTGTAAAAACTCGGTTGATTATTATAGTGCATTAGAACAAAGTTTCCTATGGATTCAAGGGTAGGAAATCCAAGTTAACTCATTTACATGACATTATTTTTTCCATGAAGCAAAGTTAACACATCTATCAATTGGTACATTTTGGAGTGACTAAGAAGGATCCATGCTTATTCGTTTTCACGTGTTAAATTTGTTTAAATCTTGCTCAAACCTAGGATTTCACCAAGATTGAAATGGGCATGAAAATTCAAAAAAAAATGAAATACCAATGCACATAGTCTTCTTCTGTCATATAGTAAGCATTCAAGATGATAAACAAGGTCTAGACATATTCAAACCAGGCAAATCATGTATCTACTCCCTAACGACCCTAAACTCCGTCTTATGAAGTAAGGCATGAAGAGAAGTGGTTTTGGGTTTCAAACATGCAAATTTCAAAAACCTCCCAAAAGCTTCATTTTAGAGTGACTAAGAAGGATCGAGGCTTACCTTTTCATTTTCATGTTTTAAACTTGTTTAAATCTTGGTCAAACCTAGCTAGTATTTGACCAAGATTCAAATGGGCATAAAATTCAAAAAAATCAGAAAAATGAAAAACCAAAGCACATAGCCTTCTTAT
The DNA here is from genome assembly GCA_030979885.1 of Lolium multiflorum. Classification (NCBI taxonomy): domain Eukaryota; kingdom Viridiplantae; phylum Streptophyta; class Magnoliopsida; order Poales; family Poaceae; genus Lolium; species Lolium multiflorum. The sequence continues at coordinate 115,538,696 of CM061748.1, read as the reverse complement.
GTCATATAGTAAGAATTCAAGTTGACAAACAAGGTCTAGACGTATTCAAACTAGACAAATCATGTATCTACCCCTAACACTCTAAACTCTGTCTTATGAAGTCAATTAAGCATGAAGAGAAGTGGTTTTGGGTTTCAAACATGGAAATTTCAAAAACCTCCCAAAAGCTTCATTTTAGAGTGACTAAGAAGGATCCATGCTTACCTTTTAATTTTCAGATTTTAAACTTGTTTAAATCTTTGTGAAACCTAGGATTTGACCAAGATTCAAATGGGCATAAAAATTCAGGAAAAAACCAAAAGATTGATAAACCAAAGCACATAGCATTCTTATGTCATATAGTAAGCATTCAAGTTGATAAATAAGGTCTAGACATATTCAAACTAGAAAATCATGTATATATCTGCCCCTAACCCTAAACTCTGTCTTATGAAGTCAATCATGAAGAGAAGTGGTTTTGGGTTTCAAACATGAAAATTTCAAGAACATCCCAAAAGCCGCTTCATTTTAGAGTGACTAAGAAGGATCCATGCTTACCTTTTCGTTTTCATATTTTATACTTGTTTAAATCCAGGTCAAACATAGGATTTGACCAAGATTCAAATGGGCATAAAATAAAAAAATAGAAGAATGAAAAACAAAAGCACATAGTCTTCGTATGTCATATAGTAAGCTTTCAAGTTGATAAACAAGGTTTAGACATGTTCAAACCAGACAAATCATGTATCTACCCCCTAACCATAAACTCGGTCGATCTTATGAAGTCTAGCATGAAGAGAAGTCGTATTGGTTTCAAACATGAAAATTTCAAGAACCTCCCAAAATCTTCAAATGGGCATAAAATTCAAAAAAACCAGAAAAATGAAAAACCAAAGCACATAGCCTTCTTATGTCATATAGTAAGAATTCAAGTTGATAAACAAGGTCTAGACATATTCAAACTAGACAAATCATGTATCTACCCCTAACACTCTAAACTCTGTCTTATGAAGTCAAGCATGAAGAGAAGTGGTTTTTGGGTTTCAAACATGGAAATTTCAAAAACCTCCCAAAAGCTTCATTTTAGAGTGACTAAGAAGGATCCATGCTTACCTTTTAATTTTCAGATTTTAAACTTGTTTAAATCTTTGTGAAACCTAGGATTTGACCAAGATTCAAATGGGCATAAAAATTCAGGAAAAAACCAAAAGAATGATAAACTAAAGCACATAGCATTCTTATGTCATAGAGTAAGCATTCAAGTTGATTAACAAGGTCTAGACATATTCAAACTAGAAAATCATGTATATATCTATTCCTAACCTTAAACTCTGTCTTATGAAGCAATCATGAAGAGAAGTGGTTTTGGGTTTCAAACATGAAAATTTCAAGAACATCCCAAAAGTCGCTTCATTTTAGAGTGACTAAGAAGGATCCAGGCTTACCTTTTCGTTTTCATATTTTATACTTGTTTAAATCCAGGTCAAACATAGGATTTGACCAAGATTCAAATGGGCATAAAATAAAAAAATAGAAGAATGAAAAACAAAAGCACATAGTCTTCTTATGTCATATAGTAAGCCTTGCAAGTTGATAAACAAGGTTTAGACATGTTCAAACCAGACAAATCATGTATCTAGCCCCTAACCATAAACTCGGTCGATCTTATGAAGTCTAGCATGAAGAGAAGTCGTATTGGTTTCAAACATGAAAATTTCAAGAACCACCCAAAATCTTCAAATGGGCATATAACATTCAAAAAACTAGAAAAATGAAAAACCAAAGCACATATATAGCCTTCTTATGTCATATAGTAAGCATTCAAGTTGATAAACAAGCATGTCTAGACATATTCAAACCCGACAAATCATGTATCTACCCCCTAACCCTAAACTCTGCATGTCTTATGAAGTCAACCATGAAGAGAAGTGGTTTTTGGGTTTCAAACATTGAGATTTCAAGAACCCCCCAAAAGCTTCATTTTAGAATGACTAGCTAGGAAGGATCCAGGCTTACCTTTTCATTTTCATGTTATAGACTTGTTTAAATCTTGGTCAAACCTAGGATTTGACCAAGATTCAAATGGGCATAAACATTCAAAAAAATCAAAAAATCAAAAACCAAAGCACATATAGTCTTCTTATGTCATATAGTAAGAATTGAAGTTGATAAACAAGGTCTAGACATATTCAAACTAGACAAATCATGTATCTACCCCCTAAAGCCCTAAACTAGCTTTGTCTTATGAAGTCAAGCATGAAGAGAAGTGTTTTTGGGTTTCAGACATGGAAATTTTGAAAACCTCCCAAAAACTTCATCTTAGAGTGACAAAGAAGGATCCAAGCTTACCTTTTCATTTTCATGTTTTAAGCTTGTTTAAATATTGGTCAAGCCTAGGATTTGACCAAGATTCAAATGGGCATAAAAATTCTGGAAAAATAAAAAAATAAAAACCAAAGCACATAGTCTTCTTAAAACATATACAAATCCTATATCTACCCCCTAACCCTAAACTCGGTCTTATGATGCCTAGCATGAAGAGAAGTCGTTTTGGGTTTCAAACGTTTAAGCCAAAAGCCCCATTTCATATATTTCAAATTTGGTTCAAATTTGAAAGACATACAAGTTATAGCACACATAGTGCATACATGTTCACACATACTGCACTAGATGCTAATTAACCCTATAGTTTGAGGCCATTTGGATGAGGTCGAAAAAATCTTGGATTAGAAATGGGGTTGTTCGAACCCCGTAGTTGGATTTTTTATGAACTTGATCTGTAGTACTGGGCAAAACCCTAGTTTAACGTATTTAATTATAGATTCGTAGGTTGATTTTTCTACCTTTTTATTATTATTACTATGCAGCACATGTGTGTTTGCCCGTCGAGTGAAACTCGGAGGAAGAGGGATCACTCGGAAGGAGAGAAGAAGGGAGTGTCTCCCCTTTTGGTGATGATGTTGACTTTTGTGCAGGGTTTGTCAGGAGCAGGAGGTGCGAGCGAGCGAGCGAGCGAGTCGAGCGAGGCCGAGAATGAGAGAGATTTGTTTTTTTTGTGAGAGGGACAACCGAAGGATCCAGAAGGACCCACAGATTTCCAAAACGCATCCTGATGCGTCTTCTCTTGACAAAGAAGATGGCTTGGAGTTTGCGTACCTACTGCACTTGACTTGTGCTCACTGAAGTGTGGGACCTCACGCATGGGCACCACACGTAAGTGACAGACCTGTTGGCAATGTTGGTGTAAAAACTCGGTTGATTATTATAGTGCATTAGAACAAAGTTTCCTATGGATTCAACGGCAGGAAATCCAAGTTAACTCATTTACATGACATTAATTTTTCCATGAAGCAAAGTTAACACATCTATCAATTGGTACATTTTGGAGTGACTAAGAAGGATCCATGCTTATTCGTTTTCACGTGTTAAATTTGTTTAAATCTTGCTCAAACCTAGGATTTCACCAAGATTGAAATGGGCATGAAAATTCAAAAAAAAATGAAATACCAATGCACATAGTCTTCTTCTGTCATATAGTAAGCATTCAAGATGATAAACAAGGTCTAGACATATTCAAACCAGGCAAATCATGTATCTACTCCCTAACGACCCTAAACTCCGTCTTATGAAGTAAGGCATGAAGAGAAGTGGTTTTGGGTTTCAAACATGCAAATTTCAAAAACCTCCCAAAAGCTTCATTTTAGAGTGACTAAGAAGGATCGAGGCTTACCTTTTCATTTTCATGTTTTAAACTTGTTTAAATCTTGGTCAAACCTAGCTAGTATTTGACCAAGATTCAAATGGGCATAAAATTCAAAAAAATCAGAAAAATGAAAAACCAAAGCACATAGCCTTCTTATGTCATATAGTAAGAATTCAAGTTGATAAACAAGGTCTAGACGTATTCAAACTAGACAAATCATGTATCTACCCCTAACACTCTAAACTCTGTCTTATGAAGTCAATTAAGCATGAAGAGAAGTGGTTTTGGGTTTCAAACATGGAAATTTCAAAAACCTCCCAAAAGCTTCATTTTAGAGTGACTAAGAAGGATCCATGCTTACCTTTTAATTTTCAGATTTTAAACTTGTTTAAATCTTTGTGAAACCTAGGATTTGACCAAGATTCAAATGGGCATAAAAATTCAGGAAAAAACCAAAAGATTGATAAACCAAAGCACATAGCATTCTTATGTCATATAGTAAGCATTCAAGTTGATAAATAAGGTCTAGACATATTCAAACTAGAAAATCATGTATATATCTGCCCCTAACCCTAAACTCTGTCTTATGAAGTCAATCATGAAGAGAAGTGGTTTTGGGTTTCAAACATGAAAATTTCAAGAACATCCCAAAAGCCGCTTCATTTTAGAGTGACTAAGAAGGATCCATGCTTACCTTTTCGTTTTCATATTTTATACTTGTTTAAATCCAGGTCAAACATAGGATTTGACCAAGATTCAAATGGGCATAAAATAAAAAAATAGAAGAATGAAAAACAAAAGCACATAGTCTTCGTATGTCATATAGTAAGCTTTCAAGTTGATAAACAAGGTTTAGACATGTTCAAACCAGACAAATCATGTATCTACCCCCTAACCATAAACTCGGTCGATCTTATGAAGTCTAGCATGAAGAGAAGTCGTATTGGTTTCAAACATGAAAATTTCAAGAACCACCCAAAATCTTCAAATGGGCATAAAATTCAAAAAAACCAGAAAAATGAAAAACCAAAGCACATAGCCTTCTTATGTCATATAGTAAGAATTCAAGTTGATAAACAAGGTCTAGACATATTCAAACTAGACAAATCATGTATCTACCCCTAACACTCTAAACTCTGTCTTATGAAGTCAAGCATGAAGAGAAGTGGTTTTTGGGTTTCAAACATGGAAATTTCAAAAACCTCCCAAAAGCTTCATTTTAGAGTGACTAAGAAGGATCCATGCTTACCTTTTAATTTTCAGATTTTAAACTTGTTTAAATCTTTGTGAAACCTAGGATTTGACCAAGATTCAAATGGGCATAAAAATTCAGGAAAAAACCAAAAGAATGATAAACCAAAGCACATAGCATTCTTATGTCATAGAGTAAGCATTCAGGTTGATTAACAAGGTCTAGACATATTCAAACTAGAAAATCATGTATATATCTATTCCTAACCTTAAACTCTGTCTTATGAAGCAATCATGAAGAGAAGTGGTTTTGGGTTTCAAACATGAAAATTTCAAGAACATCCCAAAAGTCGCTTCATTTTAGAGTGACTAAGAAGGATCCAGGCTTACCTTTTCGTTTTCATATTTTATACTTGTTTAAATCCAGGTCAAACATAGGATTTGACCAAGATTCAAATGGGCATAAAATAAAAAAATAGAAGAATGAAAAACAAAAGCACATAGTCTTCTTATGTCATATAGTAAGCCTTGCAAGTTGATAAACAAGGTTTAGACATGTTCAAACCAGACAAATCATGTATCTAGCCCCTAACCATAAACTCGGTCGATCTTATGAAGTCGATCTAGCATGAAGAGAAGTCGTATTGGTTTCAAACATGAAAATTTCAAGAACCACCCAAAATCTTCAAATGGGCATATAACATTCAAAAAACTAGAAAAATGAAAAACCAAAGCACATATATAGCCTTCTTATGTCATATAGTAAGCATTCAAGTTGATAAACAAGCATGTCTAGACATATTCAAACCCGACAAATCATGTATCTACCCCTAACCCTAAACTCTGCATGTCTTATGAAGTCAACCATGAAGAGAAGTGGTTTTGGGTTTCAAACATTGAGATTTCAAGAACCCCCCAAAAGCTTCATTTTAGAATGACTAGCTAGGAAGGATCCAGGCTTACCTTTTCATTTTCATGTTATAGACTTGTTTAAATCTTGGTCAAACCTAGGATTTGACCAAGATTCAAATGGGCATAAACATTCAAAAAAATCAAAAAATCAAAAACCAAAGCACATATAGTCTTCTTATGTCATATAGTAAGAATTGAAGTTGATAAACAAGGTCTAGACATATTCAAACTAGACAAATCATGTATCTACCCCCTAAAGCCCTAAACTAGCTTTGTCTTATGAAGTCAAGCATGAAGAGAAGTGTTTTTGGGTTTCAGACATGGAAATTTTGAAAACCTCCCAAAAACTTCATCTTAGAGTGACAAAGAAGGATCCAAGCTTACCTTTTCATTTTCATGTTTTAAGCTTGTTTAAATATTGGTCAAGCCTAGGATTTGACCAAGATTCAAATGGGCATAAAAATTCTGGAAAAATAAAAAAATAAAAACCAAAGCACATAGTCTTCTTACGTCATATATATCTATAGTAAGCATATTCAAGTAGATAAACAAGGTATAGACATATTCAAAACAGACAAATCCTGTATCTACCCCCTAACCCTAAACTCGGTCTTATGATGCCTAGCATGAAGAGAAGTCGTTTTGGGTTTCAAACGTTTAAGCCAAAAGCCCCATTTCATATATTTCAAATTTGGTTCAAATTTGAAAGACATACAAGTTATAGCACACATAGTGCATACATGTTCACACATACTGCACTAGATGCTAATTAACCCTATAGTTTGAGGCCATTTGGATGAGGTCGAAAAAATCTTGGATTAGAAATGGGGTTGTTCGAACCCCGTAGTTGGATTTTTTATGAACTTGATCTGTAGTACTGGGCAAAACCCTAGTTTAACGTATTTAATTATAGATTCGTAGGTTGATTTTTCTACCTTTTTATTATTATTACTATGCAGCACATGTGTGTTTGCCCGTCGAGTGAAACTCGGAGGAAGAGGGATCACTCGGAAGGAGAGAAGAAGGGAGAGCATTATGGTGTCTCCCCTTTTTCGGGTGATGATGTTGACTTTTGTGCAGGGTTTGTCAGTGAGCAGGAGGTGCGAGCGAGCGAGCGAGCGAGACGAGCGAGGCCGAGAATGAGAGAGATTTGTTTTTTTGTGAGAGGGACAACCGAAGGATCCAGAAGGACCCACAGACTTCCAATACGCATCCTGATGCGTCTTCTCTTGACAAAGAAGATGGCTTGGAGTTTGCGTACCTACTGCACTTGACTTGTGCTCACTGAAGTGTGGGACCTCACGCATGGGCACCACACGTAAGTGACAGACCTGTTGGTGTAAAAACTCGGTTGATTATTATAGTGCATTAGAACAAAGTTTCCTATGGATTCAACGGTAGGAAATCCAAGTTAACTCATTTACATGACATTAATTTTTCCATGAAGCAAAGTTAACACATCTATCAATTGGTACATTTTGGAGTGACTAAGAAGGATCCATGCTTATTCGTTTTCACGTGTTAAATTTGTTTAAATCTTGCTCAAACCTAGGATTTCACCAAGATTGAAATGGGCATGAAAATTCAAAAAAAAATGAAATACCAATGCACATAGTCTTCTTCTGTCATATATAGTAAGCATTCAAGATGATAAACAAGGTCTAGACATATTCAAACCAGGCAAATCATGTATCTACTCCCTAACGACCCTAAACTCCGTCTTATGAAGTAAGGCATGAAGAGAAGTGGTTTTGGGTTTCAAACATGGAAATGTCAAAAACCTCCCAAAAGCTTCATTTTAGAGTGACTAAGAAGGATCCATGCTTACCTTTTAATTTTCAGATTTTAAACTTGTTTAAATCTTTGTGAAACCTAGGATTTGACCAAGATTCAAATGGGCATAAAAATTCAGGAAAAAACCAAAAGATTGATAAACCAAAGCACATAGCATTCTTATGTCATATAGTAAGCATTCAAGTTGATAAATAAGGTCTAGACATATTCAAACTAGAAAATCATGTATATATCTGCCCCTAACCTTAAACTCTGTCTTATGAAGTCAATCATGAAGAGAAGTGGTTTTGGGTTTCAAACATGAAAATTTCAAGAACATCCCAAAAGCCGCTTCATTTTAGAGTGACTAAGAAGGATCCAGGCTTACCTTTTCGTTTTCATATTTTATACTTGTTTAAATCCAGGTCAAACATAGGATTTGACCAAGATTCAAATGGGCATAAAATAAAAAAAATAGAAGAATGAAAAACAAAAGCACATAGTCTTCTTATATATGTCATATAGTAAGCTTTCAAGTTGATAAACAAGGTTTAGACATGTTCAAACCAGACAAATCATGTATCTACCCCCTAACCATAAACTCGGTCGATCTTATGAAGTCTAGCATGAAGAGAAGTCGTATTGGTTTCAAACATGAAAATTTCAAGAACCTCCCAAAATCTTCAAATGGGCATAAAATTCAAAAAACCGGAAAAATGAAAAACCAAAGCACATAGCCTTCTTATGTCATATAGTAAGCATTCAAGTTGATAAACAAGCATGTCTAGACATATTCAACCCCGACAAATCATGTATCTACCCCTAACCCTAAACTCTGCATGTCTTATGAAGTCAACCATGAAGAGAAGTGGTTTTGGGTTTCAAACATTGAGATTTCAAGAACCCCCCAAAAGCTTCATTTTAGAATGACTAAGAAGGATCCAGGCTTACCTTTTCATTTTCATGTTATAGACTTGTTTAAATCTTGGTCAAACCTAGGATTTGACCAAGATTCAAATGGGCATAAACATTCAGAAAAAATCAAAAAATCAAAAACCAAAGCACATATAGTCTTCTTATGTCACATAGTAAGAATTGAAGTTGATAAACAAGGTCTAGACATATTCAAACCAGACAAATCGTGTATCTACACCTAACCCTAAACTATATCTAATGAAGTCAAGCATGATGAGAAATGGTTTTGGGTTTCAAACATTGAGATTTCAAGAACCCCCCAAAAGCTTCATTTTAGAATGACTAAGAAGGATCCAGGCTTACCTTTTCATTTTCATGTTATAGACTTGTTTAAATCTTGGTCAAACCTAGGATTTGACCAAGATTCAAATGGGCATAAACATTCAGAAAAATCAAAAAATCAAAAACCAAAGCACATGTAGTCTTCTTATGTCATATAGTAAGAATTGAAGCTGATAAACAAGGTCTAGACATATTCAAACCAGACAAATCGTGTATCTACACCTAACCCTAAACTATATCTAATGAAGTCAAGCATGATGAGAAATGGTTTTGGGTTTCAAACATGGAAATTTCAAAAACCTCCCAAAAGCTTCATTTTAGAGTGACTAAGAAGGATCCAGGCTTACCTTTTCATTTTCATGTTTTAAAATTATTTAAATCCTGGTCAAAACTAGGATTTGATCAAGATTCAAATGGGTATAAAATAAAATAAAAAACGCACCTAGCCTTTTTCTGTCATATAATGATCATTCAAGTTGATAAACATGGTCTAGACATATTCAAACTAGAAAATCGTGTATCTACCCTGTCCCTGGCTAACCCTAAACTCTGTCTTATGAAGTCAAGCATGAAGAGAAGTGTTTTTGGGTTTCAGACATGGAAATTTTGAAAACCTCCCAAAAACTTCATCTTAGAGTGACAAAGAAGGATCCAAGCTTACCTTTTCATTTTCATGTTTTAAGCTTGTTTAAATATTGGTCAAGCCTAGGATTTGACCAAGATTCAAATGGGCATAAAAATTCTGGAAAAATAAAAAAATAAAAACCAAAGCACATAGTCTTCTTACGTCATATATATCTATAGTAAGCATATTCAAGTAGATAAACAAGGTATAGACATATTCAAAACAGACAAATCCTGTATCTACCCCCTAACCCTAAACTCGGTCTTATGATGCCTAGCATGAAGAGAAGTCGTTTTGGGTTTCAAACGTTTAAGCCAAAAGCCCCATTTCATATATTTCAAATTTGGTTCAAATTTGAAAGACATACAAGTTATAGCACACATAGTGCATACATGTTCACACATACTGCACTAGATGCTAATTAACCCTATAGTTTGAGGCCATTTGGATGAGGTCGAAAAAATCTTGGATTAGAAATGGGGTTGTTCGAACCCCGTAGTTGGATTTTTTATGAACTTGATCTGTAGTACTGGGCAAAACCCTAGTTTAACGTATTTAATTATAGATTCGTAGGTTGATTTTTCTACCTTTTTATTATTATTACTATGCAGCACATGTGTGTTTGCCCGTCGAGTGAAACTCGGAGGAAGAGGGATCACTCGGAAGGAGAGAAGAAGGGAGAGCATTATGGTGTCTCCCCTTTTTCGGGTGATGATGTTGACTTTTGTGCAGGGTTTGTCAGTGAGCAGGAGGTGCGAGCGAGCGAGCGAGCGAGCGAGTCGAGCGAGGCCGAGAATGAGAGAGATTTGTTTTTTTTGTGAGAGGGACAACCGAAGGATCCAGAAGGACCCACAGACTTCCAAAACGCATCCTGATGCGTCTTCTCTTGACAAAGAAGATGGCTTGGAGTTTGCGTACCTACTGCACTTGACTTGTGCTCACTGAAGTGTGGGACCTCACGCATGGGCACCACACGTAAGTGACAGACCTGTTGGTGTAAAAACTCGGTTGATTATTATAGTGCATTAGAACAAAGTTTCCTATGGATTCAACGGTAGGATCCAAGCTTACCTTTTCATTTTCATGTTTTAAGCTTGTTTAAATATTGGTCAAACCTAGGATTTGACCAAGATTCAAATGGGCATAAACATTCAGAAAAAATCAAAAAATCAAAAACCAAAGCACATATAGTCTTCTTATGTCATATAGTAAGAATTGAAGTTGATAAACAAGGTCTAGACATATTCAAACCAGACAAATCGTGTATCTACACCTAACCCTAAACTATATCTAATGAAGTCAAGCATGATGAGAAATGGTTTTGGGTTTCAAACATGGAAATTTCAAAAACCTCCCAAAAGCTTCATTTTAGAGTGACTAAGAAGGATCCAGGCTTACCTTTTCATTTTCATGTTTTAAAATTATTTAAATCCTGGTCAAAACTAGGATTTGATCTTGATTCAAATGGGCATAAACATTCAGAAAAAAACAAAAAATCAAAAACCAAAGCACATATAGTCTTCTTATGTCATATAGTAAGAATTGAAGTTGATAAACAAGGTCTAGACATATTCAAACCAGACAAATCGTGTATCTACACCTAACCCTAAACTATATCTAATGAAGTCAAGCATGATGAGAAATGGTTTTGGGTTTCAAACATTGAGATTTCAAGAACCCCCCAAAAGCTTCATTTTAGAATGACTAAGAAGGATCCAGGCTTACCTTTTCATTTTCATGTTATAGACTTGTTTAAATCTTGGTCAAACCTAGGATTTGACCAAGATTCAAATGGGCATAAACATTCAGAAAAAATTAAAAAATCAAAAACCAAAGCACATATAGTCTTCTTATGTCATATAGTAAGAATTGAAGTTGATAAACAAGGTCTAGACATATTCAAACCAGACAAATCGTGTATCTACACCTAACCCTAAACTATATCTAATGAAGTCAAGCATGATGAGAAATGGTTTTGGGTTTCAAACATTGAGATTTCAAAAACCTCCCAAAAGCTTCATTTTAGAGTGACTAAGAAGGATCCAGGCTTACCTTTTCATTTTCATGTTTTAAACTTGTTTAAATCTTGGTCAAACCTAGGATTTGGCCAAGATTCAAGTTGATAAACATGGTCTAGACATATTCAAACTAGAAAATCATGTATCTACCCCTAGCCCTAACCCTAAACTCTGTCTTATGAAGTCAAACATGAAGAGAAGTGGTTTTGGGTTTCAAACATGCATGGAAATTTCGAAAACCTCCCAAAAACTTCATCTTAGAGTGACTAAGAAGGATCCATGATTACCTTTTCATTTTAATGTTTTAAACTTGTTTAAATCTTGGTCAAACCCTAGGATTTGGCCAAGATTCAAATGGGCATAAACATTCAGAAAGAACAAAAAATGAAAAACCAATGCACATGCATAGTCTTCTTAGGTCATATAGTAAGCATTCAAGTTGATAAACAAGCATGTCTAGACATATTCAAACCCGACAAATCATGTATCTACCCCATAACCCTAAACTCATCTGTCTTATGAAGTCAACCATGAAGAGAAGTGGTTTTGGGTTTCAAACATTGAGATTTCAAGAACCCCCCAAAAGCTTCATTTTAGAATGACTAAGAAGGATCCATGCTTACCTTTTCACTTTCATGTTTTAAACTTGTTTAAATCTTGGTCAAACCTAGGATTTGACCAAGATTCAAATGGGCATATATAAACATTCAGAAAAAACAAAAACCAAAAACCAAAGCACATATATATATAGCCTTCTTATGTCATATATATATATAGTAAGCATTCAAGTTGATGAACAAGGTCTAGACATATTCAAAACAGAAAAGGCATGTATCTACCCCTAACCCTTAACTTTGTCTTATGAAGTCAAGCATGAAGAGAAGTGGTTTCGGGTTTCAAACATGGAAATTTCTAAAACTTCCCAAAAGCTTAATTTTAGAGTGACTAGGAAGGATCCAGGCTTACCTTTTCATTTTCATGTTTTAAGTTTGTTTAAATCCTAGTCAAACCTAGGATTTGACCAAGATTCAAATGAGCATAAAAATTCAGAAAAAATCAAAAAAAATGAAAACCCAAAGCACATAGCCTTCTTACGTCATATATATAGTAATTAAGCATTCAAGTTGATAAACAAGGTCTAGACATATTCAAAACATACAAATCATGTACTCCGTATCTACCCCCAACCCTAAACTATGTTTTTGGGGGATTTCTTTGACGAAGTTATAACACCCCCACATTTCACATTGGAATTACTTTCAGTAAATCAGCATAAAGTCGTTTAAATGTGCGAAACTATCTTGAAAGTACTAAAACCGTAAAAGTTGGGAATTGGCACTAAAATATGGCGTAATTTATCTAAAAAATGTAGAGTTGCCAGTTTGACCCGTATCTTATATGTACACCATTCACAAAATAAACATATTTTGTCATCTAGAAAATGAAAAAAATATTTTTTATACCGAAAAGTTGAAAAGTCTAGTCATTAACATTGTTGGGAATGGCAAGATGCACCACCATGCCCAATTTGGGCACATTGTAACAAACTGTGCCACAAATATGGCCATAACTATATCATTTGGCTTGCAAACCATGAATCTTCATACACGATAGTCCGCTTTGTGAAGACATTTTGTTTTTCACTACCCTATCACATGTTTCTTATTTTCCCTGTCAACTAACACATACAAGCACACTCCATGTAGAAGGGTTTCATTTTTCAGGTTTTCTTCAGTTTCATTTATTTATTTCAAAACCAGGTCAAAATGTTTTACATGATTATCCTGCAAAGGGGTTGAATATTTCAGTACTATCGCTGGTTTCTATATATAGTAAGTAATATGTATATAAAAATTATTTATGGGGACTTGTAGGACCAAGTTATAACATATCTACAATTCAAATTTGAATTACTTTCAATAAATCAGCATAAAGTCATTTAAATGTGCGAAACTAGCTAGAAAGCACTAAAAACCGTAAATTTGGGATTTGTCATTAAAATATGGCGTAATTTATTTAAAAAATGTAGATGCGCCATTTTGACCCATATCTTTTCTACCCCATGCACAAAAAAACATATTTTATCATCTAGAAAATGAAAAACGATTTTTTATACCGAAAACTTGAAAAGTCTAGTCATCAACATTGTTAGAAATGGCAAGATGCACCACCATGCCCAATTAGGGAACACTATAACAAACAATGTTGTCCAGGGATAATCAAACTTGGTAATATGAACTATGAGATTGAACAAAACGTTATATTTGGTTTACCCTTTGAACCTCCTAACTTACCACAACATTGACTTCTTATTTTTATTTACAAATAGATATTTTAATATCCCATTGTTGTGCAATAATATATGTTTTTTATTATCTCAAATCAATTAGCATTTGATTTTAAAAAACTACCATAATAATTCATGAGAAAGCGTTGAACAAGTTTCAGAATGTAATTTTAGACTTGATAGTTGATATGACCAATAATAGACTTAAATTAAATTGGATTTCAAAGTTCAGATTTTATAAGCGAATATAGTTTCATGTTGCAGACTATGTATTAGCTTGAGGGGCACCCCTAGAATAAAGTAGGTCGGTCACTTACGTGTGGTCCCATGCGTGTAGGTCCCACACATCAGTGAGCACAAGTCACGTGCGGTAGGTAGGCAAACTCCCAGCAATCTTCTTTGTTAAGTAAAGACGCGTCGTCAAGACTCTCTCTCTCTCTCTCTTTGTCGCTGAAAAAAATGAATATTAGACGGGCGCGTAGCCTGCACTGCAGGTCTACATAACTGAAACCCTGTGTGCCAGTCAACATCACTCACCGAAAAAAGTGAAGCATTTCTTTTCACCATAAATAACAGCGGCCCCGTGAGGCACTGCTCTCCCTTTCTCTTTCTCCTTCCGTGTGATCCCTCTTCCACCTTTTATCCTTTGCACGATCGAAACTCCACTTATTGTTGTCATTGTTGCACAAAACACTCACTTAACCTGTTCTTTTGCACATATCACCAACTCATGTATTTGTTGCACAAAGGTCTAAATCTGTCGCTAAGCTACTTTACTCTAAATCTGATGACCGGGACCTAGAAGGTAGTGATATCCATTGTCATTGTGTAGTGTGTTTTTTAGAACTCTAAAAGAATATGAAAATATTTTAGCAATTGAAATAATATAAATTAACTAATATGGGATCGATAGTCATGAAATATATTTTCTACTATCCGGCCAATATCAAGTGTCATGAAATATATTCATTGTAAACTTAGTGATAATCACTCGAGTTTGATATGAATGGCCTAGCTAGCTATGGGCATCTCCCACTATATATGTTGTCCACACGACCAAGCAACAAGCATCCATGAGGAAAGTTTCTTATGGGTGACTTTCATCTCTGCCGCAAAACACGCGCCGAAATTGTTGGCGCGTCCCATTTTCAAGCTACCCCAAAACCTGCGGTTTGCCCGTCGGCCTATAAACATCGGTCCACAGAGGATATTTCCCTGTAGAGCACAATTCGAACACCACATCTTTCTCATGCTTCTACCAGGCACACTCCCACGACGACGGCCGTGCCCCACCGCCCCTCCTCACCATCACTGCCTTCTCACCGGCCACCGTAGTGACCGACCACGTTTTACCGGCTCCCTTGCTGCCTAGCAAGCCGGATTAGCTTCCTCGACGCCGACGTTCACCGCGCCATATCTCCTCCGGATCTGCTTCCCCGACTCTGTAGTCCACCTCACCGGAGATCGAGATGGGCAAAAAACGCGGCCCCAAAGTCGACCACCCCCAACCAAAGAGTAAATCCGCCCGGGCCTCAGACGAAGGTTGATGAATACTTTACATGTCCGCTTTTGTTATATGCATTTGATTTCTTACACTAGTTTTCGTTGCTTTCTTGCAATGCATTCTTGCTGATATTAGATCAGTGTAGATAGTTGTTTGCCGCGTAGCTATATGAGATCTTAACCTTACATCTGCTGATCGAGAGGAAGATCGAGGTTATGTCCGCTTTCGTTATGCATTTCTTTTCCGAGAATCACTTCTGTGTGATATGTTTTGGGGGTTTGAAGTATGCATTTTACAAAGGTTATGATAGCAGTCAAGCTAGCAGAGCAATTTGTTGATAGTATTAAACTGCCTGTATTTTTTTTATCTCGGAACTCTGCTGATCGTAACCTTACATCTGCTGATGGAGAGGCAGAGCTTATGTCCGCTTTCGTTACGCATTTCTTTTCCAAATATCACTTCTGTGCGGTACTTTTTTGGGGTTTGAAGTATACTACATTACTACCTCCACCCCAAACCTGAAGGCTTATTTATAAAAGTCAAACCAAGTAAAGTTTGACCAAACTTTCAGAACAATCTATCAAGAAATATAATATTTTGTAGATACCGTACGAAAATATATTCGTTATCTATTTAATGATATTAAATTTGTATTTTGCATGTTAATGATTTTTGATAAAAACTTCGGGATGGTGGTAGTACGTATTACAAAGGTTATGATAGCAGTCAAGCTAGGAGAGCAATTTATTGATAGTATTAAACTGCCTGTATTTTTTTCTATTTGCAACTCTGTGTGCGCCATGTGGAATTGCATGCTCTAGCCAGTTCATCCAATGAGGTTTTATCACTTAACACCAGAAGTTCAGGATTTTTTTTATCACAGAACCACAACCCTAGAAATTTGTATCACAAAACACTAACATTTGGGGTAATTGTTTCGCAGAATACATGATCTCTGTTTGATAGCCCATTAGTGACCTCCGGCCACCGTCAGTTTAAGAGTGACCGCAGGAGAAAGACAATTAGACTTTATTTTGTGGTATTTGCTGTTAAACGCAAATACAAAGCTGTTTGTCAACACTAGTTGTTAAATCTTAAGTCCAGACAGTTCAAAATAAAATCTTATGTCCAGGGTAGTTGTATTGGTAAACATTATCAAAACCTTATGCTGGTACAGAATATATTACCCAAATCTCATGTTCTTGTGTGGTTATAATTTCTTGTGGATATTTGTCATATGGTAATTCATTTGTGTGTAGCATATGTAACAAGTGTGACTCATATTCTCATTTCCACAGAGTGTCTACAAAATTTCACACCAAAATTCATTTGTTTGTAGCAAACATGCTCACGTACTGTAAATTGGTGTCACGCTGTAGGGTCATGCTCTTGTCAAGCCGACTAATGACAAATAATGTGTTATGTGAAATAATTTCCCCAAATGTTGGTGTTTTGTGATTAAAAATCCCCAACTTGTGGTGCTAAGTGATAAAACCACTCATTCAATAGACCGAGCCTTAGGCATGTATCATTAGATATTTTTTTAGGAAGGCTGCAAATATTTATTTTGAATACTGCGTTGCTACTTGCTAGGATTTGAACTCAGGACCTTGTAGGTCTGATACCATTTCGAATTGCATGCTCTAGCAAGTTCATCCAATAGATCGATCTGTTGGAATTTGGAAGACCCTAGGCAATTATATTAAGCACACGCCATTCCATATGGTTAACCATTGGCATGAAAATGACACTTATATGTGTTTGAGTCTATATGTGGATTGCTTAGCCCTTTCCATCAGTTCGGACTTTTGGTTGCGTTGGCTACTGCATGAAGCTTGACATCATACTTATCCTAAAAATTGTTGCTGCTGCCCTTTGTTGCCCAACATAAATTATTTTTGAGCCATAATTTGTTTGCCCTTTCCATCAGTCCGGACTTCCGGTTGCGTTGGCTAGTGCATGAAGCTTGACAATATGAACATCAATTATTTTTGAGCCATAGTTTGTTTGTCATTACACCTTTTGAGCAGTCTCACTGCTACTATTAATTTGTTCTTATATGCACAGTTCCATGATAAATCTCATCTGCATTTCTCGCCAATGCATGTTAGGTCTTCCACTCGAGAATGAGTACGAAGAGCAACGGAGGCAAACTATTCTGCATAATAGCCGAGTTGCAGCCTCGTTGGGCCTAACACTACATCCTTCTACAAGGTCTAGTGCAAAAACGCCACCCACCTCCCTCACAAAGGATACGGAACATTCCTCTGATTCAGAATTTGATCCTGCTGATTGTGATGGCGAGCTGACTCAGGAAGATGCCCTGGTCGACTATCGTCTGCAACACAACAAGGTGAGTTTTCTCTGTCCTGTCATCGAATTATTTGTCCCAACTTCCATTTGTTGTATCCCAGTCCTACCAAATATGTTACCCATGCCATGTTCAATCTCATTACTACAATTTTTCCTGCTTAGTTAACGCCTCATATATGTTTTGGCATATGTTGCCTGACTGTTTTTCCATTCCATCTGCATATCATCATCATATAATATTGTACATTGAAATATCATTTATGTGTGACAGGCATCTGCAGATTCGGGAAAGAACTTTTCAAGAACGAATAGGAGGAAGAACACTCAACAGGAACCTCAGGCTGATACCGGAGGATGGGTGACAGTGCGTAATAAAAAAAGAGTTAAGCCTGATGCTCGTGCTGCTCCTCCTATTACAAGGTCTAACAAGAGACTGACACGAGGTGGCGAACAGGCCAAGAATGATAACAGTAAAAGGTCTCGTAAAAACCACAAACCATCGAATCAGACAGAAGTAGCCCCAGCATGTACCAGCCCACACATTCCACAACCACCAGTTGCCAATACTGTTTCTCAGCAACAATTGCCAACAGAACCAGTTTCCACAGCAAATTCTAGCCAAGAATTGGCACCATCAGGAGTGGTGGTAGGTAATAATGGCCAAGGACACATGATGCTAGTCCCAGATGATACAGCCTCAAATGTCCAAACAGTGCTGCCACAACACCAGCAAACTGGTGATGATCTCCCTCCGACCCTTAGTCCTGCGAAAGACAACTCCTCTCCCGATGATGAGACCCACGCCAAAAAAGGTAATACTTTTTTCAAGACTTGTAGTTTAATGCTCCCTTATGTATCTATATACCATGATAGCTTGATGTAATGCTTAACTTGGTAGGTTCGCCACGATCAATAAAAACGAGGGGGCCAACGGTAGGAAAAAAACTTGCAGCTAAGATTTCCGGAATGGGTTCAAGATTTCGCATCACATCTATTGTAGGTGGCAGAAGGCCACTTCATCCGCATGAATCTTCATATCTTGTATCACAGGTTGGCCATTTTATCAGGAATGAACTTCCTACCTTCCCATTGTGGAAGCAGCACGTTGACACCCCTTCACAGTTCGAGAGTTTAGTGCATAATTTACACGTAAGTCATGCTTCTCCTGGTAATGATAAATTATTCCACATTGATCTGTCCCATTTCTTGTAGCTTACTGTTGTTTCTATGCTATATAACTCACCAATCATTCCACCGTTGTGAGCAGTTAAGGTTTGAATTCGATGAGGATAATGAGGATGTAAAGTTTGTCATCGCTTCCATATTCAAAGAATTGTTGCGCCAGCACCGCTATAAGCTTAAGGCGACATACTTCACTGGCCAGATTACTGCCAATGTTCGAACAAAGTCTCCTGCACCCTGTATGACTGACGAGCAGTGGGGAGATCTTGTCAAGCATTGGTCTGATCCAAAGAATGTGGTATGGCTTATGAGGACCGTGAAACCAGATTAAATTCCGAATACTTATTTTGCGCCAGTGTCTCACTAGTCTCCTTTTGCAGACGTTGTCTAAAAGGAACCAGGCTAACCGCTTGAAACAACGTTTACCAAGCCGTACAGGATCTCGTCACTTGGTTGGGCATCTCTGGCAAAAAGTAATGCCCCGCTGGTCTGTACTGCTACATATGTTACTCGTAAATTGTGTAGAACTCCGTGTGCATGTTATATTTCCATCCTCCATTTCAACCACGTTATTTGATCTCCATATGATTGTACAAAAATGCAGAAAGTAGATCATGCAAACAACATGCAACCAGACAAAGAGATGACTCTGGCAGAGCAGTTCGAGGCATGCCAGAAGAACAAACATAATGTGATAGGAGAACTTGCAGAAAGTGTTATTGTAAGTCTTCTTTATGATTTAAATTTTTTAACTACACACTTGCCAATTTGTAGGAGCAATATGTCAATATGATCTTGTAGGCGTTTTTGTGAAAATGCATTTGATGTGTAATCAGGCATACCAACTTGTAGGATTAGAAGTAGTTCATACACATTAAATCTACCGTCTGCATGTTTCTCTGTAATAACTTTTATTTTTACACGACTCAAAACTTTTCAGGCAAATATGAAATTGGAGATGGCAAAACCCGGGAAAGATGGTATGGAAAAAACTCTAGAAGAATGTATGGAGACATTTACCATGGTACTTAAAAATAAAGATATCACCAAAAACACTTTCCTGCGAAATGCTGGGTTTTTGCAGTCCAAGTCCAAGTCCAAGTCCAAGTCTTTCTCTGCACAAGTTCTGGAGGAACAAATCCAAATAGAACGAGCTGCAGCAGATGTGTTAAGAAACCAAGTTGACATGTTGAGATCGAGATCAGAAGCATGTGATGCCCTACTGCAGGAGGCCAATCAAGTTTGTTATAATCTCTCAAAAGACTAATAAAATGCCATAGATAATTGGAGATGAAAACACTGACATTGACATGTGAGTACCTTGGTATTGTGAAATGTTTACTGAGACTGAGGCACTGTTCCTATTTTGTTGGTGGATGCATTTATCTACGGCTGGGATCAACTTGGTAGTTGTTCCTGTGGATGTTTTAGAAATTGGTTGCCTAGCCTTTTCAATCCGTTCGAACTTAAATGGTATTAGAGCCAAGGTCTCGAGTTTGAATTGTTGACGGTGTGGTTCAATTCATCCTTAAATTGTTGGTGCCCCATTGGCCCTTGTAAAGCTTCATGTGCCTACCTCCGAATCCAGTGTTGAATTTCTCTTGTCACACACGAGGATGGCTGTTAATGTGTATATAAGTGGGTTGCATAGCCCCTTTTATATAAGGTTGCAAGTTTCCTTTTTGTGTTGTGCCTTTGGGATTCAGCCTGCACTTCTGACTTTTGGTTGCGTTGGCTACTGCATAAGTTTAATATAGTTCCATGTGGTTTTTGTTGAGTTCTATAATAAGTGGATTGCCTAGCCCTTTCCATCATTTCGGACCTGTGGTGTGCTATTCTGTTTTCCACGTATTAGACCTCCTCTTCTTAACAAGACTCCATGAGTAGGAGGCACTATGATTTTTTTTTGCGCATGAAATTACTCAATTAGATAGCTTAATCCCATTTGTTGACTCTCTGTTGATCAGCCACTTGAGGGTAAAACTGAGTATATTGCACTAGCCAGTATTTTTTTTATGAGGTAATGCACTAGCCAGTATTAGTACTCGAGGGGAAAACTGAGTGCAGATATTTTTCCAGTGTAAGGCTAACTGAGTACACGTAACGGTGCAGACGTGCAGTACCACGGACGCGTGTCGCGGTGCACAGCGGTTAGGCGGTGCGCGTGTTGAGACCAAACGTCTAGCTTTTTTGAGAAACTGCCGAGACCAACCGTCACGTTGCCAGAGCCCCCTCTCTCCCTCCCTCTGCACACAGTCTCATTCTCACTCACGCACGCAACCACGCCTCTCACGTCCCATCAACTTCTCCAAATCGAAGGAAAAAACACCAACCGCCCACGCGCGCTCCCTGCCGGCGATGGACAAGAAGAATGCGCCGGCGGCCGTCGCCTCCGTGAACTGGGCCTCTCTCTCGGCTGATGGACCACTTCACAAGATCGGCGAATGCTTACTGGCGAACGAGCAGTACGCTGACACCTACTCTGCTATGAGGCAAGTCTGTAGAAATTGGCGCTCAGGTTTACCTGAGCCCGACGTGCACCTGCACGAATGGATCATGCTAGACCACGGCCTTCCACGCGCTGCTGATTTCACCTTCCTCCACCTCCGCACATCCCGCTACGTCACCATCGATCTAACGGAAGTTCATGCAAGGTTCAAATTCCTCCATATCTATAGAGTTAATCTATTTTTATTTTCAATCGTAAACATCTTAGTGCTGAATGTTATCTTCATCAATATATTTTAGATACTACTTTGTCGGCTTTTGCCGTGGCGTCATCGTGCTTGCCCAGAAGAACCAGCCGCACAAGATACGGCTTCTGAACCCACTCACAAAGACATTGAATACTATGTTTGAGGCGCATATGCCAAACGTTATTCTGAAGTCAGTCGCTGTGATGAAGTCCCCGACTATGGTCTTCGTTTCCAAAGATTACCCGGCGGAAATTGCTTGGGTCGATGAGAGCACTCCAACTAAGGGTATAGATGAAGATTGGGGAGAAGGAAGATTTTCGATCGAGCACCATTGTCTGCGTTGCATTACCCCGTTCAATGGTGAATTGTATGCAATAGCTGTGAACAATTTTGAGTTCGGAAAATTAGTGTGCACCAACAATGTCCAGTTGGAGCAGCGTGCGAGCACTGTCAAAATGGATACACTATTTTCATTTCCAGAACTTGGAAATAACAAGTTCTACCTTGTGAAGTCGGATGGTGCTCTGCTGCTTGTGTTGTTGGACAACAAGCATTTGGAGGAAGGTCAACCATTGGTGTACCGTGTGGACACTGAGAGCCGCTCTCTCCATGCCGTCAATAACATTGGCAGTCGTGCCTTCTTCGTCCATTATATCCGGTGTATCTCCGTCGACACCAGAGTGCACCCGACACTTCGACCTGGCTGCATCTACTACACAGATTTTGGTTATATCAGAGAGTACTTTGATGATATAAAGGCCTGGGATGAGTGGCCAATACATGTGAATAGATTAGGAAACTACGGTATGAGAAATGAACAAAGGCCATACCGTTTGGAGGATGTATTGGCTGCACACTGCAGACGGAAGGAGTTCAATGAAAATTTCCTTCAATGGAGTGACGAAGAAATATATGCTGAATGAAGAACATATTCGTTCATCCTGGGGTATCCTAATCTTCATGTTGGCCATACATTGTGTCTTGTATTATTTTCAGATTAGTTTGTCGTGAACATTAACATTGTTATTGGCTGCTTTTGGCTCTTGTATGCAGTTTATGTAGTATTATACTTAGTTTTCTGGATTTATTATGCTGCTGTGAATTTATCCTATACTAGCTTCTAGATTTGACTGATTTTGTTTGTAATGATGATGGCTTGATGTGGCTGCTGGCCTTAACTGCCGAAGCAGAGCAATTAGTACTTAACCAGGTGTACCGTCTTTATATTAGTATTATATTATATTACTTGACCATAGCCATATTCAAAATCAAATCTCAGTCGGGCGGCAAAATCTCCCGCCAATCTAGAAATATTTCAGGCGTGTTTTTGAATGGGATAAGAAGATAGAACACGATGATAGTAACCGATATTCAAGGTGATGATGATTTGATTTTGCACTCGGCCTTGAACAGAGGTACTAGTACGGTCTCACAATTTTTTATCATTATACTTGGACCTTAGCCAAATTCAAAATCTCATAGCGGCAAAACTTCCCGCCCACAAAATACAAAAAATTCACACGCTTTCAAATTCCCATTCTACCCTTGTGGAGATGACAGAAAGTCGGTTGGTGGGGGGGTCTGCCCGTCATTTTTTGGATCACCACCTCCCTAGCCCCGGAAACCCTCCCAAAAAAATTCATTTCCCTCAGACCACCCACCGGAACTTCCCAAGTCCCTCTCTCTACCACCTCCACGACCACCGCACCGGAACATCCCCGCCGGACTTCCCTGGCCTACCCGAGCCCTCGCGATCCTCGTCATCCGGCTGCCTGCCGGAGCCGCTTCATCGACGCCGTCATCAACCGGACCGGATCATCCCCGCCGAACCTCGAAACCATATGCTCATCCAGCAGCCTACCGCAGTCGCTTCAGCTGCGGCATCGTCCACCGCATCGGATCTTGCTCACCGACACCGATGTGCATGAACCGAATCTGCTTCACCGGCGCCGTCCATGATCTAAACTCTTCTACTGTCGCTTTTCTATTGCTTGCCTGCAAGTTCTTGTTTAATCTTGGGGGAACCTGTTTGTGCTAACGACGCGCCGTTACGTCTTTGCAGATTAGATGAGTAACCATGAAGTTTAATGGCCGTCTCTCCAACCCCAAGGAGCACATGTAGTGTACTTCATCACCGGATCTATCAACCCCAGGAAGATCTGCTGTGATTCCCACAGAGTGCTTCTCCTAATGTAAGTCCCTTGTTTTAGCGCCATGTTCTGGGTTCAGATGCTTGTTTATCTGAAGCTCTTTTAGTTCATTCCTAGTTATGACCGTAACACCTTGCCATTTTCTAGTTCATTGCTAACTTCAAGCGATTGAACATTTTGGTTTGCATTCCCTGCTCTGTAGATGTAGCCATCATAACTTCTATCTTGCTCATTCGTTGTTCATGCCAATCTTGTTCTCCCTGAACATGTTGGTTTGCATTCCCTGTACTACGGTGATGCCATTGTTATTTCTATCTACTTCGTCGTAAGCTAACTGCCTGCTATTAGTTCCTGCATGCTATCGCTCTGCCATCCTGCAGTACAAATTAACTGCCTGCTATTAGTTCCTGCATGCTATCGCTCTGCCATCCTGCAGTACAAATTTATTTGAACTCGTCACAGCAGCAACTTCCATCATAATTTTGTCTGCCATCTGATTCTTCAAAAGCTGCAATATTAACTTGTTTCTCTTAATTGGCATGGCGCTCACATATAGAATTGTGAACATATTGGTGTGCATTCCCTTTTCTACAAGTTCAGATCCCACTATATTCCGTTTCTGGTCCATCCTAAGCCGTAGCATTAACTATCCTCTATGTGTTGCTCATTACAACTTTATATCCCGAAACAAATTGATTTTTTTCCCTTATCTACAAGTTTATCAGTGATGCCATTATAACTCCTATCTGTTTTATTCCTAGCTATTATAGTAACATCCTGCTATTATTTAGTTCATGGCCAATTTTAAGTAATTGCACATGTTGGTTCGCATTCCCTGCTCTATAGCTTTTGGCATCGTAACTTCTATATTTGGTTTACATTCCCTGCTCTGTAGATCTAGCCATCATAACTTTATCTTGCTCAGATGTTGTTTCAAAAATTATGGCCTGCTACTATGTTGTTTGTGCCAATTTTTTACTCCATGAACATGTTGGCTTGCATTCCCTGTACTACAGGTGATGCCATTGTTTTGTATCTAGTTCATTGTAAGCTAACAAAGTAAGGACTTAGTTTGGCATGCTATCACTCTGCTATCTAAGCCTGTAGTACAAATAAACTTGTCATATTACTAGATAATAATTTTGTGTGCCATCTTGTTCTTCAAAAGCTGCATTATCGACTTGTTTCTCTGACTTGGCATGACGCTCACATATGGAATGCTGAACATATTGGTTTGCATTCCCTCTTATACAAGTTCACAGGTGATCCCACTATATTCTGTATCTTGCTCAGTCGTCGTTACAAAATTTATAGCCTGCTACTATGTTGTTCATGCCAATTTTGTACTCCCTGAACATGTTGGTTTGCATGGGACTCGACAGTAGTAAGTCTGCTGTTTCATTCTAACATGCTCTGTTATATTGGCTGTTGGTATGCGGCATGCACTCTTTGTTTGCTTATTGTGCGCATTACAATGATCTTGTTATAACGACGAAATGATGAGTTCCAAATTCTTTGGCAAACAATATTGTAGTGTCTTTGCCTTTCCATTGTTGTTGTCTTAACTTGTAATGTCTTTGTTTCAGATATAGGTGCTGCATGGACAACTTAAAAGATTGCCGGATCGCTTCATTGTATTGCTAGGTTTAATTACCATTCAATTTCTCTGGGTTCTGTAATATTTTTTTCAATGCCTTGCAGCTGATGTAATATTTAGTTAGTTTTTATAGTTCTTTCGCGCATTTTTTCTTTGGTGCTTGTGGTAAGTGAGGCTATTCGACAGAAATCAATGCTGCGTAAATATTCTCAGTATCTAAATCACGAATTCCCATCCCTTAAACGGCCCAATTAAGCAAAATCACATATGTGCCTGCCCGCAAAATCCTAAAGCGCATATTATGCCGGCATATAAACAACAACTAAACGGGCTGGCCCACTTACTTCTTGGGCCAGCCCATTTGATTTACCGTGGACCCCACACTCTAATTGGGCTGGCCCACTTGCATTAAGGTGGACCCCACATACTACTGGGCCGGCCCACTAAATAGTTGGGCCAGCCCATTTGCTTTTGTGGTGGACCCCACATACTAAATGGGCCGGCCCTTTAAGAGGAAAGTGGGACCCACCTGTATTTTGGCCCGGCCCACTATCTTGTTGGGCCGGCCCACCTGCTACATGGTGGACCCCACATACTAATTGGGCCGGCCCTTCAACAGGAAAGTGGGGCCCACTGTGTTTTGGGCCGGCCCACTATGTTGTTGGGCCACCCATTTGCTATATGGTGGTCCCACATGGTAAACGGGCCGGCCCTTTAATAGGAAGGTGGGACCCACCTGTGTTTTTGGCCCGCCCACTATCTTGTTGGGCCGGCCACTTTATATATGGACCCCACATACCAAATGGGCCGGCCATTAGAAATGTGGGACCCACTGTGTTTGGCCCACCACTAGCTTGGTGGGCCCACTTGCTATATGGTGGACCCCACATACTAAATGGGCCGCCTTAACAGGAAGGTGGGACCCACCTGTGTTTTTGGCCCGACCCACTATCTTGTTGGGCCGCCCACTTGCTATATGTGGACCCCACATACTAAATGGGCCGACCCTTAAAGGAAAGTGGGACCCACCGTGTTTTTGGCCCCGCCCACTAGCTTGTTGGGCCGGCCACTTGCTATACGGTGGACCCTACACACTAAATGGGCCGGCTTTTAACAGAAAGTGGGACCCACTGTGTTTTTGGCCCGCCCACTTGCTTCTGGGCCCGCTTGGGACCCGCATGTTAAATGGGCGGCCCATTTAAGTTTTGACCAGTCAACATTAGAGGTTAGGCCCGCCCACGTAACTAATGGACCAGCCCAGCTATATAGTTGACCGGTCAAACTATGTCATCTGGCCCGGCCCGCTTAAGACGTGGCAGGCCTCGTGTGGGCCTACCATCTACCACGGGGTTTCAGCGGCAACGCCGTGCAGTTAACGGCGTCTGCCACGTGTCAGTTTGCATGACGTCAGCAGTCAACGGGCTCCCGAAAACACTTCGCAACGGTCCGATTTTCCGTGGCGGAAGGGCGCCCAAGCGCGACGGACCGAAAAAATCGTCGTTGGACTTTGCCTGACGCAGTTTCGACAACGGAACCCATATCGTCGGGTTAGGCCCATAGGCGACGAAAAATGCCCCTTAGTTGACGATTTTGGGACGTTGTCTATCAGAACTTTTCTTGTAGTGTTCCTCAATGTATCTGCATACATGAGGTTTAAGCTGCTGCCGCCATCTATGAAAACTCTCGACACGTCAAAACCAGCGATTACTGCGGGTAAGATGAGTGCTGATTGTCCTGGTCGAGGAACTTGCTGCGGATGGTCTGCGATTGTGAAGCCGATGTCTTGCCCCGACCAATTTAAGTACTCGACTGTTGGTGGAGGCATCTTCTCTGCCATGAACACTTGTCGCGAGATTACCTTCTGCGCCCTGTTTGATGGCCTAGCTTTCTGAATCATCGAGACCGCACCGTTAGAGTTGGGGTCAACGTATGGAGGTGGATGTGGTGCTGCCGCTATTCTAAGCTGGTGCCGATTTTCGTCCGTAATTGCGGGAGGAGGTGGAAGGTGGATCTCGCTCCTTGGCCCCTGGGGGTTTCTATTCGTGGCTTGGGCATTTGCGATTCCTGCGGCTCGCAACATTGCCTGAAAGTTTCGGCAATCTTTCTGGAGATGCCCTGACTGCCTCTTTCCATTGTTGTCAAGATAAAAATGCATCTGGCACGGACCGTTCATCATCTCTTCGGGGGACACATAAGGTCTTTGGAACCTTGGTCCATTGTTTTGTCTGTTGCCGCGAGAATCACCTCTATTGTCGCCTTGATGCTCGTTACTCCTTTGATAGTCATCTCGACTGTTTCCTCCAGGATTTCCTCGAAAACCAGCCGATATATGGCCGGGAGCATCGTTGTTGTAGAACTGGCGAGAAAATCGCCTTCTATTTTGATAATTTCGACCACGATCCTCTTCTGGCGACCTGTGTCGCTTGTTGTATATTGCGTCTTCTCCATCTGCCCATTTATTGGCTATCTCCATGAGTGCTGATATGGTCTTAGGGTTAGTTCTCCCTAAGTCCTCGACAAAATCTCCTCGGCGAATTCCTGCCACGAACGCATCTATTGCCCTCTCGTCAGATATATCTTCTGCCGAGTTCTTTATGATGTTCCACCGCTGTATATATTTCCTCATCGACTCGTCGTGTTTTTGTCGACACGCCCTCAACTCTTCCAATGACGCAGGTTTCTTGCAGGTGGATCGGAAATTTTTCACGAAGATATCCTCAAAGTTATCCCAGCTGTCGATGGAACTTGGGGGGAGTTTCTTTATCCAAGATCTCGCGGCACCGCTCAAGTGAACTTGGATACTTTGCATAGCTGTTGCTCTGGTTCCTCCTACCAGCTTCACCATCTCGAGATAATCCACGAGCCAATCCTCGGGATCTTGCAGGCCGTCGAATTTCTTGAAATTTTCGGGTAGCTTGAACCCTTTTGGGACTCGAGTCTTTCGAACTCTTCTCGTGAAACACGGGAGCCCACACATATCTTCGTCGGCAACTTCTGGTGAATGCTGACGCTCTCTTCTTTCTTGTCGCGCTCTGTCCACCCTTACTTGGACTGCTGTGTCTCTTGCTCCACTTGTTCTTGGGGGATCTTGAACTGCTGCGGTGGGTCGTGGACTATTTTGCCTAGGGTTTTCTTCGGGAGGCGTTGTTGCAAACGCTGTTCCCATAACTCCTACTCCAGCCATCGCCATATTGAACAATGGTTCTCTCGGGTCCCCAGGAGGTGGTCTGGATGCCAAGATGTAAGCTTGTGTTGCCATGTAACCTGCCTCTGGCGTTTTTGGGATGATATTTCCCCTTTCATCGATCGACATAAAGGACATGTCGAGATTTTGGATTATGTTTCCTCTCTCTGCTTCGGGTATGTTTTGCAGCCGAGACATTGCTCTCCTCCGAGCTTCTCTGTGACTGTCTCCCGAAGTTCCTGATTGTCGACTTAAATCTGCTCGGCGTCTGCTTGATGCGGAAGCTGCCTCTTTTCTTCTATTTAATGATGCTGTCTGTTTTTCCAACTCTCTGCTTACTCGAGCAAGTCTATATTGATATGCTTGTAGTTCTTGTACAGTAGCAGTGGTGGTCATTGGTTCTGAACCATCCATGGCTCTTGCAGCCCTATCCCACGCTGCTTGCGGGAGTTGGACTTGTGCTCGAGTTGAAGTCCCAGCATATTTAGTGCCTAAGCCTTTTCTGAGATCAGCGGGATCGATGTAAGGATTTCCCAAATCATCGAAAGCCTCTGACGTTTCTGGTTCTGATCGGCCTGCCTCTTCTATCGCATAGATCTGATGATATTTTGCGTATTGATTTTTGTCAGGATTGGTGACACCATCATATAGAGTGGTGAAGACCTTTCCGATGGCGACAGATTTGTCGATGAAGTTGAAGCTGTCGACGCTGTCGGAGTCGCTGCTTATAAAGGAGTCCGCAGACGACTCGAAGGATGTGTTGCTGAAGATCTTGGCGAGCTTTCCGCTTGCCTTGTTGTCGACGAAGCGTGGCGACGAAAACTCCTCGTCACTCGACGAAAAGTTAGAATCGACCGCTGAAAATTCCGACGAGATCGGAACTTCGAGACGGTAGGATCCTTCCTTGTTGACGCCAAATCGGAATTCTCCGAACGTCATGATGATGGGCTCCTCCAGATAGGCACATGCATCCATACGGGAGGGCGGGTGAGGAATAAAATTGACTAGATCAGTTTTTCCCTTGTTACCTCGATCCATCGCGTTGCTTGCTGTCGACGAAGTCGAAGATCTTGAACGTGCCATCGAGATCAGCTCCTTGCAACCTCTAATTCCCACAGACGGCGCCAATTGACAAAGGATTAACTTGTCAATGCCTACAGATTGTAGACTAGGGTTTTGCTAGAAGTAGAGGGCAAGTAGATCTCGAAGGTTCAGGCGAAAAGTACTCGACGATTATGAAAACTAGGGTTATGTTGACAGTAGATTCGATCCTTTCTTTGTCCCTCGACTCCCCCTTATATAGGAGGCGGAGCCGAGGGTTTCGTAATACACAAGTTACAGAGTTCGAGAGGGTTTCGTACCCAGCTCGTAAGATTACAAATCTCTATCTTTCCTAATACAAACTATCTTTCCTTAACACTAAATGGGCTTCCAAGTCTTCTTATTCTTCGGGTCTTGGGCCTTGAATAAACCCCGGGTACCATCTTTGGCAGGCCCATTGGGGATGCCTATGTCACCCCTCCTAGCCCATCTCCGGCCAGCTAATCCGACGGAGAGGGCATCGGAGAGGCCCGTGCGGTAGCGGCGGCCACTCAGGAACTGTTCACTCTTGAGAGCTGAGAAGGGGGAAATGAGCCCTGTCCCATAAACAATAATTTAAAATGTTAAAAAAATCATAACAAAAAAATTGCGCATACATTTTGACATTCTATGTGGGCACATCAATTTTCGTTGACAATCGACTTTTCTTGTGCCGCGTGCAAAAAATAGAAAGAAAAGGTCTCATGAAGAGTCTTTTTAGCACCGAATTTCGTCCTTTTTACGGACAACACAAAAAAATCGTTTTTCCGTGAAATAACTTTGTGAGCACATAGAACGTGAGATGTAGGTGCTACATATTTTGTCTGAGTTTTTTAAAATTTTGAAATATGTTTAAGATGCATTTCAAAATCGGAGCATATGCACCCGAGTGCAAAAACGCATTGTCCTCTTTTTTAGCTCTATAAACTCTCCCTTCTAGGAGGAATGTAACAAATTCTATCTATTCAATGAAATGAAATGCAAAAAACTTTTGAATTTTCCAGAGAAAAAAAGGTATCACAGGATCAGGATCAGGGGCACTCATGTTTAGGTACCCAGATACCAAATAGTTTAACATATTTTGCATGGTCGTGAAATTCAGAGTCTCCCAAAATCTTTCTCTGCATGAATATTTTCAAAGATTGCGTTGGAACGACCGGAAGATGATGTCAAGCAAAACTTTACATCATGCAAGATTTAGAAAAAAAATCTCTCATGCTTTTTCATACATGAAACTTCAGAATCCGAGCTCTTATAAGACTGGTGCCCATGAATTACCAAAGCCCTAAACTGCACCAAAGGAGCCCGAAAGTGGATGACGGGATTGACTACAACTCTTGTATGGATTCGACCAATGGTCGGTTCTATGAGCTTATGGGTACAAAGAGAAGACCCTAGGAATGTTCTAGAGGTGCCCAAGATCCCTTGGATCGAAAGGGTTTCTATCCCATATCCAAGATGCAAAAAACTCTCCCGTGTTGCCCCCCCCCCCCTAGGCAGCACCGGGGCGAAACCATAGAGCCACCTAACAACCTAGGCCCCGGGAGCCTCCCCTGCCACTATTGCTGCCAGCGAGGACCGCGGTGGCGGCAGGCCCAATGCTGAAGGTACCGGGGCATGTATCGTGGCAGGGGATCGTCTATGGCGGAGGGAGATCGTCTATGGCAGCCGGGGACGTCGTTGATGGTCTTATGTTCATGGCGGCTAGGCGGCGCCATATTTGTGCGGTGGTGGCGGCATCCCCTTGGTTGGCGTCTATGCGAGACGTGGAGGTTGCCTACTGATCGGGGTGGGGCTTCGCTGTGGTCACGACGGCGGCTCCGTTTGTCGTTCGTGCTTGGGGTGATGACGTGGGCATAACCCTTCGGGTACTCGACATTTCCATACCCAGTGCAGATTATCAAGGTGGACCAGCACAAGGACTCAACAAGCTGGACCTGCACGCGCCTCAACTTGGACTACAAGGAAAGAAGACTCCAACACGAATCCTACTAGGACTCTTGTAAACCCTAGCTTGGCTGATATATAAAGCCAGGCAGGGGCACCCCTTAGGGACACACAATCAGAAACATAATTTTAGAGGCAACACGCCTAGACACCGCAACCCGCGGATTAGAACTAGACTAGATCCAACAACTCCGCCTATGGCGGCCCCCTGTATACATATATTCATATAGTGGATTGCTAGCAGGACGTAGCGACCCTCCACCGCGGGGGCGTGAACCTGGGTACGTCGTGTACCGCCTCGCTCCCGGAACTTCCGTCGTCGCCTTTCTCTAAAACCCAAGCCCCTCATGGTGGGCATTGCCGAGGAACCGCCTCGTCAATTGGCGCCGTCTGTGGGAAACGTGGCGACTGGATTATGTCATCCGGGCGAGATCCGTCAAGTTCGTCGTCAACGAAATTGACGATCAAGAAAAAGAAATCCAGATCCAATCTTGCGCGTGGTACGGCCGCGCCATTGAAAAAATTCCGTGCGTGGCCGGCGCGTTATTCGCGGGCACTCATCATATAGTCAGGCGGATCAGATAAAAGAATCAATCGCTGGCCTACATGATTGATCGGGAAGAGACAATCAATTAGTTGGCTGAATCAAGTTTCGTGAAGAAGTAAAGGAATCAGTGCTGGCCCGTTCCTCAATTGGCGTACGTGATCGTAAAAGCAAGTCAGTCAAGTCCTGAGAAGCCGAAGCACGTGCGTGCCGCTCCATGTTACAAGATTAACAAAATAATAAGTGCAGAGTACGGACTAAGTAATGAAAAACGATCGTCTCAACAAACGCACCACAGCCGAAGCTGCGAATAGTGACCAGGCGAATCAGTTTGGAGGCGAATCACCGGGATTATCCAGGGAAAGCAAACTACTAGCAGCCTGCGCCGGCCAGAAATCAAGTCCCAAAGGTGGTCCGCTGGTTGCCAACAAAAATACAATTTGGTATCATGGAGCACCATCGCGTGAAGCTTCATTGGTCAGAAAAAAGGATCGTTAAATACTGCTCCGTGAAGATCAGGCTACAAAGAAAATTTCGGGGATTCATCTTGATGGCTCGGTTCGTATTTTTCGGGTCAATTCGTCACATGCAACACAATGAATGACGACTCCGGGGAGTGTTCTTACTGATATCACCGGCCATCATATGACTCTGTTCGTCGCGCGACCTCATCCATCGGACCGGTCATCATCAACTCGCCATCCGACATAATTGTTATTGAAATAAAGCTTCGACTGCTCTGCTCGGTTGACCGCACCCGCCATCGCGTACTGCTTGCACTTGGAGATTACCTGCCTTGGACTCGACCTTACGGACCCGATATATTCGGATGCTCACCCGCAGCAGGTCAGCTATGTCAACCGCGTCCTCTCCATCGGCCACGTCAGCTAGGCGCCGCGTGGACTATTACTGTCCGCGGAATTATTTCGGCTGCGCCCGCCGCATGGACTGTCTCTGTCTGCGGAATTATTTCGGCTGCACCTGCCGCATGGACTGTCTCTGTCCGCGGAATTATTTGGCTGCGCCGCCGCATGG
Source organism: Lolium multiflorum (assembly GCA_030979885.1). NCBI lineage: Eukaryota > Viridiplantae > Streptophyta > Magnoliopsida > Poales > Poaceae > Lolium > Lolium multiflorum. Next base: position 115,505,719 of record CM061748.1, on the reverse strand, counting down.
ACTGTCTCTGTCGCGGAATTATTTCGGGCGCCCGCCGCACGGACTATCTTTGGCCGTGCAACTATTTCGATGCGCCGCAGAACTAAGGGTTCCTCTTTCGCCACACCCGATGATTGGGGAGGCGCCATTACATCGTTACCTCCAGTACTCTCGATTACTCGGTGGATTTATTTTCCCCGAATCAGTGGATTTATTTTCTCCATCATCTATGATTACTCGATGGACTTATCTTCTTCGGCTCTGGATATATCTTCTCCCGATGCACTCTCGGGTTGGTGGATTCATCATCTGGAATATTCAATGGATATCATCTTATTTAATATCGACCCGATGCGATCCCATCGGGAGCGCTGGAATTACTCGGGGGCTCCTGGAATATCTTCGAGTTATTGCGGTTACTCCCATCGGGAGCGCGTCAATTGGAATTCAAGAAGATATGAAGACTATTACTCCCATCGGGAGCGCCGGTGTGCTGGAATTATTACTCCCATCGGGAGCGCCGGTGTATTGGAATTCAAGAAGATATGAAGACTATTACTCCCATCGGGAGCGCCGGTGTGCTGGAATTATTACTCCCATCGGGAGCGCTGTGTATTTGAATTCAAGAGGAAACGAAGACCTTCTTATACCTTTGCTATAGATGCCTCAAAGAGTGCCGCAAATAGCAAGGATCATGAAGCAACGAAGACCTTGCTCTTTTCCTTTGCTATAGATGCCTCAAAGAGTGCCGCAAATAGCAAGGATCATGAAGCAACGAAGACCTTGCTCTTTTCCTTTGCTATAGATGCCTCAAAGAGTGCCGCAAATAGCAAGGATCATGAAGCAACGAAGACCTTGCTCTTTTCCTTTGCTATAGATGCCTCAAAGAGTGCCGCAAATAGCAAGGATCATGAAGCAACGAAGACCTTGCTCTTTTCCTTTGCTATAGATGCCTCAAAGAGTGCCGCAAATAGCAAGGATCATGAAGCAACGGGGACCTTGCTCTTTTCCTTTGCTATAGATGCCTCAAAGAGTGCCGCAGATAGCAAGGATCATGAAACACGTACGAAAACGACCCACGGTCAAGACATGCATCGGTTGAAAGCAAAGTTGCACATACAACGGGTTTAGCAAGACCTGCAACACGAGCTGATCACTCAAACAATTTGCTGACCAACGAATACACATACGCTTAAACGGGCAATTAAGATTTGCTCCTTCAAAATTTGCCAACGGCATTAACACGGTAAAAGTGCATATATATGTACCTACCGAAAAACTTACAAACAATGGCATCAACGATGCTCAAAGTGCATTGACGATTGCCCCTTGAAATATACAACAATGTGTCAACGGCACCTGAAGAAAACTGTAAACATCGGGTTGCTCGACTTGAGTCTACTCACGGTTGCAAGCATCAGTGCCCAGACTCGGGGGCTACTTCCATCGGGAGCGCTGGACGCGCACCCGATAAAATTATCGGCTCCTCGGGCCATCATCCGAATCATCGGCTCCCCTCAGGGCCATCGTCTCAATCATCGGCTCCCCTCAGGGCCATCATCTCAATCATCGGCTCCCCTCAGGGCCATCATCCGAATCATCGGCTTCTCCTGAGTATCATCCGAATCATCGGCTCCCCTCAAGGCTATCATCCAAATCATCGGCTCCCCTCAGAGCCATCATCTCAATCATCGGCTCCTCTGGGATATCATCTGAATCATCAACTCCTCTATCTATGGCATCATCAGAGTCATCGGCATCAAGTTCTCGGAACTTGAAAAAGTTTACGGTGTTTGACTTAGCATTTTTTACACCCTGTACATAACTATTTCATATTTATCTACAGGCTCGGGGGCTACTCCCATCGGGAGCGCTTGCCGCGCACCCGATAAAAATACGGCAACTTCGTCAACAAAGAAGAATAAAGTTGAAGACATCGGCATCAACAATCAAGATCTTCGAGTAGTACAACTTGAGTCTATGCGTGGCTGCAAGCACCCGCCCATAGACTCGGGGGCTACTCCCATCGGGAGCGCTTCGCGCACCCGACAGAAAGCAACTTCGACTCTACATCAAGCACAAGATTCAACAGATGATCAAGACATTCGGCGAAGACAACTTTAGTCCCTGCCCGAAGCTTCACTTCGGCCAGACACTCGGGGGCTACTGACGTGGGCATAACCCTTCGGGTACTCGACATTGCCATACCCGGTGCAAACTATGAAGCTGGACCAGCACAAGGACTCGACAAGCTGGACCTGCACGCGCCTCAACTTGGACTACAAGGAAAGAAGACTCCAACACGAATCCTACTAGGACTCTTGTAAACCCTAGCTTGGCTGATATATAAAGCCAGGCAGGGGCACCCCTTAGGGACACACAATCAGAAACATAATTTTAGAGGCAACACGCCTAGACACCGCAACCCGCGGATTAGAACTAGACTAGATCCAACAACTCCGCCTATGGCGGCCCCCTGTACACATATATTCATATAGTGGATTGCTAGCAGGACGTAGCGACCCTCCACCGCGGGGGCGTGAACCTGGGTACGTCGTGTACCGCCTCGCTCCCGGAACTTCCGTCGTCGCCTTTCTCTAAAACCCAAGCCCCTCATGGTGGGCATTGCCGAGGAACCGCCTCGTCAGTGAGGTGGCGGTTGTAGCTTTGCTAATCCCGCCTAGAACCTCCATCGATGCGGCCACGGTCTCCTGGGGGGTGCGTGTGGAAGCAGCATGGTGTACACTATCGGCCTCGCTGCGATGCCGTACTAGGCATCTTGCTCTGGGCGGAGGCCAGCAATCTGGCGCATGCGCGTGGTTCATGCTTGGGCTTGCTTCCTCTTCCGCTGGAGGGGGTCACCGGTGGGCGACAGTGTGGGGGCCGCTGGCTTGCTTGAACAAAGGAGGCGGTCCTAGGGTTTCTCTTGGGTGAAGACAAAGATTTTTTTATTCTTGTCCCTATTGATCTACGCGGAGTGTCGTGTTTTGAAAGGCTCCGCCAGAGATTTTCATTGGCAGCTTAATGCCTGGAATTTGCTGGATCGGATGGAATTTGGTCTTGTCCACCAATGTTTTTCCTGACTGTTTGGTTTGGGGAAGGATCGTCGTGAAGTTCTACAATATGTTTCCATCATGGAACATGTCTTTTACGTTCCATGGTGAAGTCGGAGGCGGGGAATGTCATGCAAGCCGAGAACTGATGACTAGTAATGGTAGTTTGAGTCATTGCGACAATAGGAAATTTGCTTGGTGATTCGAACTTGTAACGTTGGGATGCATGTGGGAAACAACAGAGGAGAAGTTCTTAGGCTTACCTCTCAGGGTGAAAATCTAAGGTCTGGCCTTAAATGGTAGTGCATGTCGACCTTTGTTGAAGGCATTTTTTTGAGAGCAGGGACTTTCTTTAGGGTGAAAATCTATGATCTATGACTCTTTGTTGCAGGTCCGACGTATTTGGTGCCTAAACCTCGCATAATATCAGCAGGATCGACGTATGGATTTCCCGCATCATCGAAAGCCTCTGATGTCTCCTCATGTGGGCGACTCGCTTCTCCAATTACGTAGATTTGATGGTATTTTGAGGTTTGGCTTTCATCGGGGTTGGTGACACCATCGTATAGATCGGTGAAGACCTCCCTAACAGACGTGTATCTGTCGATGAAGTTGAAGCTGTCGACGCTGTCTGAGTCGCTGCTTCTATTGGAGTCCGCAGACGAATCGAAGGACATGCTGCCGAAGATCTTGACGAGTTCTTCACTTGTCGTAGTCTTGACGAAGCATGGCAGCGAGATCTCCTCGGCTCCTGTCTCAGACGATGGCGACGATTCCGAAAGATCGGAGCCGGCCGCCGACGATCCCGACGAAATCGGAACCTCGAGACGATGTGATCCCTCTTTTCCGACGCGGAAGTGGAACCTCCCGAACATCATCTGCATAGGCTCCTCCAGATACGCATATGCATCCAAACGGGAGGGTGGGTGAGGAACAAAATCGACTAGACCAGGTTCGATCTGTTTACCTCTATCCATTGCGTTGCTTGCCACTGAAGACGTCGACGATGTTGAACGTGCCATCGAGATCAGCTCCTTGTCGCCTCTAATCCCCACGGCCGTGCCAATTGACAAGGTATCGATGTGTCAATGCCTACAGATTGTAGACTAGGGTTTCAAAGTAGAGGGCAAGTAGATCTCGAAGGTTCAGGAAAAGTACTCGACTGCTAGAAAACTAGGGTTGTGTTGACAATGAAATCGATCCTCTGTCCCTCGACTCCCCCTTATATAGGAGGCGGAGCCGAGGGTTTCGTGATGTACAAGTTACAAAGTTCGGGAGACTCTTTGAGTTCGTCCCGTAATAGTTACAAGTCATTATTCCTAATACAACTCTATCTTTCCAACTCTGTGGGCTTCCGGGCTTCATAAACTTTGGGTCATGGGCCTTGAGTAATCCCCGGGTACCATCTTCGGCAGGCCCATAGGGGATGCCTATGTCACCGTGAGAAACCTCCGACGAGAAGCCTGCAAACTCCCCTGCTACGGACGCAGCGAGCAGACACGTACATCACGCGCCTCAACCTCATCTCTGCCACCACCACGATGACGAGAGAGGAGGGAGCCACCGCTGCAACGGCTGCCGCGATCCACCCGATCTCCACACCGTCGATGCCGTAGACGAAGCCCGCAGCTTCCTCGCCTCCACGGCTGTCCAGGAGAAGCTCCACCGAGCTGCAGCCCTCAACCCAGCGCCCCTCCTCCTCGCCGCCACGGCCCGCCAGGAGGAGCTCCACGTCGAGGATCTCGTGCATCTTGCTACGGTAGACGACCAAAACTTTATTTAAGGAGACTGTGGTCTCCTTCTCCGCCCCTCCCATCGAGGAGAAAGCAGAGAGAGGCACCCTAGGTTGCTCCGGATCTAGCCGCCATAGACCCGAGCTCTGCTCCAACTACCGGGCATAGAGCCCAAAACTAATCTAACCCTAGACCTATCTACTCCGGCGCTAATCTGGCGGAGAGGGCATCGGAGAGGCCCGTGCGGTAGCGGCGGCCACTCAGGAACGGTTCACTCTTGAGAGCTGAGAAGGGGGAAATGAGCCCTGTCCCATAAACAATAATTTAAAATGTTAAAAAAATTCGCATACATTTTGACATTCTATGTGCGCACATCAATTTCGTTGACAATCGACTTTTCTTGTGCCGTGCAAAAAGAGAAAGAAAAGGTCTCATGAAGAGTCTTTTAGCACCGAATTCGTCCTTTTACGGGACAACACAAAAAAATCGTTTTTCCGTGAAACAACTTTGTGAGCACATAGAACGTGAGATGTAGGTGCTACATATTTTGTCGGAGTTTTTTAAAATTTTGAAATATGTTTAAGATGCATTTCAAAATCGGGAGCATATGCACCGAGTGCAAAAACGCATTGTCCTCTTTTTTAGCTCTATAAACTCTCCTTCGAGGAGGAATGTAACAAATTCTATCTATTCAATGAAATGAAACGCAGAAAACTTTTGAATTTTCCCGAGAAAAAAGGTATCACAGATCGATCAGGGGCACTCATGTTTAGGTACCCAGATACCAAATAGTTTAACATATTTTGCATGGTCGTGAAATTCAGAGTCCCCCAAAATCTTTCTCTGCATGACTATTTTAAAAGATTGCGTTGGAATGACCGGAAGATGATGTCAAGCAAAACGTTACATCATGCAAGATGTAGAAAAAAAATCTCTCATGCTTTTCATACATGGAACTTCAGAATCCGAGCTCTTATAAGACTGGTGCCTATGAATTACCAAAGCCCTAACTGCACCAAAGGAGCCCGAAAGTGGATGACAGGATTGACTACAACTCTTGTATGGATTCGACCAATGGTCGGTTCTATGAGCTTATGGGTACAAAGAGAAGACCCTAGGAATGTTCTAGAGGTGCCCAAGATCCATTGGATCAAAAGGGTTTCTATCCCATATCCAAGATGCAAAAAACTCTCCCGTGGTGTCCCCCCCCCTAGGCAGCACCGGGGCGAAACCCTAGAGCCACCTAACAACCTAGGCTCTCGAGCCTCCCCTACCACCGTTGCTGCGCCGAGGACCACGGTGGCGGCAGCCCAATGCCGAAGGTACCGGGGCATGTATCGTGGCAGGAGATCGTCTATGGCGGAGAGAGATCGTCTACGGCAGCCGGGGACGGCGTTGATGGTCTTATGTTCATGGCGGCTAGGCGGCGCCATAGTTGTGCGATGGTGGAGGCATCCCCTTGGTTGGCGTCTATGCGAGACGTGGAGGTTGCCTGCTGACGGGGGTGGGGCTTCGCTGTGGTCACGACGGCGGCTCCATTTGTCGTTCGTGCTTGGGGTGAGGCGGCGGTTGTAGCTTTGCTAATCCCGCCTAGAACCACCATCGATGCGGCCACGGTCTCCTGGGGGTGCGTGTGGAAGCATCATGGTGTACACTATCGGCCTCGCTGCGATGTCGTACTAGGCATCTTGCTCTGGGCGGTGGCCAGCAAGCTGGCGCGTGCACGTGGTTCATGCTTGGGCTTGCTTCCTGTTCCGCTGGAGGGGGTCACCGGCGGGCGACAGTGTGGGGGCCGCTGGCTTGGCTTGAACAAAGGAGGCGGTCCTAGGGTTTCTCTTGGGTGAAGACAAAGATTTTTTTATTCTTGTCCCTATTGATATACGCGGAGTGTCGTGTTTTGAAAGGCTCCGCCAGAGATTTTCATTGGCCGCTTAATGCCTGGAATTTGCTGGATCGGATGGGATTTGGTCTTGTCCACCAATGTTTTTTCCTGACTGTTTGGTTTGGGGAAGGGTCGTCGTGAAGCTCTGCTATATGTTTCCATCATGGGACATGTCTTTTACGTTCCATGGTGAAGTCGGAGGCGGGGAATGTCATGCAAGCCGAGAACTGATGACTAGTAATGGTAGTTTGAGTCATTGCGACAATAGGAAATTTGCTTGGTGATTCAGAACTTGTAACAGTGGGATGCAAGTGGGAAACAACGAGAGGAGAAGTTCTTAGGCTTACCTCTCAGGGTGAAAATCTAAGGTCTGGCCTTAACTGGTTGTGCATGTCGACCTTTGTTGAAGGCATTGTTTTGAGAGCAGGAACTTTCTTTAGGGTGAAAATCTATGATCTATGATCGGGCCATAACGGTGCTCGTGCATTGTTTCCTTCTTGAAGGCATTATTTTTCGAGAACTTGGACTTCAGATGTTGTCTTGGTGGTGTTTGTGTTGTTGCTACAGGACTGGAACATTGTAGCGGGACTTTTATTTTTTAGTTTATTCTTTTTTGGTTGTGTGCATTTTTAGTGCCATTAGGGTATTGCATTTTTGCAGAGACTAGGTGTAATTGCTATCGTTGCAATATTAGTGTATTTCCTTTATTGGAAAAATATAAAAAGATAAAACCCTTATTTTTGAGGAGGCCACCAATTATCACCAATTGCCTCACCATTGGCTGTGATCTGCAAGGGCAAGTACTCATATATATACAACAAGGAGGGACAATGAATAATGAAAAAGGGGGCGGTGTTCCCATATGGTGGGCCGCCGACATGCGTGTCACTCGCACGCCACCGCCCTACACCGCCGCCTCCCCACCTCGTTGTTGCCGCCTCTCCTCCTTGGGGAGGCACTTCTTCATCATTATCATATACAACACGTCTTCGTCATCTCTCCACTATAATTTTTTGGCAACATGACATGTGATGCAATATATTATATCTCATGATTAATGGTGTCTATATGTCAAGTTATGAGTAATACCTTGTTCATGACAATGGTGAAATAGTTTGTTTTCTCGATTGCATACATGTTTCTTATCTTCTATGATGGCCGTGTATACTTATGTATGAGTGCATGTATATGTTTGAGGAATGCATACGCTCATCAGTATTGCATGTGACTTGGAGGAGGGCGGACGTGAATGATAGATACATCTGCCTGAAATTTTGGTTTGCATGTTTTTTTTGCAATACGTTTGCATGTTTAATAGTGGGATAAACTTGTTAGGGCAATATACTTCTTGTATTATCAGGGGGCCAAAGGCCACAATATATAGTACATGTACAGGTGCAAATATGCAGGAAGCCCCCTAACATATGGGGAAACTACAATATACAGATATATACATCTAACACCCCCCTCAAACTCATGGTGGATCCACAACACTGAGTTTGGAGAGTAAGAAGTCATGCTGCGCTCGAGTCTGTGCCTTCGTAAAGAAATCCGCCAACTGCAAATCTGAAGGCACATAATGAACCGCAACAACCTCATCCTGCACCTGAGCACGTGTATAAAAAGCATCAACACCAATATGCTTGGTCAGCTCATGCTTGACCGGATCACGTGCAATACTGATAGCACATGTACTGTCAGACAAAAGTGGAGTGGGTGTCGTAACAGAGACCCCAAAATCTGCAAGCAACCACCGTAACCAGGTCACCTCAGCAATCAACAAAGCCATAGCCCGCAACTCAGCCTCAACACTCGAACGGGAAACTGCGACCTGTTTCTTCGTCTTCCAAGCAACAAGCGAACCACCAAGAAACACACAGTAAGCAGAAAGTGAACGACGATCCGTAGGATCACTCGCCCACGTAGCATCCGAGTAGCACTGGAGCTGGAGAGAGCTGGAACGGGGAAAGAAAAGGCGACGAGTGATCGTGCCACGAAGATAACGAAGAACACGGAGGAGATGACTGTAGTGAACAGTGGTAGGAGCTGAGACAAACTGACTCAGAATATGAACAGGATAAGAAATATCAGGACGAGTGACAGCAAGATAAACAAGACTCCCAACAAGATGGCGATAACGAGTGGGATCAGGAAGAGGATCACCATCAGTAGGACGAAGCTTAACATTAAGCTCCATAGGAGTATCAACCGTGCGCTCATCCCCAAGAGCAGCACGAGCAAGAAGATCCTGAATGTACTTTTCCTGAGAGATAGAAAAGCCATCAGAAGTGGAGGAAACCTCAATGCCAAGAAAATAGCGAAGAGGACCAAGATCAGTCATAAGAAACTGATCACGAAGACGAGCCTTGACAAAGGCAATATACTCAGGATCATCACCAGTAATGATCATATCATCAACATAGAGAAGAAGAAGAGTACGTCCACGAGGAGAAGTGTGAACGAAAAGTGCTGGATCATGAAGACTAGGAGAGAAACCAGCAGCAGTCACCACAGAGGCGAAGCGCTCAAACCAGGCACGAGGGGCCTGTTTGAGACCATAGAGAGAACGTCGAAGACGACAAACCATCCCATCGGGAACAGAATACCCAGGAGGAGGCTGCATGTAAACCTCCTCACTCAACTCGCCATTAAGAAAAGCATTCTGAACATCAAGCTGGGAGACAGACCAGCGGCGAACAGAAGCAACAGCAAGAAGGGTACGCACAGTAGTCATATGAGCCACAGGGGCAAAAGTCTCATCATAGTCACGGCCGTGCTCCTGCTGAAAGCCACGAGCCACAAGACGCGCTTTATAGCGCTCAAGAGATCCATCAGAGCGGGTCTTAATTTTATAGACCCACTTACACGTGATAGGACGAACACCAGAAGGGGGAGAAACAAGATCCCAAGTGCCAGTGCGCTCAAGCGCAGCGATCTCCTCAGCCATGGCAAGCTGCCATTCAGGATGACGCTCGGCATCCCGATAAGAAGTCGGCTCGGAAACGACAGAGAGACCATACTGACTAGGAGAGTAACGAGCTGGAGCACGACGCTGACGAACAGGCCGTGAAGGGGGAAGCTCATCTGCAGAAGACAAGTCATCAGAAGAAGAGGAAGAAGGGACAACATCGGAAGGAGCCGAAGCCGGAGAACGAGGAGTACTAGGGGACTAGACGGAGGAGAGGATGGTGCCGAAACCGAAGGAGGCGCATCAGAACTAGGAGGAGGAGGAGGAGAAGGAACAGCAGGGGGTGCATCCGGAAAAAGAAGAAAAGAGATATCATCCACCGGGTAAGTACCCGAGGTGGGGCGAGGATAGAAGGGACGCGTCTCATCAAATGTGACGTCACGAGAGATGCGCATCCGACGACCAACGGGGTCCCAACAGCGATAGCCCTTATGCTCATCACTGTATCCGAGAAAAACACACTCAACAGACTGAGCGGTCAGCTTGGTGCGATCGCGAGGAGGGAGAAGAACATAGCAAACGCAACCAAATAAACGAAGTGTCGAGTAATCTGGAGAGCAACCAGAAAGACGCTCGAGAGGAATGCCACCTTGAAGGGCAGCAGAAGGCTGAATGTTAATGAGGTAAGTCGACGTAGCGACAGCCTCAGCCCAGAAATGCGGCGGAAGAGAGGAAGCAATCATCATAGCACGGGTAGTCTCAAGAATATGACGATGCTTACGCTCGGCGACACCATTTTGAGCATGGGCGCCGGGACACGAGAACTGGGCAAGGGTGCCCTGCTCAGCAAGAACACCACGCAGGTGCTGGGAGATATACTCTCCTGAGTCAGCACGAAACACACGAATAGGCGTGGAATACTGAGTACGAACCATGGCTGCAAAACGCTGATAAATAGAAAGCACCTCACTGCGAGAGTGCATAAGAAACAACCAGGTGTATCGCGAAAAATCATCAATAAACAAAATATAGTATCGATGACCCCCTTTCGAAGGAAAGGGAGCCGGACCCCAAACATCCGAATGAACTAAATCAAAAGGTCGCTGAGATACAGACGCACTAGTAGGACAAAGTGAATCTGATAGACAAGCCCAAAATCGTCCACTAAGGGGTATTTTTCGTCGCCTATGGGCCTAACCCGACGATATGGGTTCTGTTGTCGAAACTGCGTCAGGCAAAGTCCTACGACGTTTTTTTCGGTCCGTCGCGTTTGGGCGCCCTTCCGCCACGGAAAATCGGACCGTTGCGCAAGTGTTTTCGGGAGCCCGTTGACTGCTGACGTCATGCAAACTGACACGTGGCAGACGCCGTTAACTGCCAGTTAACGGCGTTAACCGGCTGAAACCCCGTGGTAGATGGTAGGCCCACACGAGGCCTGCCACGTCTTAAGCGGGCCGGCCCATTAAGTTTGCGGGCCGGGCCAGCTGACTTAGTTTGACCGGTCAACTATATAGCTGGGCTGGTCCATTAGTTACGTGGGCCGGGCCTAACCTCTAAGGTTGACTGGTCAAAACTTTAATGGGCCGGCCCACTAAGCATGTGGGCCGGGCCGAATGCACTCGTTTGACCGGTCAACAGGCAAAAGGGCCGGCCCACAAGACATGTGGGGCCCACTTTCCTGTCGGGCCGGCCCATTTAACATGTGGGGTCCACCTTAAAGCAACCGGCCGGCCCAAGAAGTGGGCCGGCCCAATTAGCATGTGGTCCCACTTTCCTTAATGGGCCGGTCATTTAGCATGTGGGGTCCACCATATAGCGAGGGGCTGGCCCAACAAGGTAGTGGGCCGGGCCAAAAACACAGGTGGGTCCCACTTTCCTGTTAAAGGACCGGCCCATTTAGCGTGCGGGGTCCACCATATAGCAAGTGGGCTGGTCCAAATAGATACTGGGCCGGGCCAAAACATAGGTGAGTCCCACATTCCTGTTAATGGGCCGGCCCATTTAGTGAGTGGGGTCCACCATATAGCAATTGGGCCGGCCCAATAAAATAGTGGGCCGGCCAAAAACACAGGTGGGTCCCACTTTCCTGTTAAAGGGCCGGCCCATTAAGTATGTGGGGTCCACCATATGTCAAGTGGGCTGGCCCAACAAGATAGTGGGCCGGGCCAAAAACAGTGGGTCCCACATTCTGTTATTGGGCCGGCCCATTTAGTATGTGGGGTCCACCATATAGTGGGCCGGCCCAACAACATAGTGGGCCGGCACAATAATAAATGTGGGCCCTCTATCGTGTAACCGGCCGGCCCAATAAACTTGTGGGGCCCACTTTTATGTGGCCGGCCCGGGGTGGGCCCCACATTAAAGCAAATGGGCCGGCCCAATTAGGCGTGGGGTCCACCATAAATCAAGTGGGCTGGCCCAATCGTTTAGTTGGTTTATATGCCGGCATAATAGGCGCTTTAGGATTTTGCGGGCAGGCACTTATGTGATTTCGCTTAAATGGGCCGTTTAAGGGATGGGAATTTGTGATTTAGATATTGAGAATATTTACGCAGCATTGATTTCTGTCGGATAGCCTCACTTACCACAAGCACCATAGAAAAAATGCGCGAAAGAACTATAAAAACTAACTAAATATTACATCAGCTGCAAGGCTTTGAAAAAATATTACAGAACCCAGAGAAATTGAATGGTAATTGAACCTAGCAATACAATGAAGCCATTCGGCAATCTTTTAAGTTGTCCATGCACCACCTATATCTGAAACAAAGACATTACAAGTTAAGACAACAACAATGGAAAGGCAAAGACACTACAATATTGTTTGCCAAAGAATTTGGAACTCATCATTTCGTTGTTATAACAAGATCATTGTAATGCGCACAATAAGCAAACAAAGAGTGCATGCCGCATACCAACAGCCAATATAACAGAGCATGTTAGAATGAAACAGCAGACTTACTACTGTCAAGTCCCATGCAAACCAACATGTTCAGGGAGTACAAAATTGGCATGAACAACATAGTAGCAGGCTATAAATTTTGTAACAACGACTGAGCAAGATGAAGTTATGATGGCTACATCTACAGAGCAGGGAATGTAAACCAAAAATAGAAGTTACGATGGCAAAAGCTAAAGAGGAGGGAATGTGAACCAACATGTGCCAAGTGCAATTACTTCAAATTGGCCATGAACTAAATAATACTCCTGAACTTATAGTGAAGGGGATGCAAATCAAGATGTTTCGGGATATAAACTTGTAATGAGCAACACATAGAGGATAGTTAATGCTGGAGCTTAGGATGGACCAGATACAGAATATAGTGGGATCACCTGTGAACTTGTATAAGAGGGAATGCAAACCAATATGTTCAGCATTCCATATGTGAGTGTCATGCCAAGTCAGAGAAACAAGTCAATAATGCAGCTTTTGAAGAACAAGATGGCACACAAAATTATTATCTAGTAGTATGACAAGTTTATTTGTACTACAGGCTAGATAGCAGAGTGATAGCATGCCAAACTAAATACTTACGGTCATAGCTAGATAGCAGAGTGATAGCAGCTTTTGAAGAACAATATTGGCATGAACAAAATAGTAGCAGCCTATAATTTTTGTAACAACGACTGAGCAAGATAGAAGTTATGATGGCTACATCTACAGAGCAGGGAATGCAAACCAAAATGTTCAATCGCTTAAAGTTAGCAATGAACTAGAAAATAGCAAGGTGTTACGGTCATAGCTAGGAATGAACTAAAAGAGCTTCAGACAAACAAGCATCTGAACCAAGAACATGGCGCTAAAACAAGGGACTTACATTAGGAGAAGCACTCTGTGGGAGTCACAGCAGATCTTCCTGGGGTTGATAGATCCGGTGATGAAGTACACTACATGTGCTACTTGGGGTTGGAGAGACGGCCATTACACTTCATGGTTACTCATCTCATCTGCAAAGACGTAACGGCGCGTCGTTAGCACAAACAGGTTCCCCCAAGATTAAACAAGAACTTGCAGGCAAGCAATAGAAAAGCGACAGTAGAAGAGTTTAGATCATGCACGGCGCCGGTGAAGCAGATCCGGTTCATGCACAGTGGTGTCGGTGAGCAAGATCCGATGCGGTGGACGACGGATCCGGCGAAGCGGCTCCGGTGGGGTGGACGATACCGCAGCTGAAGCGACTGCGGTAGACTGCTAGATGAGCATATGGTTTCGAGGTTCGGCGGGGATGATCCGATCCGGTTGATGACGGCGTCGATGAAGCGGCTCCGGCAGGCAGCCGGATGACGAGGATCGCGAGGCCTCGGGTAGGCCAGGGAAGTCCGGCGGGGATGTTCCGGTGCGGTGGTCGTGGAGGTGGTAGAGAGAGGGACTTGAGAAGTTCCGGTGGGTGGTCTCAGATGAGAGACTGAGGGAAATGAATTTTTTTGGGAGGGTATCCGGGGCTAGGGAGGTGGTGATCCAAAAAATGACGGCCAGACCCCCCCACCAACCGACTTTGCTGTCATCTCCACAGGGGTAGAATCGGAATTTGGAAGCGTGTGAAATTTTTGTATTTTGTGGGCGGGAAGTTTTGCCGCTATGAGATTTTGAATTTCGCTAAGGTCCAAGTATAATGATAAAAAATTGTGAGACCGTACTAGTACCTCTGTTCAAGGCCGACTGTAAAATCAAATCATCATCAAGTTGAACATCGGTTACTACCATGATCATCATCGGACACAGATCTGGTGACATGCACCTGAAATTGGTGCATCCGTTGCAAAGTATAATGCTAAAATTTTGAGTGACCGTACTAGTACTTCTGTTCAAGCCCGAGTGCAACATCAAATCATCATCACGTTGAAAATTTGTTACCATGATCATGATCTATCTCTAAATTTGGCGCATCCGCTAAATCTGGCAAAGTATAATGATAAAGAAATTGTGAGACAGTAGTAGTACTTCTGTTCAAGGTCGAGTGCAACATCAAATCATCATCACGTTTAAAATTTGTTACCATGATCATGATCTACCTCTGAAAATGGGCGCATCCGCTAAAACTTGCAAAGTATAATGATACAAAATTGTGAGACCGTACTAGGACTTATGTTCAAGGTCGAGTGCAACATCAAATCATCATTACATTGAAAAGTGTGTTACCATGATCATGATCTATCTCTGAATTTGGCGCATCCGCTAAATCTCGCAAAGTATAATGATAAAAAATTGTGAGAATGTACTAGTACTTATGTTCAAGGCCGAGTGCAGGATCAAATCATCATCACGTTGAAATTCGTTACAACGATCATGACATATCTCTAAAATTGGCGCATCCGCTAAATCTCGCAAAGTATAATGATAAAAAAATTGTGAGACTGTACTAGTACTTGTGTTCAAGGCCGAGTGCAGGATCAAATCATCATCACGGTGAAATTTGTTACAACGATCATGACATATCTCTGAAATTGGCGCATCCGCTAAATCTTGCATGTGGCGCATCTCAGTGCGGAGCAACAGGCCGGTGCTATCAAGGTTGAGGCGTCAGTAGCGTCATCGGGCTCTCCTTTTTTGATAGATCTTCTACATGGCGCGGCGCACCGCCCGTCGAGAAGCAGTCACATGTGATACCGAGGTGGAGACGTCGCCGGCATCCTCGAGGCGCGGCCGCCCTTCTACGAGCCAGCGTCGACTCAAGGTATGAATCCATGCGTTGTCGCGCCCCTTCTTCCGATGAAGTGGGGTGCCTTAGATTTATTGTTCTTCTCTTACGATTATTTCGAGCCGAACATGTGTGCTCTTTCTCTGAATATATTGCTTGAAAAGCTAACCAAGTTAATTAAATTCACTTCGTTCTTAATCTTGCGTGCTAATTTTGTTATTTTTGCTGACAGTGGTGCGCGCAAGGAGATTTATTTGTGGGTGTGCTGAGCTGTTAGGCCTAAGTCGAAATCCTCAGCTAAACGAGGCCTCAGCTTAACACATAAAAAAGGTGTTCAATCTCGCCCACAATGTCCTTTTCTTTCCTCTTCCTTTATTGGAACTTGTTTTGCAGACAAGGAAAGTGGCACGTGTAATGTGAGTAAAACCCTCTTAGCCAAAATCAGCTACAAGCAAGATTTTCTGTATTGTAGATGCCCCAATTGACTCTAATCCCCAATGTAGTCTTTTTTTATGTCAGTATAGACTTCTTTACATGGCATGCATTTGCCTAATGAGCAGCATTGTATTGCCATTCTAGCCAACCTGATCGATATGTCAAGCTTCATGCACGAGATGCCATGTTTAATTTACTCCCTCACTCCGATCCATATTTCTTGGTGTAAAATGAATGTGAATCGAAGGGAGTACTTTTCTTAGATAGTACTATACCATTTCAAAAAAAATACTAGTACTACTACATCACAAATGCATCAAAAGAGTACTACCATCACAAGACCACCACGGTTGTACTAGTAGAGTTTAATACTGAACTTCCAAAGGGAATAAGATTACACATATGAACTTTAAACAGGACCAGGAGCATGAGGGCCAGCAGCAGGGGCGTTGACTGGGAACAAGCCAGGCAAGACGTAATTCTGGAGGAAGAGGCCATATGCTGCGTGCTTGGCCTTGGTTGCAGGGCGGTGCTTCCCCGATGTACTTAGGCCTACACCCGTCGCATGCTGGATCAGGCTGCGGATGTCCTTCTGGAGGATTTTGCCACAGAATGGGCAAAATAGCTCCCCGCGCATGCGGAAACGAATTTCACCACCCTTCAGCCGCTTCAGAACGTAGCGGCTCTTCTGGTCCCTGCGCTCCTTGTTGTCGTCCATGTCATCAGAATATTCCTGTGAATTATAAAGTACATAATAATCAGGTGCTTAATGACAGATCGAATAAATACTGCACTATCATAAGCAAACCTTAGAAACCCTAAAATTAAATGTGTAGAACAAGTAAATGGCAGAAGAAATCATACTAAATCACGAGAAAACCCTATGAACAGCAATGAACATAAGCCACAACAATTGCAAGTCCACTAAGTATGAACACATAAATTAATTATATGACAAATCAAGCCAACTACATGGCAGATTAGTCGAAATTAAACTAGAATCTGACCGTACGAACCGTAGAATCAAGTACGTCTACAAGAACAAGGTAGGAGATCAAATCAATCAAGAACCAGGTTCGTGCAAACCACGTGAACAGTAATATGACACAAAAAGGATCGGGACAGTTTCGGTAAAAGAGCAGTACCTCCTCGTCGTCACCCTCGACATCCTCCTGGAACTGAACGTTTGGGCCGAAATCGTCGAAGGGGTCGAGGTCCGCGTCCAGCACCGGGTCTAGGAAGACCTCGCCGTGGTGGCCTGCAACGCCTTGCAGATCTTCGGCGGGAGCAACGGCGTTGCTATCCACCTTCTCCTCGACGGCCAGGACGCCCGTTTCGACCGAGGTCGAAGAATCAGACAAGCAGAGGAGACGAGCGGCCTGGGTGCCCGGTGAAGCCTCACCCGCCGCGACGGCCACTACCGCAGAGGCATCCTCTGCGCGAGCGGCCGCCGATTGCTCCGCCTCGTACGCAAGACCTGTCTTCATGCTGCTGCGGTTGGAAACGAGGAAGTCGATGCCTCGGAGGTGCGGTGAGTTGATGGGAGGGGAGAGGACGAGCTCGCGAGAGACGATGAGGCCGATTATTTTATAGCCTCTGACTCTCTGTATCAGAATGGCATTAGTTGTGGACGCGAGAGACGATGAGGCCGATTAGTTGTGGACGCGTGAAGTCGTGCATGTACTCGATTCTCACGTATACCAATACTTCCAAACGTCATAAGTAATTCACAATCATTCAGAATAATATGAGACCTTAACATTTTATTGTTTGTGTCAGATATTGTCCATGAAAAATAACATCCTTCAAAAAATAAATCCCCTATGCCAATCCGGTCATCGTGGCGGGGCACATGGTGGTGTGATGATACATCACATTTGGACCACACAACACAATTTGGACCAACCAAAAAAATTCAACCACCCTACACAAACCCTGGTCAAAACTAGTTTGACCAATATTACAAAAGTTGTACATAATTCAGAAACCGTCAGAAATATACGAAGCATTCAGGAGTCAATACTGAAGACAAAGCAATTATGCCAAAAGACGAAGGCAGAGGAGGAACAGGTCTTGCTATATTGCACAACAAAGCCAAATTCAACTTTTCATCGATTCCAAAATTCTGGCTGCAATTAGCACACCCTGGTCTCCTGATGTCGCAATAGTTGGCTGCTGGGAGCGGAGACACTCGACTTCCTTCTTCAACTTATCGCACTCTGTGCGAACTTTCAAGTACTTCGTCTCGAAATATTGCGCATGTTCAGCATGCAACTCCACTTCCTGTTGAAAACTTTCACAGTCACAGTTGCAATCACACTGACCAGCCTTGTCAGTGACCACACTCATCGGTGGCTGGGCGCGTAGTTCCTCGACTTCCTTCTTCAACTTCTTACACTCCGCGAGAACGTCTGAGTACCGTTTATCAAAAGAAGATTGCACGGAACGGGCATTCTCCTTCGATATGGCACGATTTAAAATGCACCTGCCCACGAGGTGGCGGATTTTCTTATGAAGGATGGTGTTGTGGCCCTTGATCTGGTCCAGTTTCGCGGAGAATCGTGTTATCACATCCTGCATTGCAAATTCAACAGCAATGAAGTATGCAGAGTGCAGATGAGGGGGGAGAAATAAACAAATGGAGTGCCAACCTCTTCAATATGCCTGAGAGCTGCAAAGTCCTTGTCCATAGGAACCTCTTCAACGATGGAACCGCCATCCCTGGAAGAAAGACATTTAAGTAGTTGGATCTGGCAGCCAGCAAGGAGGCGATGAAACTGCGGCACGGCAATGGAAACATACACGGCCGAAGATGCACACACGCGCACTGGCTGCTCCTCTCCCGGAGACTGAGCATTCGTCTCTGATTCTGCATTCAGGATACCAAACCTATGCAAGAGTTTGAGGTTTCTGTTCTGAAGGGTGGTGTTGTGGCCCTTTAATCTCATAATCCCTTCCTGCATGGAAAAATTCACCAGGAACGAATCAGGGATCCTTTTTCATTCACAGGATATGAAAATCATAAGATTAGGAAAAGCATAGGATTTTGTATACATTAGAGAGGGTGTATGCGCTATTTTATGGGCTATTTGGAATGTACAAAATGAAGTCGTGTTTAATAAACCCAAATCTCATCCCTTCTTGCAGGTTATCCCTATGATTATTCACTAGATCCGTATGTTTCTTATCTCCAGCCCGAGGATCAGCAGGATATCATGGAGTCTGGGTGCAACTGACTAGAGACAGCCGCACGGGATTTTTACAGCCAGGGTGGCTGGCAGTTTCCTCATAGAATTACTTACTGATGTGTTTTTGCCTTTTTGGCACCCGCTGTTTTCTATGTTTCGTTGGTGGATCTTTGTGTCGACTCTAGCTGATCCGTGAGAAGTTGTCATAATTTGTGTATGAACTGAAGAAAGCAATAAAGCAGCCATATACATCATTTTGATGCAGAGGCTGTGATATGTCCCCCATTTCGAAAAAAGGAACAAACATAGGATATATTTCTATAAATCAAACAACTAATGTAGGAAAAAAACCCATAGGATCTAAATGCTACACAATTCTTATAGAAGTCCTACGAATTAAAGAAGCCCTCATGCAGTACGGAGATGAAGAGGAAGAAAAAAAAGCAATGGATATATATTATATAGTGCATACATTATTAATGCTCTTGAGAGCTAACAAGTGCTCATCAAACAACGGGTCCTCGATAGCTAAGTACGAAGTGGATCCTGCGGTAGAAAGCACGAGCCTGGAACCGTCGGCCCTGGAAGATGATAGCCGGTTTAGTTGGCACCGCCTGCCAGCAAGGACTCAACGAAAATCCGGCATGGCGATGGAAACATACCCAGGAGCTTCGTACCCACCAGGTTGGCGAGAAACGAGCGATTTCTCAACTTGGGTAGGAATGGCGCTGAAACCAGCCGCCATGGAAGAAAGACGGTTAAATTGTTTGATCCGCTAGCCAGCCAGAAGGCAGAGAAACTTCGGCATGGCGATGGAAACATACCGGGGAGCTTCGTACCCACCATCTTGGCGAAACACGGTCGATTTCTCGGCATCGGTAGGAAGGGCGACACTTGAACGGGCGGCCCTGGAAGAAAGACGGTCAAATAGCTGGTTCTCCCGGGTAAAAAAAATAGTTGGATCTGTTTGCCTTGCTGTAATCTGCGTTCATGGGGGCAAAGAAAGCACATGGCGATAAAAACCTACCAGGACTCTTGCTGGATTACTCTGCCCTGACCCAACAAGCCCGAAGCAGACTGAGCTTGCGATGGAAGCGCAGACTGAGCTTGCGATGGAAGCGCAGACATGCCTGTCCGCCGGCGCCGCTGGTACACTTTCAAAGTCGGAGTTTGCAGGACTTTCAGCGGGATGGATTTCACCGCGGATTTAGTCTCAGACAACAACGCCTCCTTCCTCTTCTTACACTTCTTCATGTTCTTCTTAGACAACTTGTTGAACGATGGATGAATCGCTGGAGGAAGAAGGAAGGGACAAGCAGGTGGGGATAGAAGGGGTCGGTGTAGAGCTCTCCGGGGAGGGTTCCCCGGGGAGGAGGATGAAAACTGGAACGAACAGGACAGGGATGGGACTGGGCAATCTTGTCCGTCCATCCAAAATCAAAGGGCGGGAGCACATAAGACTTTGGGCCATTGACAGGCTGGTCCTGCCACAGGCGGACCCCAAGTTTCAGCGATTCAATGTCAGTGAAAAGATGGGCAATGTAAAAGAATCTTGTTCGGGGTCGGCCGCGGAAGCCAAATCTCTGTGTCCCAAAGTCTACTAGTAGTCTACTCCTATATAGGTATAGCTGCATAGCCATCATACCATTGCATTGATCGAGCTGTACGCCTTTACCACTCTGATTCAGGTCCAAAATATTAGTGTTCTCTTGTCAAATCAAAGGCCATGTCAGTTTGACGAAATGGACGTTCTTTAACTCACAAACTACTCCAAGGACATCATTTACGGACTACTCAGTTCGGCAAAAAGATTCTTGAAGCCATGTACATATTTTCTGGATCGATTTAGTAATTTGCTACAACTGTAATATTATTTCCAATTTTCAGCAATTTATTTGGACTGTAGGAAAGATAGAAAACAACTAGTGTATGCATGACCAATTAATCTGACTAAATAAATCTTATAGTGGCCACTTTGCATCACTCAAACTGAGAGGGCATGTTAGATTCATATGATAGAATAATGGAGAATCGCTATGACATATGCCTCCTTGAATCCTACGGGAAAGAAATCTACGGGAATTGGTAGAGCTAGGTGTGTGATGGTATCATAGGAAAGACAAAGGAAATTTCTATAGAGATTGAGAGTGCATAGCATAGTTGTCACAGATGCATATGAATTTTTCCAAGAGGTCTAACCTCTTATTAGAAATCCTATAGGGTTGTACTAGTATAAGAAAACAATACATAGAAATTTTGGAGGATTCAATTCTTCAAATCAAACAAGCTATATAGGGGGAAAATCATATCCTTTGATTCGTACAATTTGTATAGGAGTTATGTAGGATTTGACTATAGGAGTTATGTAGGATTTGACTATAGGATTTGAATATTTGTACGGTTGTGTAATATTTTTACCCAGATCAATTCACATACCACCGGTTATGTATTTTTTTGGGCTATAAAAATAGGAGGTGTGGTATATTTGATGTGTGTAGAGATAATCTCACCATCTTATAGCCACCCCTAACATTTCGAGCAAACAAAAAAAATCTATACCACTACCCACCTCTCGTCCTACACTCAATTCCTACACAACCAAACAACAAAAATTGGCTATCCCTAGCCAGGTGGTTGGGGATACTCTCATCCCATAAACCTATCCCCTAAACCAAACAACCCCTAATATGGAGGGAAGGAAAACCTAGTATCTGATACTGTACAAAAACACATAAAGCAATCTGGAACCGTCCACATAGAATCAACGGGCCAGAGCAGATGCCTTCTTTGGGAAGGGTCTTGCGCGGAAGCCAAGGAATCCTCTGCGTCGACAATCTGGTGTAGCAGTAAAATACACCATCATAGCGGAACATTGATGGAGTCACTACAATGCGTCCGAATCCGGGTATAGTCTTGTCATATCAATGGCCATGTCAGTTTCTCCAGATATAATCTATCCGTTAGCTAGTACTACTACTCTAGAGGCTGACGCCACATGCAGAAGTTGTACAGTACTACGACTACTATCGAGTATCGACTAGTCCGATCACGTCCAGGTCGCAACTACTCAAAAATGGCCGTAAAGAAAATGCAGAAGTAGGATGGGGCCACGACAAAAGACATACATCTATTTATGGACAGAGGTAGTATCATATCAGCATGCATTAGCATCTCATTTGCAACTAGTTGCACTCGCATCCTATTATCGGATATCACACTTCTGCACTTTTAAAAAATATGAAGAAAAACAAAACTGGGACACATATTATGTTGTGTATTGCTCCACAGGTCACAGATGAGTATGTAAAAAAAATTCTAGCTTGCACAAAAAAGACAAATGATATGTGAATAGTTAAGGAATATTATTCACTTTGGTCTTTTCTTTTTTCCACAGCTCACATATGGTCACTTTTTGAAACAAATGTTTAGATGTGCGCAAGATACAACATAACCCGTGACTATGATTTGAATTTACATTTTTTTACAAACTCGAAATGTGACATCCGACAATAAGATGAGGGATCAACTAGTTGCGAAATGTTTGCACTCCTGACCATGCATCTGAATCTATCTACTAGACTACTACAACAACATACAAAATGCACCAGTTTTGAACTAGACATGTAACAGCAGTACTAACCGTTGGTTTCCAAAATCTAACGCTTGTGATTAGAGGGATTCGCGTCAAGAGATACCACAACAGCATACACTTCTTTCTAGAACCATCATGTAGCCATTATGTAGAAGAAGAAAAAAGCAGGGTCACACCAATATCACACGTCCCACTCGATAGTAAGAAAGGTTCCAAGTTATTGTTCCCATTTCTCAACTGGTCATACCTATTTCGATGGTGTAACCTACGTAGTATAAGTTATATATTAGTTGTATGGAAAGTTTGAGCAACATTTAGAACATAATTTTGTACTCCTAATTGGTCCAACATGCATGCTAAGATTGGGGTCTTCACCTTGAAACGGCGAGCGCCGAAAAGCGGGTCAAAATCGCCCAGATCCTCGAAGATATCTACAGGCGCAGCCGCTGTATGAGAGACGGAGTGGGAAACGAGTGGGGCGATGTATGAGAGACGGAGTGGGGGTGTAGTATGTACTATAGTAAGACGGCGAGACGGCGAGGTCAGAGTGATTAAGACTAGTCACAATGGGAAGTACGTAGTACGTAGTATCATACACTACTAGTTTGTGATACTACCTCCACAATGCATAGTATCATAATATGGTTCATACTTATGTCATATTTAAAGTTTTGTAGAATCTCAATGCAAATGTGTGTACATGATGTATTTGTCATGAAGTTTTCTAAGTTTTCTAGGTTTATGTGTTATAATACTACTCTCATCTCTCACCTCATAATTGATGTGACACATTAGATTTTTGCCAACATGGCATGTATGATACTACTTACGAGCCTTAAAAGCACTTTTTGTGATGTTGATCAAATTGTACTCTAAAATTGTCACTGGACAACAGGTCGGCCTATTGCAAACTTGTTTGAATGAGCTAAAATAGTTAGAAATCTAGAAAATTTGTCACTTCAATGAATTTTCATCCTATAACGTTTACTTAATTTGAAAAACGAATGGGGACGTTTGCCATAATGGGACAATCATTTCTACAAAAAAGAATAAGATGGAAAGTCTCGCAATGTTATTTATCATGACAACATTGACAATGTCACAACCGTGGGGTGATTAGGGAATCCACTCCGCTAGAAAAAACAAACTTATATAAGGCATGTGTGGCAATGCAGTTTGTCTACCTTATACACATATCTCGATGTGTAGCTATATATGGATTTTATTTTCCAACTTTAGATGATCAGTTTATAGTTCACCATTTAATTAGAATTCATAATTTTTGGGAATAAAATACTTGGAGGTACCCTGCAAGTGTGGTACCACAAACAAAGCCCAAACATGGGTCCCAATAGTACAACATAGCGCGCATAGGAAGTTTGAGCAAATTTGAAACCAACCAAATGAGGTAGAAACAAATCAAAAAAAAGTTGTGAAACATGTGCATGGAGCCATCACATGACATGTACTTACTACTAACAAGTAAAAAATATAAAACCCTATCATACATAGAGGTTTGGGGTGAAGAGTTATTATTCACACACATATAGAATAAATATGGACTGCTTTTGGCTTTCTACCCATTAATTTGAGCAAGCTTCATGCAGTGTCCACTTCAAACTTGACAACATTGGAACCATAGCTGCTTGAGTTCGCCTCGCTAGCCTCTTCCCATATGTAAGCTTAATTAATTGGTTACACTACGAAAACCACAATCAACTTCTGAATAATGCATGCATTGCCCCCCTTTTGCACATATGCAACTTTGCAAAGTAGGGATTTTTGGTTTACCACACATTAGTGTGTTGTTTTCTTTTTATTAGGACCCATGTTTGGTAGCCACATTTTTCCAAAGCCAAAGTGTGGTTAGCCAAAAAAAAAGCTAGTATGGCTAGCCACCAAATTGTGGCTTAAAATATTAAAGCCAAACTTTGTCAAAACTTTGTAAAAAAAAGTTGAGTCTATGACAAATGGACCATATATACATGCAATGAAGTGTGATAAGCCAAATTGTGGCAAAAACCAAACACATGCCAAATAAACTATATGCATGGCTGCCAAATTTTGGCTTCTTGACAAATTGTGGCTAGGAACCAAACATGCCCTTGCTGGCCAAAGGGGTCCAAATATGTGTTTTGTTTATTCGCTATCATGTGCAGTGTGTGCACAATACCACAAATCAAAATTTCACGGGTAGGCCAAACATGCATGCATGGTAGGCGAATCGCCATTTCGAAGGCTAATTTGTCAAACTAGCTTACCATGAAACCATCATTTGTACTCCAATTAATTAAGTTCGGATATGAATGGTGGTCATCAACCAAACTAATAAGAATTCAAAATTTGGGATGATATAGGGATGTGCCCTATTGTTGTGGAATCAGAAAACATTAGCCAACGAAAATGTGGGTTGCATCCAAGTATAGTAGCTCACAAAGTCGATTGCCAAGAAGTTTTTGCCTAAATTTGAAATAAAGCCAAAATGAGGTTCAAACTTATTGAAATCAGCAAGCAAGGCAATCACGAAGTCACCAATTACTACTTTTATCTAGGAAAAATAACAAACATGATGGCATGCAAATATTCTTGAGAAGCAGAATCATTCTGTAAATATATATTTTTGGAACCATGCATGTTGGACATTGATTCGCTTCTTGCCACATGGGTGAGCTAGCTTGGTTACCGCAAGAACCATGCATGGCGAACTTTCGAATCATGACCCCTTTTTTAAGAGATCAATGAAAAACTTCTTATTTTCGACTATACTTTGCCAAATACAGTTTTTTTGGTTTTCCACATAAAGTCTTTTCATTTTTATTGGCCGAATTAAGGGGGGCAAAATTAAAAGGATGTATTTGTGAAGTGGCTACCGCGTGTATTGCGCACACTACCACCTATACAATTTTCACAAGCGGGTGACATGGTTGGATGGCCATGCATTTCCATGGTTTGTTGGATTATCTCATCATGTAGTATATAATAAATTAATTTTGTAAATATTTTTCAATTCAAGTATTAACGATGGTTATATTACAACTCAAATAAATTGGGAAAATACTGGGATTCGCCTCCCTAGAATCAATCTTGCCCGTCCATTTCCTATCAACTGACTATAGGGAGTACTAGATTTAAATGGCGGTTGGAGTTAATTCCTCAACCTCATCGCAGTATTATTCCCATCTGTCCCCACTAAACAACCCCTGGCGGTTCGTTCTCCCCTGCATTTCGGCAAGTTCCAAAAAACCCCATTGTTTGCAGTTGCTCTCCCTCCCTCCCCCTCAATCCCTCCGATCAGTTCGACGTGCTTCAGCGCTGCCATGGCCGACGGCGGCCTGTTTACGCTGAAGAGGAGCGTCGTTCCCCATGGGACGACCAAGGTGAACGTGGTCTACACGAATGACCCTTCCGTTCTCGAGCACACCCTCAAGATGTACGAACAAAAGCTACTAGAGGACAGGCCCAGGTTCGTCGGCCTCGACCTAGAATACACTGCGGACCAAGTAAGTACCGCCGTCGTTCAGTTGGCCATGGACGACCACGTCCTGGTGTACCATTTCTGCAGGTATGTTCTTCACATGCCTTCCTTTATCCTTTTGTTTTTTAATATAGAAACTCTTCCTTTATCTTGGATCTGCTTTTTTATTTCGAAATAGACTAGGTTCTAACTTGTATGAAAACACGAACAAACTAACTTGTATGAAAAATGTGGTCTGGAACGTAATATCCAACATACTTGTATAATTTTTTTGGATTGACCACGATATCTAGTTTCATGATTTTGGTACTCAAAATTTGCACAAATTTCATGTACTCATACTCACCGATAATCGGCATGGATGTCAAGATATTAACATATAGTAACTGAATCTTAACTTGACACTTAAATAATTAGATCATATAGTCGCAACAATAATTCATGTTATTTTGATGTGTATCACTGATGCAAAATCATTGTTTCACTGCAACAAGTATACAGTTTACTGGAAGAAAAATATGTGTACTATTTCAGCATATACGATCTTACAAGATTGATTTGTGTTAACATGCAGGAGTCCTGATAATCTGGCACTGCAAGAATTCCTTCAACATAAAGGAATTTGTTTCACAACTGTTGACATCAGGGGTGACTCTAGCAGGTTTGCTAGAGATGGCATTAAAATTCCTAAACATAATTGGATTGACATTCAGGATATGATCAATTTCAATGGTCCTGGCAATAGGACTGGCATGGGTGATTTGGCAGCCGCCATCATTGACCCATCTTACAAAGACATGAAGACCAAGTTCCCTACTAGCAGCCACGATCAATGGGAGTGCATGCCATTGCCTGAAGTAAACTTGAGGTATGCTGCGATTGATGGGTATGTCAGTTTTGAGTTGTACAGGCGACTCAAAAAAATCAATGATGGGCAGCGTCAAGCACAACCAATTCCAAGGGAAGTGGTTTGCCCGGATTGCAAGGAAGCGGCTAGGTTGGCCGCTCTTCCCCCTGCCTGGCGCGACGAGAAGAAGCAGTGTGTCGGGACAACCTACTGGGAATTTGTATCTTATTGCTTTAGGCACAACATACCATTTGATCCGAAGAATATGCCACCATGGATAAAGGACCCGTGCGAGCCTACTTCGGGGTCTCCGTGGGATGGCGGTTCACATGGTGAGCAAGCTAGGGCAACGGCTGGATGTGGTGAGCTAGCAAGGGCAGGGCCTGTATCTGGTTGGGAAGCTCCAACAAGGATTCCCGACACACGAAGTGCGAACGAGTGCAGAACTTGGACTGCCAACCCATGGGAGGCAGGTACAAGCGGCACCGGCAAGCGCATCAAGAGGGATGATGATAATTGGTGAACTAGGCTGGCGTTATATGTTTCCAAGATTGTACATAAGTTTAGAATTATGAACTGGTAGTATTGTTTAGGTGATGTAATTACTTTTGCAACAATGTGTATGAGGTTTCAGAACCACGCATCCTTATTTAAACATGTTTAAAACATGAAAATGAAAAGGTAAGCCTGCATCCTTCTTAGTCACTCCAAAATGAAGCTTTTGGGAAGGTATTTGAAATTTCCATGTTTGAAACCCAAAACGACTTCTCTTCGTGATTGACTTCATAAGACAAAGTTCAGGCTTAGGGGTAGATACATGATTTTTCTGGTTTGAATATGACTAGACCTTGTTTATCAACTTGAGTGCTTACTATATGACATAAGAAGGCTATGTGCTTTGGTTTTTCATTTTTTTTTTGAAATTTTATGCCCATTTGAATCTTGGTCAAATCCTAGGTACGGTTTGACCAAGATTTGAACAAGTTTAAAATATGAAAATAAAATGTAAGCCCGGTCTGGATCCTTCTTAGTCACTCTGAAATGAAGCTTTTGGGAGGTTTTTGAAATTTCCATGTTTGAAACCCAAAACCACTTCTCTTCATGCTTGACTTCGTAAGATAGAGTTTAGGGTTAGGGGTAGATACGTACATGATTTTTCTAAGTATTTTTATGCCCATTTGAATCTTGGTCAAATCATAGGTTTGACCAAGATTTAAACATGTTTAAAATATGAAAATGAAAAGGTAAGCCTGCATCCTTCTTAGTCACTCCAAAATGAAGTTTTTGGGAAGGTTTTTGAAATTTCCATGTTTGAAACCCAAAAACGACTTCTCTTCGTGCTTGACTTCATAAGACAAAGTTTAGGGTTAGGGGTAGATACATGATTTTTCTGGTTTGAATATGTCTAGACCTTGTATATCAACTTGAGTGCTTATTATATGACATAAGAAGGCTATGTGCTTTGGTTTTTCATTTTTTATACCCATTTGAATCTTGGTCAAATCCTAGGTTTGACCAAGATTTGAACAAGTTTAAAACATAAAAATAAAAGGTAAGCCGAGGATCCTTCTTAGTCACTCTAAAATGAAGCTTTTGGGGGTTCTTGAAATTTCCATGTTTGAAACCCAAAACCACGTCTCTTCATGCTTGACTTCATAAGACAGAGTTTAGGGTTAGGGTAGATACATGATTTGTCTGGTTTGAATATGTCTTGACCTTGTTTATCAACTTGAATGCTTAATATATGATATAAGAATACTATGTGCTTTGGTTTTCATTTTTTGATTTTTTCTGAATTTTTATGCCCATTTGATCTTGGTCAAATCCTAGGTTTAACCAAGGTTTAAACAAGTTTAAAACATGAAAATGAAAAGGTAAGCCTGCATCCTTCTTAGTCACTCCAAAATGAGGCTTTTGGGAAGGTTTTTGAAATTTCCATGTTTGAAATCCAAAACGACTTCTCTTCGTGCTTGACTTCATAAGACAAAGTTTAGGGTTAGGGGTAGATACAAGATTTTTCTGGTTTGAATATCTCTAGACCTTGTTTACCAACTTGAGTGCTTACTATATATGACATAAGAAGGCTATGTGCTTGTTACCACGCGATTTTGGCCAAGTCAGGAGATGGGTCGTAAGTGAAGATGGACTTGAAGGACGTACACATGAAGCATCTTTGAAGCGGCCTTGCGCTGAGAGTTCGGGCTAAGTGGCCCATGTATCTGTAATATATTAGATCGCGTTGTAATTTAGATTAAAGAGATAGAGTCCGGCCCGTGCACGGTTAGGTGCACGCCTCAATTAGAAAGTCCCTTGGACTATAAATATGTATCTAGGGTTATCGGAAAAGGAGGACAATCATCGTTCAACCAACACAAATCAATCTCGGCGCATCGCCACCCCTTTCCTACGAGGGTTTCTACCGGTAAGCATCATGCTGCCTAGATCGCATCTTGCGATCTAGGCAGCATAAGCTTCATGTTGTTCATGCGTTGCTCGTACTGAAGCCTTGTTGATGGCGAGCAACGTAGTTATCATAGATGTGTTAGGGTTAGCATTGTTCTTCACGTAATATGCTACCGTAGTGCAACCCTTGCATATCTAGCTGCCCTTACGTCTATCTAGACGTAAGGGCAGCATCTTGCTTGATCATGCTTAGTAGATCCGATCCGTTATAGTTGCTCCTTGCATCTGCAGGGATTAGTTTAATATCTGCATAGTTAGGCCTTATGCTGGGGTCGGACGATCCGGTGGTGCGTTAGGCGTTGTTTACCGTCCCTGCGAGGGATGTTCCGGGAATCAACGTATGTTGGTTTTTAGGCCTCTCGTAGGGGTGGTTTGCATCACCTCTCGTAGCTGCTAGGCCCGATCGCACGTAGGACGTTCCGATTATGCGGTGAAAACCCTAAACTGTCGTGGATCGCTTTAGCTTTGTCCTGATCAAGCAGGATCCCCATGCCATTGCTAATCCATCAAGGACCATGGGGCGATCGGCTCTTTGAGCCGATCCACAGGGAAACCTGAGAGCCGATAAGGCTCGTATTTAATGTGCACGTGTCTACCATGCAGGAACAATCGAAGCACTAACACCTTCCTGACCAGGTCTAGGTCAGGTGGCACGCCCTAGCAACCGCCAGGACGCGCGCCAGAAGATTTGCGGGACGACGCGAGGTGCCAGGGATCCACTAAGCGGCCCTGGGAGCTTCCCGGCTCTTCGTGTTGCTTAACCAAAGCCCGTCGGGGGGTTTTGGAGGGTAACACATTCTGGCACGCCCGGTGGGACATCTTCTGCAACATCCACGTCAACACCGACATCCGAGATGGCAGAGGAGCAGATCACATACAAGGATCTCCCTGCGGAGCACAAGAAGAAATACGATGAGCTGAAGGCCATCTGTGAAGCCGAACTCATCGGCTCCTCTGAGACAACCCGTTCTCGCAACATCAAGCTCAGAGGAAACACGTGTCTGTCGCATGGCGTCAATACGGTAGATCTCAGCCACTCCATAAGAGAACCAGGGTTCTCTTTCGATGTCAATATGGCAGGGTTCGTGATTCGCCATGGCGCGGACAAAGCAGAGAGCAGCCACTCTCGTGGCAAGGATAAAGAGGAGGCCGTTCCACGCGACCGGCCCCAAGACGACGATAGACGATACCTGACCGAGGAGGAGGTGAGAAACATACGGTATCCACGCCCATTATCCGTGCACCTCCTCAACAAATATGAACAGCAGTACGACCGACGTCGCCGCTACGACGACGACGATGAAGGATATCGTCGGTCTGATGCAAACAGGAGGTATCGTCAGAACGACGGGTACGAACGTCGCGCTGGAGGGAGGTCAAAGGAGCAAGACAACGTGGATAAGCACTGGAGCTGTCCCTTCTTCAAACATTGCTGGGATTCAGGAATGAGCCGATTGCCAACAATCGAGAACTGCCCAGAATGCAAACAGCAAAGAAGAAGGAGGGCAAGTGAAGTTTCAGTGTTCGAGCGTCTAGGACCTCTCCCACCTCAGAATAAACGAGCTGAGTCATCTCAAGAAGAAGACTTCGAGGAGTCAGATGAAGAAGATAGGTATCACCGACCAAGGTGGTGCCCTGATGGACTCAGCCATTCTCAAAAGCGTAGAGTGCAGCGGCTGCGAAACCTGGAAGAAGCCGAGGCACAGTACCTGTACACGTTGAGAAGAGCGCGGCCCGATCTGGCCGCGAAAATCCAGCAAACAGTGGAGACGAAGGCGCGCCCGCCAAAGAAAGTATGGCGCCCAAACAGGCGAAAGCCGATGCACAGGCATCGGCTGATGCCGATGCAGAGCATCGGCTGATACAAACATGGTATTCATACTCCCGTCGGAGTTTCGCGCTCCAAGCGACGAGGAAGTTTCAGTGGCTCAATTCGACTGCGGTCCACGACCAGTTATTTTTGAAAAGCCACAAGATAGAAGCTACAGGCATCTGAAAGCCCTATACTTGAAGGGTTACATCAATGGGCAGCCTATCAGCAAGATGTTGGTTGATACCGGAGCGGCAGTCAACATAATGCCGTATTCCATGCTACGTCGTTTGGGGCATTCCAGCGACGATCTGATCAAGACCAACATCACATTAAGCGACTTCAACGGCCAGGCGTCAGAAGCAAAAGGTGTTCTGAATGTAGAGCTTACTGTAGGCCGGAAAACCATACCTACCGCGTTCTTCATCGTTGACAGCAAAAGCAATTATGCCGTCCTATTGGGAAGGGACTGGATTCATGCTAACTGTTGTATCCCGTCTACAATGCACCAATGCATCATACAGTGGGATGGAGATGAAGTGGAAGTCGTTCAAGCGGATGACTCAATCGAGATATCATTAGCTGCCATGAGCGTGTGGGAAGCAGATGACCAAGAGCCGCTCTCTGGAATCAGTTTAGAGGGTTGTGAGCGCATCGAAGCCTCGAAAAATGGGGTAAGGCTGGTTTTATCCACCGGCCTAACGGAATAGCACGTCCAAGACATTGGACATACGTGGCAAGGCCGATCCCTGCGATCGGCCCTCAAAAAATGAAAAGCAAAGGATCTTATCTCCAACATGCCACGTAGCTACAGTGGAAATCCAAGAAGTTGCAAACCATCGTCAAGCATTGCAACAAAGAAGGAGGCCGATTCCGGTAATCGGCCGAAACTATCCTCAACATTCTTTTGTCTGTGTTCAGCATTGATCCAACAGATGCCTGAAGAGCCGATGCCATCAATTACTTGACAGAATCGGCTCGGGGGGCACATAGACGGATGAGATGGAAGATACGGAGCTGGGAACGGATGTCAACTTTCCAGCAGAGTAGCTCAAGTATGGGGGCCGATACGTAAGCAAATCGGCCGCAAAAAATCGAAAATACAGAAACTTTTGAGCACAGCCGATGCGCAGGCATCGACTCAAGAGTTCAAAGCCGATGCATGGCCATCGACTCAAGAGGCTCAACGGAAAATTAACCTGACTTGACTCAAGAGCAGCACAAGCATACAAATCAGGTTGAGGATGAGCCCAACGAAGGGAGCAGCGCAGGCGCATCTCTTCTAGGACCATGAGGATGGCCGATGATGGAGCAATCGGCCGTGGCATTGCCGCCTACGGGCTGAGCCAAGGTGACAACCTCACCAAACATCCTCACCGAAAACTGCATCGTCGCCGAGGTAATGAGCCTATCGAGCGGAAGGTGCGAGAATAAGGTGGGAGGAGTTCAGGGGCCGCTACGTGTGAGGCTTCGTAGTTCAAGGGAGCCGTTGATCTCCAAGCCCGTCCTAGTGCATCGTCCCCTTGGGTGTAAACTTTCTGCCCTGTTCGATGAAGAGCTGGAGCGGCTCGGGGGGGCAGCTCACCTCGGAGGTTCTCTGCTATTGAAGCCGATGTGGTCAGAATCGGCTGACGCTGCACTACCCTTGGGGAGACGATGATGGACCATTCGGTTGGTACACCGTTATCCTCGTCTTGATCGAGACTCGGGGGGCAGCGGACCCTGGAGATTCTCCGCTCTGAAGAGCCGATGGTATTAAAATCGGCTGTCTCTACATCGTAACCATGCTGAAAGGTGGCGGGCTCTTGCAGAGGAAAACCACCAGGGTTGATGGGAGGAGTTTGAAGAAGAAGCCGTCATCAGTGATTAGGCTTTAGGCCAGTTTGTTGCTGAGAGACAAAAGCATCGCGAGAAAGGTTGTAGGCGATCGAATGATTCAGCAATGGCCTAAAAAGTTCTCCTGAAGGCATCACTCCTGGAATCTGGTTGCTTAGAGACCAACATTAAGCGCAGGAGACTTGGAGAACCAAAGTTTCAGGTTGGCATGATTGCGATTTGGTCCTGTTCGATTGAAATTTGAGAATCTGGACTGATCTGTCTCGAAAGTTATCACGAGAGATCAAGGCTTGGAAATCGGCTCATTGAGCATCGACCGAATCGACAATCGGCAGATTTAGTACAAAGAGCAATCGGCTAAATCATCACAAAAGAATCGGTAAAATCAAGTTGGGGAAATTCTCCATTGATAAACTAGATTTCTTACAAGGAAGGAGCCGATTGCTTAAGAAGGGAAGAACAAAAGAGGGGTCTGTTGACCAATCTGCTACTGCTAGGCCTACACTAGTAGATCCTAATCTACGGGCCGTCACTGCCTTCATCATCATCCTCGGAGCTCTCATCGGCGCTGCTCCCGGGCTCCTCGTCGCTGCTCCCGTAGCCCTCTGCAGGGGCTTCATCCTCCTCTTCGTCATCACTGTCGTCGTCGTCCCACCACATGCGGAGGCGTTTCGCTGGTGGGTAACCTTCGAGGGAGTCATCGTCGGCGTCTTCCTCCTCTTCCTCCTCCTCGTCGGAGGAAAAGCTCCCTTCCCAGGGGAAGAGGTCGTCGTCGCTTGGTGCTTCCAGCTCCCCGTCGATGAGGAACTGAAGTCTTCTTCCCCGTCGGTGAGGGGTTCGTCGTCTTCCGACTCGTTGGAAAAGTCCCAGTCCCGCGCGTCCCAATACTCGGGGCGCGGGCTAGATGGCCATCAGATCGACCTCCTGCTCGAGTTCGCTGGAGGAGGAGGACTGGAGAGACAGGCCAGAGGAAGCAGAGGAAGAGGAGGAATCCATGGGGACTGAGGAGGGTTTTTCGGTTTGCCGACGGCTACTGTGGTGCAGGGAGATGAAGAAGGAACTACAGGAGTGGCCAAATAAAAGGGGGAATAACGATTTAATGCTTAAGCAGTTCCCAAGGACGTGGTGCCAGAACCGTCAAGTCGTGCAGAGAAGGCGAGGAGGCAAGACGTCATCATGAAGGAAACTGCGACGGTTCTGCCACGACATGACCCTTCAAAGGAGACAGATGGTTTTGCAATTATCATTATCAAAACCAGGGGGGCATGTGTTACCACCCGATTTTGGCCAAATCAGGAGATGGGCCGTAAGTGAAGATGGACTTGAAGGACGTACACATGAAGCATCTTTGAAGCGGCCTTGCGCTGAGAGTTTGGGCTAAGTGGCCCATGTATCTGTAATATATTAGATCGCGTTGTAATTTAGATTAAAGAGATAGAGTCTGGCCCGTGCACGGTTAGGTGCACGCCTCAATTAGAAAGTCCCTTGGACTATAAATATGTATCTAGGGTTATCGGAAAAGGAGGACAATCATCGTTCAACCAACACAAATCAATCTCGGCGCATCGCCACCCCTTTCCTACGAGGGTTTCTACCGGTAAGCATCATGCTGCCTAGATCGCATCTTGCGATCTAGGCAGCATAAGCTTCATGTTGTTCATGCGTTGCTCGTACTGAAGCCTTGTTGATGGCGAGCAACGTAGTTATCATAGATGTGTTAGGGTTAGCATTGTTCTTCACGTAATATGCTACCGTAGTGCAACCCTTGCATATCTAGCTGCCCTTACGTCTATCCAGACGTAAGGGCAGCATCTTGCTTGATCATGCTTAGTAGATCCGATCCGTTATAGTTGCTCCTTGCATCTGCAAGGATTAGTTTAATATCTGCATAGTTAGGCCTTATGCTGGGGTCGGACGATCCGGTAGTGCGTTAGGCGTTGTTTACCGTCCCTGCGAGGGATGTTCCGGGAATCAACGTATGTTGGTTTTTAGGCCTCTCGTAGGGGTGGTTTGCATCACCTCTCGTAGCTGCTAGGCCCGATCGCACGTAGGATGTTCCGATTATGCGGTGAAAACCCTAAACTGTCGTGGATCGCTTTAGCTTTGTCCTGATCAAGCAGGATCCCCATGCCATTGCTAATCCATCAAGGACCATGGGGCGATCGGCTCTTTGAGCCGATCCACAGGGAAACCTGAGAGCCGATAAGGCTCGTATTTAATGTGCACGTGTCTACCATGCAGGAACAATCGAAGCACTAACACCTTCCTGACCAGGTCTAGGTCAGGTGGCACGCCCTAGCAACCGCCAGGACGCGCGCCAGAAGATTTGCGGGACGACGCGAGGTGCCAGGGATCCACTAAGCGGCCCAGCTTCCCGGTGCTTACTGTTGCTTAACCAAAGGTCTATGTGCTTTGGTTTTTCAGTTTTTTTGAATTTTTATACCCATTTGAATCTTGGTCAAATCCTAGGTACGGTTTGACCAAGATTTGAACATGTTTAAAACATGAAAATAAAAGGTAAGCATGGATCCTTCTTAGTCACTCTAAAATGAAGCTTTTGGGAGGTTTTTGAAATTTCCATGTTTGAAACCCAAAACCACTTCTCTTCATGCTTGATCGACTTCATAAGACAGAATTTAGGGTTAGTGGGTAGATACATGATTTGTCTGGTTTGAATATGTTTAGACCTTGTTTATCAACTTGAATGCTTACTATATGACATAAGAATACTATGTGCTTTAGTTTTCATTTTTTTGATTTTTTCTGATTTTTTTGCCCATTTGATCTTGGTCAAATCCTAGGTTTAACCAAGATTTAAACAAGTTTAAGACATGAAAATGAAAAGGTAAGCCTGCATCCTTCTTAGTCACTCCAAAATGAAGCTTTTGGGAAGGTTTTTGAAATTTCCATGTTTGAAACCCAAAACCACTTCTCTTCATGCTTTACTTCATAAGACAGAGTTTAGGGTTAGGGGTAGATATACGTGATTTGTCTAGTTTGAATATGTCTAGACCTTGTTTTATCAACTTGAATTCTTACTATATGACATAAAAAAACTATGTGGTTTGGTTTGATAGTTCATTGTTCATAATTCATAGTTGATCATACATACGGATCATACATACAGAATTGCGCGATCCTTATCGCGACTTCTAACCTATCTAGTCGTCGAGGAAGATGATGGTCGCGTTCTCCTCCGCATCCCGCGCCTCCTTCTCCTTCACGGCGGCGATGGCCGCCGCCTTGTCTTCTTCCTCCGCCCTCTTCTTGTCGGCATCGTCCTTGAGGGACGCGGCCAGCGCCTTCAAGAAGAGGGGGTCTTCCCCTTCCTCCGCCTCCTCCGCCTCCTCGCCGGCTGGCGGCGCGAATCCGCCGCTGGTGCTCGCCTCCCACGCCGCCTTCGACCGGCGGTTCCTCTCCCGGTCGGCGCGCCATTTGTTGAAGACGGGGCCGCTCATCGGTTTGAGCGGCGGATCCGCCTTGTACCAGAGCCCGCCCGGGGCGAACTCGCGGAGCGACGACGGCATGTACAGGGAGCCTCTGTACCTGCACGCCGCGCGCCGACTCCCGGCGGCGGACTGCTTGCACTGGAGCCGCCACGCCTCCTCGAGCGTGTCCGGCGCGCGGGATCGCTTCGATCCGCTCGCGGGCGACGCGGAACTGGTACGGCGTGAATACATGGCGAGCGGCGAAGAATCACCACCCTGCAATCAAGGCCAAGCACGCAGCATATGGCCTCTTCCTTACGTCTTTTGCCTGGTTTGTTGCCGGTCAACGCCCCTGCTGCTGGCCCTGATGCTCCTGGTCCTGTTTAAAGTTCAGCATTAAACTCTACTATACAACTGTCGTGGTCTTGTGATGTACAGTAGTACTCTTTTGATGCATTTGTGATGTAGTAGTACTGTACTTTTTTTTGAACTGATATAGTACTATCTAAGAAAAGTACTCCCTCCGATTCACATTCTTTTTAGCACCAAGAAATATGGATCGGAGCGAGGGAGTAAATTGGCATCTCGTGCATTATTTTGGCTTTTTGGCTTTGGCAAAAGCCAAAAAAAAAGCACCTAAATAGGTGCTTTTTGGGCTTTTGGATTTTGGAAGCCAAAAGAATAGAATCTTTGTTCTTGGCTTCCAAAATCCAAAAGCCCAAAAAAGCACCTATTTACGTGCTTTTTTTGGCTTTTGCCAAAGCCAAAAGCCAAAAAAAGCCACAACAAAAGGGCCATAAACATGGCATCTCGTGCATGAAGCTTGACAGATTGATCGGGTTGGCTAGAACGGCTAAACAATGCTGCTCATTAGGCAAATGCATGCCATGTACGATAGTATACATCCAGTAAAGAAGTCTATACTGACATAAAAAAGACTACATTGGGGATGAGAGTCAATTGGGGCATCTACAATACAGAAAATCTTGCTCGTAGTTGATTTTGGCTAAGAGGGTTTTGTGCCCATATTTGTATCTTGGTCAAA
Organism: Lolium multiflorum; assembly: GCA_030979885.1. Lineage (NCBI taxonomy): Eukaryota > Viridiplantae > Streptophyta > Magnoliopsida > Poales > Poaceae > Lolium > Lolium multiflorum. The sequence goes on along the minus strand of CM061748.1, from coordinate 115,468,406 downwards.
TCCTAGGTTTGACAATGATTTAAACAAGTTTAAAATATGAAAATGAAAAGGTAAGCATGGATACTTCTTAGTCACTCTAAAATGAAGCTTTTGGGAGGTTTTTGATATTTCCATGTTTGAAACCAAGAACCACTTCTCTTCATGCTTGGCTTCATAAGATAAAGTTTAGGGGTTAGGGGGTAGATACATGATTTGTTTGGTTTGAATATGTCTAGACCTTGTTTATCAGCTTGAATGCTTACTATATGACATAAGAAGACTATGTACTTTGGTTTTTCATTTTTTGTTTTTTTAATTTTATGCCCATTTGAATCTTGGTCAAATACACTAGCTATGACCAAGATGTAAACAAGTTTAAAACATGAAAATGAAAAGGTAAGCATGGATCCTTCTTAGTCACTCTAAAATGAAGCTTTTGGGGGGTTCTTGAAATTTCCAAGTTTGAAACCCAAAACCACTTCTCTTCATGCTTGACTACATAAGACAGAGTTTAGGGTTAGGGGTAGATACATGATTTTTCTTGTTTGAATATATCTAGACCTTGTTTATCAACTTTAATGCTAACTATATGACATAAGAAAACTATGTGCTTTGGTTTTTAATTTTTCTGATTTTTTTATTTTGATGCACATTTGAATCTTTGTCAAATCCTAGGTTTGACCAAGATTTAAACAAGTATATGTTGCCTGCCAAAACCCACCGGCGAGCAGTGGTTAAGCAACACGAAGAGCCGGGAGGCTTCCAAGGCTGCAGTGGGCCCTGGTCCCTCGACGTCGTCCCGCAAATGCTCCGGCACACGTCCTAGCGGTTGCAAGGGCGTGCCACCTGACCTATACCTGGCCAGGAAGGTGTTGGATTGCTTCGATTAGTTCCCTGCATGGCAGACACGTAAACATTAAATACGAGCCCGATCGGCTCTCAGGTTGCCCTGTGGATCGGCTCACAAAGCCGATCGCCCCATGGTTTACGTAGGGTTAACGCTGACATGGGGCTCCTGCTTGATCAGTATAAAGCTAAACCAATCTACGACAGTTTAGGGTTTTCACCGTATGATCGGAACATCCTACGCGTAGTTGAGCCTAATAGACACGAAAGATAATGGAAAACTAACCCTAAAAGAGGCCTAAAAACCAACATTAAGTTAATTCCCGGAACATCCCTCTTAGGACTAACAAACCATACCTAACGCACTACCGGATCGTTCAACCCGTTTGCAAGGCCTAACCATACGGATATTAAACCAATCCTTGAAGAATCAAGGAGCAACTATAACGGATCGGATCTACTAAACAACGAACAAGCAAGATGCTGCCCTTACACCTGGATAGGTGTAAGGGCAGCTAGATATCGAGGGACGGCACAGCTAAGCAGATATGCGTAAGAAAAGCATCTATGCAAGCCCCAAAACATCTACGATAAGTAGTGCTACTCGCCATCAACAACGCTTCAGCACGAGCAGCACAAGGTAAACGAATAAACGTGTGCTGCCTAGATCGCAAGATGCGATCTAGGCAGCATGATGCTTACCCGGGAGAAACCCTCGAAAGAAGGGGTGGCGATGCGCCTGATTTGTGTTTGTTGTGAACGTGATTGTCCTCCTTTTCCGATAACCCTAGATACATATTTATAGTCCAAGGGACTTTCTAATTCGGGCGTGCACCTAACCGTGCACGAGTTAAACTCTATCTTTTAATTCTAAACTAAGATGCGATCTACTATATTACAGATACACGGGCAATTAAGCCCAAACTCTTCGTGCAAGGCCGCTTCAAAGATGCTCCACGCGTGTATCTTTCAAGCCCATCTTCACTTACGGCCCATCTCCTGATTTGGCCAAAATCTGGTGATAACACATGCCCCCCTGGTTTTGGTAATGATAATTTCAAAACCATCTGTTTTTCCTTCGAGGGGTCATGTCGTGGCAGAGCAGAACCGTCGCAGTATTCTTCATCATGACGCCTTGCCTTCTCAACTTCTCTGCACGATTTGACAGTTTTGGCACCACATCCTCGAAAACTGCTTAAGCATTAAATCTCTGCTATATCCCCTTTTATTTAGCCACTTCTTGCAGTTCCCTTCTTCATCCCCTTCGCACTAGCACTCCAAAAGCCCTCCTCTGCCACCATGTCTTCTTCTTCTTCCTCCTCTCTTCATCAAGCCTTTCCGTCCAATCCTCCCCTCCGGGAGCCGACGCCGGAGTGGGACCCGATGGAGGCCCACGCGGCCCACATTCGCCGCGCCATCGAGGACGGGGACGAGTCTAGCCACGACTTCTCCGTCTGGTCTGAGGATGACAAGTCCTCGACCGATGGGGAGAGCGATCTCCGTTTCCTCGCCGACGGGGAATCGGAGGAGGAGAGCGACGACGATCGCTTCTCCTGGGGTGATTTCACCTCCTCCGAGGAGGTGAAGGAGGAAGAAGAGGAGGAGGACAGCACCTCCTCCGACGAGCCGCCGGCCAAGCGCTTCTGCCCTTGGCCGGGCAACCTTTCGACAGCGACGACGATGACGCGACGAGGAAGACGAGGACAACGAGGGTCCTCGGCGCGGCAGCAGCGACGACGAGGCCGCCGAGAGTAGCGCCGACAGCGGCGGCGACGGCGATGACGAGGGCAGCGACGGCCCGTAGATAGGATCCTTAGAATAGGATCAGTAGTAGTAGATGGGCAATGTACCCCCTAGTTCTTCCTTTTGAGAGCAATCAGCTCTTTTATGTAAGAAATCTGATTATCAATGAAGAAATTCCCCCAATTTGACTTTGTCGATTTCTTTCATATTGATTTAGCCGATTCTCCCTTATCTTGACTTTGCCGATTGTCACCTTGGTCGATGCTTAATGAGCCGATGGCAATGCATCAGTTTTTCACAATAAATTGCAAGACAGGTCAATCCAGTTATCCCCTCATGGTAACTTGCAATCCTTGCTCAAATTCAGATCCCAAATTTCCAATCGAACAGGTCCAGCCCACAGCCTTGAGACCCTTAGATTTTGGACTCCAAATCATCCGATCGTGATGTTTGACCTGACGGCAAAACTCCTGAATTAACGCCTCCAGGAAAGCTTCTAGGACCATAGCTGAAACAACTTGACGTTGAAGCTGATACATCTGCATAACAGGTACCATTTGCTCACAACTTTCCTTGTGATGTTCTGTTCCCTTGCAGCAACAAACTGGCCCAGAGCCTATCAATGATAATGGCTCCCCTTCAAACTCCTCTTACCAGCTCCAGTGGTTCCCTTCAATAATTCACCACTGTTTTATAAAAATTGTGGTGCAGAGTTAGCCGATTTCAACCAAAATCGGCTCCCAAGAGCAAAGGATCTTCAGGGGCAGCTGCCCCCCGAGCCTCAGTCAAGGCGAGAATAGTAGCAAAGAAGGTGGCTGCCAGAAAACTTTGAAGGGCAAACACCCCTCTAGGCTTTGGTTAGCCTATTAAGTCCAGTAATCCTGCTCTTGTAGACCTCTACCGAAGATGATATCATCGAGGACATGCAATCCAGCTGACGAAGCTCCAACTTGGGCACCTCCGGGTACACCACCATATAAAACTAGCCAGATATGTCACCATCGGCTTCCAAGAAAAGGTCAGCCCTCAACTCCCATCAAAACAAGATAGGAAAGCTTACGCACAAGGAGTCGATGCACCACGAGGGCTCGGCAGGACCAGCAAATCCCTTCTTTGAACCAAGAAGCTTCACATGCAATGGCTCTCTAACTCCTCCTGGCTCAATTCTTGTGCTTTGCTGCTTAGATCGGCTCACCATCCTTGACGAATTCAGCTCTGCAATCGTGCGTTGCCTGTCTTGGTCATTTTCCTGATCGAGGCAGCATAAACTTTGTAATTCTAAAGTCGACGTCCGAGCATCGGCTGTGCTTAAAATTTTTGTACTTTCGATTTTTTATTAGCCGATCGATCTCATGAATCGGCTCCCCTGGGTACATACTTCGTGGCCTTGTACCTTCTCTGTGTGTATGCCCCCCGAGCCGAATCCTTCAAGTGATTGAAGATATCGGCTTTTTAGCCAATTCAAGCTTGTCTCGCAACTCACCATGCCAAATAGCACATCAATGAACACGCGTGGTGCGAATAATTTTAGCCGATTGCTGGAATCGGCTTCCCTTGCAGTTGTCGATCCGACTATTTGCTGATAAATGTTGGCCATGGCTTATCCCCAGGACCAATTTCGATCTCTTCTAGTCCATCAGCTGCTGTAAACCCCAGCTTTCCATCGCCTGCTAAATCAATGATGAACACAGGCAGAAGAGACTATTTTTGGCCGATTGCTGGAATCGGCCTCCTTTTCCATTGCAATGCTTAACGAGGGTTTACAACTTCTTGGTTCTCTGCTATAACGACGTGGCATGCTTGAAGTGAGATCCTTGTTTCTTATTTTTTGGGGCCGATCGCAGGGATCGGCCTCGCCACGTACGTCCATAGACTTGGATCTTGCTACTCTGTCAGGCCAGTGGATAAGACCAGCCTCACCCCATTTTTTGTAGCTTCGATGCGCTCACAGCCGTCCAGATTGATTCCAGAGAGCGGCTCTTGGTCATTTGCTTCCCAGATGTTCATGGCAGCCAAAGAGATGTCGATCGAATCATCTGCATGAACAACCTCCACTTCATCTCCATCCCATTGTATGATGCACTGATGCATTGTGGATGGAATGCAACAGTTAGCATGGATCCAATCCCTTCCTAGCAGGACAGCGTAAGTGCTCTTGCTGTCGACGATGAAGAAGGACGTAGGGATGGTCTTTCGGCCGACAGTTAAGTCCACGTTCAGAACACCCTTGGCTTCTGACGGTTGGCCGTTGAAATCGCTTAGCGTGACGTTGGTCTTGATCAGATCTTCAGTGGAACGTCCCAAACGTCGTAACATGGAGTACGGCATTATGTTGACTGCTGCTCCCGTGTCAACCAGCATCTTGCTGATAGGCTGCCCATTGATATAACCCTTCAGGTATAGGGCTTTCAGATGCCTGTAGCTCTTCTCTCGTGGCTTTTCAAAGATAACTGGTCGTGGCCCGCAATCAAACTGTGCCACTGATACTTCCTCATCTCTTGGAGCACAAAACTCTGACGGGAGAACGAACACCATGTTTGTATCAGCCGATGTCCCTGCATCGGCTTTTGTCTGCTTGGGTCGCCACACTTTCTTTGGTGGGCGAGCCTCTGTCTCCAGTGTTTGCTGAATTTTCACGGCCAGATCGGGCCGTGCTTTCCTCAACGTGTACAGGTACTGCGCCTCGGCTTCCTCCAAGTTTCGTAGCCGTTGCACTCTGCGCTTTTGGGAGTGGCTGAGTCCATCAGGACACCACCTTGGTCGGTGATATCTATCTTCTTCCTCTGACTCCTCGAAGTCTTCATCTTGGGATGACTCAGCTCGTTTGTTCTGAGGTGGGAGAGGTCCTAGACGCTTGAACACTGAAACTTCATTCGTTCCCTTCCTCTTCTGTTTACATTCTGGGCAGTTCTCGATTGTAGGCAATCGGCTCATTCCTGAGTCCCAGCAGTGTTTGAAGAAAGGACAATTCCAATGCCTATCCATGTCCTCTTGCTCTCTTGACCTCCCTCTGGCGTGACGCTCATACCCTTCGTATCGACGGTATTTCCTGTTGTCTGCATCAGACCGACGATATCTATCATCATCTACGTCGTAGCGCCGACGTCGGTCGTATTGCTGTTCATATTTGTTAAGGAGGTGCGCGGAAAGTGGTCGTTGATACCGCACGCTTATCACCTCTTCCTCAGTCAAATACCGTCTGTCATCATGCTGGGGCCGGTCGCGTGGATCGGCCTCCTCTTTATCTTTGCCACGGGAGCGACTGCTCTCGGGCTTATCCTTACCATGGCGATCTGCGAGCCCTGCCATGTTGATATCAAAAGAGAAACCTGGCTCGCGTCTTATGCAGTGGCTGAGATCCACCATGTTGACGTCCGGAAACGGCTGCGTGTCAACTCTCATGGCAAACTGACCGAAGAGTAATCGGCCTTGTTCTATCGCCATCTGAATCTGTCCGCGCAAGACTTTGCAGTCGTTGGTGGCATGGGTGAACGTGTGATGCCATTTGCAGTATGGCCTGCCGTTCATCTCTTGTGGCGTGGGGATTTTGTGGCCTTCGGGTAACTTCAGCTGTTTCTCCTTCAGCAGCAAATCAAAAATTTGCTCCGTTTTGCTCAAATCAAAGTCAAACCCTTTTGCAGGCCCTGGTTGTTTCACCCACTTGCAGGACACGGGCTTTGCCCCCCGAGTCCATTCAGCTACAGCGACTTCCTGATCTCCTACAGAATCATCATCTTCTTCCATCTCGATCAGGGCGACGCGCTTGAACTTGTCCTGGTACAATTCTGGGTGGCGCTGTTCATACAATGTCAATTTCTGAACCATATGCGCCAGTGAATTGTACTCTGCTTGGAAGGTCACATCTCTGAGCGGCGCTGATAATCCTGCTATCGCCAGCTCGACTGCTTCCTTCTCAGATAGGCGAACCGAATAACATCGGTTCCTGACGGTCCTGAACCTCTGGATGTACTCAGATACCGTCTCTCCTCGTCTCTGCCGAACCTGGGTCAGATCGGCAATGCCAGCTTCAGTAGTTTCTGAATGGTATTGTACATGGAACTGCTCTTCCAGCTGCTTCCACGTCCGAACCGAGTCTGGTAGCAACGAGGTGTACCACCCAAAGGCTGGACCCGTGAGAGACTGTGAGAAGAACCTCACACGTAGCTCGTCTGAAGCTGAGACCATGCCCAACTGTGCCAAATATCGGCTCACGTGCTCGATTGAGCTGGTTCCTTCTGATCCACTGAATTTTGTGAAGTCAGGGAGCCGATACTTAGGCGGTAGTGGGATTAGGTCATAGTCGTTGGGATACGGCTTGGAATAGCCGATCATTCTCTTCTTCGGCAGGATGCCGAACTGGTCTCTCATGATTGCGGTGATCTCATCCACCGTAGGAGCTGCAGAAGTTGAGCGTTCATGACTTGTACCGGTGGCATATTTGGCTAGCCACGCCTGTTTCTCAGCATCTGCTCCAGAACTGCTTCCTGCTCCAGCGACTCCTCCTGCCGTGGCAGTCCTTCCTGCTGTAACCTGGGTCATCCAGTTGTTGCAGTCCGGCACGTATGTGCACACGTATCCATGTGGAATCTCCTTGGGCGGCTCATACAGGAATTGGTAATCGCCCGGATCACCTCCAACCTTGTAGACAACGTACGCCGGTGAACCTGGTTGCTGTGGAGCTGCCGTCGTGTATGGCAGTGGCGGCCTGGTATAGAGCGGTATCTCTCCTTGATGAGTTCCTAGAGCAGGTCCTGACGGAGAGTACTTGTGCTTCATGACTTCTTGCACCACATTGAGCGCGACACGCTCCAGAGTATTCACCAAGCTCTCAGAATGCCGATGAAGAGAGTGAGCAACGGCATAGTTGACTTCCTGTCGCAGGGCTCTGGTACGTTCGTCCGAAGGGAGAGATAGATCTAGTCCATCTAGCGCGCCTTCGGGTTGGAACCCTTTGAACTTGATCCCGTGCGAACGGGTTTTCTCAAAAGCGCCGATGAGATCGGCTTCCAAGATGGCCTTGAGATCATCGTATTTCTTCTTATGCTCAGGAGGCAGATCTTCGTACTTGACCGGTTCTTCCGCCATCTCGGATGTTGACGTGGTTGCTGCGGAAGATTGTCCCGATGTCCCACCGGGCGTGCCAGAATGTGTTGCCTGCCAAAACCCACCGGCGAGCAGTGGTTAAGCAACACGAAGAGCCGGGAGGCTTCCAAGGCTGCAGTGGGCCCTGGTCCCTCGACGTCGTCCCGCAAATGCTCCGGCACACGTCCTAGCGGTTGCAAGGGCGTGCCACCTGACCTATACCTGGCCAGGAAGGTGTTGGATTGCTTCGATTAGTTCCCTGCATGGCAGACACGTAAACATTAAATACGAGCCCGATCGGCTCTCAGGTTGCCCTGTGGATCGGCTCACAAAGCCGATCGCCCCATGGTTTACGTAGGGTTAACGCTGACATGGGGCTCCTGCTTGATCATAATAAAGCTAAACCAATCTACGACAGTTTAGGGTTTTCACCGTATGATCGGAACATCCTACGCGTAGTTGAGCCTAATAGACACGAAAGATAATGGAAAACTAACCCTAAAAGAGGCCTAAAAACCAACATTAAGTTAATTCCCGGAACATCCCTCTTAGGACTAACAAACCATACCTAACGCACTACCGGATCGTTCAACCCGTTTGCAAGGCCTAACCATACGGATATTAAACCAATCCTTGAAGAATCAAGGAGCAACTATAACGGATCGGATCTACTAAACAACGAACAAGCAAGATGCTGCCCTTACACCTGGATAGGTGTAAGGGCAGCTAGATATCGAGGGACGGCACAGCTAAGCAGATATGCGTAAGAAAAGCATCTATGCAAGCCCCAAAACATCTACGATAAGTAGTGCTACTCGCCATCAACAACGCTTCAGCACGAGCAGCACAAGGTAAACGAATAAACGTGTGCTGCCTAGATCGCAAGATGCGATCTAGGCAGCATGGTGCTTACCCGGGAGAAACCCTCGAAAGAAGGGGTGGCGATGCGCCTGATTTGTGTTTGTTGTGAACGTGATTGTCCTCCTTTTCCGATAACCCTAGATACATATTTATAGTCCAAGGGACTTTCTAATTCGGGCGTGCACCTAACCGTGCACGAGTTAAACTCTATCTTTTAATTCTAAACTAAGATGCGATCTACTATATTACAGATACACGGGCAATTAAGCCCAAACTCTTCGTGCAAGGCCGCTTCAAAGATGCTCCACGCGTGTATCTTTCAAGCCCATCTTCACTTACGGCCCATCTCCTGATTTGGCCAAAATCTGGTGATAACAGTATAAAACATGAAAATGAAAAGGGGAAGCATGTATCCTTCTTAGTCACTCTAAAATGAAGTTTTTGGGATGTTCTTGAAATTTTCATGTTTGAAACCCAAAACCACTTCTCTTCATGCTTGACTTCATAAGATAGAGTTTAGGGGCTAGGGGATAGATACATGATTTGCCTAGGTTTGAATATGCATGTCCAAACCTTGTTTATCAACTTGAATGCTTAGTATATGACATAAGAAGACTATATGCTTTTGTTTTTCATTTTTCTGATTTTTTTAAATTTTATGCCCATTTGAATCTTTTGGTCAAATCCTTGGTTTAATTTGACACGGATTTAAACAAGTTTAAAATATGAAAATGAAAAGGTGGTAAGCATGCATGGATCCTTCTTATATTAGTCACTCTAAAATGAAGCTTTTGGGAGGTTTTTGAAATTTCCATGTTTGAAACCCAAAACCACTTCTCTTCATGTTGTTGACTTCATAAGATAGAGTTTAGGGGTTAGGGGTATAGATACATGATTTGTCTTGTTTGAATATGTGTCTAGACCTTGTTTATCAACTTTAATGCTTACTATATGACATAAGAACACTATGTGCTTTAATTTGGTTTTTAATTTTTATATTTTTTTGAATTTTGATGCACATTTTGAATCTTGGTCAAATCCTAGGTTTGACCGAGATTTGAACAAGTTTAAAACAAGAAAATAAAAGGTAAGCCCGCCAGACTGGATCCTTTCTTAGTCACTCTATAATGAAGCTTTTAGGGGGGTTGTTGAAAATGTAAGCATGTATCCTTCTTAGTACGTCACACCACAATGAAGCTTTTGGGAGGGTTTTTGAAATGTCCATGTTTGAAACCCAAAACGACTTCTCTTCGTGCTTGACTTCATAATTAAGACAAAGTTTAGGGTTAGGGGTAGATACATGATTTTTCTGGTTTGAATATGTCTAGACTTTGTTTATCAACTTGAGTGCTTACTATATGGCATATATAAGAAGCTAGGCTATGTGCTTTGGTTTTTCATTTTTTTTGAATTTTTATGCCCATTTGAATCTTGGTCAAATCCTAGGTACGTACGGTTTGACCAAGATTTGAACATGTTTAAAACATGAAAATAAAAGGTAAGCATGGATCCTTCTTAGTCACTCTAAAATGAAGCTTTTGGGAGGTTTTTGAAATTTCCATGTTTGAAACCCAAAACCACTTCTCTTCATGCTTGGCTTCGTAAGATAGAGTTTAGGGTTTGGGGTAGATACGTACATGATTTTTCTAAGTATTTTTACGCCCATTTGAATCTTCGTCAAATCCTAAGTTTGACCAAGATTTGAACAAGTTTAAAACATGAAAATGAAAAGGGTAAGCCTGGATCCTTGTTTAGGGTTAGGGGGTAGATACATGATTTTTGTGGTTTGAATATGTCAGACCTTGTTTATCACCTTGAATGCTTACTATATGACATAGGAAGACGGCGTGCTTTTGTTTTTCTTTTTTTTTGATTTTTTTGAATTTTTATGCCCATTTGAATCTTGGTCAAGTCATAGGTTTGACCAAGATTTAAACATGTTTAAAACATGAAAATGAAAAAGTAAGCCTGGATCCTTCTTAGTCACTCCAAAATGTACCAATTGATAAATGAGTTAACTTGGCTTCATGGAAAAAATAATGTCATGTAAATGATTTAACTTGGCTTTCGTACCCTTGAATCCATAGGAAACTTTGTATAAATGTAGTAGTATAATAATCAACCGAGTTTTTACATCAACAGGTCTGTCACTTACGTGTGGTGCCCATGCGTGAGGTCCCACACTTCAGTGAGCACAAGTCACGTGCAATAGGTACGCAAACTCCTAGCCATTTTCTTTGTCAAGAGAAGACGCATCAGGATGCGTATTGGAAGTATGTGGGTCCTTCTGGATCCTGTCCCTCTCACAAAAAAACAAATCTCTCTCATTCTCGGCCTCGCTCAACTCGCGCTCGCTCCTGCTCACGAAAACCCTGCACAAAAGTAAACATCATCACCCGAAAAAGGGGAGACACCATAATTCTCTCCCTTCTTCTCTCCTTCCGAGTGATCCCTCTTCCTCCGAGTTTCACTCGACGGGCAAACACACATGTGCTGCATAGTAATAATAAAAAAGTAGAAAAATCGACCTACGAATCTATGATTAAATAGGTTAAACTAGGGTTTTGCCCACTACTACAGATCAAGTTCAAAAATATCCAACTACTAGTTCGATTTTGGGCTACTAATATAAAATTAAAATAAGTTGAACTAGTATTCCTCTAAAAAATCATTTTGGTATGCATTGTTTGATACTTTTCATAGCTATAGTGCATCACAAATTTATGATTTCATGCTTTGCTTTGCCAATTTCGATTTTTTCTAACCACCTTCTCTTTGATTTCAAATTTAGGTCAAACTATCGATGCCTACTATGTGTTCTACTTGAATTGGATGCAGCGTGCGCACATGTTTTGCCATTGTTTTGGGCTTCCACACATCTTTGGGGCATCCAAGTATTTAAGTTACCTTGTTTTTTTGAATTGTAATTCATACCCTTCCTCCCAATTTTTATGCCCATTTGAATCTTGGTCAAATCCTAAGTTTGACCAAGATTTGAACAAGTTTAAAACATGAAAATGAAAAGGTAAGCCTGAATCCTTCTTAGTCACTCTAAAATGAGAAGATTTTGGGAGTTTTTTGAAATTTCCATGTTTGAAACCCAAAACCCCACTTCTCTTCATGCTTGACTTCATAAGACGGAGTTTAGGGTTAGGGGGTAGATACATTATTTGTCTAGTTTGTTGTTTAGACCTTGTTTATCAACTTGAATGCTTACTATATGACATAATAATACTATGTGCTTTGGTTTTCATTTTTTTATTTTTTCTGAATTTTTATGCCCATTTGATCTTGGTCAAATCCTAGGCTTAACCAATATTTAAACAAGTTTAAAAAATGAAAATGAAAAGGTAAGCCTGTATCCTTCTTAGTCACTCCAAAATAAAGCTTTTGGGAAGGTTTTTGAAATTTCCATGTTTGAAATCCAAAACGACTTCTCTTCGTGCTTGACTTCATAAGATAAAGTTTAGGGCTAGGGGTAGAAACATGATTTTCTGGTTTGAATATGTCTAGACCTTGTTTATCAACTTGAGTGCTTACTATATGACATAAGAAGGCTATATGCTTTGGTTTTTCATTTTTTTTGAAATTTTATGCCCATTTGAATCTTGATCAAATCCTAGGTACGGTTTGACCAAGATTTGAACAATTTTAAAACATGAAAATAAAAGGTAAGCCCGACCTGGATCCTTTAGTCACTCTAAAATGAAGCTTTTGGGGGGTTCTTGAAATTTCCAAGTTTGAAACCCAAAACCACTTCTCTTCATGCTTGACTACATAAGACAGAGTTTAGGGTTAGGGGTAGATACATGATTTTTCTTGTTTGAATATATCTAGACCTTGTTTATATCAACTTTAATGCTAACTATATGACATAAGAAAACTATGTGCTTTGGTTTTTAATTTTTCTGATTTTTTTATTTTGATGCACATTTGAATCTTTGTCAAATCCTAGGTTTGACCAAGATTTAAACAAGTATAAAACATGAAAATGAAAAGGGGAAGCCTGTATCCTTCTTAGTCACTCTAAAATGAAGTTTTTGGGATGTTCTTGAAATTTTCATGTTTGAAACCCAAAACCACTTCTCTTCATGCTTGACTTCATAAGATATAGTTTAGGGGCTAGGGGATAGATACATGATTTGCCTAGGTTTGAATATGCATGTCCAAACCTTGTTTATCAACTTGAATGCTTACTATATGACATAAGAAGACTATATGCTTTTGTTTTTCATTTTTCTGATTTTTTTTTAAATTTTATGCCCATTTGAATCTTTTGGTCAAATCCTTGGTTTAATTTGACACGGATTTAAACAAGTTTAAAATATGAAAATGAAAAGGTGGTAAGCAGGCATGGATCCTTCTTATATATATTAGTCACTCTAAAATGAAGCTTTTGGGAGGTTTTTGAAATTTCCATGTTTGAAACCCAAAACCACTTCTCTTCATGTTGTTGACTTCATAAGATAGAGTTTAGGGGTTAGGGGTATAGATACATGATTTGTCTTGTTTGAATATGTGTCTAGACCTTGTTTATCAACTTTAATGCTTACTATATGACATAAGAACACTATGTGCTTTAATTTGGTTTTTAATTTTTATATTTTTTTTGAATTTTGATGCACATTTTGAATCTTGGTCAAATCCTAGGTTTGACCGAGATTTGAACAAGTTTAAAACAAGAAAATAAAAGGTAAGCCCGCCAGACTGGATCCTTCTTAGTCACTCTATAATGAAGCTTTTAGGGGGGTTGTTGAAAATGTAAGCATGTATCCTTCTTAGTACGTCACACCACAATGAAGCTTTTGGGAGGGTTTTTGAAATGTCCATGTTTGAAACCCAAAACGACTTCTCTTCGTGCTTGACTTCATAATTAAGACAAAGTTTAGGGTTAGGGGTAGATACATGATTTTTCTGGTTTGAATATGTCTAGACTTTGTTTATCAACTTGAGTGCTTACTATATGGCATATATAAGAAGCTAGGCTATGTGCTTTGGTTTTTCATTTTTTTTGAATTTTTATGCCCATTTGAATCTTGGTCAAATCCTAGGTACGTACGGTTTGACCAAGATTTGAACATGTTTAAAACATGAAAATAAAAGGTAAGCATGGATCCTTCTTAGTCACTCTAAAATGAAGCTTTTGGGAGGTTTTTGAAATTTCCATGTTTGAAACCCAAAACCACTTCTCTTCATGCTTGGCTTCGTAAGATAGAGTTTAGGGTTTGGGGTAGATACGTACATGATTTTTCTAAGTATTTTTACGCCCATTTGAATCTTCGTCAAATCCTAAGTTTGACCAAGATTTGAACAAGTTTAAAACATGAAAATGAAAAGGGTAAGCCTGGATCCTTGTTTAGGGTTAGGGGTAGATACATGATTTTTGTGGTTTGAATATGTCAGACCTTGTTTATCACCTTGAATGCTTACTATATGACATAGGAAGACGGCGTGCTTTTGTTTTTTTTTTTTTTTGAATTTTTATGCCCATTTGAATCTTGGTCAAGTCATAGGTTTGACCAAGATTTAAACATGTTTAAAACATGAAAATGAAAAAGTAAGCCTGGATCCTTCTTAGTCACTCCAAAATGTACCAATTGATAAATGAGTTAACTTGGCTTCATGGAAAAAATAATGTCATGTAAATGATTTAACTTGGCTTTCGTACCCTTGAATCCATAGGAAACTTTGTATAAATGTAGTAGTATAATAATCAACCGAGTTTTTACATCAACAGGTATGTCACTTACGTGTGGTGCCCATGCGTGAGGTCCCACACTTCAGTGAGCACAAGTCACGTGCAATAGGTACGCAAACTCCCAGCCATTTTCTTTGTCAAGAGAAGACGCATCAGGATGCGTATTGGAAGTATGTGGGTCCTTCTGGATCCTTCGGTTGTCCCTCTCACAAAAAAAAAATCTCTCTCATTCTCGGCCTCGCTCGACTCGCTCGCTCGCTCGCTCGCCACTGACAAACCCTCACAACAGTCAACATCATCACCCGAAAAAGGGGAGACACCATAATTCTCTCCCTTCTTCTCTCCTTCCGAGTGATCCCTCTTCCTTCGAGTTTCACTCGACGGGCAAACACCCATGTGCTGCATAGTAATAATAAAAAAGTAGAAAAATCGACCTACGAATCTATGATTAAATAGGTTAAACTAGGGTTTTGCCCACTACTACAGATCAAGTTCAAAAATATCCAACTACTAGTTCGATTTTGGGCTACTAATATAAAATTAAAATAAGTTGAACTAGTATTCCTCTAAAAAATCATTTTGGTATGCATTGTTTGATACTTTTCATAGCTATAGTGCATCACAAATTTATGATTTCATGCTTTGCTTTGCCAATTTTGATTTTTTCTAACCACCTTCTCTTTGATTTCAAATTTAGGTCAAACTATCGATGCCTACTATGTGTTCTACTTGAATTGGATGCAGCGTGCGCACATGTTTTGCCATTGTTTTGGGCTTCCACACATCTTTGGGGCATCCAAGTATTTAAGTTACCTTGTTTTTTTGAATTGTAATTCATACCCTTCCTCCCAATTTTTATGCCCATTTGAATCTTGGTCAAATCCTAAGTTTGACCAAGATTTGAACAAGTTTAAAACATGAAAATGAAAAGGTAAGCCTGAATCCTTCTTAGTCACTCTAAAATGAGAAGCTTTTGGGAGTTTTTTGAAATTTCCATGTTTGAAACCCAAAACCACTTCTCTTCATGCTTGACTTCATAAGACAGAGTTTAGGGTTAGGGGGTAGATACATGATTTGTCTAGTTTGTTGTTTAGACCTTGTTTATCAACTTGAATGCTTACTATATGACATAATAATACTATGTGCTTTGGTTTTCATTTTTTTCTGAATTTTTATGCCCATTTGATCTTGGTCAAATCCTAGGCTTAACCAATATTTAAACAAGTTTAAAACATGAAAATGAAAAGGTAAGCCTGTATCCTTCTTAGTCACTCCAAAATGAAGCTTTTGGGAAGGTTTTTGAAATTTCCATGTTTGAAATCCAAAACGACTTCTCTTCGTGCTTGACTTCATAAGACAAAGTTTAGGGCTAGGGGTAGAAACATGATTTTTCTGGTTTGAATATGTCTAGACCTTGTTTATCAACTTGAGTGCTTACTATATGACATAAGAAGGCTATATGCTTTGGTTTTTCATTTTTTTTGAAATTTTATGCCCATTTGAATCTTGATCAAATCCTAGGTACGGTTTGACCAAGATTTGAACAATTTTAAAACATGAAAATAAAAGGTAAGCCCGACCTGGATCCTTTAGTCACTCTAAAATGAAGCTTTTGGGGGTTCTTGAAATTTCCAAGTTTGAAACCCAAAACCACTTCTCTTCATGCTTGACTACATAAGACAGAGTTTAGGGTTAGGGGTAGATACATGATTTTTCTTGTTTGAATATATCTAGACCTTGTTTATATCAACTTTAATGCTAACTATATGACATAAGAAAACTATGTGCTTTGGTTTTTAATTTTTCTGATTTTTTTATTTTGATGCACATTTGAATCTTTGTCAAATCCTAGGTTTGACCAAGATTTAAACAAGTATAAAACATGAAAATGAAAAGGGAAGCATGTATCCTTCTTAGTCACTCTAAAATGAAGTTTTTGGGATGTTCTTGAAATTTTCATGTTTGAAACCCAAAACCACTTCTCTTCATGCTTGACTTCATAAGATATAGTTTAGGGGCTAGGGGATAGATACATGATTTGCCTAGGTTTGAATATGCATGTCCAAACCTTGTTTATCAACTTGAATGCTTACTATATGACATAAGAAGACTATATGCTTTTGTTTTTCATTTTTCTGATTTTTTTAAAAAATTTATGCCCATTTGAATCTTTTGGTCAAATCCTTGGTTTAATTTGACACGGATTTAAACAAGTTTAAAATATGAAAATGAAAAGGTGGTAAGCAGGCATGGATCCTTCTTATATATATTAGTCACTCTAAAATGAAGCTTTTGGGAGGTTTTTGAAATTTCCATGTTTGAAACCCAAAACCACTTCTCTTCATGTTGTTGACTTCATAAGATAGAGTTTAGGGGTTAGGGGTATAGATACATGATTTGTCTTGTTTGAATATGTGTCTAGACCTTGTTTATCAACTTTAATGCTTACTATATGACATAAGAACACTATGTGCTTTAATTTGGTTTTTAATTTTTATATTTTTTTTGAATTTTGATGCACATTTTGAATCTTGGTCAAATCCTAGGTTTGACCGAGATTTGAACAAGTTTAAAACAAGAAAATAAAAGGTAAGCCCGCCAGACTGGATCCTTCTTAGTCACTCTATAATGAAGCTTTTAGGGGGGTTGTTGAAAATGTAAGCATGTATCCTTCTTAGTACGTCACACCACAATGAAGCTTTTGGGAGGGTTTTTGAAATGTCCATGTTTGAAACCCAAAACGACTTCTCTTCGTGCTTGACTTCATAATTAAGACAAAGTTTAGGGTTAGGGGTAGATACATGATTTTTCTGGTTTGAATATGTCTAGACTTTGTTTATCAACTTGAGTGCTTACTATATGGCATATATAAGAAGCTAGGCTATGTGCTTTGGTTTTTTTTTTTTTTGATTTTTTATGCCCATTTGAATCTTGGTCAAATCCTAGGTACGTACGGTTTGACCAAGATTTGAACATGTTTAAAACATGAAAATAAAAGGTAAGCATGGATCCTTCTTAGTCACTCTAAAATGAAGCTTTTGGGAGGTTTTTGAAATTTCCATGTTTGAAACCCAAAACCACTTCTCTTCATGCTTGGCTTCGTAAGATAGAGTTTAGGGTTTGGGGTAGATACGTACATGATTTTTCTAAGTATTTTTACGCCCATTTGAATCTTCGTCAAATCCTAAGTTTGACCAAGATTTGAACAAGTTTAAAACATGAAAATGAAAAGGGTAAGCCTGGATCCTTGTTTAGGGTTAGGGGGTAGATACATGATTTTTGTGGTTTGAATATGTCAGACCTTGTTTATCACCTTGAATGCTTACTATATGACATAGGAAGACGGCGTGCTTTTGTTTTTTCTTTTTTTTTGATTTTTTTGAATTTTTATGCCCATTTGAATCTTGGTCAAGTCATAGGTTTGACCAAGATTTAAACATGTTTAAAACATGAAAATGAAAAGGTAAGCCTGGATCCTTCTTAGTCACTCCAAAATGTACCAATTGATAAATGAGTTAACTTGGCTTCATGGAAAAAATAATGTCATGTAAATGATTTAACTTGGCTTTCGTACCCTTGAATCCATAGGAAACTTTGTATAAATGTAGTAGTATAATAATCAACCGAGTTTTTACATCAACAGGTCTGTCACTTACGTGTGGTGCCCATGCGTGAGGTCCCACACTTCAGTGAGCACAAGTCACGTGCAATAGGTACGCAAACTCCCAGCCATTTTCTTTGTCAAGAGAAGACGCATCAGGATGCGTATTGGAAGTATGTGGGTCCTTCTGGATCCTTCGGTTGTCCCTCTCACAAAAAACAAATCTCTCTCATTCTCGGCCTCGCTCGACTCGCTCGCTCGCTCGCTCCTGCTCACTGACAAACCCTGCACAAAAGTCAACATCATCACCCGAAAAAGGGGAGACACCATAATTCTCTCCCTTCTTCTCTCCTTCCGAGTGATCCCTCTTCCTCCGAGTTTCACTCGACGGGCAAACACACATGTGCTGCATAGTAATAATAAAAAAGTAGAAAAATCGACCTACGAATCTATGATTAAATAGGTTAAACTAGGGTTTTGCCCACTACTACAGATCAAGTTCAAAAATATCCAACTACTAGTTCGATTTTGGGCTACTAATATAAAATTAAAATAAGTTGAACTAGTATTCCTCTAAAAAATCATTTTGGTATGCATTGTTTGATACTTTTCATAGCTATAGTGCATCACAAATTTATGATTTCATGCTTTGCTTTGCCAATTTTGATTTTTTCTAACCACCTTCTCTTTGATTTCAAATTTAGGTCAAACTATCGATGCCTACTATGTGTTCTACTTGAATTGGATGCAGCGTGCGCACATGTTTTGCCATTGTTTTGGGCTTCCACACATCTTTGGGGCATCCAAGTATTTAAGTTACCTTGTTTTTTTGAATTGTAATTCATACCCTTCCTCCCAATTTTTATGCCCATTTGAATCTTGGTCAAATCCTAAGTTTGACCAAGATTTGAACAAGTTTAAAACATGAAAATGAAAAGGTAAGCCTGAATCCTTCTTAGTCACTCTAAAATGAGAAGCTTTTGGGAGTTTTTTGAAATTTCCATGTTTGAAACCCAAAACCACTTCTCTTCATGCTTGACTTCATAAGACAGAGTTTAGGGTTAGGGGGTAGATACATGATTTGTCTAGTTTGTTGTTTAGACCTTGTTTATCAACTTGAATGCTTACTATATGACATAATAATACTATGTGCTTTGGTTTTCATTTTTTTGATTTTTTCTGAATTTTTATGCCCATTTGATCTTGGTCAAATCCTAGGCTTAACCAATATTTAAACAAGTTTAAAACATGAAAATGAAAAGGTAAGCCTGTATCCTTCTTAGTCACTCCAAAATGAAGCTTTTGGGAAGGTTTTTGAAATTTCCATGTTTGAAATCCAAAACGACTTCTCTTCGTGCTTGACTTCATAAGACAAAGTTTAGGGCTAGGGGTAGAAACATGATTTTTCTGGTTTGAATATGTCTAGACTTTGTTTATCAACTTGAGTGCTTACTATATGGCATATATAAGAAGCTAGGCTATGTGCTTTGGTTTTTCATTTTTTTTTGAATTTTTATGCCCATTTGAATCTTGGTCAAATCCTAGGTACGTACGGTTTGACCAAGATTTGAACATGTTTAAAACATGAAAATAAAAGGTAAGCATGGATCCTTCTTAGTCACTCTAAAATGAAGCTTTTGGGAGGTTTTTGAAATTTCCATGTTTGAAACCCAAAACCACTTCTCTTCATGCTTGGCTTCGTAAGATAGAGTTTAGGGTTTGGGGTAGATACGTACATGATTTTTCTAAGTATTTTTACGCCCATTTGAATCTTCGTCAAATCCTAAGTTTGACCAAGATTTGAACAAGTTTAAAACATGAAAATGAAAAGGGTAAGCCTGGATCCTTGTTTAGGGTTAGGGGGTAGATACATGATTTTTGTGGTTTGAATATGTCAGACCTTGTTTATCACCTTGAATGCTTACTATATGACATAGGAAGACGGCGTGCTTTTGTTTTTCTTTTTTTTTTTTTTTTTTTGAATTTTTATGCCCATTTGAATCTTGGTCAAGTCATAGGTTTGACCAAGATTTAAACATGTTTAAAACATGAAAATGAAAAAGTAAGCCTGGATCCTTCTTAGTCACTCCAAAATGTACCAATTGATAAATGAGTTAACTTGGCTTCATGGAAAAAATAATGTCATGTAAATGATTTAACTTGGCTTTCGTACCCTTGAATCCATAGGAAACTTTGTATAAATGTAGTAGTATAATAATCAACCGAGTTTTTACATCAACAGGTCTGTCACTTACGTGTGGTGCCCATGCGTGAGGTCCCACACTTCAGTGAGCACAAGTCACGTGCAATAGGTACGCAAACTCCCAGCCATTTTCTTTGTCAAGAGAAGACGCATCAGGATGCGTATTGGAAGTATGTGGGTCCTTCTGGATCCTTCGGTTGTCCCTCTCACAAAAAAACAAATCTCTCTCATTCTCGGCCTCGCTCAACTCGCTCGCTCGCTCCTGCTCACTGAAAAACCCTGCACAACAGTCAACATCATCACCCGAAAAAGGGGAGACACCATAATTCTCTCCCTTCTTCTCTCCTTCCGAGTGATCCCTCTTCCTCCGAGTTTCACTCGACGGGCAAACACACATGTGCTGCATAGTGATACGTCCAAAACGTATCTACTTTCCCGAACACTTTTGCTATTGTTTTGCCTCTAATTTGTGTATTTTGGATACAACTAACACGGACTAACGCTGTTTTCAGCAGAACTGCTCTGGTGTCTCGTTTTTGTGCAGAAATCCAACTTTCGGGAAAATCCTCGGAATTTATGCAGAAGGCCCTATTTTCCCAGAATACTGACGGAGCCAGAAGGACAAGTGAGGTGGAGGCCCGAGGGCCCCACACCATAAGGCGGCGCGGCCTAGGGGGGCCCGCGCGGCCCTATGGTGTGGCCCCCTCGGCCGGCCTCCGACGCCCTCCTTCGGACTACTTATCGGGTTCGACCTAAAAACGCACGGAGAGAAGTCGAAATCGCCAGAAACCCTCCAGAGAGCCGCCACATCGCGAAACTCCGTCTCGGGAGCCAGAAGTCTCCGTTCTGGCACTCCGCCGGGACGGGGAATTGGAGGAGATCTTCACCGCCATCACCGCCAACGCCTCTCCATCGACCAGCCATGTTTCCCCCATCCATGTGTGAGTAATTCCCCCGCTGTAGGCTGAAGGGGATGGTAGGGATTGGATGAGATTGGTCATGTAATAGTCATAAGATTGTTAGGGCATAGTGCCTAGTATCCGTAGATGTCACTTTTATGATATTGTTGCAACTTGTTATGCTTAATGCTTGTCACTAGGGCCCGAGTGCCATGATCTCAGATCTGAACATGTTATTGATTCATGAAGATATTCGTTGTTTATGATCTTACCTGCAAGTTGTATACACATGTCGCTGTCCGGAACCAATGGCCCCGAAGTGACAGAAATCGGGACAACCGGAGGGAATGGTAGCGATGTGAGGATCACATGTGTTCACGGAGTGTTAATGCTTTGCTCCGGTACTCTATTAAAAGGAGTACCTTAATATCCAGTAGTTTCCCTAGAGGCCCGGCTGCCACCGGCTGGTAGGACAAAAGATGTTGTGCAAGTTTCTCATTGCGAGCACGTACGACTAAATATGGAACACATGCCTATTGATTGATTAGTACTTGGATACCATTTTATTATTATCTGCAAATGCCCCTGCTTTGATTGTTACATGAGTTTCTCTCATCCATGCAACGCCCGTTAATCCGTCCCTGTGCCTACAGTATTTTAATCCTGCTGTTTACTATAATCACTACTGCTGTCTTTATTTCACCGCTGTTGTTATTTCACTATTCCTACTGCCATAAAACTGTTACTACTGATAAACTCTTGCGAGCAAGTCTGTTTCCAGGTGCAGCTGAATTGACAACTCCGCTGTTAAGGCTTACAAGTATTCTTTGTCTCCCCTTGTGTCGAATCAATAAATTGGGTAATACTTCCCTCGAAGACTGTTGCGATCCCCTATACTTGTGGGTCATCAAGACTATTTTCTGGCGCCGTTGCCGGGGAGCATAGCTTTATTTGGAAGTTCACTTGGATTGATATTGTTCGCTGCAATTCTCCATCATGGGTAAACCTCGCGATACTAAGATCGCCATATTACCATCCACTACAAGAAAAGGTACAACTCTTAGTACCTCTGCTGCTCTTGATTCACCATCTGTGATAAGTAAACTTGTTTCACCACCACAAGCTTCAAATGCTGGTACTTCTGCTGAATCTGAAAATTCCTCTCATAATTGTGATGATGCTTCTGCTGTGCTTGATAATGATGGTTCGTTAGGATCTTTTCTAGATGCTACAATTGCTAAGTCTAGACAAATTGAAAATACTGAAACTCCTAATGAAAATGCTGCTACACCTGTTAATTCACCTGAGTCTGTTGAATATTCTAGTGATGATCTTGATGAAGATTATGTAGAGCTTGATGATGATTTTATTGAAAAATGCAATGCTACTACTGATGCAAGAAAAATTAAAAAGTTGCTTGCAGAACATGTTGTTAGATATAAACTGTCTCCTGATCCTAAATTTGCCACATCTCCTATAAACATTAGGGATAAAGATTATGATTTTTCTCTTGATCTATCTCATATAGCTATTGTTGAGAAAACACCCTTTTGTGGTACTGAAAAAGAAAGTGTTGTTGAACACATGACTGAGTTATCTACTCTTAGTGGCTTGTTTTCTGATGATATTAAGATGCGTACTTATTTTGTCGCTAAAATTTTTCCTTTCTCATTAAAGGATGATGCTAAAACTTGGTATAATAATTTGCCTCCTGGTTCTATTAAAAGCCCAAAAGAATTGCTTGATGTTTTCTTCCGAAAATACTTTCCTGCTAGTGCTCAACATGCTGCTTTGCAGAGAATTTATAATTTTGACCAGGAAGATGGAGAGAAATTGCCTGAGGCTTGGGCTAGATTTTGCTCTCTTATTAGAGCTC
This sequence comes from Lolium multiflorum, assembly GCA_030979885.1. Lineage (NCBI taxonomy): Eukaryota > Viridiplantae > Streptophyta > Magnoliopsida > Poales > Poaceae > Lolium > Lolium multiflorum. Next base: position 115,445,618 of record CM061748.1, on the reverse strand, counting down.
AGCCTGACCATGATTTGGAAAAGCATGATTTACTTGATATATTTTATAGTGGACTAACCATTGAGTCTAGGGCATACCTGGATAGTTGTGCTGGTTGTGTTTTCAGGAAAAGAACTCCAGACGATGCTGAAGAATTATTGGCTAAAATAGGCCGGAATCATGATGATTGGTCTACACCTGAACCAACCCCGACACCGATAGTGAAGAAGAGGGGTATGATTAAATTAAATGATGAAGATATGAGGGAAGCCAAGAAGTCTCTTAAAGAGAAGGGTATTAAACCTGAAGATGTGAAGAATTTACCTCCTATAGAAGATTTATGTGAGATAACTCCCCCTTCATCCATGATTGAGGTACACTCTCTTCAACGCTTTACTAGGGAAGATATTCCGTATTCAAAACCTCCTGCTCAATGCTTAGATGAGTTTGATAATTATATTGTTAAGCAAGAAAACTTTAATATGAGAGTAGAGAATCATTTAATGGAAAATTCTCGAGCTATTAGTGAATTGCATGGTATTGTGGAGAGAACCTCCAATGATGTTAAGATACTTGTTAAACATTTTCAAATGGTTCAAACTCAAATTGATCAACTTACTAAAGTGCAAAATGACTTGTTGGGAAATAATTCTAAAGAAAAACATGCTTATGAAGTAACAACTAGAGGTGGTGTTTCTACCCAGGATCCTCTATATCCTGAAGGGCATCCCAAAAGAGTTGAACAAGATTCTCAACTAACTAAAACTAGTGCTCCATCTAAGAAAAAGAAAAAGAAACATAAGAATGTTGTAGAATCCTCTGAACCTGTTAATGATCCTAATAGTATTTCTATTTCTGATGCTGAAACTGAAAGTGGTAATGAACATGATAAAGATAATGATAAGAATGATACTCCTGATAAAGAAGAGGTTGAAAAAGAACCTGAAAAGCCTGCTAAAAATAAAAAGTACACTAAAGAAGATTTTATTACTGAGAAACATGGTAATGAAAGAGAACCTTGGGTTCAAAAGCAAATGCCTTTTCCTGCTAAGAAACTAAAATCAAAGGAGGAGGAACATTATAATAAATTTTGTGATTGGATGAAACCTTTATTTTTGCAAATCCCTTTGACTGATGCTATTAAATTGCCTCCTTATTCAAAGTATATGAAAGATATTGTTACTAACAAAAGGAAAATCCCGAATGAGGAAATTTCCACTATGCTCGCTAATTACTCCTTCAATGGTAAGATTCCAAAGAAGCTTGGAGACCCAGGTATACCGACTATTCCTTGTTCCATCAAGAATAATTATGTTAGAACTGCTCTATGTGATTTGGGAGCAGGTGTTAGTGTAATGCCTTTTTCTCTTTATAAGAGACTTGATTTAGATAAATTGATACCAACTGATATATCTTTGCAAATGGCTGATAAATCTACTGCTATTCCTGTTGGTTTATGTGAAAATGTTCCTGTTCAAGTTACTCAGCATTGCTTGATATTAACTGATTTTGTTGTGTTGGAAATGCCTGAAGATGATAATATGTCCATTATTCTTGGAAGACCCTTTCTTAATACTGCAGGGGCTGTTATTGATTGCAATAAAGGCATGGTTACTTTCAATGTTGATGATAAGGAACACACTGTCTATTTTCCCAAGAGGATTGATAAAGTATGTGGAGTTAATACAATTTCTAATGTGAAAACTATCAAAGTGGGATCCATTGATTGTCCTATATATGAGCCTAAAGAAGAATATCAAACTCTTGTGATTGGATCCATATCAATTCAATATAAGGTAACATGATTGATTTGAGGTTTATTTCTTTTTATGTCATATAAAATTTATTTGGTAGCAAGACTTGATCAACCTTGTTAACAAGTATATTTTAATGCATAAGAGAGCTAAACAACATTTCTTTCTTTCTTTCTCCCTCCATTTGTTTTACTACTGTAGCAACCTCTCCTTATCTTTATTTTATTGCATTGTTGTGCCAAGTAAAGTCTCTAGTAGAAGGTTGATGCTAGATTTGGATTTCTGCGCAGAAACAGATTTCTATCTGTCACGAATCTGGGCATATTTCTCTGTAGGTAACTCAGAAAAATCTGCCAATTTACGTGCGTGATCCTCAGATATGTACGCAACTTTCATTAGTTTTGAGTTTTCTGATTTGAGCAACGGAAGTACCATTTTAAAATTCGTCTTTACTGGCTGTTCTGTTTTGGCAGATTCTGTCTCTGTTTTTTGCATTGTCTCTTGTGGACTTTAAGTGAGGCTTTCTAGACGTGGAGAGCTGTAGCTAATGTTTTATTGAGTTCTTGCAATGTGTCACTACAGGGCCAAGGTGGATTAAAGTTTTTTTTGAGTACTAACCCCTCTAATGAAGTTTATGAGAAGTTTGGTGTGAAGGAAGTTTTCAAGGGTCAAGAGAGGAGGATGATATATGATCAAGAAGAGTCAAAAGCCTAAGCTTGGGGGGAGGTATACCGGCATCACTCATTCTTTGCATATTATGATTGCTGGATACTTGTACATACTTGTTTAGTCTCTTAGAGTGGTTTTCTAATGAGAGGGAGATGATATTTGGGGAAGTGCTGTCCAAAAACAGATTCTGGGCTGTTACCAAAAAAATTCGTACGCACAGCCAGAACGTTATTTTGAGTTGCCAATTTTTGAGCATGTGCCCCAGGTTGTTATCTAACTTTCATTAGTTGAACACTTTTTGGTCTGAGCAATGGAAGATTTTTGTTAATTTCGATTTCTGTACTGCTGTCAGGATTTGGCAGATTTCTGTCATCCTGCTTTTCTGTGTTTCTTTTAGTTTGCATTCTTTTGTTTTCGCTTTGTTTCTTTCCTAAAACACAAAAATACCAAAAATATTTCTGTTGTTTCTCTTCACCATTTGTTTATTTGGTTCTTTGCTCTTAGTTTATTTTATTTGCTATCGTTGGTTTGCTATGAGAAAACCCAAAAAGATTTTGCTTTGTTTGCTTGTTTTCTTTTGTTCTTGTTTCTAATTCGAAAACACCAAAAATATTTGCTGTTCTTCTTTGGTTTGTAAAGTTCATCATGAGTTCAATGGTCTTCGGTGGCTGGAGCGTGGTTTTCATTTCATATTATCCAAGCTACACAAGTGAAAAGGCAATAATGACGATCTACGACAATCTGATTGTGGTGAGAGGCTGGTATGAACTCTATTTGTTTTCATTTTTGTACATATACTCATCCATGTGAGCATGCTTAGTTGGTTCATGTGAGGTATATGTTATTTGAGAAAGTCTAGTAGTTCATGATCTCTCATGTTTAGCTCCAATTTATTAATATGAGTAGCATGTCATGGATGTTCGCTTGCATTGTTTTATTCATAAGTAAGTATGGCATTGTGGTATCCTCCTCTGAATAATTCATTTATATCGACTTGGCACATGCTCACGCATGCATATGACTGAATAAAAAGTCAATTAAGCCTCGATGATTTATATTGCTTCAGAGTTCTTGCATCACTTTTATGCCTCCGTTAATTTATTTTGCCGCAAGCATGATTATGACAGTTACTGCTCTCTTGATTTGTCGCTCCCTAGTATTTTGCTAGCCTTCACTTGTACTGAGCGGGAACGCCGCTCGTGCTTCCAAACACATGAAAACCAAGTTGTTCCAAAGTGTCCACCATAAATACCTATGCATGGCATTTCAAACCATTCCAAGTAAATTCTCATGCGCTACCTTTAAAACCTTCAAAATGCTTCTCAATTTGTGTTAATGTTTCATAGCTCATGAGGAAGTATGTGGTGTTTAGCTTTCAACCTTGTCATTTACTTTTGACGGACTCTCATATGGACTAGTGGCACATCCGCTTATCCAATAATTTTGCAAAAAGAGCTGGCAATGGGATTCCCAGTCCCGAATTAATTAACTTAAATAGACACTCCTCCATGGTTTGTGATTGTTGGACGGCACCCGAAGGATTCGGTTAGCCATGGCTTGTGTAAGCAAAGGTTGGGGGAGTGTCATCATCATAATAAAACTTAAATAAAAAGGCACTCCTTCATGGTATGTGATTGTTGGCAGGCACCCGAGGATTCGGTTAGCCATGGTTTGTGTAAGAAAGGTTGGAAGGAGTGCCACATAAACATGCAAATAATTCATGGGAGCCGCTCTTGGGAGTCCGGTTGATGAGGTAGTTAGTGTACCCATTACCATTCGTTGACAACAACAAACACCTCTCAAAATAATTTTACTCCTGCTTTACAAATGAAAAGCTCTAGCGCATGTTAATCCCTGCTTCCCTCTGCGAAGGGTCAATCTTTTACTTTTATGTTGTGTCTCCATTCTTTCTTCGAGCACTATCTTGAGAGCACAACTGTCATTCTTAGTATAATATGCTTGTCTCAAAATATAATTGATTGTGGTATAACTTTGATGCTTTTATCTTTGACAATCACTACTTCTAGTCTTTCTATGAACTCAGAGGTGCCTCGGCATTTATGTTTTGCCGATCAAATACGGGCAAGCGAGATACCACTTTATCATATTCTCTTATGAACATTGCAATCCTGCTTATATACATGATTCATGGTGCTTATTATTAATTGTTGGTACCTCTCCATGATTGACATAGCTGTTGGATGATCTTATTTGCATGTGTCTCATTATGAACTGCTTAAGTATTAGCCATAGCATGAGAATATATACATCATATGAGCAAATGTGTTCGTGAAAGTTCTTTTATCGCTCAGTTGTTAACTGAATTGCTTGAGGACAAGCAATAAGCTAAGCTTGGGGGAGTTGATACGTCCAAAACGTATCTACTTTCCCGAACACTTTTGCTATTGTTTTGCCTCTAATTTGTGTATTTTGGATACAACTAACACGGACTAACGCTGTTTTCAGCAGAACTGCTCTGGTGTCTCGTTTTTGTGCAGAAATCCAACTTTCGGGAAAATCCTCGGAATTTATGCAGAAGGCCCTATTTTCCCAGAATACTGACGGAGCCAGAAGGACAAGTGAGGTGGAGGCCCGAGGGCCCCACACCATAAGGCGGCGCGGCCTAGGGGGGGCCCGCGCGGCCCTATGGTGTGGCCCCCTCGGCCGGCCTCCGACGCCCCCCTTCGGACTACTTATCGGGTTCGACCTAAAAACGCACGGAGAGAAGTCGAAGTCGCCAGAAACCCTCCAGAGAGCCGCCACATCGCGAAACTACGTCTCGGGAGCCAGAAGTCTCCGTTCTGGCACTCCGCCGGGACGGGGAATTGGAGGAGATCTTCACCGCCATCACCGCCAACGCCTCTCCATCGACCAGCCATGTTTCCCCCATCCATGTGTGAGTAATTCCCCCGCTGTAGGCTGAAGGGGATGGTAGGGATTGGATGAGATTGGTCATGTAATAGTCATAAGATTGTTAGGGCATAGTGCCTAGTATCCGTAGATGTCACTTTTATGATATTGTTGCAACTTGTTATGCTTAATGCTTGTCACTAGGGCCCGAGTGCCATGATCTCAGATCTGAACATGTTATTGATTCATGAAGATATTCGTTGTTTATGATCTTACCTGCAAGTTGTATACACATGTCGCTGTCCGGAACCAATGGCCCCGAAGTGACAGAAATCGGGACAACCGGAGGGAATGGTAGCGATGTGAGGATCACATGTGTTCACGGAGTGTTAATGCTTTGCTCCGGTACTCTATTAAAAGGAGTACCTTAATATCCAGTAGTTTCCCTAGAGGCCCGGCTGCCACCGGCTGGTAGGACAAAAGATGTTGTGCAAGTTTCTCATTGCGAGCACGTACGACTAAATATGGAACACATGCCTATTGATTGATTAGTACTTGGATACCGTTTTATTATTATCTGCAAATGCCCCTGCTTTGATTGTTACATGAGTTTCTCTCATCCATGCAACGCCCGTTAATCCGTCCCTGTGCCTACAGTATTTTAATCCTGCTGTTTACTATAATCACTACTGCTGTCTTTATTTCACCGCTGCTGTTATTTCACTATTCCTACTGCCATAAAACTGTTACTACTGATAAACTCTTGCGAGCAAGTCTGTTTCCAGGTGCAGCTGAATTGACAACTCCGCTGTTAAGGCTTACAAGTATTCTTTGTCTCCCCTTGTGTCGAATCAATAAATTGGGTAATACTTCCCTCGAAGACTGTTGCGATCCCCTATACTTGTGGGTCATCATAGTAATAATAAAAAAGTAGAAAAATCGACCTACGAATCTATGATTAAATAGGTTAAACTAGGGTTTTGCCCACTACTACAGATCAAGTTCAAAAATATCCAACTACTAGTTCGATTTTGGGCTACTAATATAAAATTAAAATAAGTTGAACTAGTATTCCTCTAAAAAATCATTTTGGTATGCATTGTTTGATACTTTTCATAGCTATAGTGCATCACAAATTTATGATTTCATGCTTTGCTTTGCCAATTTCGATTTTTTCTAACCACCTTCTCTTTGATTTCAAATTTAGGTCAAACTATCGATGCCTACTATGTGTTCTACTTGAATTGGATGCAGCGTGCGCACATGTTTTGCCATTGTTTTGGGCTTCCACACATCTTTGGGGCATCCAAGTATTTAAGTTACCTTGTTTTTTTGAATTGTAATTCATACCCTTCCTCCCAATTTTTATGCCCATTTGAATCTTGGTCAAATCCTAAGTTTGACCAAGATTTGAACAAGTTTAAAACATGAAAATGAAAAGGTAAGCCTGAATCCTTCTTAGTCACTCTAAAATGAGAAGATTTTGGGAGTTTTTAGAAATTTCCATGTTTGAAACCCAAAACCACACTTCTCTTCATGCTTGACTTCATAAGACGGAGTTTAGGGTTAGGGGTAGATACATGATTTGTCTAGTTTGTTGTTTAGACCTTGTTTATCAACTTGAATGCTTACTATATGACATAATAATACTATGTGCTTTGGTTTTCATTTTTTTTTTTTTCTGAATTTTTATGCCCATTTGATCTTGGTCAAATCCTAGGCTTAACCAATATTTAAACAAGTTTAAAACATGAAAATGAAAAGGTAAGCCTGTATCCTTCTTAGTCACTCCAAAATGAAGCTTTTGGGAAGGTTTTTGAAATTTCCATGTTTGAAATCCAAAACGACTTCTCTTCGTGCTTGACTTCATAAGACAAAGTTTAGGGCTAGGGGTAGAAACATGATTTTTCTGGTTTGAATATGTCTAGACCTTGTTTATCAACTTGAGTGCTTACTATATGACATAAGAAGGCTATATGCTTTGGTTTTTCATTTTTTTGAAATTTTATGCCCATTTGAATCTTGATCAAATCCTAGGTACAGTTTGACCAAGATTTGAACAATTTTAAAACATGAAAATAAAAGGTAAGCCCGACCTGGATCCTTTAGTCACTCTAAAATGAAGCTTTTGGGGGGTTCTTGAAATTTCCAAGTTTGAAACCCAAAACCACTTCTCTTCATGCTTGACTACATAAGACAGAGTTTAGGGTTAGGGGTAGATACATGATTTTTCTTGTTTGAATATATCTAGACCTTGTTTATATCAACTTTAATGCTAACTATATGACATAAGAAAACTATGTGCTTTGGTTTTTAATTTTTCTGATTTTTTTATTTTGATGCACATTTGAATCTTTGTCAAATCCTAGGTTTGACCAAGATTTAAACAAGTATAAAACATGAAAATGAAAAGGGGAAGCCTGTATCCTTCTTAGTCACTCTAAAATGAAGTTTTTGGGATGTTCTTGAAATTTTCATGTTTGAAACCCAAAACCACTTCTCTTCATGCTTGACTTCATAAGATATAGTTTAGGGGCTAGGGGATAGATACATGATTTGCCTAGGTTTGAATATGCATGTCCAAACCTTGTTTATCAACTTGAATGCTTACTATATGACATAAGAAGACTATATGCTTTTGTTTTTCATTTTTCTGATTTTTTTTTAAATTTTATGCCCATTTGAATCTTTTGGTCAAATCCTTGGTTTAATTTGACACGGATTTAAACAAGTTTAAAATATGAAAATGAAAAGGTGGTAAGCAGGCATGGATCCTTCTTATATATATTAGTCACTCTAAAATGAAGCTTTTGGGAGGTTTTTTAAATTTCCATGTTTGAAACCCAAAACCACTTCTCTTCATGTTGTTGACTTCATAAGATAGAGTTTAGGGGTTAGGGGTATAGATACATGATTTGTCTTGTTTGAATATGTGTCTAGACCTTGTTTATCAACTTTAATGCTTACTATATGACATAAGAACACTATGTGCTTTAATTTGGTTTTTAATTTTTATATTTTTTTTGAATTTTGATGCACATTTTGAATCTTGGTCAAATCCTAGGTTTGACCGAGATTTGAACAAGTTTAAAACAAGAAAATAAAAGGTAAGCCCGCCAGACTGGATCCTTCTTAGTCACTCTATAATGAAGCTTTTAGGGGGGTTGTTGAAAATGTAAGCATGTATCCTTCTTAGTACGTCACACCACAATGAAGCTTTTGGGAGGGTTTTTGAAATGTCCATGTTTGAAACCCAAAACGACTTCTCTTCGTGCTTGACTTCATAATTAAGACAAAGTTTAGGGTTAGGGGTAGATACATGATTTTTCTGGTTTGAATATGTCTAGACTTTGTTTATCAACTTGAGTGCTTACTATATGGCATATATAAGAAGCTAGGCTATGTGCTTTGGTTTTTCATTTTTTTTGAATTTTTATGCCCATTTGAATCTTGGTCAAATCCTAGGTACGTACGGTTTGACCAAGATTTGAACATGTTTAAAACATGAAAATAAAAGGTAAGCATGGATCCTTCTTAGTCACTCTAAAATGAAGCTTTTGGGAGGTTTTTGAAATTTCCATGTTTGAAACCCAAAACCACTTCTCTTCATGCTTGGCTTCGTAAGATAGAGTTTAGGGTTTGGGGTAGATACGTACATGATTTTTCTAAGTATTTTTACGCCCATTTGAATCTTCGTCAAATCCTAAGTTTGACCAAGATTTGAACAAGTTTAAAACATGAAAATGAAAAGGGTAAGCCTGGATCCTTGTTTAGGGTTAGGGGGTAGATACATGATTTTTGTGGTTTGAATATGTCAGACCTTGTTTATCACCTTGAATATGACATAGGAAGACGGTGTGCTTTTGTTTTTCTTTTTTTTGAATTTTTATGCCCATTTGAATCTTGGTCAAGTCATAGGTTTGACCAAGATTTAAACATGTTTAAAACATGAAAATGAAAAAGTAAGCCTGGATCCTTCTTAGTCACTCCAAAATGTACCAATTGATAAATGAGTTAACTTGGCTTCATGGAAAAAATAATGTCATGTAAATGATTTAACTTGGCTTTCGTACCCTTGAATCCATAGGAAACTTTGTATAAATGTAGTAGTATAATAATCAACCGAGTTTTTACATCAACAGGTCTGTCACTTACGTGTGGTGCCCATGCGTGAGGTCCCACACTTCAGTGAGCACAAGTCACGTGCAATAGGTACGCAAACTCCCAGCCATTTTCTTTGTCAAGAGAAGACGCATCAGGATGCGTATTGGAAGTATGTGGGTCCTTCTGGATCCTTCGGTTGTCCCTCTCACAAAAAAAACAAATCTCTCTCATTCTCGGCCTCGCTCGACTCGCTCGCTCGCTCGCACCTCCTGCTCACTGACAAACCCTGCACAAAAGTCAACATCATCACCCGAAAAAGGGGAGACACCATAATTATCTCCTTCTTCTCTCCTTCCGAGTGATCCCTCTTCCTTCGAGTTTCACTCGACGGGCAAACACCCATGTGCTGCATAGTAATAATAAAAAAGTAGAAAAATCGACCTACGAATCTATGATTAAATAGGTTAAACTAGGGTTTTGCCCACTACTACAGATCAAGTTCAAAAATATCCAACTACTAGTTCGATTTTGGGCTACTAATATAAAATTAAAATAAGTTGAACTAGTATTCCTCTAAAAAATCATTTTGGTATGCATTGTTTGATACTTTTCATAGCTATAGTGCATCACAAATTTATGATTTCATGCTTTGCTTTGCCAATTTCGATTTTTTCTAACCACCTTCTCTTTGATTTCAAATTTAGGTCAAACTATCGATGCCTACTATGTGTTCTACTTGAATTGGATGCAGCGTGCGCACATGTTTTGCCATTGTTCTGGGCTTCCACACATCTTTGGGGCATCCAAGTATTTAAACAAGTTTAAAACATGAAAATGAAAAGGTAAGCCTGTATCCTTCTTAGTCACTCCAAAATGAAGCTTTTGGGAAGGTTTTTGAAATTTCCATGTTTGAAATCCAAAACGACTTCTCTTCGTGCTTGACTTCATAAGACAAAGTTTAGGGCTAGGGGTAGAAACATGATTTTTCTGGTTTGAATATGTCTAGACCTTGTTTATCAACTTGAGTGCTTACTATATGACATAAGAAGGCTATATGCTTTGGTTTTTCATTTTTTTGAAATTTTATGCCCATTTGAATCTTGATCAAATCCTAGGTACGGTTTGACCAAGATTTGAACAATTTTAAAACATGAAAATAAAAGGTAAGCCCGACCTGGATCCTTTAGTCACTCTAAAATGAAGCTTTTGGGGGGTTCTTGAAATTTCCAAGTTTGAAACCCAAAACCACTTCTCTTCATGCTTGACTACATAAGACAAAGTTTAGGGTTAGGGGTAGATACATGATTTTTCTTGTTTGAATATATCTAGACCTTGTTTATATCAACTTTAATGCTAACTATATGACATAAGAAAACTATGTGCTTTGGTTTTTAATTTTTCTGATTTTTTATTTTGATGCACATTTGAATCTTTGTCAAATCCTAGGTTTGACCAAGATTTAAACAAGTATAAAACATGAAAATGAAAAGGGGAAGCCTGTATCCTTCTTAGTCACTCTAAAATGAAGTTTTTGGGATGTTCTTGAAATTTTCATGTTTGAAACCCAAAACCACTTCTCTTCATGCTTGACTTCATAAGATATAGTTTAGGGGCTAGGGGATAGATACATGATTTGCCTAGGTTTGAATATGCATGTCCAAACCTTGTTTATCAACTTGAATGCTTACTATATGACATAAGAAGACTATATGCTTTTGTTTTTCATTTTTCTGATTTTTTTTAAATTTTATGCCCATTTGAATCTTTTGGTCAAATCCTTGGTTTAATTTGACACGGATTTAAACAAGTTTAAAATATGAAAATGAAAAGGTGGTAAGCAGGCATGGATCCTTCTTATATATATTAGTCACTCTAAAATGAAGCTTTTGGGAGGTTTTTGAAATTTCCATGTTTGAAACCCAAAACCACTTCTCTTCATGTTGTTGACTTCATAAGATAGAGTTTAGGGGTTAGGGGTATAGATACATGATTTGTCTTGTTTGAATATGTGTCTAGACCTTGTTTATCAACTTTAATGCTTACTATATGACATAAGAACACTATGTGCTTTAATTTGGTTTTTAATTTTTATATTTTTTTGAATTTTGATGCACATTTTGAATCTTGGTCAAATCCTAGGTTTGACCGAGATTTGAACAAGTTTAAAACAAGAAAATAAAAGGTAAGCCCGCCAGACTGGATCCTTCTTAGTCACTCTATAATGAAGCTTTTAGGGGGGTTGTTGAAAATGTAAGCATGTATCCTTCTTAGTACGTCACACCACAATGAAGCTTTTGGGAGGGTTTTTGAAATGTCCATGTTTGAAACCCAAAACGACTTCTCTTCGTGCTTGACTTCATAATTAAGACAAAGTTTAGGGTTAGGGGTAGATACATGATTTTTCTGGTTTGAATATGTCTAGACTTTGTTTATCAACTTGAGTGCTTACTATATGGCATATATAAGAAGCTAGGCTATGTGCTTTGGTTTTTCATTTTTTTTTGAATTTTTATGCCCATTTGAATCTTGGTCAAATCCTAGGTACGTACGGTTTGACCAAGATTTGAACATGTTTAAAACATGAAAATAAAAGGTAAGCATGGATCCTTCTTAGTCACTCTAAAATGAAGCTTTTGGGAGGTTTTTGAAATTTCCATGTTTGAAACCCAAAACCACTTCTCTTCATGCTTGGCTTCGTAAGATAGAGTTTAGGGTTTGGGGTAGATACGTACATGATTTTTCTAAGTATTTTTACGCCCATTTGAATCTTCGTCAAATCCTAAGTTTGACCAAGATTTGAACAAGTTTAAAACATGAAAATGAAAAGGGTAAGCCTGGATCCTTGTTTAGGGTTAGGGGGTAGATACATGATTTTTGTGGTTTGAATATGTCAGACCTTGTTTATCACCTTGAATGCTTACTATATGACATAGGAAGACGGCGTGCTTTTGTTTTTCTTTTTTTTCATTTTTTTTGAATTTTTATGCCCATTTGAATCTTGGTCAAGTCATAGGTTTGACCAAGATTTAAACATGTTTAAAACATGAAAATGAAAAAGTAAGCCTGGATCCTTCTTAGTCACTCCAAAATGTACCAATTGATAAATGAGTTAACTTGGCTTCATGGAAAAAATAATGTCATGTAAATGATTTAACTTGGCTTTCGTACCCTTGAATCCATAGGAAACTTTGTATAAATGTAGTAGTATAATAATCAACCGAGTTTTTACATCAACAGGTCTGTCACTTACGTGTGGTGCCCATGCGTGAGGTCCCACACTTCAGTGAGCACAAGTCACGTGCAATAGGTACGCAAACTCCCAGCCATTTTCTTTGTCAAGAGAAGACGCATCAGGATGCGTATTGGAAGTATGTGGGTCCTTCTGGATCCTTCGGTTGTCCCTCTCACACAAAAAAACAAATCTCTCTCATTCTCGGCCTCGCTCGACTCGCTCGCTCGCTCGCTCCTGCTCACTGACAAACCCTGCACAAAAGTCAACATCATCACCCGAAAAAGGGGAGACACCATAATTCTCTCCCTTCTTCTCTCCTTCCGAGTGATCCCTCTTCCTCCGAGTTTCACTCGACGGGCAAACACACATGTGCTGCATAGTAATAATAAAAAAGTAGAAAAATCGACCTACGAATCTATGATTAAATAGGTTAAACTAGGGTTTTGCCCACTACTACAGATCAAGTTCAAAAATATCCAACTACTAGTTCGATTTTGGGCTACTAATATAAAATTAAAATAAGTTGAACTAGTATTCCTCTAAAAAATCATTTTGGTATGCATTGTTTGATACTTTTCATAGCTATAGTGCATCACAAATTTATGATTTCATGCTTTGCTTTGCCAATTTCGATTTTTTCTAACCACCTTCTCTTTGATTTCAAATTTAGGTCAAACTATCGATGCCTACTATGTGTTCTACTTGAATTGGATGCAGCGTGCGCACATGTTTTGCCATTGTTTTGGGCTTCCACACATCTTTGGGGCATCCAAGTATTTAAGTTACCTTGTTTTTTTGAATTGTAATTCATACCCTTCCTCCCAATTTTTATGCCCATTTGAATCTTGGTCAAATCCTAAGTTTGACCAAGATTTGAACAAGTTTAAAACATGAAAATGAAAAGGTAAGCCTGAATCCTTCTTAGTCACTCTAAAATGAGAAGCTTTTGGGAGTTTTTTGAAATTTCCATGTTTGAAACCCAAAACCACTTCTCTTCATGCTTGACTTCATAAGACAGAGTTTAGGGTTAGGGGGTAGATACATGATTTGTCTAGTTTGTTGTTTAGACCTTGTTTGCTTACTATATGACATAATAATACTATGTGCTTTGGTTTTCATTTTTTTTGATTTTTTCTGAATTTTTATGCCCATTTGATCTTGGTCAAATCCTAGGCTTAACCAATATTTAAACAAGTTTAAAACATGAAAATGAAAAGGTAAGCCTGTATCCTTCTTAGTCACTCCAAAATGAAGCTTTTGGGAAGGTTTTTGAAATTTCCATGTTTGAAATCCAAAACGACTTCTCTTCGTGCTTGACTTCATAAGACAAAGTTTAGGGCTAGGGGTAGAAACATGATTTTTCTGGTTTGAATATGTCTAGACCTTGTTTATCAACTTGAGTGCTTACTATATGACATAAGAAGGCTATATGCTTTGGTTTTTCATTTTTTTTGAAATTTTATGCCCATTTGAATCTTGATCAAATCCTAGGTACGGTTTGACCAAGATTTGAACAATTTTAAAACATGAAAATAAAAGGTAAGCCCGACCTGGATCCTTTAGTCACTCTAAAATGAAGCTTTTGGGGGTTCTTGAAATTTCCAAGTTTGAAACCCAAAACCACTTCTCTTCATGCTTGACTACATAAGACAGAGTTTAGGGTTAGGGGTAGATACATGATTTTTCTTGTTTGAATATATCTAGACCTTGTTTATATCAACTTTAATGCTAACTATATGACATAAGAAAACTATGTGCTTTGGTTTTTAATTTTTCTGATTTTTTATTTTGATGCACATTTGAATCTTTGTCAAATCCTAGGTTTGACCAAGATTTAAACAAGTATAAAACATGAAAATGAAAAGGGGAAGCCTGTATCCTTCTTAGTCACTCTAAAATGAAGTTTTTGGGATGTTCTTGAAATTTTCATGTTTGAAACCCAAAACCACTTCTCTTCATGCTTGACTTCATAAGATATAGTTTAGGGGCTAGGGGATAGATACATGATTTTCCTAGGTTTGAATATGCATGTCCAAACCTTGTTTATCAACTTGAATGCTTACTATATGACATAAGAAGACTATATGCTTTTGTTTTTCATTTTTCTGATTTTTTTAAATTTTATGCCCATTTGAATCTTTTGGTCAAATCCTTGGTTTAATTTGACACGGATTTAAACAAGTTTAAAATATGAAAATGAAAAGGTGGTAAGCAGGCATGGATCCTTCTTATATATATTAGTCACTCTAAAATGAAGCTTTTGGGAGGTTTTTGAAATTTCCATGTTTGAAACCCAAAACCACTTCTCTTCATGTTGTTGACTTCATAAGATAGAGTTTAGGGGTTAGGGGTATAGATACATGATTTGTCTTGTTTGAATATGTGTCTAGACCTTGTTTATCAACTTTAATGCTTACTATATGACATAAGAACACTATGTGCTTTAATTTGGTTTTTAATTTTTATAAAATTTTGATGCACATTTTGAATCTTGGTCAAATCCTAGGTTTGACCGAGATTTGAACAAGTTTAAAACAAGAAAATAAAAGGTAAGCCCGCCAGACTGGATCCTTCTTAGTCACTCTATAATGAAGCTTTTAGGGGGGTTGTTGAAAATGTAAGCATGTATCCTTCTTAGTACGTCACACCACAATGAAGCTTTTGGGAGGGTTTTTGAAATGTCCATGTTTGAAACCCAAAACGACTTCTCTTCGTGCTTGACTTCATAATTAAGACAAAGTTTAGGGTTAGGGGTAGATACATGATTTTTCTGGTTTGAATATGTCTAGACTTTGTTTATCAACTTGAGTGCTTACTATATGGCATATATAAGAAGCTAGGCTATGTGCTTTGGTTTTTCATTTTTTTTGAATTTTTATGCCCATTTGAATCTTGGTCAAATCCTAGGTACGTACGGTTTGACCAAGATTTGAACATGTTTAAAACATGAAAATAAAAGGTAAGCATGGATCCTTCTTAGTCACTCTAAAATGAAGCTTTTGGGAGGTTTTTGAAATTTCCATGTTTGAAACCCAAAACCACTTCTCTTCATGCTTGGCTTCGTAAGATAGAGTTTAGGGTTTGGGGTAGATACGTACATGATTTTTCTAAGTATTTTTACGCCCATTTGAATCTTCGTCAAATCCTAAGTTTGACCAAGATTTGAACAAGTTTAAAACATGAAAATGAAAAGGGTAAGCCTGGATCCTTGTTTAGGGTTAGGGGGTAGATACATGATTTTTGTGGTTTGAATATGTCAGACCTTGTTTATCACCTTGAATGCTTACTATATGACATAGGAAGACGGTGTGCTTTTGTTTTTCTTTTTTTTTTGAATTTTTATGCCCATTTGAATCTTGGTCAAGTCATAGGTTTGACCAAGATTTAAACATGTTTAAAACATGAAAATGAAAAAGTAAGCCTGGATCCTTCTTAGTCACTCCAAAATGTACCAATTGATAAATGAGTTAACTTGGCTTCATGGAAAAAATAATGTCATGTAAATGATTTAACTTGGCTTTCGTACCCTTGAATCCATAGGAAACTTTGTATAAATGTAGTAGTATAATAATCAACCGAGTTTTTACATCAACAGGTCTGTCACTTACGTGTGGTGCCCATGCGTGAGGTCCCACACTTCAGTGAGCACAAGTCACATGCAATAGGTACGCAAACTCCCAGCCATTTTCTTTGTCAAGAGAAGACGCATCAGGATGCGTATTGGAAGTATGTGGGTCCTTCTGGATCCTTCGGTTGTCCCTCTCACAAAACTCTCTCTCTCGACCTCGCTCGCGCACTCGCTCGCTCCTGCTCACTGACAAACCCTGCAAAAGAACATCACACCATCAAAAGGGGAGACACCATAATTCTCTCCCTTCTTCTCTCTTCCGAGTGATCCCTCTTCCTCCGAGTTTCACTCGACGGGCAAACACACATGTGCTGCATAGTAATAATAAAAAAGTAGAAAAATCGACCTACGAATCTATGATTAAATAGGTTAAACTAGGGTTTTGCCCACTACTACAGATCAAGTTCAAAAATATCCAACTACTAGTTCGATTTTGGGCTACTAATATAAAATTAAAATAAGTTGAACTAGTATTCCTCTAAAAAATCATTTTGGTATGCATTGTTTGATACTTTTCATAGCTATAGTGCATCACAAATTTATGATTTCATGCTTTGCTTTGCCAATTTCGATTTTTTCTAACCACCTTCTCTTTGATTTCAAATTTAGGTCAAACTATCGATGCCTACTATGTGTTCTACTTGAATTGGATGCAGCGTGCGCACATGTTTTGCCATTGTTTTGGGCTTCCACACATCTTTGGGGCATCCAAGTATTTAAGTTACCTTGTTTTTTTGAATTGTAATTCATACCCTTCCTCCCAATTTTTATGCCCATTTGAATCTTGGTCAAATCCTAAGTTTGACCAAGATTTGAACAAGTTTAAAACATGAAAATGAAAAGGTAAGCCTGAATCCTTCTTAGTCACTCTAAAATGAGAAGCTTTTGGGAGTTTTTTGAAATTTCCATGTTTGAAACCCAAAACCACTTCTCTTCATGCTTGACTTCATAAGACAGAGTTTAGGGTTAGGGGGTAGATACATGATTTGTCTAGTTTGTTGTTTAGACCTTGTTTATCAACTTGAATGCTTACTATATGACATAATAATACTATGTGCTTTGGTTTTCATTTTTTTTGATTTTTTCTGAATTTTTATGCCCATTTGATCTTGGTCAAATCCTAGGCTTAACCAATATTTAAACAAGTTTAAAACATGAAAATGAAAAGGTAAGCCTGTATCCTTCTTAGTCACTCCAAAATGAAGCTTTTGGGAAGGTTTTTGAAATTTCCATGTTTGAAATCCAAAACGACTTCTCTTCGTGCTTGACTTCATAAGACAAAGTTTAGGGCTAGGGGTAGAAACATGATTTTTCTGGTTTGAATATGTCTAGACCTTGTTTATCAACTTGAGTGCTTACTATATGACATAAGAAGGCTATATGCTTTGGTTTTTCATTTTTTTGAAATTTTATGCCCATTTGAATCTTGATCAAATCCTAGGTACGGTTTGACCAAGATTTGAACAATTTTAAAACATGAAAATAAAAGGTAAGCCCGACCTGGATCCTTTAGTCACTCTAAAATGAAGCTTTTGGGGGTTCTTGAAATTTCCAAGTTTGAAACCCAAAACCACTTCTCTTCATGCTTGACTACATAAGACAGAGTTTAGGGTTAGGGGTAGATACATGATTTTTCTTGTTTGAATATATCTAGACCTTGTTTATATCAACTTTAATGCTAACTATATGACATAAGAAAACTATGTGCTTTGGTTTTTAATTTTTCTGATTTTTTTATTTTGATGCACATTTGAATCTTTGTCAAATCCTAGGTTTGACCAAGATTTAAACAAGTATAAAACATGAAAATGAAAAGGGGAAGCCTGTATCCTTCTTAGTCACTCTAAAATGAAGTTTTTGGGATGTTCTTGAAATTTTCATGTTTGAAACCCAAAACCACTTCTCTTCATGCTTGACTTCATAAGATATAGTTTAGGGGCTAGGGGATAGATACATGATTTGCCTAGGTTTGAATATGCATGTCCAAACCTTGTTTATCAACTTGAATGCTTACTATATGACATAAGAAGACTATATGCTTTTGTTTTTCATTTTTCTGATTTTTTTTAAAATTTTATGCCCATTTGAATCTTTTGGTCAAATCCTTGGTTTAATTTGACATGGATTTAAACAAGTGTTATCACCAGATTTTGGCCAAATCAAGAGATGGGCCGTAAGTGAAGATGGGCTTTGAAGATTACACGTGGAGCATCTTTGAAGCGGCCTTGCGCTAAGAGTTTGGGCTAAATTGCCCGTGTATCTGTAATATAGTAGATCGTATCGTGTTTAGAATTAACAGATAGAGTCTGGCCCGTGCACGGTTAGGTGCACGCCTCAATTAGAAAGTCCCTTGGACTATAAATATGTATCTAGGGTTATCGGAAAAGAAGGACAATCACGTTCACAACAAACACAAATCAGGCGCATCGCCACCCCTTTCTTCGAGGGTTTCTTCCGGGTAAGCATCATGCTGCCTAGATCGCATCTTGCGATCTAGGCAGTACACGTTTATTCGTCTACCTTGTGCTGCTCGTGCTGAAGCGTTGTTGATGGCGAGCAGCACTATTTATCCTTAGGTGTTTAGGGGCTTGCATTGGTGCTTTCTCGTGCATACATGCGTGGCAATGCCGTCCCTCGACACCTAGCTGCCCTTACACCTATATGGGTGTAAGGGCAGCATCTTGCTTGTTCGTTACTTAGTAGATCCGATCTGTTATAGTTGCTCCTTGCTCCGCAGGGATTAGTTTAATATCTGCATAGTTAGGCCTTATGCTGGGGTCGGACGATCCGGTAGTGCGTTAGGTGTTGTTTACCGTCCCTGCAAGGGATGTTCCGGGAATCAACGTTATGTTGGTTTTTAGGCCTCTCGTAGGGGTAGTTTGCATCATCTTTCGTATCTGCTAGGCCCGATCACACGTAGGACGTTCCGGTTATGCGGTGAAAACCCTAAACTGTCGTAGATCGCTTTAGCTTTGTTTTGATCAAGCAGGATCCCCATGTCATTGCAAATCCAACGTGAACCATGGGGCGATCGGCTCTTTGAGCCGATCCACAGGGCAACCTGAGAGCCGATAGGGCTCGTATTTAATGTTTACGTGTCTACCATGCAGGAACAATCGAAGCACTCTAACACCTTCCTGATCGGGTCTAGGTCAGGTGGCACGCCCTAGCAACCGCCAGGACGTGGCTGGAAGACTTGCGGGACGACGCGAGGTGCCAGGGTCCACTAAGCGGCCTTGGGAGCCTCCCGGCTCTTCGTGTTGCTTAACCATTGCCCGCCGGTGGGTTTTGGCAGGTAACACATTCTGGCACGCCCGGTGGGACATCTTCTGCAACATCCACGTCAACACCGACACCCGAGATGGCAGAGGAACAGATCACATACGAGGATCTCCCTGCTGAACACAAGAAGAAGTACGATGAGCTGAAGGCCATCGTTGATGCCGAACTCATCGGCTCCTTTGAGAAGACCCGTTCGCACGGCATCAGGTTCAAAGGATTCACACCACAAGGCGTCCTCGACGGGTTGGATCTGTCTCTCCCTTCAGAGGAACGTACCAGAGCCCTGCGACAGGAGATCAACTACGTGGTGGCCCATTCGCTGCATCGGCATTCTGAGAGCCTGGTAAATTTGGAGCGCGTTGCGCTCCAGGTGGTGCAAGAGATCATGAAGCATCAGTACTCCCCTTCAGGACCTGCTCTAGGGACTCACCAGGGAGAGGTGCAACTCCACACCAGGCCACCATTGCCGTACGCGATGGCAGCTCCACAGCAACAAGGTTCACCGGCATACGTTGTCTACAAGGTTGGAGGTGATCCGGGCGACTATCAGTTCTTATATGAGCCGCTGATATGCGTAGATGCGCACGTCCGTTGGGAACCCCAAGTGGAAGGTATGATGCGTATAGAAGCAAGTTTCCCTCAGTATGAAACCAAGGTTTAATCGAACCAGTAGGAGCCAAGAAGCACGTTGAAGGTTGATGGTGGCGAAATGTGATGCGGCGCAACAACAGGGATTCCGGCGCCAACGTGGAATCTGCACAACAAAACCAAAGTACTTTGCCCCAACGAAACAGTGAGGTTGTCAATCTCACCGGCTTGCTGTAACAAAGGATTAAGCGTATCGAGTGGAAGATGATTGTTTGCAAGAAAACAGTAAAACACAATTGCAGTAGATTGTATGCTATGTAAAGAATAGGACCGGGGTCCACAGTTCACTAGAGGTGTCTCTCCCATAAGATAAAAGCATGTTGGGTGAACAAATTACAGTCGGGCAATTGACAAATAGAGAAAGGCATAACAATGCATATACATGATATGATAAATATAGTGAGATTACGAAAAGTACATAGACCGCCATCCAACTGCATCTATGCCTAAAAAGTCCACCTTCAGGTTATCATCCGAACCCCATTCAGTATTAAGTTGCTAAGCAACAGACAATTGCATTAAGTATGGTGCGTAATGTAATCGACAACTACATCCTTAGACATAGAATCAATGTTTTATCCCTAGTGGCAACAGCACATCACAACCTTAGAACTTTCTGTCACTGTCCCAGGTGTCAATGAAGGCATGAACCCACTATCGAGCATAAATACTCCCTCTTGGAGTTAAGAGTACAAACTTGGCCAGAGCCTCTACTAATAACGGAGAGCATGCAAGATCATAAACAACACATAAACAATAGATTGATAATCACCATAACATAGTATTCTCTATCCATCGGATCCCGACAAACACAACATATAGTATTACAGATAGATGATCTTGATCATGTTAGGCAGCTCACAAGATCCAACAATGAAGCACAACAAGGAGAAGACGACCATCTAGCTACTGCTATGGACCCATGGTCCAGGGGTGAACTACTCACTCATCACTCCGGAGGCGATCATGGCGATGAAGAGTCCTCCGGGAGATGAATCCCCTCTCCGGCAGGGTGGAGGCGATCTCCTGAATCCCCGAGATGGGATTCGCGGCGGCGGCGTCTCTGGAAGGTTTTCCGTATCGTGGCTCTCGATACTGGGGGTTTCGCGACGGAGGCTTTAAGTAGGCGGAAGGGTAGGTCAGGGGGCTGACGAGGGGCCCACACCATAGGGCGGCGCGGGCCCCCCTCGGCCGCGCGGCCCTATGGTGGCGGCGCCTCGTCGCCCCACTTCGTTATCTCTTCGGTCTTCTGGAAGCTCCGTGCAAAAATAGGACCCTGGGCGAAGATTTCGTCCAATTCCGAGAATATTTCCTTACTAGGATTTCTGAAACCAAAAACAGCAGAAAACAGCAACGGCTCTTCGGCATCTTGTTAATAGGTTAGTTCCAGAAAATGCATAAATATGACATATAATGTGCATAAAACATGTAGGTATCATCAATAAAGTAGCATGGAACATAAGAAATTATCGATACGTTGAGCGCCCAAGGAGATCCCGCACGGATACGTGTGCACGTTTGTGCCGGACTGCAACAACTGGACGCAGGCGATCCAGGCTCCGACAGGAGGGATTGCCGGAGCGGGAGCAATTGTTCCGGCAGGAGGAACGGCTGCAGCAATGGGGAGTTTGGGTGCAGACGCTGAGAAACAGGCATGGCTAACCAAGTATGCCACTGCACCAATTCATGACAGCTCAGTTGCTACGTCCTCCACCGCGGATCAGATCAGTGCAGTCCTGAGAGATCAGTTCGGCATCCTGCCGAAGAAGAAGATAATCGGCTATTCCAAGCCGTACCCCAATGAGTTTGACCTGATCCCACTACCACCTAAGTACCGGCTCCCGGACTTCACCAAGTTCAGTGGGTCAGAAGGGTCTAGCTCAATCGAGCACGTGAGCCGATATTTGGCCCAGCTGGGCATGGTTTCGGCATCGGATCAGCTACGGGTGAGGTTCTTTTCGCAATCCCTCACCGGTCCAGCTTTTGGATGGTACACCTCGTTGCAGCCAAATTCAGTGCGATCATGGAAGCAGCTAGAGGAACAGTTTCACACGCAATATCATTCAGAAGCTACTGAAGCTGGCATTGCCGAACTAGCACAGGTTCGGCAAAAGCGAGGAGAGACAGTGTCTGAATACATTCAGCGTTTCAGAACTGTCAAGAACCGATGTTATTCGGTTCACTTAACTGAGAAAGAAGCAGTCGAACTGGCCGTGGCAGGCCTTGCAGCGTCGTTCAAGGATCTGACGTTCCAAGTGGAGTACAACTCGCTGGCGCACATGGTCCAGAGACTGACCTTATATGAACAGCGCCATCCAGAACTGTACCAAGACAAGTTCAAGCGCGCGATAAGCCTGGTCAATGCTGATGAGGATGAAGATTCTGCGGAAGATCAGGAAGTCGCAGTAGCCGAATGGACTCGGACGGCAGTACCTGTGTCCTGCAAATGGGTGAACCCACCAGGGCCTCCAAGAGGGTTGGACTTTGACGTGAGCAAAGCTGAACAGATCTTCGATCTGCTACTGAAAGAGAAACAGTTGAAGCTACCCGAAGGCCACAAGATCCCTACGGCACAAGAGATGAACAAAAGGCCATACTGCAAATGGCATCATACGTTCACGCACGCCACCAACGACTGCAAAGTATTGCGCGCACAAATTCAGATGGCGATAGAATCAGGCCGATTAACTTTCGGACAGTTTGCCATGAAGGTAGACATGCGTCCGTTTCCGGACGTCAACATGGTGGATCTAAGCCACTCCATAAGGGAGCCAGGGTTCTCTTTCGATGTCAATGTGGCAGGGCTTGTGGGCCGCCATGGCAAAGATAAAGCAGAGAGCAGCCATCCCGTGGCAAAGATAAAGCAGAGAGCAGCCACTCTCGTGGCAAAGATAAAGAGGAGGCCGTTCCACGCGACCGGCCCCAGGATGATGATAGACGATACCTAACCGAGGAGGAGGTGAGAAGCATACGGTATCAACGCCCACTATCCGTGCATCTCCTCAACAAATATGAGCAGCAGTATGACCGACGTCGGCGCTACGACGAAGATGACGAAAGATATCGTCGGTCTGATGCAGACAGGAGGTATCGTCAGCATGATAGAAACAACGACGGGTACGAACGTCACGCTAGAGGGAGGTCAAGGGAGCAAGATGACGTGGATAAGCACTGGGACTGTCCTTTCTTCAAACATTGCTGGGACTCAGGAATGAGCCGATTGCCAACAATCGAGAACTGCCCAGAATGCAAGCAGCAAAGGAGGAGGACAAATGAAGTCTCAGTGTTCGAGCGTCTAGGGCCTCTCCCACCTCATAATAAACAAGCTGAGTCATCTCAAGAAGAAGACTTTGAGGAGTCAGATGGAGAAGAAGATAGGTATCACCGACCAAGGTGGTGCCCTGATGGACTCAGCCATTCTCAGAAGCGTAGGGTGCAGCGGCTGCGAAACCTGGAAGAAGCCGAGGCACAGTACCTGTACACGTTGCGAAAAGCGCGGCCCGATCTGGCCGCGAAAATTCAGCAAACAATGGAGACAAAGGCGCGCCCGCCAAAGAAAGTATGGCGCCCTAAACAGACGAAAGCCGATGCACAGGCATCGGCTGATGCCGATGCAGAGGCATCGGCTGATACAAACATGGTATCCGTGATCCGGACGGAGTAGCAGGTCCAAGACATTGGACGTACGTGGCAAGGCCGATCCCTGCGATCGGCCCTCAAAAAATGAAAAGCAAAGGATCTTATCTCCAGCATGCCACGTAGCTACAGTGGAAATCCGAGAAGTTGCAAACCATCGTCAAGCATTGCAATGAAAAGGGAGGCCGATTCCCGCAATCGGCCAAAATTATCCTCGACACACGTTTTGTCTGTGTTCAGCATTGATCCGACAGATGCCTGAAGAGCCGATACCATCAAATACTTGACAGAATCGGCTCGGGGGGCACATAGATGGATGAGACACGAGGATACAAAGCTTGGAGTGGATGTCAAATGCCCAGCAGAACAGCTCAAGTATGGGGGGCCGATGCAATCGGCAAAAAACGAAAATACAGAAATTTTTGGGCACAGCCGATGCGTAGACATCGACTTAAGAATTCAAAGCCGATGCACGGCCATCGACTCAAGGGATACGACTGTTACAAGCAGAAGCCTAATGGAGCAGTCATCAAGTTACGTAGCGAGGCTCTACTGAAGGAGCCCCTCAGTGGAATGGTTGGTGGCTCCGTTAGCAAATCTTCAAGATCAGCAGCGCCTGCGTAAGCATGCAGATCAGGTTAGGATCATGAGAACAGCCGATGACCATCCAATTGGCTGTGACGTTTCCTCCTGGGGCTTGACCAAGGTGACAACTTCATCAAACATCTTCACCAGAAGCTGCATCAGTCTGCCCGAGGTGATGAACCAATCTGAGCAGCAAGACGCAAGAGGGGCTAGGAAGAGTTCAAGGGCCACTACGTTTGAGGCTTCTTAGTTCAAGGGAGCTGCTGATCCTTCCAGAGCCGTCCTAGTGCATTGTCTCCTTGGGCGTAAGCTTTCCTGCCCTGTTTTGATGAAGAGCTGGAGTGGCTCGGGGGGCAGCTCACCTTGAAGGTTCTCTGCTATTGAAAGCCGATTTGGTCAGAATCGGCTGACGCTGCACTACAGTTGGGAAGCCGATGATGGCCCATTCGGTTGGTACATCTTTATCCTCGCCTTGACTGAGGCTCGGGGGGCAGCTCGCCCTCAAGGTTCTTTGTTCTGAGGAGCTAGAGCCACCAATTTGAAGAGGGAGCCATCATAATTGATAGGCTTGGGCCAGTTTGTTGATACAAAGAGACAAAGCATCGCGGGAAAGTTGTAGGCGATCAAGATTTTCAGCAATGGTCCTAGAGTTCTCCTGAAGGCATCAATTCTGGAGTCTTGCCGATTAAAGCTAACATTAAAGCTCGGGGACTTGGATTTCCAAGATTTAAGGTTTGCGCGATTCGATTTGGTCCTGTTCGACTGAAATTTGAGGATCTGAACTGATCTATCTCGAAATTTATCATAAGAGACCGATGCGTTGCCATCGGTTCATCGAGCGTTGATCAGGCTAACAATCGGCAAAATCAATACAAGGGAGAATCGGCTAAATCAATTTGCAAGGAATCGGCAGAGTCAAATTGGGGAAATTTCTTCATTGATAAACGAGATTTCTTACATAAAGAGCTGATTGCTCTCAAAAGGAAGAATTAGGGGTACATTGCCCTATCTACTACTGCTGGCCCTAGGCTAAGATCCTATCTAGGGGCCATTGCTGCCCTCGTCGTCGTCGTCATCGTCGCCGTCGTCGGCGCTGCTCCCGGCCGGCTCGTCATCGCTGCTGTAGCGGCCGCCGGCAGGACCCTCGTTGTCCTCATCCTCCTCGTCAGCATCGTCGTCCTCGCTGTCGAAGTCGCTGAGGTTCCCGGGCCAGGGGCAATGGCGTTTGGCCGGCGGCTCGTCGGAGGAGCTGTCGTCCTCCTCCTCCTCCTCCTTCACCTCCTCGGAGGAGGTGACCCCGTCCCAGGGAAGGCGGTCGTCGTCGCTTTCCTCCACCGCTTCCCATTGGCGAGGAAGCGGAGGTCACTCTCCCCGTCGGTCGAGGACTTGTCATCCTCAGACCAGACGGAGAAGTCGTGGTCCTCCTTGTCCCACGCTGTTGGGGCAAGGATATCGTACGCCGCCTGCGTACCCCACTCTGGTGTTGATTCCCTGATGGGAGAGGACACGTAGGAAAGACCCGACGAAGTGGAGGAGGAAGAAGAGGAAGACATGGCGACGGAGGAGGGCTTTTGGAAGTGCTGATGCAAGGGGATGAAGAGGAGAACTGTTCGATGCGGTTAAATAAAAGGAGATGGAAATTTAATTGTCGAGCAGTTTTCGAGGACATGGTGCCAAAACTGTCAAATCGTGCAGAGAAGTTGGGAAGGCAAGTCGTCATGATGAGAAAATACTGCGACGGTTCTGCTCTGCCACGACATGACCCCTCGAAGGAAAAACAGATGGTTTTGAAATTATCATTACCAAAACCAGGGGGGCATGTGTTATCACCAGATTTTGGCCAAATCAAGAGATGGGCCGTAAGTGAAGATGGGCTTTGAAGATTACACGTGGAGCATCTTTGAAGCGGCCTTGCGCTAAGAGTTTGGGCTAAATTGCCCGTGTATCTGTAATATAGTAGATCGTATCGTGTTTAGAATTAACAGATAGAGTCTGGCCCGTGCACGGTTAGGTGCACGCCTCAATTAGAAAGTCCCTTGGACTATAAATATGTATCTAGGGTTATCGGAAAAGAAGGACAATCACGTTCACAACAAACACAAATCAGGCGCATCGCCACCCCTTTCTTCGAGGGTTTCTTCCGGGTAAGCATCATGCTGCCTAGATCGCATCTTGCTGATACGCGTAGATGCACACGTCCGTTGGGAACCCCAAGTGGAAGGTATGATGCGTATAGAAGCAAGTTTCCCTCAGTATGAAACCAAGGTTTAATCGAACCAGTAGGAGCCAAGAAGCACGTTGAAGGTTGATGGTGGCGAAATGTGATGCGGCGCAACAACAGGGATTCCGGCGCCAACGTGGAATCTGCACAACAAAACCAAAGTACTTTGCCCCAACGAAACAGTGAGGTTGTCAATCTCACCGGCTTGCTGTAACAAAGGATTAAGCGTATCGAGTGGAAGATGATTGTTTGCAAGAAAATAGTAAAACACAATTGCAGTAGATTGTATGCTATGTAAAGAATAGGACCGGGGTCCACAGTTCACTAGAGGTGTCTCTCCCATAAGATAAAAGCATGTTGGGTGAACAAATTACAGTCGGGCAATTGACAAATAGAGAAAGGCATAACAATGCATATACATGATATGATAAATATAGTGAGATTTAATTGGGCATTACGACAAAGTACATAGACCGCCATCCAACTGCATCTATGCCTAAAAAGTCCACCTTCAGGTTATCATCCGAACCCCATTCAGTATTAAGTTGCTAAGCAACAGACAATTGCATTAAGTATGGTGCGTAATGTAATCGACAACTACATCCTTAGACATAGAATCAATGTTTTATCCCTAGTGGCAACAGCACATCACAACCTTAGAACTTTCTGTCACTGTCCCAGGTGTCAATGAAGGCATGAACCCACTATCGAGCATAAATACTCCCTCTTGGAGTTAAGAGTACAAACTTGGCCAGAGCCTCTACTAATAACGGAGAGCATGCAAGATCATAAACAACACATAAACAATAGATTGATAATCACCATAACATAGTATTCTCTATCCATCGGATCCCGACAAACACAACATATAGTATTACATATAGATGATCTTGATCATGTTAGGCAGCTCACAAGATCCAACAATGAAGCACAACAAGGAGAAGACGACCATCTAGCTACTGCTATGGACCCATGGTCCAGGGGTGAACTACTCACTCATCACTCCGGAGGCGATCATGGCGATGAAGAGTCCTCCGGGAGATGAATCCCCTCTCCGGGTGCCGGAGGCGATCTCCTGAATCCCCGAGATGGGATTCGCGGCGGCGGTGTCTCTGGAAGGTTTTCCGTATCGTGGCTCTCGGTACTGGGGGTTTCGCGACGGAGGCTTTAAGTAGGCGGAAGGGTAGGTCAGGGGGGCTGACGAGGGGCCCACACCATAGGCGGCGCGGGCCCCCTCGCCGCGGCCCTATGGTGGCGGCGCCTTGTCGCCCCACCGTTATCTCTTCGGTCTTCTGAAGCTCCGTGCAAAAATAGGACCCTGGGCGGTGATTTCGTCCAATTCCGAGAATATTTCCTTACTAGGATTTCTGAAACCAAAAACAGCAGAAAACAGCAACTGGCTCTTCGGCATCTTGTTAATAGGTTAGTTCCAGAAAATGCGTAAATACGACATATAATGTGCATAAAACATGTAGGTATCATCAATAAAGTAGCATGGAACATAAGAAATTATCGATACGTTGGAGACGTATCAGCATCCCCAAGCTTAGTTCTGCTCGTCCCGAGCAGGTAAAACGATAACAAAGATAATTTCTGAAGTGACATGCCATCATAATCTTGATCATACTATTTGTAAACATATGTAATGAATGCAGCGATCAAAACAAAGGTAATGTCATGAGTAAACAAGTGAATCATATAGCAAAGACTTTTCATGAATAGTACTTCAAGACAAGCATCAATAAGTCTTGCATAAGAGTTAACTCATAAAGCAATAAATCAAAGTAAAGGTGTTGAAGCAACACAAAGGAAGATTAAGTTTCAGCGGTTGCTTTCAACTTATAACATGTATATCTCATGGATATTGTCAACATAAAGTAATATAACAAGTGCAATATGCAAGTATGTAGGAATCAATGCACAGTTCACACAAGTGTTTGCTTCTTAAGGTGGAGGAGATAGGTAAACTGACTCAACAATAAAAGTAAAAGAAAGGTCCTTCAAAGAGGAAAGCATCGATTGCTGTATTTGTGCTAGAGCTTTTATTTTGAAAACATGAAACAATTTTGTCAACGGTAGTAATAAAGCATATGAGTTATGTAAATTATATCTTACAAGTTGCAAGCCTCATGCATAGTATACTAATAGTGCCCGCACCTTGTCCTACTTAGCTTGGACTACCGGATCTTTGCATGACATGTTTCAACCAAGTGTCACAAAGGGGTACCTCCATGCCGCCTGTACAAAGGTCTAAGGAGAAAGCTCGCATTTTGGATTTCTCGCTTTTGATTATTCTCAACTTAGACATCCATACCGGGACAACATGGACAACAGATAATGGACTCCTCTTAAATGCATAAGCATGTAGCAACAATTATTATTCTCATATGAGATTGAGGATATATGTCCAAAACTGAAACTTCAACCATGATTCATGGCTTTAGTTAGCGGCCCAATGTTCTTCTCTAACAATTTGCATGCTCCAACCACTAAGGTGATAGATCCTTCAGACAAGACGGACATGCATAGCAACTCACATGATATTCAACAAAGAATAGTTGATGGCGTTCCCCAGAAGCATGGTTATCGCACAACAAGCAACTTAATAAAAGATAAAGTGCATAAGTACATATTCAATACTACGATAGTTTTTAAGGCTATTTTGTCCCATGAGCTATATATTGCAAAGGTGAATGATGGAATTTTAAAGGTAGCACTCAAGCAATTTACTTTGGAATGGCGGAGAAATACCATGTAGTAGGTAGGTATGGTGGACACAAATGGCATAGTGGTTGGCTCAAGGATTTTGGATGCATGAGAAGTATTCCCTCTCGATACAAGGTTTAGGCTAGCAAGGTTTATTTGAAGCAAACTCAAGGATGAACCGGTGCAGAAAAACTCACATAAAAGACATATTGTAAACATTATAAGACTCTACACCGTCTTCCTTGTTGTTCAAAACTCAATACTAGATATTATCTAGACCTTAGAGAGATCAAATATGCAAATCAAATTTTAGCAAGCTCTATGTATTTCTTCATTAATGGGTGCAAAGCATATGATGCAAGAGCTTAAACATGAGCACAACAATTGCCAAGTATCACATTATCCAAGACATTTTTAGAATTACTACATGTAGCATTTTCCAATTCCAACCATATAACAATTTAACGAAGAAGAAACTTCGCCTTGAACATTATGAGTAAAGCCTAAGGACATATTTGTCCATATGCAACAGCGGAGCGTGTCTCTCTCCCACAAAGTGAATGCTAGGATCCATTTTATTCAAACAAAAACAAAAACAAAAACAAACCAACGCTCCAAGTAAAGAACACAAGATGTGATTGAATAAAAATATAGTTTCAGGGGAGGAACCTGATGATGTTGTCGATGAAGAAGGGGATGCCTTGGGCATCCCCAAGCTTAGACGCTTGAGTCTTCTTAGAATATGCAGGGATGAACCACGGGGGCATCCCCAAGCTTAGAGCTTTCACTCCTCTTGATCATAGTATATCATACTCCTCTCTTGACCCTTGAAAACTTCCTTCACACCAAACTTCAAGCAAACTCATTAGAGGGTTAGTGCACAATTAATAATTCACATGTTCAGAGGTGACACAAACATTCTTTACACTTCTGGACATTGCATAAAGCTACTGGACATTAATGGATCAAAGAAATGAATCCAACATAGCAAAAGAGGCAATGCGAAATAAAAGGCAGAATCTGTCAAAAACAGAACAGTCCGTAAAGACGAATTTAAAGATGGCACCAGACTTGCTCAAATGGAAAAACTCAAAACTAATGAAAGTTGCGTACATATCTGAGGATCACGCTCGTAAATTGGCAGATTTTTTCGAATTTTCTACAGAGGCCTGTGCCCAGATTCGTGACAGACAGCAATGCTGTTTCTGCGCAGCGATCCCAAATATAACATCAACTTTGACATAGAAACTTTACTTGGCACAAAAACATGATAAGGAGAGGTTGCTACAGTAGTAAACAACTTCCAAGACTCAACAAAACAAAAATTGCTGTAGTAAAAACATGGGTTGTCTCCCATAAGCGCTTTTCTTTAACGCCTTTCAGCTAGGCGCAGAAAGTGCAAATCAAGTATTATCGAGAGTAGAAGCATCAACATTATTATTTTTCATGCAAACACAACTTGTTGCAGAGGGTACTTTAGGTGCTCCATTATCTAAATTCTCTATGGTGGTGCTAGGGGTTTTAGAAATTTTAGGCCTATAATAATTCTTTTGTTTAGGCACTTTAGAGGCGTACATGAATTTTTGCTCTTTACCCACATAAGCTTTCTCATTATACTTGAGAGAAGAAAAGGTTGAACCCAAGGTTCCCATAGCCTTTTCAAGTTCATCAATCCTATTGGTTTGATTATCATGGACAACACAAGTTCCTAGGACACTAATTCTTTCATCAATTCCTCCTAAGGATTTATCAAGTTCATAAGTTTTGTCAAATAACATTCCCAATTTAGTTTCAACACTTGGAAAAATTTTCTCTATGGTTTCCAATTTTTTCATAACATCTTCAAGAGAGATTTCAATTTTAACTTCATTAACAGGTGGTATTCCAACTAGACTCTCAATGATGCAACTAGCTTCTAAAGCGGGAGTACCTAGGAAATTGCCTCCCGAAAGAGTATCAAGAACATACCTATTCCAACTAGATAAACCAACATAAAAGTTCCTAAGAAGGATAGTAGTGGAGTGTTTCTTAATGCACCTATGATGAGCATTACTAATTCTATACCAAGCATCTTTAAAACTTTCTCCACCTTGTTGCTTAAAAGAACGAACTTCAACTTCAGGATTACTCATTTTAGTAGCAATAAAGTAAACTAGGCAAAGACAAGTAACTAATTTTTTTGTGTTTTAGATATAGAGAGCAAGACAGTAAATAAAGTAAAACTAGCAACTAATTTTTTTGTGTTTTGTTTAGGTGCAGCAAACAAAGTAGTAAATAAAATAAAGCAAGACACAAACAAAGTAAAGAGATTGAGAAGTGGAGACTCCCCTTGCAGCGTGTCTTGATCTCCCCGGCAACGGCGCCAGAAATTTAGCTTGATACGCGTAGATGCACACGTCCGTTGGGAACCCCAAGTGGAAGGTATGATGCGTATAGAAGCAAGTTTCCCTCAGTATGAAACCAAGGTTTAATCAAACCAGTAGGAGCCAAGAAGCACGTTGAAGGTTGATGGTGGCGAAATGTGATGCGGCGCAACAACAGGGATTCCGGCGCCAACGTGGAATCTGCACAACAAAACCAAAGTACTTTGCCCCAACGAAACAGTGAGGTTGTCAATCTCACCGGCTTGCTGTAACAAAGGATTAAGCGTATCGAGTGGAAGATGATTGTTTGCAAGAAAATAGTAAAACACAATTGCAGTAGATTGTATGCTATGTAAAGAATAGGACCGGGGTCCACAGTTCACTAGAGGTGTCTCTCCCATAAGATAAAAGCATGTTGGGTGAACAAATTACAGTCGGGCAATTGACAAATAGAGAAAGGCATAACAATGCATATACATGATATGATAAATATAGTGAGATTTAATTGGGCATTACGACAAAGTACATAGACCGCCATCCAACTGCATCTATGCCTAAAAAGTCCACCTTCAGGTTATCATCCGAACCCCATTCAGTATTAAGTTGCTAAGCAACAGACAATTGCATTAAGTATGGTGCGTAATGTAATCGACAACTACATCCTTAGACATAGAATCAATGTTTTATCCCTAGTGGCAACAGCACATCACAACCTTAGAACTTTCTGTCACTGTCCCAGGTGTCAATGAAGGCATGAACCCACTATCGAGCATAAATACTCCCTCTTGGAGTTAAGAGTACAAACTTGGCCAGAGCCTCTACTAATAACGGAGAGCATGCAAGATCATAAACAACACATAAACAATAGATTGATAATCACCATAACATAGTATTCTCTATCCATCGGATCCCGACAAACACAACATATAGTATTACATATAGATGATCTTGATCATGTTAGGCAGCTCACAAGATCCAACAATGAAGCACAACAAGGAGAAGACGACCATCTAGCTACTGCTATGGACCCATGGTCCAGGGGTGAACTACTCACTCATCACTCCGGAGGCGATCATGGCGATGAAGAGTCCTCCGGAGATGAATCCCCTCTCCGGCAGGGTGCCGGGGCGATCTCCTGAATCCCCCGAGATGGGATTCGCGGCGGCGTCTCTGGAAGGTTTTCCGTATCGTGGCTCTCGGTACTGGGGTTTCGCGACGGAGGCTTTAAGTAGGCGGAAGGGTAGGTCGGGGGCTGACGAGGGGCCCACACCATAGGGTGGCGCGGGCCCCTCTGGCCGCGGCCCTATGATGGCGGCGCCTCGTCGCCCCACTTCGTTATCTCTTCGGTCTTCTGGAAGCTCCGTGCAAAAATAGGACCCTGGGCGGTGATTTCGTCCAATTCGAGAATATTTCCTTACTAGGATTTCTGAAACCAAAAACAACAACCGGCTCTTCGGCATCTTGTTAATAGGTTAGTTCCAGAAAATGCGTAAATACGACATATAATGTGCATAAAACATGTAGGTATCATCAATAAAGTAGCATGGAACATAAGAAATTATCGATACGTTGGAGACGTATCAGCGATCTAGGCAACGCTTGTGCTGCTCGTGCTGAAGCGTTGTTGATGGCGAGCAGCACTATTTATCCTTAGGTGTTTAGGGGCTTGCATTGGTGCTTTCTCGTGCATACATGCGTGGCAATGCCGTCCCTCGACACCTAGCTGCCCTTACACCTATATGGGTGTAAGGGCAGCATCTTGCTTGTTCGTTACTTAGTAGATCCGATCTGTTATAGTTGCTCCTTGCTCCGCAGGGATTAGTTTAATATCTGCATAGTTAGGCCTTATGCTGGGGTCGGACGATCCGGTAGTGCGTTAGGTGTTGTTTACCGTCCCTGCAAGGGATGTTCCGGGAATCAACGTTATGTTGGTTTTTAGGCCTCTCGTAGGGGTAGTTTGCATCATCTTTCGTATCTGCTAGGCCCGATCACACGTAGGACGTTCCGGTTATGCGGTGAAAACCCTAAACTGTCGTAGATCGCTTTAGCTTTGTTTTGATCAAGCAGGATCCCCATGTCATTGCAAATCCAACGTGAACCATGGGGCGATCGGCTCTTTGAGCCGATCCACAGGGCAACCTGAGAGCCGATAGGGCTCGTATTTAATGTTTACGTGTCTACCATGCAGGAACAATCGAAGCACTCTAACACCTTCCTGATCGGGTCTAGGTCAGGTGGCACGCCCTAGCAACCGCCAGGACGTGGCTGGAAGACTTGCGGGACGACGCGAGGTGCCAGGGTCCACTAAGCGGCCTTGGGAGCCTCCCGGCTCTTCGTGTTGCTTAACCATTGCCCGCCGGTGGGTTTTACATAACACATTCTGAAGCGGATGCTTGATACGTCTCAAACGTATCTATAATTTCTTATGTTCCATGCTACTTTTATTACAATACTTGAATGTTTTATACATACTTTACAGCATTATTATACATTTTCCGACACTAACCTATTAACAAGATGCCGAAGTGCCAGTTCCTGTTTTCTGCTGTTTTTGGTTTCAGAAATCCTAGTAAGGAAATATTCTCGGAGTTGGACGAAATCAACGCCCAGGGGCCTATTTTTGCACGAAGCTTCCAGAAGACCGAGGGAGGTACGAAGTGGGGCCACGAGGCGCCACACAGGCGGCGCGGCCTGGCCCTGGCCGCGCGGCCCTGGTGTGTGGGGCCCTCGTGCCGCCACTTGACCTACCCTTCCGCCTACTTAAAGCCTCCGTCGCGACCCCCAGTACCGAGAGCCACGATACGGAAAACCTTCCAGAGACGCCGCCGTCGCAATCCCATCTCGGGGTTCGGGAGATCGCCTCCGGCACCTGCCGGAGAGGGAATCATCACGGAGGGGCTCTACATCAACATGCCCGCGTGAGTAGTTCATCCTTGGACTATGGGTCCATAGCAGTAGCTAGATGGTTGTCTTCTCCGCTTGTGCTTTCATTGTTATAGATCTTGTGAGCTGCCTAACATGATCAAGATCATCTATTTGTAATGCTACATGTTGTGTTTGGCGGGATCCGATGAATAGAGAATACTATGTTAAGTTGATTATCAATCTATCATATATGTGTTGTTTATGTTCTTGCATGCTCTCCGTTGCTAGTAGAGGCTCTGGCCAAGTTGATACTTGTAACTCCAAGAGGGAGTAATTATGCTCGATAGTGGGTTCATGCCTCCATTGAATCTGGGACAGTGACAGAAAGTTCTAAGGTTGTGGATGTGCTGTTGCTACTAGGGATAAAACATTGATGCTTTGTCTAAGGATATTTGTGTTGATTACATTACGCACCATACTTAATGCAATTATCTGTTGTTTACAACTTAATACTGGAAGGGGTTCGGATGATAACCTGAAGGTGGATTATTTAGGCATAGATGCATGCTGGATAGCGGTCTATGTACTTTGTCGTAATGCCCTAATTAAATCACATAGTAATCATCGTTGATATGTATTGAATCTTTATTTGTCAATTGCCCGCCTGTAATTTGTTCACCCAGCATGCTAGTTATCTTATTGGAGAGACACCTCTAGTGAACTGTGGACCCCGGTCCATTCTTTTACATCTGAATACATTCTACTGTTTTTACTGTTCTTTGCAAACAAACACCATCTTCCACTCGATACGTTTAATCCTTTGTTTTCA
The DNA here is from genome assembly GCA_030979885.1 of Lolium multiflorum. NCBI lineage: Eukaryota > Viridiplantae > Streptophyta > Magnoliopsida > Poales > Poaceae > Lolium > Lolium multiflorum. The sequence goes on along the minus strand of CM061748.1, from coordinate 115,410,267 downwards.
GCAAGCCGGTGAGATTGACAACCTCACTGTTACGTTGGGGCAAAGTACTTTGATTGTGTTGTGCAGGTTCCACGTTGGCGCCGGTTTCACTGGTGTTGCGCCGCACTACACTCCTCCACCAACAACCTTCACGTGCTTCTTGGCTCCTACTGGTTCGATAACCTTGGTTTCTTTCGAGGGAAAACTTGCTGTTGTGCGCATCACACCTTCCTCTTGGGGTTCCCAACGGACGTGTACATCTACGCGCATCGTAAGCATGGATCCTTCTTATATATATTAGTCACTCTAAAATGAAGCTTTTGGGAGGTTTTTGAAATTTCCATGTTTGAAACCCAAAACCACTTCTCTTCATGTTGTTGACTTCATAAGATAGAGTTTAGGGGTTAGGGGTATAGATACATGATTTGTCTTGTTTGAATATGTGTCTAGACCTTGTTTATCAACTTTAATGCTTACTATATGACATAAGAACACTATGTGCTTTAATTTGGTTTTTAATTTTTATATTTTTTTTGAATTTTGATGCACATTTTGAATCTTGGTCAAATCCTAGGTTTGACCGAGATTTGAACAAGTTTAAAACAAGAAAATAAAAGGTAAGCCCGCCAGACTGGATCCTTCTTAGTCACTCTATAATGAAGCTTTTAGGGGGGTTGTTGAAAATGTAAGCATGTATCCTTCTTAGTACGTCACACCACAATGAAGCTTTTGGGAGGGTTTTTGAAATGTCCATGTTTGAAACCCAAAACGACTTCTCTTCGTGCTTGACTTCATAATTAAGACAAAGTTTAGGGTTAGGGGTAGATACATGATTTTTCTGGTTTGAATATGTCTAGACTTTGTTTATCAACTTGTGCTTACTATATGGCATATATAAGAAGCTAGGCTATGAGCTTTGGTTTTTCATTTTTTTTTTGAATTTTTATGCCCATTTGAATCTTGGTCAAATCCTAGGTACGTACGGTTTGACCAAGATTTGAACATGTTTAAAACATGAAAATAAAAGGTAAGCATGGATCCTTCTTAGTCACTCTAAAATGAAGCTTTTGGGAGGTTTTTGAAATTTCCATGTTTGAAACCCAAACCACTTCTCTTCATGTTGTTGACTTCATAAGATAGAGTTTAGGGGTTAGGGGTATAGATACATGATTTGTCTTGTTTGAATATGTGTCTAGACCTTGTTTATCAACTTTAATGCTTACTATATGACATAAGAACACTATGTGCTTTAATTTGGTTTTTAATTTTTATATTTTTTTTGAATTTTGATGCACATTTTGAATCTTGGTCAAATCCTAGGTTTGACCGAGATTTGAACAAGTTTAAAACAAGAAAATAAAAGGTAAGCCCGCCAGACTGGATCCTTCTTAGTCACTCTATAATGAAGCTTTTAGGGGGGTTGTTGAAAATGTAAGCATGTATCCTTCTTAGTACGTCACACCACAATGAAGCTTTTGGGAGGGTTTTTGAAATGTCCATGTTTGAAACCCAAAACGACTTCTCTTCGTGCTTGACTTCATAATTAAGACAAAGTTTAGGGTTAGGGGTAGATACATGATTTTTCTGGTTTGAATATGTCTAGACTTTGTTTATCAACTTGAGTGCTTACTATATGGCATATATAAGAAGCTAGGCTATGTGCTTTGGTTTTTCATTTTTTTTGAATTTTTATGCCCATTTGAATCTTGGTCAAATCCTAGGTACGTACGGTTTGACCAAGATTTGAACATGTTTAAAACATGAAAATAAAAGGTAAGCATGGATCCTTCTTAGTCACTCTAAAATGAAGCTTTTGGGAGGTTTTTGAAATTTCCATGTTTGAGACCCAAAACCACTTCTCTTCATGCTTGGCTTCGTAAGATAGAGTTTAGGGTTTGGGGTAGATACGTACATGATTTTTCTAAGTATTTTTACGCCCATTTGAATCTTCGTCAAATCCTAAGTTTGACCAAGATTTGAACAAGTTTAAAACATGAAAATGAAAAGGGTAAGCCTGGATCCTTGTTTAGGGTTAGGGGGTAGATACATGATTTTTGTGGTTTGAATATGTCAGACCTTGTTTATCACCTTGAATGCTTACTATATGACATAGGAAGACGGCGTGCTTTTTTTTTCTTTTTTTTTTTTTTTGAATTTTTATGCCCATTTGAATCTTGGTCAAGTCATAGGTTTGACCAAGATTTAAACATGAAAATGAAAAAGTAAGCCTGAATCCTTCTTAGTCACTCCAAAATGTACCAATTGATAAATGAGTTAACTTGGCTTCATGGCAAAAATTAGAACTTCTCAGAAAAATCTATTTTTTTATAGGAAATCAAAAACACTGAAACGAGTATACTATTTTAATTTGAGCCATTTATGTGCAGATTTGCATAAAAAGGCTGACATTTTCTGTTCTGTCTAGAAATTGGTAAAATTTTGTCCAAAAAATCAAACTTCTTCGAAAAATCTGATAATTTTACAGAATGTCAAGAACACTAATATGAGTCATCCAAGTATTTAAGTTACCTTGTTTTTTTTGAATTGTAATTCATACCCTTCCTCCCAATTTTTATGCCCATTTGAATCTTGGTCAAATCCTAAGTTTGACCAAGATTTGAACAAGTTTAAAACATGAAAATGAAAAGGTGAGCCTGAATCCTTCTTAGTCACTCTAAAATGAGAAGCTTTTGGGAGTTTTTTGAAATTTCCATGTTTGAAACCCAAAACCACTTCTCTTCATGCTTGACTTCATAAGACAGAGTTTAGGGTTAGGGGGTAGATACATGATTTGTCTGGTTTGTTGTTTAGACCTTGTTTATCAACTTGAATGCTTACTATATGACATAATAATACTATGTGCTTTGATTTTCATTTTTTTTGATTTTTTCTGAATTTTTATGCCCATTTGATCTTGGTCAAATCCTAGGTTTAACCAATATTTAAACAAGTTTATAACATGAAAATGAAAAGGTAAGCCTGCATCCTTCTTAGCGCATCCACAATGTTGCTATTGCCAAATCTGATACGATGGTGAATTTGGCTTTGGTGTGAAATATAGCAATAGCTCCACAATGTAGTGGTTCCAAATATTTATAACGTGGGTCCCGCCATCAAGCTAAAACAACACATAAAGCCAATATGGAACTACTCTCACAATGTAGGGAACTAGTTCCAAATGCCAAAAGTGAAATTTGGCATCGGAGCACCTACTTGCTCCGGTTCCCTGTTTTTCTGGTTTTGGAACTACCTCTACAATGTATGGAACTAGTTCCAAAAGCCAAAAATCAAATATGGAACCACTTTTGGCTACACGTTGTGGATGCTCTTAGTCACTCCAAAATGAAAGCTTACATATACTCTTGGAATACTGTTTTGGGTGATTTGTCATTCAAAAATTTGGTATCATTCGGATCGGAGGAAGTATAGTTGGAGATGAATGGCCCACCAAGTCTCTGCCTTGAAGTTTGCTCTTTGACCAGATAAGTATTACTACTCGCGAGGTGCCGAGGAGACGGGGAGGCCAAATTTAAGGACTAACCTTTGCTCTTGCCGTCTTCCTCAGTTCACCACTTTGTTTACCTCTTGGAATACTACTTCGCCACCATGACCGGGAGCAAGTCTCGCCACAGAAGGGCTCGTGCGGCTGCGGCGAAGCTGAGGGAATCCCAGCAATGGCGTCCCTGTGCTGCTGTCGAGGTGCCTTCTGCGCAAGAGTCTTCAAGGGCGTCGCAGCCCGCGACTGCTACCTTCAGGCGATCCTCCGTTCTTGCGCATCTTTCTATGTCTTTCACAACTTATCATCCCCTCCTTTTCTTACCTTCTCTCAATCGTATATTCAGGTCGGGCGGCCTTAGTTTTCCCGCAGCCCTCCTGCCTGCGGAAACATCTTCCACGGAGCCAAGTTCTCAAAGCAGCGAGGTATAGACATTCGTGCAAATTGGGATTCCCATTTTCTCTTTCTTGGTACTTCTCTGGGTACACTTCTGATTTTGTGCTCCATCCCCATCTGATAGAAGCCCCGCTACGAGATCGGGCCCATTTTAGAAATGGTTATGGGCGATTTCTGCGTCGAGACGGCGGACAGAAGCGCCCTCGCCGATGAGTGCATGAGACTTTATTCTGAGCTCGCCACTGAGAAGATCCGGATTCGCATTCTCGACGATATCGCCATGAAATCGTTCACTGCGAGTAATGAGATCCAGCGGCGGAGCCTCGGCCAGGCGGAGACCATGGACAAACTCGCCGGACTGATCCTGAACCTCACGGTTAGGACGGACAAACTAGAGGCCGAGCTGTCACAGGAGAAGGCTCTCAACTCCGAGCTGAAGCGTCAAGCAGGCTCAAGGTAGATCTTGACCAGGTCACTGTGTACCACTAGCTGCAATCCTTGATGACTGTTGTGTCACCTGGCTTCCGAGTTTCTGAAGGTTAATTTTCGAAATTTTGTTCGTAAAATTGGCCTGTGGAAATGTAAACAAACTAGTACTCTTACTTTATTATATTAGTACTTGTGTCAATGTAGTAGTTGTGTCTGAGTCGAGTCAATGTTGAGTCGTTGAGTCACCTAGTATTATTATTATGGTGGTGTACTTGTGTTCATGTACTTGTTTCAGACAGGTATTGCTGTTTTGGTGAAGGAGACATGCATCACCCATTTTTGGTGGGGTTAATTGGTTCTAGGATTAATTGGTTCTATGCCACTCCTCAGTTCACAAGTTGTGTTTATGCCATTCCAAAAACTGAAGTTGTGTTTATGCCACTCTCAATTCTCAATACCCCCTTCTATGCCATTTTCAACAATACAACATGAAAACGGTTCAATAAATAGTCGTATTTCAGTTTATACTTTCGTATTGACCAAAATAATCCTGTGTTCAGATTTGGAGCGACTTTTGGGTGTTTCGGGCACACAAGAAATCCAAAATTTTCAAATTCTGGCAAAAATTAGAACTTCTCAGGAAAATCTATTTTTTTATAGGAAATCAAAAACACTGAAACGAGTATACTGTTTTAATTTGAGCCATTTATGTGCAGATTTGCATAAAAAGACTGACATTTTCTGTTCTGTCTAGAAATTGGTAAAATTTTGTCCAAAAAATCAAACTTCTTCGAAAAATCTGATAATTTTACAGAATGTCAAGAACACTAATATGAGTCTACTATTCTAATATGAGCCATTTCTGGGCACATATGATCCATTAAACATAGGTGCAAAGTACGGTCCAGATTATCTGAGAGTATGTACAAACTGTAGTATAGAGAAGTCGTTTTGGGTTTCAAACATGGAAATTTCAAGAACATCCCAAAAAGCTTCATTTTAGAGTGAGTAAGAAGGATCCAGGCTTACCTTTTCATTTTCATGTTTTAAACTTGTTTAAATCTTGGTCAAACCTAGGATTTGACCAAGATTCAAATGGGCAGAAAATTAAAAAAATCATAAAAAAAAACCAAAGTACATAGTCTTCTTATGTCATATAGTAAGCATTCAAGTTTTGATAAACAAGGTCTAGACATATTCAAACCATACAAATCATGTATCTACCCCCTGACCCTAAACTCTGTCTTATGAAGCCAAGCATGAAGAGAAGTGGTTTTGGGTTTCAAACATGGAAATTTCAAAAACCTCTTAAAAATTCATTTTAGAGTGACTAAGAAGGATATGATGCAGGCTTCCCTTTTCATTTTCTTGTCTTAAACTTGTTTAAATCTTGGTCAAACCTAAGATTTGACCAAAAGATTCAAACGGGCATAAAATTCAAAAAAATCAGAAAAATGAAAAACAAAAGCATATAGTCTTCTTATGTCATATAGTAAGCATTCAAGTTGATAAACAAGGTCTAGACATATTCAAACCAGAAAAATCATGTATATATCTACCCCTAACCCTAAACTCTGTCTTATGAAGAGAAGTGGTTTTGGGTTTCAAACATGGAAATTTCAAGAACCTCCCAAAAGCTTCATTTTAGAGTGTGACTAAGAAGGATCCAGGCTTACCTTTTCACTTTCATGTTCTAAACTTGTTTAAATCCTAGTCAAACCTAGGATTTCACAAAGATTCAAATATATGGGTATAAAATACAAAAAAATAGAAAAATGAAAAACGAAAGCACATAGTCTTCTTATGTCATATAGTAAGCATTAAAGTTGATAAACAAGGTCTAGACATATTCAAACTAGACAAATCATGTATCTCCCCCTAACCCCTAAACTTTGTATCATGAAGTCAAGCATGAAGAGGAGTGGTTTTGGGTTTCAAACATGGAAATTTCAAAAACCTCTTAAAAATTCATTTTAGAGTGACTAAGAAGGATGCAAGCTTCCCTTTTCATTTTCATGTCTTAAACTTGTTTAAATCTTGGTCAAACCTAAGATTTGACCAAAAGATTCAAACGGGCATAAAATTCAAAAAAAATCAGAAAAATGAAAAACAAAAGCATATAGTCTTCTTGTGTCATATAGTAAGCATTCAAGTTGATAAACAAGGTCTAGACATATTCAAACCAGAAAATCATGTATATATCTACCCCTAACCCTAAACTCTGTCTTATGAAGTCAATCATGAAGAGAAGTGGTTTTGGGTTTCAAACATGGATATTTCAAGAACCTCCCAAAAGCTTCATTTTAGAGTGTGACTAAGAAGGATCCAGGCTTACCTTTTCATTTTCATGTTCTAAACTTGTTTAAATCCTGGTCAAAACTAGGATTTCACAAAGATTCAAATATATGGGTATAAAATTCAAAAAAATAGAAAAATGAAAAACCAAAGCACATAGTCTTCTTATGTCATATAGTAAGCATTAAAGTTGATAAACAAGGTCTAGACATATTCAACCTAGACAAATCATGTATCTACCCCCTAACCCCTAAACTCTGTCTTATGAAGTCCAACATGAAGAGAAGTGGTTTTGGGTTTCAAACATGGAAATTTCAAAAACCTCTTACAAAATTCATTTTAGAGTGACTAATTAAGAAGGATGCATGCTCCCCTTTTCATTTTCATGTCTTAAACTTGTTTAAATCTTGGTCAAACCTAAGATTTGACCAAAAGATTCAAACGGGCATAAAAAATCAGAAAAATGAAAACCAAAGCACATAGTTTTCTTATGTCATATAGTAAGCATTCAAGTTGATAAACAAGGTCTAGACATATTCAAACCAGAAAATCATGTATATATCTACCCCTAACCCTAAACTCTGTCTTATGAAGTCAATCATGAAGAGAAGTGGTTTTGGGTTTCAAACATGGAAATTTCAAGAACCTCCCAAAAGCTTCATTTTAGAGTGACTAAGAAGGATCCAGGCTTACCTTTTCATTTTCATGTTTTAAACTTGTTTAAATCCTGGTCAAACCTAGGATTTGACAAAGATTCAAATATATGGGCATAAAATTCAAAAAAAATAGAAAAATGAAAAACCAAAGCACATAGTCTTCTTATGTCATATAGTAAGCATTAAAGTTGATAAACAAGGTCTAGACATATGCAAACTAGACAAATCATGTATCTACCCCCTAACCCCTAAACTCTGTCTTATGAAGTCAAGCATGAAGAGAAGTCGTTTTGGGTTTCAAACATGGAAATTTCAAGAACATCCCAAAAGCTTCATTTTAGAGTGACTAAGAAGGATCCATGATTACCTTTTCATTTTCATGTTTTAAACTTGTTTAATCTTGGTCAAACCTAGGATTTGACCAAGATTCAAATGGGCACAAAATTTAAAAAATCAGAAAAATGAAAAACCAAAGTACATAGTCTTCTTATGTCATGTAGTAAGCATTCAAGTTGATAAAATGGTTCATGCCGGCGTCTTAGCTCCTAAAAAAAATTATACACCAATTGATTTGACGAATTGATGATTTACTCTAGTCTGCTTCTAGACCATGCAGCTAGCGAGTATTCATATGTACTGCATGGAGCCCCCAACTTTTGACTTCCCGTGTCGGAAAAGGCCTGTTTAATAATGTGGGGCAGTGAGGTATCCCGAAGTATCTAGAGGGTTCCAGTGTTTCAGGCTTTCAGCATCGCCAGTCCAAGGGAAGGATGGGTGACGAATCCGTGCATTCACAGCCGTTAGATCTGAAGAGTCCTTGTATGATGAGCGGTAGATAGCACCTCTAAGCTGCAAATCAACAGCTTCAATTACTTCAAATGAGCATTGGCCGGAAGGCTGACAGAGTGAAAAAATTCAAATTCAAAAACTCATGTATAGAATAGAAAAAAATAAAAAACATGTAGATAGAATAGAGGTATAGATAGATTAGCCCAAAAAAGAAGAGGACGGGGAAATTTCGAACGCTCGCCTTTAACTCAGCAGCACACCTCCCTCGCGCACCTAAACTTTCGAACGCGCGCCCAATATTTCGAACGCTCGCCTTTAACTCAGCACCCAGCCCACCTTGTTCTTCTCTAGACACCTCCTTCGGCGCCCTGTTCTTCTCTAGACACACCCTCGGTGAACCAGGCCGCGCACCAAAACTTCCCCACGCTGTCTATCAGCCGCGTCAGCCGGCGACTGCTGGTGGCGCCGTTCTTCTCCAGCCGCACCGGCAGGCGCGGTCAGCTGGTAGATCCTCACGGTATGCATGCTATCTTCAGGCCTGGGCAAGTACGATTCATTATAGCTCAATCGAAGTCAGTCGCCGTCGCCCAGCCCTTATAAGTTCGTTAGTTCGTTCGAATCGATCGGTTGATATTGTTTTCCTCTCGATGTGTTTGTTTGACATTGTTTTCCGCTTTACCTATTTGCTCGAATTCGTTCGTACTGTACACTGTACTGCTCACCATTGCCCAATGTCTGTAGTCGTCGCTTGGTGCCAGTCCTCTATGGACCTGTTTGTAATCTTATTACTTCTGGGTTCTTTGCACTGCTAATACATCGGTGGATTTACGGCCAAAAAGAAGAAAGAATTTGTTGGTATTATATTGCTTTCGATTGATCTGTTCGCCCCCAAGCTTTTACAGAAGCCGCAAGAGATTCAAGGATGAAATGGCTCTCCTTGTTTGCAGTGGCGGATCTACAGGGTATGCCGTATATGCCACGGCATACCCTGCGTCCAAGCCGTGCAAGATCTTTGATAGTTTAATGAGCTGAGCAATTAATCAAGATGAGTGATGTATATGTATACATGCGGTGCTAATACATGTGGCGTGCAGCCATGCGAACACTGAGCTAGTGCATGTAACCGATTGATTAGACATCCGATTGATTAATGCATTGGCTTTAGCCAACAGTCTACTTGCATGTTTTTCAAGATGTGCGATTTTGTCTCGCGTGTAAGCCTACAAGGCCAGCTATGGCCATGCACCATGACCTGATTAGATATCATGATTAATCAAAGGAAATATCTTGCTACTGTATATACGATTAATCAACTGATAATTAATCTTTGGTAGTCAAGTATATGATTAATTATATATATTTAGTGAGAATTCAGTTCAAAATTAGAGCACCCCGTCAACGGTGCATTTTTCAACAATTTACATTTTGATTATATGCAAAATCTGTTTTATTTAATCATTTTGACATACTCCCTTCAATCCAAATTAATTGACTCAACTTTGTCTAGATACTGATGTATCTTAGACAAGTTTGTTGAGTAGATACATTTATATCTAGACAAATTTGAGTTAATTAGTATGAATCCGAGAAAGTATTTTATTTAATTATTTTTATTAGGACAAAAGAAATTCAATAGAAACTCCAAAATTTTGTTGTGTCATACCCTTTCCTAAAATCCTAGGTCCGCCACTGCTTGTTTGTAAGGCAAAGAGGAAATCATATCATGGCTTATCATCATGGGTATAACCTTTTTAGCTAGATTTTGCTGTTTGGGATCTATGATCCTTTTAGTTGCTGCTCTCCAGTAACATTTTCCCTCTTTTTTATTACAGTGAAAAATACACAGCGAGGAAACCACTGTCCAGCCTAAAAAAAATAGACCTCAGTTGGTTTGCTGAAATCGGCTCAAATAACGTGGCATTTAGTTATATAGTTTTATATTCGACCTGTTTGCTCAGATATGTTGGTTTACATTCATACGCAACCTGTTGGGCAAGTATGGACACAGCTTCAGTGACTTTCAGGTCAAAATTCCAGCGGTTGAGTGATTTTTGGTTGGATCCATTCCTGTGCGTTCGATCGGCTTTTGATGGCTGTTATTGAGACAAAGTCATGGCTGGACGTTTGACTTTGGTTCAATATCAGCCATCCAAAGCCAATCGAACACACATGAATGTATCCAACCAAAAATCACTCTACAATAAGTCGTTTCCAGACTAAAACAATGTTTATTCCCAAACTATTTTTTTTGAATCCGACCAATCTTTCCCGGAATGCAGAAGAAATATATAAGATTTACTGGAATGTTGTTCTTTTTACTGGACAGTTTGAATTTTAAGTTTAAAGTTGGTTGTAAAACATAAAATGAGGTTTATTGATAAACAATATGGCTGAATCTGATGAAACTCCCCCAGAATGCATAACCCGACATATAAGATTTACTGGATTTTTGTTTCAAAAACTTCTAGGCAGTACGAATTTTAAGTTTAAAATTTTCTCGTGAAACTTAAAATGGGTAAATTTTGGATCCATTCTCGTGCGTTCGATTGGCTTTTGATGGCTGTTATTGAAACAAGTGTTAATTGGTTCTATGCCACTCCTCAATTCACAAGTTGTGTTTATGCCATTACAAAAACTGAAGTTGTGTTTATGCCACTCTCAATTCTCAATATCCCCTTCTATATATGCCATTTTCAATACTCCACTATAATAAATATAGCATATCTATGATAGTACTCTATGATACCACCCACTATGCACCCATGTTCCAAACACCACTCCCGCTGACTGTACCTTATTGTATCGAGCGATAAGCTTGATGAGCAACCCAAACAAACAAACAAAAAGACTGTACCTTATTGTACTTGCTCTTACCCGTATCTTCTCTTTCTCTTTCATCGCGAGTGCAGCTAATTCAGTTAGTCTTCCAATGAATATTAATATTTTGTCTCAATGATGTCATGTTTCGACTAACAATTAGCACTTTTGAATTCTTAGATTGCTTTTTCACACGATGCACTTCTTTTAATTTATTTTACCACATTTCAATGTGAACCTTGACCAAATAAATAGGACAACAATATCACGATCATATAATACATAAGCAGCATTGTTAGAATCGTGTTGGAAAATACTTTCTAATGATACCAGTTTTATATCAATTTTTTTATATACTTCATCCTGAAAAATATGTTTCAACTTCATCAAAACTTGCATGTATCTGCAAACTAAACTCATCTAAATACATGTATATCTACATAAAATTGAAACATCATTTTTAAATAGAGAGATATAGATTAATATTTTTTCGAAGATAAAATACGAAAAACAAGGGTGCATTGTTTATTGAAATGGAGTGAGTAGTATATATAAAATCATTTTAGTTGCCAATGATCATGTTGAGGGCCTCTATTTCTTGTTTTGCTCAGGCCCTCCGTATTCTCAGGTACGGCCCTGGTGGTCTATGAACCTGTATGTAATCTTATTACTTTTGGCTTCTTTGCACTGCTAATAGATCGGCGGAATTACGGCAAAAAAGAAGAAAGAATGTGTTGGTATTGTATTGCTTTCGATAGATCTGTTCGCCCCTCCCCCCCAAGCATTTACAGATGGCACAAGAGATTCAAGGATGAAATTGCTCTCCTTGTTCATAAGGCAAAGAGGAAATCATATCATGGGTAGAACATTTTATATATATTTTGCTGTTTGGGATCTATGATCCTTTTAGTTGCTGCTCTCCAGCAACTTTTGTACATATTTCCCTCTTTTTATTAATAAAAAAATACAAAGTGGGGAAACCCAGTGGTCAGCCTAAAAAAATCTGTTCGCTAGGTAGCCGTAGTTTTGCACTCAGTTCGTTTGCTGAAATCGGCTCAAATAATGTAGCATTTATAGTTTTATATTCGACCTGTTTGCTCAGGTATGTTTGCTTACATTCGTAGGTGACCTGTTTGTTGAAATAGCTTATCGCTTCTCTGACCATCTATCTCCTCAACAGATGGACAGAACTTGGATATTATTTCACTCATTAAACACACCAACATATTTGAGTGGTATTGAAGACTTCATGAAGCACGTTAGTGATTTTACTGACGGCGACAAGACAAAGGAAGTGATTTGTCCATGCCGCGTATGTTTGAATATTGGGTCCAAGCCTCAACATGTAGTCTCAGATCATTTATTCGTTTATGGGATGGACCAGACATATATCAGGTGGATTAACCATGGTGAACACTATGATCAGCCTGACATTATTGATCCTCTTTATTCTGATGGTTATCAGCCTGAAGATCTCGTCCAGGATGAGGCTACTGCTAATTTGTTACGGGATCTGTATCCATATGCAAGCCAACAGCCCCATGGTTATCACAAAAAGCCTCTTTTCCATGACCTGATAGAAGATGCTAAGCGCTTAGTGGCCCCTGGTTCTGTTGTGTCAAGATTCGAATTAATTGTGAAATTACTTCATGACAAGTCATACCAGGGGATTACCAATAAAGCGTTCAATGCAGTTGCGAAGACATACAGCGATGCACTCCCTGGGGCTGGACTGCCAAAATCCTTTTATGAGGTGAAGCAGTACATCAAGGTACTGGGACTTGGATATGAGAAGATTGATTTTTGCAAAAATAACTGTGCACTGTTTTGGATGGAGTATAATGACCTCGATGAATGTCCAGTATGTAAGGAATCAAGATGGAAACATGATGGAGCTGGTGGTAAGAAAAAGATTCCTTGGAAGGTTCTGAGATACTTTCCACTTGTACAAAGATTGCAGAGGTTGTTTGCTTCAGAACAAACATCTCGGGAAACAAGATGGCACAAAGAGATTCTCACGCCCGACCCTGATTTACTGAGGCATCCTGCTGATGGCGATGAATGGAAGCAATTCGACCTGGATCATCCAGATTTTGCTGCAGATCCAAGGAACCTGAGACTTGGCCTTGCTACAGATGGATTCAACCCATTTGGCAACATGAGCAACTCGTATAGCATGTGGCCAGTACTAGTTACACCTTACAACCAGGCTCCCTGGACATGCACCGATCAGTCGAACTGTATGATGGCCTTACTCATCCCAGGTCCCAAATCTCCTGGGAAGGATTTTGATGTGTTCATGCAGCCTCTTATTAGAGACTTGCAAACATTATGGGAGGGTGTCCCTACACGGGATGTGTGTCAACCTAAAGAACAAAATTTTCTATTACGTGCTGCTGTACTGTATTGCACCCATGATTATCCAGCTTTGGGCACTATGTCAGGCAGAGTAACATCAGGTTATAATGCATGTGTTCACTGTGATACTGATCAGCTGGCAGTGAGGATAATAAACAAGATATGCTATATGGGCCATCGCCGTTTCCTTCCATTAGATCACAGTTTCCGAAAAAATAGAAAAAAATTGCAATTTATTGGTGATCAGGCCTGTAAAAAGACTAAACCGCAGCACTTTAAGAGTCACGAGTTGGAGGCGCACCTAGAAGCGGTCAGAAATGTTAAACCAGGAAAACCACCAGCCGCCACAGCAGGTACAGCAGAGAAGAATACAGAAGATGCAGCAGCAGTAGTAGCAGATAGAAAAAGGAAGAAGAGAGGAGATGAACTGAGTCTAGCAGCTACCAAAAGGAAGATGGGAGGTGAAATAGCAGCATGTACCAAGAGGAAGGAAATGGAAAATGATAGACCGAGAATATTTTATAAGCGCAGGACCACTCTTTGGGACTTGCCGTATTGGGCTGGTAAGAAGCTTCGGCATAATATTGATATCATGCACATGGAGAAGAATATATGTGACAGCATTGTCGGCACATTACTCAACATTCCATCCAAGACAAAAGATAGCTCAAATGCTAGGATTGATTGTGCAACATTGAATGTTAACAGGCACTTGCAACTGGATCGTAATGACAAAGTGAACAAAGGCAAGGAAAAACATTATAAATTTCGAGGCGCGGAATTCACATTGCCGATGCCTAAAAGGAGATTATTTTGTGAGTACCTCCGAGGTGTGATGTTCCCGTTCGGATTTGCTTCCAACATTGCAAATTGTCTCAATGCTGAAGGAAACAAGCTCCAAGGGTTGAAAACTCACGATTGTCACATCCTGCTGCAAAGGCTTTTAGCTATTGGCATTAAAGATTTAGTGAAGCCAAATATGTACAACGTGATTGCAGAGTTGGGAAGGTTCTTTAGGGAAATATGTAGTAAAACTCTAAGCAGAGCTGTTGTAGAACGTCTTAAGGTGGACATAGCAGTAATCCTGTGCAAGCTGGAGCTGATATATCCTCCAGCCTTCTTTGATGTGATGGTGCATTTGGCTGTTCATCTACCTGATGAGGCACTTTTAAGAGGTCCGGTACAGTATGGATGGATGTACCCTATAGAACGTCGACTGTGCACTTTCAAGAATACAGTTAGGAACAAAGCTAGACCGGAGGCTTGCATTGCAGTGGCGTATATTGCTGCTGAAGCATATACATTTGCCTCAAGATATATTCCTGATATTGAGACCAGATTCAATCGGGGTCGCAGAATTTTGGAAGTTGGAGGATCTGTTTTTAATCATGGTGTTGAGCTAATAGGAAAGAGGACCGAAAAAACATTAGAGCAGTCTGAATTTGAACAGCTGTCTTGGTATGTGCTGAATAATGCTACAGAGGCTGATGAATATGTTAAGTGAGTACTATGCACACGAAATACTCAGTTCCTCGCATATACTATGAACTTGTATCAAAATGAAATATATTCAGCTGACTTGGCTATGTTTTGCAGGTTGTACATGGAAACGAATGGAAAGCTATCGGCACGTGGGAGTGGGTTTCAGGACTGGTTTGAGAAATATGTAAGATGTTCAATTGCACTCTGACTTGTCTATGTGTTTTCACATGAGATGACCTCTTGTCTATTTTGTAATCGTAGATCTCGAAACTCCATGCGGAGAATCCAGGCGCTGTTAGTGCTGATCTCCTTGTCCTATCACGTGGTCCAGATAAGAGGGTGTTGGTAGCTGCAGCTTGCAATGCCAATGGTGTCCATTACAGCTCCTATGAGCGTGAACAACATTTGAAGACACGAAATAGTGGCATCACAACCAGTGGAGATCACTTGACAACCAGAAAGAAGAGATCAGAGTCATTTGACCATTATGGTCACATAGAAGAGGTTATTCAGTTGTTCTATAGTGATAAGGTTACTGTCCGATCTGTGGTTCTATTTAAGTGTTATTGGTACAACCAAGATCCAAACAAGGGCAAAGGTGCCAGAAATGATGGGTATTTCATATCAGTTAATACTACTGCTCAGTGGTACAAGGATGATCCTTATATTTTGGTACCTCAAGCGGCCAAGGTACTTTTCTTGGAAGACAGATCTAGAAAAGGATGGCAGTATGTGCAAAAGTTTGTGGCAAGGAACATATAT
This sequence comes from Lolium multiflorum, assembly GCA_030979885.1. Taxonomy (NCBI): domain Eukaryota; kingdom Viridiplantae; phylum Streptophyta; class Magnoliopsida; order Poales; family Poaceae; genus Lolium; species Lolium multiflorum. The sequence continues at coordinate 115,394,808 of CM061748.1, read as the reverse complement.
GATTTGGATGAGAATGCGGATCCAATAATTGGTGCCCAGCAAGATGATTTCGCTGGTTGTATGCAAACTAAAGTTGCTGACATTGATGAAACCTCGTTGGATACAGGTATCCCTGCACATGATGGAGAAGTAGATTTCACTGTTGAGGTTAGCATAGTCGACAAAGAGATGGATAAACTGAAGCTACCTGGTGAATCTCAGGAGGAGAATGGACACGACGAGCAGGATGAGACCATGCACGAATATCAGAATGAAGACGGAGGTGATGATGATGATGATGATGATGATGATGATGACTCTTGTCTCTGTATCATGCTGTGAGATGAAGAACCATGATTTGTTTTGATTTTTCTATTTGGAAAATGTATGAGTCCTGAAGACAATTATCTGTTGGATTGTAATCCCATGATGACTAATTATTTATGTTTGTTGTCCTACTAAAAGTTGGTCAAACTTAATTGTGTGGAAGTAATCCCATGCTGTTTGATTCATAGGGTCATATCCCATAGGAAAATAGAATGATAATAGATCAAACTAATGCAGAATATCTTATAACCACAATCAAATAGAATTTCTCTTGACATAGGATTCAAGTTGGCATGGCATCCCTATCATACAGGGTTTTTATTCATACTATGCTACAAATCGAAAATAAGATGGGTCAGCACTTTATCGCGGCAGATAGGGCAGCTGGCGTTCGTTACAAACCAGGAGAAGATGCACTTCCTATGGAACGGGTGTTTGCATCCCCGGAGACGCACCGTTGTGCGCTGCGACAGCCCCAGCATGCATATGCTGCAGTGGCCGTCCTCCGGCGCAACTAGGACCCAACTGTCCTGCAGCGCCGGCAAGTTGACGATGAGCCGGTGGTCCACCCTAAGGGTGAGGTCGAAGTGGAGGCCACCGAGCCGACGACACGCCTGCTGCCACATCAGGTGCATAACATCGTAAGGCATGATGATGTCCCACTCCTCCTCCGTGAGGTTCAGGTTCTTGAGCAGCCATACACGGGCAAGAATCTCGCGCATAGTTCGCACGACATTGCCCCCACTACGCAGCTCCCTCGGAGGCAAGCCAAGATCCAGCACCACCTCTTCGCAGGGTGTAGTGGTGATATCGTCCTCATCCAGTGGGGCAGGGAGGGGGCCGGCCATCCTCCTGAGCTCGTACGTCCTCGAGAAGAAGATGTGCACTGTCATAGTGTACGGGGACGCCTCGCCCTCGCCCACGGCCGGCGGCTCGCCGACGGAGAAGTCGGTCGTGCTTGCCGACACACGGCAGGCACGGAAGACATGTGGGCCAGACTCGATGATGCGCTCGCGTGAGGAGCGCTCTAGTAGGGGCGTCGCCGCCATTGGGGATTCTTCGGAGGGCTGTAGACTGGCGGCTAGTCGACGGTGAGGTGGTTGGTGTGAGATCTCTGGGATGAGGCCAGGGGAAGTGGGCGAAGTGCTCGGGACTAGGGACTGCCCTCAACTTTCCGCAGTAGTATGATAATAATTGGTGGACGAGGGAGACTAGTCCAGAGACTACCCAAAGTTGATAAATCATGTTCGAGGGAAAATGCCCAAGATTTATTATCAAAATTCAAGCTAATTTCGCCGATTTTGTTCTGCCGTTCATTAGACATCATCCAACGGCCTTGGTCTCTGGGATTCGCTGCTACAGTGTCATCTACTATTTTCTACCCAATTCCAGAAACATCCATAAAGCTATAGATAGCTTTCCTGCTTGTTGGCCCCACCCCATTTTTTTAATCTTTTCTTCCTTATCCCCTTCGCTCATGCTAGCAGCTACTTGCAGCCATTGCTACACCAGCGAGGTGATCTCTATGATAGGCACGGTTTTAGTAAGACAGCAAGTTGTAGATAGCTAACCATGAGACACATGCCTCTCTGGTTGAGACTGAGCTCGCTCTTGTGATTGGGCTCCAATGGTCGAGGTGAGTCACAGCTGCAATGACAGAGGTTTGTGCTGAATTAATTAGCACAGAGGCGTAACTAGCACTAGATGGAGAAGGCATAGTACACATATCGGACACGAAGTCGCGTCTGGCGAGCAGCTCGCATTCACTTGCATCAGTGCGGTACAACAAAGATGATGAAGAAGGATTGGAGCTTTGAAGGTAGTCAGAAAAGTTACAAAAAATAATACGTGCAAAACTTAACCTGTATAAACGCACATGCATGGATAATTTTACATTTCTGCATGAGAAAGACATGTCAATTTTCAGTACGACATGGTTTGATTTGTCAAATTTGATGCTCCTTAATGCATTTTAAGTGAAAATTACAGGTTTATTCATTATAATTGCCGATTTTTAACGTTACGTGCAGCTGACTAGCAAACTATAAGTGTGTGATTGCTTGCTTCCAAAATAAGGATATGTAATCATTTTGTATAAGGTAGTACCAATTAGTCGTTATATTGCAGAACTTAAAGAGTTTTGAGAGATTCAACTCGTTGCTACTCCATAAGAATGGTCATGTTGACAAATTTGATCCAGTGTTGAACAGAGCCAGAAACATTTCAAAAACTTGAGCATGGAAGAGGCTAGGGGTAAATGCCCCAAGGCCAGCCGAGCCTATCGTAGGTGCCGTCCCGAGGAGGAAGTACCTTAATTTGGGGCGCGCGCGGACGCTGCGGTACCCCGAGCTCGAGACGCCGCCGTACCGGTAGCTCGACCCGCGACGAGGCATGGCGGCGGCGGCGGAAGCGGAGCGGCGGCGGCGGAAGGTAAAGCTCCTGCTGACAAACATATTAGGCACAAATGGGCAACCTTCAGTAACCCATGTTCCATTTTTTTTGTCAGGATAACCCCATGTACCACCTTCCCAATAGAAAAAGTACTGTTCAACCTTCCCCTGTTGGGCCCAATATTTCACTTTTGGGTTGCCAAGGAACATCTACATGGTAATTGTTATCGGTCTACTTGATCCGGCTGTCGAAGCCCAATAACTACAAATGGGCCTTTCTGCTCATGCAATTTCGGCCCTTTTCTAATGAAACACAGATCCTATGATTGGCAAATAAAAATACACGGAGATTCTACATAAAAGTTGTTTTTATTTATTTTGAATTATAGGGTTCCAATTTTTGAAACTGCTCATGCCCAATATGAAAATCCTTGATCGCTCCATACCCACATGGATAACGGTATTTTTAAAAATTCATAAAGTGGATTTGAAATTTAAAACATATCCTAATAATTCCTTGATTTAATCTATCAACTTGCAAGATCTTGGAGCCAAAGAGCTTGTATTAGTCTGCGAAAATAATACTGATAAACCTGTCGTTAACAAGAAATGAAGGTTTATCGTTCAGAGAGGATGCCATGTGGGACCCATGAGACAGTAGCGTCCTCAACGTTTCAAAGAAAAAGGCAAGTAGCCCGAAAATAGGGGTAAAAAATAAATCCTACAAAGGAAAATTTATAGTTCATAGAGGCTGACATGTGGGACCGATCTGCCAGCAGCATCCTCATCATTTCTAAGTCGGCAGGGATCAGAAGAAAAAGGCAAATAGCCAGAAATTATGGGTCAAAAATAAATCCAAAAAGGAAACTTTTATTCTTCATAGAGGATGACATGTGGGACCGACCTGCCAGCAGCGTCCTCATCGTTTCAAAGGCCGCAGGGGATCAAAGAAAAAGGCAAATAGCCAGAAATTAGGGGTAAAAAATAAATCCAACAAAGGAAAGGTTTATTGTTCATAGAGGCTGACATGTGGGACCCATGAGCAGCGGCGACCTCAATTTCAAAGGCGGCATATGATCGAAAAGAAAAAGGCAAGTTAGCAAAAATCAGGGGTAAAAAAATCTAAGAAATGAAACTTTATTGTACAGTCCCATGAGCCAGCACCTTACTCAACGTTTCAGTGGCGGCATGAGATAGAAAGAAAAAGGAAAGTGACCAAATATCAGGAGCAAAAAATAATCCAAGAAAAGAAACTTTTATTGTACATAGAGGATGACATATGGGTCCCACTTATACAAGCTCTTTCGCTCCAAGATCTTGCAAGTTGATTGTACATAGAGGATGACATGCGGGCCCTTGTGTCAGCAGCTTACTCAACGTTTCCAAGGCGGCAGGGGATCAAAAAAAAAGGAAGTAGCCAGAAATTAGCGGTCAAAAAATAACTCCAAGGAAGGAAACTTTTATTGTTCATAGAGTATGACATGCGGGACCCATGCGCTAGCAGCTTCCTCAACGTTTCAAAGGGGGCATGAGATCGAAAGAAAAAGATAAGTGACCAAATATCAGGAGCCAAAAATAATCCAAGAAAAGAAACTTTATTGTACATAAAAGATGACATGCGGGTCCCATTTTGCAGCAGCGGTGTCAACATTTCAAATGCGGCTTGAGATCAAAAGAAAAAGAGTAGCCAGAAATTAGGGGTAAAAAAACTCCCAGAAAAGAAAGTTGATTGTACATAGAGGATGGCATGCGGGTCCCATGACCCAGCACCTTACTCAACGTTTCAGAGGCGGCATGAGATCGAAAGAAAAAGGAAAGAGACCAAATACCAGGAGCAAAAAATAATCCAAGAAAAAGAAACTTTTATTGTACATAGAGGATGACATATGGGTCCCACTTATACAAGCTCTTCCGCCCCAAGATCTTGCAAGTTGATTGTACATAGAGGATGACATGCGGGCCCCTTGTGTTAGCAGCTTAATCAACGTTTCCAAGGCGGCAGGGGATCAAAAGAAAAAGCGCCAAAAATAAGAGGGTGAAAAAATCCAAGAAAAGAAACTTTTATAGTATCGAGGATGACATGTGGGTCCCATGAGCCAGCGGCTTCTCAACGTTTCATAGGCTGCATGAGATCGAAATAAAAAGGCAAGTGACCAAAAATAAGGGGGTAAAAAAAATCCAAGAAAAGAGACTTGATTGTACATAGAGGATGACATGCGGGTCCCACCAGTCAGCAGCTTCCTAACGTTTCCAAGGCGGCAGGGGATGAAAAGAAAAAGGAAATAGCCAAAGATCAGAGGGTGAAAAAAATCAAGAAAAGAAACTTTTATAGTACATAGAGGATGACATGCGGGTCCCATGGGCCAGCAGGTTCCTCAACGTTTTCAAGGGCGGCATGAGATCGAAAGAAAAAGGCAAGTGACCAAAAATCAGAGGGTGAAAAATAATCCAAGAAAAGAAACTTTTATTGTACATAGAGGATGACATGCTGTCCCAACGTTTCAAATGCGGCTTGAGATCAAAAGAAAAAGAAAGCCAGAAATTAGGGGTAAAAAAAACTCCAAGAAAAGAAAATTGATTGTACATAGAGGATGACATGCGGGTCCCACGAGTTAGCAGCTTACTCAACGTTTCCAAGGCGGCAGGGGATCAAAAGAAAAAGAAATAGCCAAAAATCAGAGAGTGAAAAAAAAACCCTAGAAAATAAACTTTTGTAGTACATAGAGGATGACATGCGGGTCCCATGAGCCAGCAGGTTCCTCAACGTTTCAAACGTGGCATGAGATCGAAAGAAAAAGGCAAGTGACCAAATATCAGGAGCCAAAAATAATCCAAGAAAAGAAACTTGATTGTACATAGAGGATGACATGCGGGTCCCATTTTGCGGCAGTGGTCCCAACGTTTCAAATGCGGCTTGAGATCAAAAGAAAATGAAAGTAGCCAGAAATTAGGGGGTAAAAAAACTCCAAGAAAGGAAAGATCGTTCATACAGGCTGACATGTGGGACCTATGAGCCAGCAGCTTACTAAACGTTTCAAAGGCGGCGGGGGATCAAAAGAAAAAGGAAATAGCCAAAAATCAGAGGGTGAAAAAAATCCAAGAAATCAAACTTTTATTGTACATAGAGGATGACATGCGGGTCCCATGAGCCACAGATTCCTCAACGTTTCAAACATGGCATGAGATCGAAAGAAAAAGGCAAGTGACCAAATATCAGGAGCCAAAAATAATCCAAGAAAAGAAACTTTATTGTACATAGAGGATGACATGCGGGTCCCATTTTGCAGCGACGGTCTCAACGTTTCCAAGGCGGCACAGGACCAAAGAAAAAGGAAGTAGCCAGAAATCAGGGGGTGAAAAAAAAAACAAGAAAAAAAGATTTCAATTGGGCTGCATCTGGACATCTGGGCCTTCGAACTATCCTGCTGGCCTTTTGACTCGTACAATTTCAGCCCACTCCAGAACATGAAGTTCGTATTTTTCTCAAAAAAAAACAGAAAAGTCCTATGCTTCGCCAAAACAAAAAACAAGGAGATTCAAGATATAAGTTGTAAAAATAAAGATTTAATTTATCCGTTTGCAATAGCAGAGCAAAATACACATTATTGTCTGCAAAATAATCAAGATATCACATGTTTCTTGTACGGGAGGCTGACATCGGGGACCCATGAGCCAGCGTCGTCAACGTTTCAAAGGCGGCAGGGGATCGAAAATATAAAAAAAAAATCAAAAATCAGTTGGTAAAAAAATCCAAGAAAAGAAAACATTTATCGTTCTAAGAGGATGACATGCGGGACCGATGAGGCAGCAGCATCCTCAACGTTTCCAAGGCGGCATGGGATCAAAGAAAAAAAGGAAATAGCTAGAAATTAATTAGGGGTAAAAAATAAATCCACCAAAGGAAACTTTTATTGTTCATAGAGGATGACATGTGGGACCGACCTGCCAACAGCGTCCTCATCGTTTCAAAGAGGGCAGGGGATCAAAAGAAAAGGCAAATAGCAGAAATTAGGGATCAAAAATAACTCCAAGAAAGGAAACTTTTATTGTTCGTAGAGGATGACATGTGGGACCATGAGCCAGACTTACTCAACGTTTCAAAGGCGGCATGAGATCGAAAGAAAAAGGCAAGTGACCAAATATGAGGTGCCAAAAATAATCCAAGATTTATTGTACATAGAGGATGACATGCGGGTCCCATTTTGCAGCAGCGGTCTCAATGTTTGAAATGCGGCTTGAGATCAAAAGAAAATGAAAGTAGCTAGAAATTAGGGGGTAAAAATCCAAGAAAAGAAAGTTGATGGACATAGAGGATGACATGCGGGTCCCATGATCCAGCAGGTTCCTCAGCGTTTCAAAGGGAGGATCAAAAGAAAAAATAATAGCCAAAATCGGAGGGTGAAAAAAATCCAAGAAAATAAACTTTTATAGCATAGAGGATGACATGCGGGTCCCATGAGCAGCAGGTTCCTCAACGTTTCAAACATGGCATGAGATCGAAAGAAAAAGGCAAGTGACGAAATATAGGAGCCAAAAATAATTCAAGGAAACTTGATTGTACATAGAGGATGACATGCGGGTCCCATGAGTAAGCAACTTACTCAACGTTTCCAAGGCGGCAGGCAGCAAAAGAAAAAGGAAATAGACAAAAATCAGAGAATGAAAAAAAACCATAGAAAATAAACTTTTATAGCACATAGAGGATGACATGCGGGTCCCATGAGCCAGCGGGTTCCTCAACGTTTCAAACGTGGCATGAGATCGAAAGAAAAAAACGCAAGTGACCAAATATCAGGAGCCAAAAATAATCCAAGAAAAGAAAGTTTTATAGTACATAGAGGATGACATGCGGGTCCCATTTAGCAGCAGCGGTATCACCGTTTGAGGGCAGGGGATCGAAAGAAAAAGTCAAGTGACCAAATATGAGGTGCCAAAAAAAATCCAAGAAAAGAAAGTTTTATAGTACATAGAGGATGACATGCGGGTCCCATTTAGCAGCAGCGGTATCACCTGTTTGAGAGGCAGCAGGGGATCGAAAGAAAAAGTCAAGTGACCAAATATGAGGTGCCAAAAATAATCCAAGAAAAGAAAGTTTTATAGTACATAGAGGATGACATGCGGGTCCCATTTAGCAGCAGGGTATCAACGTTTCAAACGTGGCATGAGATCGAAAGAAAAAAAGGCAAGTGACCAAATATCGGGCCAAAAAATCCAAGAAAAGAAAGTTTTACATAGAGGATGACATGCGGGTCCCATTTAGCAGCACGGTATCACCGTTTGAGAGGCGGGGGATCGAAAGAAAAATGCAAGTAACAAAATATAGGGCCAAAATAATCCAAGAAAAGAAAGTTTTATAGTACATAGAGGATGACATGCGGGTCCCATTTAGCATCAGCGGTATCACCGTTTGAGAGGCGGCAGGGGATCGAAATAAAAAGGCAAGTGACCAAATATGAGGTGCCAAAATAACTCAAAAAAAAGAAAGTTGATAGCACATAGAGGATGACATGGTCCCATACTTGCGGTCTCAAATTTCAAGGCGGCACGGGATCAAAGAAAAAAGAGTAGCCAGAAATCAGGGGATCAAAAAAATCCAAGAAAAGAAGGAATTTTGGTTCATAGAGGATGACAAGCGGGACCCATTCTGCATCGTAAACGGCTCGATCGGAGAACGTTGAACGAGATGGCGCGATCGAAAAAAAAACAATGCTAGAGAGGCTGCCATCTGGGCCCTACATCCCTGGGCGGTGCGGATTTGCGTTGACTCGGCCGGCGAACCCGAGATTTCGCGATGCACGTCCCGGGCCACCATACGCGACGTTTTGGCCGCTTTCGTCGGGCTAGGTGGCCTCAAAAACGAGAAAAAAAAAGTTTTGACATGAACCACGGAGGGACCAAAAATCGTCGGCCATGGTGCACCAGCAACCACGGCGCGACTTCAACTTCGTCGGCCATGGCAACTTTTCTTGTAGTGTAGTAGGATAGGAAGTTGAACCTGTTTGCCTAACCTACAACCCTGACACGAATGCAAAGACACATCTCCTGAGACAGACCCCAGAAGACCACTACGAACTAATGATGATAAACGGGAGCCACAGAGGTGACCCAGCCGATGATGCCACTGCTGAAAAGATCCAGTGACAGAAGCAGCAACCGCAGGAGAACTGGCAGATGAAGTGTCAGCAGAAGGAACGCGAAGCCAGTCTAACTCCCAGAGCCCCGGGGACTCAAGGCTGCGAGGGCCAGCTCCAACCAGGGCCTGTGTACGGCGGTCCTGAACAGCACAAGAATCAGCGTCAAGAATGACGCGACAACCAGAATCAGTAAGCTGACTAGCAGAAAACAGGTTCATCTTAAGACTAGGAACATGAGAAACATCAGGAACAGAGAAAGAAGAAGTAGAAAGGGTGCCTCGCTTGAAGAGAGGTACCATCGGCCGTGATAACACAGATAGGAGAAACAAGAGAACGAAGAGCAGAAAGAATAGAAGACGCAGAGGTCATATGAAAAGAAGTTCCAGAATCCAGATACCACGGGGATGACGTACCTGACTGTGTAGAAGGTGGGGGTCGCGCGGTGCCGGAAGAGCCAGGCACAGAACCAGCAGTACCCGTCGAGGAAGAGCCTGTAGCAGCGAGCAGACCACGAAGACCACGGATAATGTCCTGATCAGATAGCGCAACAGCAGAAGATCCTGAAGAACCAGCGACGAGTAAGTGCGGCTGACGTAAGCTGGGATCCCTCTGCCAGGTAGAGACAGTGTGGCCAGGCCTGCCACAGTAGGTGCAGGAGGTTGTCGAACCACGAGGCTGCTGGGGCTGAATGCTGCCCTGGACTGGAGGTAGATAGTATCGTGTGCGGAGACCGCAACGAAGCCGGCGGCATAGGAGGTCCACGAGCAGACGACACAGGAGGGCCACGAGCAGCAAGTACAGAGGGAACCTCAAGGAGACCAGCACCACGACGAGTCTCCTCGGCACGAAGCTCAGCAAGTACCTCGAGAGCGGAACACGATCAATGGTAGAATCACCTGTGCAAGACGCGGCTCAAAAAGGTAAAGAGCATCCCCAGATGGCTGATAGCGCTGACGAAGAAAAGCCCACTAGCAGCAGCGGTGGGAAGACCCATAAACTCAGCAGCATACTGAGGCAGAACACTGGAGGTGAGAACAGCAGCAGCACGAGCATCCTCATCTATCCACTGAGTGTACTCGGTCAGATCCAGCCGGTAAGTCGCAACGGCAGTAGAGTGGTCCTGGACCTTCCGGTCATAATCAGCCAGAGCAGTGTCATCAGCACTCTTGGCTGCATCCTTATCCGCCTGAGTAGCATCAGGGGCAAGGAACAGGTGTCGGTGCAACGGGCACCGTAGGAGCAACGGGGCGCGGCGGACAGGAGACCTCGCCAGAAAGCACACCCCAAAGACGAAGACCGCGCATGTGGACGCGCATGAAGGCAGCGAAATCAGGATAATTCGCGCCATCGAAAATCACCGGGCAGCGAGGAATCGCAACATAGCCCGATGAGGAAGACATAGCTTTCTCTCTCTTTTTCGTTTTTTTAGATCAGATCAAACGAAACAGATCGAAGTCAACCCGACGGAAAACAGAGCAGGGAGCAGACGAGGGGCGAGCGGAAGCGGGAAGTAGGCAGAGAGCGGCGAGCGGGCGAGGCGGCGGGCGGCGGGCCGCGAGGAATCGCTCGGGAGATCGATCGGGGAGCGACGGCGACGACCTGACGGAGCGATCGGATCGGCAGGGGAGACGGATCGGTCGGCGGAGAGAGACCGGGGAAAAAGAGGGCCGGCGGGGGAGCATCTGGCCAGCGGGGAGGGAGAGGTCCGGCCGGGGAGAGGCGGCCGGAGGTGCGGCGACCGGAGCAGCGGCCTGGAAGGAGCCGGCAGCCGGAACAAGCGTAAAAAAAACGTCCGTACGGATTAGAAGAGAAGGAGGACCAATTTTGGCTCTGATACCATGTTAGGGCAATATACTTCTTGTATTACCAGGGGGCCAAAGGCCACAATATATAGTACATGTACATGTGCAAATATGCAGGAAGCCCCCTAACATATGGGGAAACTATAATACAGATATATACATCTAACAAAACTAATGTTATCTTATAACTTACAAAGTTGGGTGGAATTTGTGACTTTCCTCGGTTGTGCATGAAAGTGGCCTTAGGATCAATCACTAGTGGTGTAATGTGACACAACTGCACCTATTTATGACTTCTTTAAAAAAAATAGTTGTACATGAAAATAGCTGTAGAATAGTTGTTTAAAATGGCTTTATCTTCTTAAACATAAATTTGATGTGTTCCATGTTTTTCTTCACTTTCAACATGTTGAACCTATTCTTAGTAGAAAGATTTTACATGCTGAGACCGACTGGGCGGTGAGTACCATAGGTTATCTTCTATGGCTACAATATATTGTTCCAGTATAGAGTCTAAATAGAAAACCACTCGCAACACCACTGCTGAACTTATTTGGGTGCAAGCTCCTGATGGTAAACTTAAGAGTTTCTCAAAGTGATCCACCTATTCTACGGTGTGACCAGTCTTCTGGGTGTGACAACATTGAAGCAACGTACATTTCTCCCAGCCGAGTCTTGCACCATCATACAAAACATATTGAGGTGATTTTTTACATCGTTAAGGAACAGTTTGGTTAGAAGTTGCTCAAAATCAAGTTCGTTTTATCTAAGGATGAGTTAGCTGATATATTCATCAAGCCGCTACCACTACCATTATTCCACACTTGCAAGCCTAATCTCAACCTTCATGGATCGGCTAACATGGATGGTGATAAACTACCTAGTGTGTTAGATACTAGTTGTAGTCAATACAGTTTGGGTCTTGTATAAATCTATCGTATATGATATAAATACTAAGAGCCGACCCTACTTGTGCCGTGCTGTTCCCCTCCAAAATCTAACCTACCGTCACATTTTCATGGCTTCTGTATAGGATTGTGCTTTTAAGTGCCAAATGTATAGTAACAATTTAGTATATCTTTCTTCCTTGTCATATTGCTCACGCATATTCACACTGCCATAATATTTGGTTTCCCTGACGTGACGAATTCTCTTCCACTTCATTCATGCTGCCGCGATATAACTATTTAAACATGTTAAAATATATTCCAGATTTCCCTTGGAGAGATCAGAATATCCACACATTGATGAGAGAAGAAAAGGATCATCACTCAAAGGCCCTCACCCCTCTCACTTGCTAGCGAAACAGCTAGGTTAGGTAGGCGCGTGAAGTTCGAAAGATAACAGGAGACAGAACACATGTGCCAAGAAAAAATATAGCACTATATGTTCACTAGTTATTCTATCAATTAGCAGGACGTAGCTAGCTAGGTAGCTCATTTGTTTTACATACATCTCTTATATGCAGGCATGGTTCACTCATGCATGCATATAGGAAGAAACAAACTCAAGGGCCAGCAAAGATCGACGGCAGCTATCCCCCCACAAACGCATAACCATCTCTTTCTTGACAGCAAGAGGAGGCTGCCCTTTTTCAACCCACTGCTGTCCTTTCACCCTCTCATGACTTGGTGTTTGCTGTTGATATCTGCATCTCAAGGTCATTGCAATACCAGATACGCCAGGTACAGCAACATCTTCTTCATTGTGTTAAGCCACTTTCATTTCCCAGTCCAACCTCGCACAGCCTATGCAGCTCTCCCTTGCCACATCATCGATCCGGGCACCGGTGTCGTAAACCTGACCTGGCTGCCAGTCAGCCGGAAGGACCTCTTTGTCGGCCCAGACCCACTTGCCATCATACCCTCCAGTCACCACCGCCCGTAACTGCAGCGGCCCGGTCGGTGCCCGGTCCATAGTCCACACGGGCCCGTGGACTCGGCTCATGAACCGCCAGTCCGATGAACCCACCTGCATAGGCATACAGACATGGTCCATCATGTTGATTACACAAATTTGGTCTATGTGCTAGATGATATATAATAGTGTCCCTATTTTTGCTCTGGTTTGATCGGGTCTTGCTTTTACCTGAGCAACATCCACCGCTAAGATATCAGTTTGACCACCTTGGTAAAGGAACTTGATGACCAATTTGCTTGGCTTCTTGCTCTGCTCTTCCACTAATATGACAGGTTCTTGCCATTGTAGTCACAAGGAATTCTGCAACCAAACAATACAAAAGATATTTAGGGTACTGCACTAGTGTAATAGGAGCCACTATTTTGGATGCATCTCTACACTCTCTGAAATCCAAGGTTTTGTCTTTGCCTTATAAAGCATTGAAAAACCTCTCCATCTCACTCATACTACATGTTAACCTGAAATTGTTTCATTTTGCAAGGGAATCTGAACTAAATTATATCTGCACATTTCAACTAAACAGTATATATGCAGTAGGCGATGGCTGGAAAGTTAAACATGAAAATTCTTGTTTTGGGGGATTTTCTATTTTAAGCAATATTATTTGAGATTAACGCAGGATGTAGGATTTTTCATTCAGTGGAAGTCAAACCGGAAAGAGTGTTTAAGATTCTAATTTCTAAGATATTATCCAGACATTATTTTTTAAATAAAAAACTACTCCCTCCGATCCTTAATAAGTGTCGTGGTAGTTCACATTTGAACTAAAACCTCAACACTTGTTATGGATTGGAGGGAGTACAACTTAACTAAAAAAATTACCAAACTAGAAAAAAACACATTAAATAAAAATATAACTTTTGGGAGTTGAAAATTGATCATTACAACTGATAGGGCTAAATTATATTTCATTTCCACTATTTAAGTAAATCAAATGCCGTAATTTGAAAGACAAAGTTAAATAACCAGTATAGAAATAAAGATACCAATTTCCATACACCTAATAAGAAAATTCCCGTCAGCGTTATGCAAAATTATTTCATTTTCACAATTTGGGTAGCGTACTTTTAAAAAACAGATATAAATGATCAGGTATAAATATAGATAAACATTATTACTTCAACTCCTTCTAGCTGTCAACATTTCGAAATATCTTATAAAAAAATCGGGTCAGTTTTGTGAGAAGCATGAGGAATTATTGGTTTTACCTCTTGTACTCTATGGACAGAGCGTCCAGCCTGGTGAGCTGCTGGGCCATCCCGGGCTTGGCCAGGCCCACAAAAGCCGGGCTACCCAGCAGAAAGTCCGTACGATTGTTCCTGTGGAAGTCGGTGAGCACGACCCGGACGCCCCTGCTGCTGCAAATCTTTGCATCTCTGCATCTCATCTGTTTCCGAAAACAAAAGTAAAGATGAGTAGAAATCTCAGAAAGAATGAATAACACAAGAGGTTAGAGCAATGGCACATCGTTTTGTACAGTATAGTCTTGTTGGCAATCAAGAAAAAAAAATTAGCAAGCAAAATATGGCAGCATAGACATAAACAGGGGAGATCATACGCATTGGTCACATGCCACTTAAGATATCTGAGAACTTTATTTAACTTCTAGAATTGGAACCCACATAGAGTAAGAAGATGCGCCTAACTTGGTGTCTTTATTAAAGCTTAAGATGATATAAAATGAAACGGGCAAGCAGGCCTCATAATTACTAGGTACATGTCCTTTTACTTGTTCAGGTGGCAAGGGATATATAAGTAACAAGGAAATTATCACTCAAGAAAAGGATATGTTTGTTTTTGGTGAAGGAAAAGGAAAGAATATGTTAAGAAAAGCCTAAGTTCTTGAAACAGTGGGAGATAGAGGAATCGGAAATGGGAGCAGAAATGAGGAGCTAATCTGGAGAAATTTGATTGTTGTCAGTACCTGGAAGCACCTTCCACAGCCGAGGCCTCCTCTGTGCTGCCTGGGACCCCCGGCGGCGAGGAATCCCCCATTGGTCTCGACGGCCATGGCTCCATATCCACAAATCCCACCGCCTAATCAACCAGGCCGAGAAGCATACGACGGTCAGGATCTTTTCAAGAAGAAAACAGATTCCACAGTCTAGACTGATCTGCGAGGAATGAACATAGCTCTTACCGGTAGGGATGGTGGACGGCGAGTAGGCAGCCTTGCCCTGACGCACGCACCTCTCGCAGGCCGACGCACGGGAGGCGAGGAGGAGCAGGAGGAGGATGCAGGAGGAGAGGGCGGGGAGCAATACAGCCATGGTGGCGATTGATGTCCAGCAGCCGGGATAGCTGGAGCGGAAGAGATGAAGAAGAGGAGTGTGGATGGGGGAAGAATGGCTGGTTTTGCTTTTCCCTTCAGCACATGCCGCTGCTCCAGCTTAGGACGGTGTGTGTGTTAACTAAACTACTCCCTCCGTCCTAGAGTGTAAGTCATATTCCATTTGTCCGTAAACTATACAGGCACAATTTTATTTAATGAGGGAGAGAAAGAGGTTAAATGCCAAATGAGAGAGAAAGAATAAATGAAAGAGAAAGGGGTTGCATGCCGATGAGAGAGAAAAAATAAGATCCGATTAAAACCTACGCGAAGTGAGATATTGAAATTGTGAGCTTATAATGAGGCGGAGGAGTAAAAGCGCCGTTATTATATAGGCAACCAACAAGGACGGTGCGTGTTGTGTACTCTCTGTCGAAATGGTCGCCGACGCGCGGCCCCCGGCGACGGCGAGGCCGTGAAACCAAGCAGTGCCCGCCTAAGTATCGTGTGCATATTTTTCGGGTTTTTAACTTTCGTGTACACTTATACGTGGCAGCGACTACTCGTGATGGTTGCCGTCGTGAAAGCTGGATCATGCTTGCTCCCTTTCCCGTGGAGTGTTTTTTTCTCCTACTGTAGCTGAGTGTGTGGGGCACGAATGTTTTTGCCCTTTTCCATTGCGCTTTTTGCGACTTTTTCCACCAGGGCACTAAACAGTGGACTGGACTGAAGTGATGGTACGAGCAATGCCCGTGTTTGCGACGAACCGGTCATAGGAGAAACTATGCAGCGATCAGTGTCCCACTACTACCCATCCAATCCATCATCAGTTGGAGACTTGCCAATTGCTGTAGTTTACTTTATTTTCTTTTTTTGCAACAGCAGTTGCAGTTTAGGGGTCGCGGGGCATGGTTAACTCACGGTCACCCGTTTAGGAAGCAACAAAAGGTCAATTTCTGACAGTATTCGTGATGAATATTTTCTCATTAAACACGCATCAATTCCGTACCTGCCACACAAACTTGCTTAACTGTGAGATGGAATGTCTGAGCATCCTAGCATACCACCACGTGAGCAGAAGTTCTTTTATACTGTCTCAACACCATCGTACCATTTTTCTCTATTGTGTCAAAAACAAGAAAAAGAACACCGCAACATTTCTAAAACACTCGTGAAGCTAACAACAGTTTGTATGCAACATAATCATTTGGTCTCGCCGAGAATAACTATCATACATCATGGAAGCAAACGCTTGCACATGGAGCTGGGTGGGGTGCTGGAAAAAAGATTACAGTTTACAAAATCTTGACCCGACCATCAGATAAATAACTAGAAAAAAATTAATTCACCAATAAGATCCCCAAGAAAATCACAAATCTAAGGACAAACATGGTTGGGAAGCAATTGTGGAACTATTAGAAAGAAGATGGCAGGGGAATCTAGATGATGAGGATAAGGACGGGTAGATGGTATTAGATAGCCTGGTCCCATGCGTTTTCCCTCTCTTGGGAAAGAACCGCTAGTAACTAGTACTTGTGGTCGTTAAAGGGTAAAATAATGCCTTATTGACATTATTTCAAAACCTCAGAATGGCAGGTGCTCTAAATGAGATAGGGTTAAGTTTTTTCGAGTTTGAGCCAATAGAGTAGAAGGCTAAGTCTGAGGACTAGGGTGCACACGTGCAAGAGTGTCTCCAAATGAAGATGTAGAGCTAGGCCAACAAGTAGAAATTCTGAAATTAAATGGTGTCACTCTTTATAGTTTATTTTTTTTATGTTTATATATTGCTATGTTTATCTGCTTGAGGCATCAGATCCATTTTGGGTATCTATGTTTCTATCCTATTGCCTCATTTAATACTATGTTTGATCTATTTCCGCTCTTAGTACTTATTAGTTTGTTTGAGGTATCTATATACTTGTTTCATTTATTATTTATCTTGATCTTTTATGGATGTCACGCAATTTTTTATAGATTGACACAACATAGCTATCTACTTCATGCGGCCTAGGGGGTTTCATAGAGAAACAGATTTGTGACCCGGTCAATTTTGGAAATGTTATAAAGTTAAAAGTAGTAGTTCAATCATGGTAGGGAAGCATTAACATATGACTTCGAAATTATGTTATGTACTCACAAAGTATATATTTTTCCACATAACTTGTTTGAAAACATCATACGGTCAGATTATCCTTCTGGTGCTCCAGCCTTTTGTATATTCACACATTACTACTTTTTTCCCAATTAGATGGACCATACTAAGAAAAAGTAAATTAGTTATTTTTATATTCTTAACTATTACTACGTTTTCCCAATTTAATGGACCATATTGTAAATAAAATAAATTAGCTAGCAAATTTGTTTTGCATTTTCTATACGCAACGGCAGTAGAAACCCGTGTTTGCCCTGTTTGTAGGGAAAGCCTACGATATACTAACTAGTGGCTTGTTTTGGTTGCATGGTCCGCCCTATTTCAATATTGAAAGTGAGATATGCAATGTAAAACACTAGGGGCATGTTTGATAGCTCACATGCTTCCCAACCAGGTCTGGTGGAGCAAAAAGTGGGCTGCTTGGATGTATGGGCTTCCTCCGTGTTGTGGCCCGCACTCTTATTATAGCAACTCAGGGCTAGGCCCACTAGGAGCAGTGAATCAGTGTTTTCGCTGACTTGCCTTGCCTTGCGATGATGCAAAAGGGAACCTATTACCGCACGAGCTAAGCCAACCATGGAGATGGCGGGAGCATGCATGCATTGTAGAAAAAAGGGGGAAAGGAGGGGGCGAAGGATTTCATCACCTCCCATGAAAACCCCTCCCAAAATTTTACCCCCCACCCTTACCGCCCGATTCTAAATGCCCCCCCCCCCTCCTCGAGCTCCATTGACGGGTCCCAGAGCAGGTAAGTGGGGCTGATGCATGTAAAATGCATACATAAACTTTGTATTTTATTAACATATATTCCCACATATCTGCAACATATATGATGGTGTTTCGATGTTTTATATTGATTTATGGGGATTTACCAATGATCCCCTTTATTTGGATTATAACTCTGCAGAATATATAGGAAATCCCTGTTTTGTGTATTTTTCACTTTCAGAGACCTATACAGAGTCAAATTGACCTAGGATTTCTGGGACGCCATTTTTTATCAAGAGAAGCAGCATGGACTTTTGGACTGGTGGAGGGCACGAGGCCCAAGAGAGGTGGTGGCACCTTGACAAGGGGGCACGCCACCCACCCTCTTTGTGTTATCGATCGTACAATTCCCTTTATTCTTTCGCGAACCGACTTATTTTGAGCTAAAAACTCATATATATATATGACCCCCAAGGGTTGTCTGGAGGAGAGACGCGCAAACACAGAAACACGAAAACGAGTACGCGGCGAAGATTGGAGGGGGAAACTCTACCGGAGCCGCCACCAGAGGAATCTCCACCTTCTCCAACATCTTCCTCATCAACACCATGATCAAGGGGGAGTAGTCCACCTCTAGACTACCGGTTTGTGGCAGTAGCTTGATCTATTGCTTTCATGTTTTTCATAAATCATAGTAGCATATGAGTTGCCTAACATAATTATGGTCATATATGTAATTTCTATATGGTGGATCTTTATTCTATGATATTGCGCTATGATCTTTATAGGAATTATATATATGACCATAATCATGTTGAGCAGCTCATAATGTCGTAAGAACTATGATGAACATGAGAGATATAGATCAAGATACTGCCACAAACTCGTAGTACAAAGGTCGACTACTCCATCTTGATCATGGTGTTGATGATGAAGACGTTGGAGAAGGTGGAGATCCCTCTAGCGGAGGTTCCGGTGGAGTTCCCCCTCCAATCTTCTCTGTTGCAGCCTCCGTTTTCGTGTTTCTGTGTTTCTGTGGCGCTCTCCTCTAGAGAACCCTCGAGGGTCATATATATAGTGGTTTTTAGGTCAAAATACGTCGGTTCGCGAAAGAATCAAGCGATTTGGATGATCGACGGCCGAAAAAGCATGGGTGGCGCGCCCTAGCAGGGTGGACGTGCCACCACCTCACTTTTGGGCGTCCAAGCCCTCCATGTCTGGTCCAAAAGCCCATCTTGCTTCTCCCGGTGAAAATTCTATAGGTGTCTGAAAGTGAAAAATACACAAAACAGGGTTTTTCTGTTCTGTAGAGTTATAACCCAAATAAAAGGGATCATTGTTAAATCCCCATAAATCAATATAAACATGGTAATAACATCAAATATGTGGGAATTCATGTTAATAAAGTACAAAGTTCATGTATGCATTTTATACATGCATCAACACCCCTAAGCTTAACCTATGCTCATCCTCGAGCATAAATGTGATAAAACTAACATGAACTTTGGAGTTTATTATATTGCTCAATCATGCAAAGTATTACAAGGTCTAGTCAATAAAGAATGACAATAAGCAATATGAGGTATAAAGTGATATCTCTTACATTTTACAAAGCATACTTAACAATAAATGGTATTGTAAGAAACATGAATGACAAGTATTACGAACCATAAAGCATGCTTTCAAAAATCCTATAGAATTTTTTGGAAGACTCTTGTAACTCTTTTGACTCTTTTGATACTCTTGACTCTTGAACACAAGAAAGTAAGCAGGGAATATGTGTGCTAGTCCTCCAACAAAACAAAAAAGTAAAGAGAGCATAAAGTGAGATTTTGAGATATGCAATTCATGTCAACAATACTCATAAGGATGGGATTATATGCATCTCTTTGTTACAGAGATATCTATGATTCATGTGTTTAATCTCTTATAAGTAAATATTGCCTCACCCTCCTAGGTGCTAACAAGTTACTCCTCTTGCTACTGAATTTTATATTGTCATAGACTTTTCACATATTGATTTAACGAAGTATCACAATGGGGTACCTCCATGCCGCATATACAAAGGACCAAAGGAGATTCAAAATATCTACTTATGTATGTCATCCATACCGGGACAACATGGAGAATAAACAGTGAGCATCCTCTCAAAACTTCCTCTCACTTTTTTATCTAACTCGTTTTCTTTCTTTTCTTTTTTTCCACGCACTCTCTCTTTAATTTCTCCTTTTCTTTCTTTTTTCTTTTCCTTTTTTACACTCTCTCTCTCTCTCTCCCTCTCTCTCTTCTCTCTTCCTATTGAGGATGCTCTTTGCTGAAACTTTCACCATGATTAGACATGGCTTCATGTTAGCGGCCCATCTCTAACACTAGTACGCTGGCACGTGCATGTTTTAAAGTTAATTTCATGGATAGAAAATTTGTGCATGAATCTGAGGGGGAAAAAGTATTTCATGTTCCCTTAAAATATCACACAAAACAATTGTTCTTGTTTGAAAGCTTTTTGAGTTTATGTAAAGCTATCGTAACTAATCACACTTGTGTTTGTGTGTGTTGTAAGAACAAAAATTATCTACCATAAAATAATTCTTTAATAGGGAGCGTGAGGTTGTCACGTCCATGGATATGTCCAGCAGGTGTGGTGTGGTCATGATTTAGGAAATGGAGTTTCGGGGCAAGTGCAAACACCCTTCGGCTAAAATACCCTTTTTCACAAGTACTTCACGTTTTGGACTCTGTTAAAGTTAAATTTTCCAAACTTTAATTATACACTTAGGAAAATATTAAATTTTAAAATGAATTTTTTTACTATCTTAAAAAAAGTTGTTTAACTATTTATGAAATATGTCTATTTACCTTCGTATGTAGATAAAATTGATCACCTTTTTTCGGGACGGAGGAAGTATAGTAAAATAATCATATATTATATTTTATGTTATATCTAGTTGATATTATAAATATTAATATGTTATCCTATACTTTCGATTGAACTTTGCAAAGTTTGATTTTAACTAAACCTAGAACACAAACTAAACTAAACGGAGGGAGAAACTTGGGAGGGTCTAGATTTCTCCGGAAGAATAAACTAACGTTATGCATGGTAGATACGAATCCCTTGAATCTGGGATTCAATATTTCAAAACTGATGTAATTTGGAAACCGGTAAGTTTGGTGCTCATATCGTTGTGTCAAGAGTGTGAGAATGAGATAATGATTATATAAAATGTGGTACCGTTGCATCATGTAGCATGCCAAACACTGCAAATGAAATAAAGACGCTAGTGCGTGGTTCAGCAATCAAAGTTGATACTCACTCTACTTGGTGTTGTTCTAGCTAATCCGTCAAGTTGCATCCCGCATGTGGGAGGAAACAACACGTGCTTTGCTTCGTTTCTGGGCATGGAGAAGCACTGCGGCAGTGCTTGGTTCAGCATGGCGGCGGAGAGCGTTTGTTTGTGCGGCGCGCGGCCGGGACTTGCTTGCATGCGACCTCCGTGGAGTGTGTAGGGATGTAGGCATGGGGCAGTGGCAGGGAGTTCTACCACTCCTGGTACAACCGTGCAACACAATCCACTAAGAATTATTTGTGGCTTTTTTCCACGAAATAAGGTCACGATGGTTCCAGAATGATGCGGAAGCTGCTGCAGTATAATCCCTTCAATTTCATCTGTTAGATTTAGGATATCAACAGCCTGAATTGATGCTTCAAACTTAGTTCAAAACACGTGCATTATAGTAGTAGAGAAATATGCATACTCTAGTCCTTAGTATGACAACCCCCTTTATTTTGCAAGAGATATCTATCAAGCAAACCCAAAAGAAATGACAATCAACTCAGGGTGTAGTACCCTAATAGTGCACCGTTGAAAGACATCCCCATGTCGGCATGGTTAAATTCTAGCTCAATACTCATAATTAGTCAAACCCACAACATGCATAGCGATGTTTTCCTTCCATACCTTACTTTCTTATGAGCTTTAAATTACATAAAAAGGATATTTTGAAAAGGTTGGAGGCATAACACACATATTATAATTGGAATAGCAAGTGATATCTAGGTAGGTATGATAGACATTTGGATTTGAGTTAAATTTGGAAACAATTCTATGCTTGTGTGATATTGATGACGTTGAGACTCCAAGTGCACAGTGATGCGTCAGCGGAGTATTTCTGGACAGATTCTGCCTTACTTTGTTAGATCCATTCTTTTGAGTATCAAAATAATTTTTACTTGAAACTTTTGATATATTAGAATGAGTAGAACATTATGTGCTCTCTGGTTCATGAAGATATAATTTTATTCTGAGTAAAATAGTAGCAAACATGATTTGTTTGTACCTCTAATGTCACCCCATAGAAAAGAATGGACAGAAAAGTTTGTGTTGAAGTTTTTTCACAGGGAATGGAGGAATATCACACTAAGATGATTCAAGTATGATGAATATCATAAGATTGGGATGCCATGAAACCCATTGGACTCATTCAAAAACTCACAGCTTTGAGCACCTCTGAACTCTGTGTTTTGACCAACATGAAATTTTCGCAAAAAAATTTGAAGTGTCCTTGTTTTATTTGTGTCTAGGTTTGTTTTTAAAATGAAAGGACCATCATATTGAGTGTTAATAATTCATATGCATGAGCTACTGGACTGAACTCTTTATCTCTGAATGTTTATAGTAAAATAAGTCGCATGCTTATAAAATAAAAGGAGGAATGCCTAAAAGCTGAAATTTATTTTGTGTATGGTATTTCTAGTTTCACATGCTCTATTGAGTGATGATTTGTTATGTGCCTTATTCAGTGCTACTTCTTGCTAGTATACATAGATGTTTAATTTTAAGTATCATTGATTGATGATGAATGAATAGTCTATGGATACTATTGCATGATTTTAGACCTCTTGCTAGCCAAAAGATTTGAATTCTTACACAAACATAGACTTGTTTCCAAGCTCAACTCAAATCCAATGTCTATCATACCTACCTATATAGCACTTGCTATTCCAAGTATAATGTGTGTGTTTTGCCTCCAACCTTTTCAAAATATCCTTTTTGTGTAATTTAAAGCTCATAAGAAAGTAAGGTGTGGAAGGAAAATACCACTATGCATGTTGTGGGTTTGACTGATTATGAGTAATGAGCTAGACCGTAACCATGTTTATTAGGAAATTCTTTCAACATTGCACTATCGGGGTATTTCACCTTGCGTTGATCATCATTTATTTTGTTTTGTTGATGGATATCTCTTGTGGAATGAATTTAGGTCATTTACGCAAGTATGCATACATTGTTAGAGAAGAGCAATGGGCCGCTAACCGAAGCCATTCTTAATCATGGTGAAAGTTTCAGCAACGAGCATCCTCAATATGAAGAGTGAAAAAAGTAAGAGAAAAAGAGTTGTGAAAAAAAAAGAGTAGAAAAAGAAAAAGAAAGAAAAAAGTATGAGAAAAAGTGAGAGAGAGTTAGACAGGATGCTCAACGTCTGTTGTTCATATTGTCCCGGTATGGATGGCCTATAGTTGAGATACCCATCTCCTTTGGTCCTTCATACAGGCGGCATGAAGGTACCCCATTGTGATACTTGGTTGAAACATGTATGTTGAAAAGTCTTGGTAACCCGAAGTTGTGAAACGAGAGGTGTAGTCCTTAGCATTCAAGAAAATGAGGCAACACTTACTCATAAGAGGTCAAACTCATGACACATAGATATCTTCATACATGAGATACTTGGTACCCCATCCTTATTATTATTGTTGACATGAATTGCATAGCTCAAAACCATGTTTTATGCTCTCTACTTTTTATTTTGTTGGAGGTTTAGCACATACATTTCCTGCTTACTTTCTTGTGTTTA
This sequence comes from Lolium multiflorum, assembly GCA_030979885.1. Classification (NCBI taxonomy): domain Eukaryota; kingdom Viridiplantae; phylum Streptophyta; class Magnoliopsida; order Poales; family Poaceae; genus Lolium; species Lolium multiflorum. The sequence goes on along the minus strand of CM061748.1, from coordinate 115,371,274 downwards.
AGAGTCAAAAGAAATATTCCTGAAAAGAAAGGACAAAGAGTCTTCCAACAAATATAGGATTCTCCTAAGCATGCTTTATGATTCATATTACTTATCATTCATGTTTATTACAATGCTATTTACTATTATGCATGCTTTGTAGAATGTAAGAGTTAGCACTTGATGAGTTCATATTACTTATTGTCATTCTTTATTGACTGAACCTTGTGATACTTTGCATGATTATTTAGAAGCTATATATTATAAACTCCAAAGTTCATGTTAGTTTTATCACTTGGGGATGTTGATGCATGTAAAATGTATACATGAACTTTGTCCTTTATCATATTGAATTCCCACTTATTTTCAACGTATATGATGATAATACCATGTTTTACATTTACTTATGGGGATTTACCAATGATTCCCTTTATTTGGTTTATAACTCTGCAGAACAGGAAAATCCTGTTTTTTGTGTATTTTTCACTTTCAAAGACCTATTCGGAGTCGAATTGACCTGAGATTTTTGGAGCATCATTTTTCCATCAGGAGAAGCACCATGGGCACTTGAACCTCACCTGGAAGGGCCTGATGATGGGTTCGTTGCATGGAAAACAAAAAATTTCTACCGTGAACATGAACAAAAACCAAGATCCAATCTAGGAAGAAGCAAGATCTAATCTACCAAGCGAACGAGAAGATTGCGAGACTAACCCTCGAAGATTCTAAAGCCTACGAGATTAGATCTCGTTGTTGGTGTAGACGATCGTTCGTGCTGCAATCCGAGCGCCAGTACTCGGTCGTGCGTACGGTGTCGATGAAGCGTCCTCTCCCCGTTCCGGCGGGCAGTGGAGGTGTGGTAGATCTCCTCGGAATCCCAGCATAACGAGGCGTGTTGGTGGTGGTGGAGGAAGGAAAAACTGCTTCGCCTAAGCGGAGCAGTGTATGGAGGAGGAGAGGGGCGGCCAGAAGTGGTGGCTAGGGTTGGGTGTGCCCCCCATGCCCCCTCCCCTCTTTATATAGGGGAGAGGGTCGGTTGGGGTGGCCCCCGCGCCCCAAGTTGATCCCCCTTAGGGTTTTGGGGAAAGGGGTGGCCGGCCTGGGCCTTCGATGCTTGGTGCGCCTGGCCCATTAGGGCTAGGCAGCACCCCCTCGGCCCATGTAGGACCCCTAGGTCGTGGGCCCCATGGTGGACCCCTCCGGAACCTTCTAGAACCTTCAGGTCTTTCACCGGAAAAATTCCGAAAAACCTAGAAATCAACTTCCTTTATATGAATCTTATTCTCCAGACCATTCCGGACCTCCTCGTGATGTCCTGGATCCCATCCAAGACTCCGAACAAACTTCGTCTCCATCTCATATTCTGAATCTACTTATGCGACATTGAACCTTAAGGTGTCACCTACGGTTAGTGAACTATGAACATGGTCGAGACTCTTCTCGAGCAATAACCAATAGCAGGATCTGGAGATCCTGTAAAACACATAATCAACGATAACTTAGTGATCGATTGAACCATTTACATACGATGCGATTCCCTTTGTCACGCGATACTTTACTTGTCAGAGGTTCGATCATCGGTATCTCCATACCTCTTCAACCTCGTTTCAGAGCAAGTACTCTTTACTCGTACCATGGTATGTCATCTCTTGTGACCGTCACATGATTACATCAGACGACATTCCAGAGAGAGACCCGAGTATATCTATCAGTCATCGGGATGGACAAATCCCACTCTTGATCCATATGCCTCAACTCATACTTTCCGAATACTTAATCTCATCTTTATAACCACTCATTTACGCAATGGCGTTTGATGTAATCAAAGCATCCTTCCGATATAAGTGATTTACACGATCTCATGGTCAAAGGACTTAAGTAACTATGTATCGAAAGCTTATAGCAAGTTGAACTTAATGACTTGATCTTATGCTACACTTATATGGGTGTGTGTCCATTATATCATTCATATAATGACATAACCTTGTTATTAATAACATCCAATGTTCATGATCACGAAACAATGATCATCTATTAATCAACAAGCTAGTTATACAAGAGGCTTACTATGGACTACTTGTTGTTTACATAACACACATGTATCAAAGTTTTGGTTAATACAATTATAGCATGGTATGCAAACATTTATCATAAACACAAAAATATTATAATAACCACTTTATTATTGCCTCTTGGGCATATCTCCAACAGTCCCACTTGCACTAGAGTCAATAATCTAGATTATATTGTAAGGTACCTAACACCCATGGCATTATTGTGTTGGTCATGCTTTGCCCTAGGGAGAGCTTTAGTCAACGGATCTGCTACATTCAGATCAGTGTGTACTTTGCAAATCTTTACTTCTCCATCTTCGATGTACTCGTGAATCGAATGAAAACGCAGCTTGATATGCTTCAGCTTCTTGTGTGACCTTGGTTCTTGTGCATTGGCGATGGCACCCATATTGTCACAATAGATGACTAATGGGTCCAATGCACTAGGAACCACACCAAGCTCAACAATGAACCTCTTCATCCATACCGCTTCTGATGAAGCCTCTGAAGCCGCTATGTATTCCGATTCAGTTGAAGACTTCGCCACCGTGCACTGCTTGGAACTACTCTAGCTTACACAGCACCATTCAATATAAACACGTACCCAGACCGAGACTTAGAGTCATGAGGATCAGTGTTCCAACTTGCATCGGTGTCTGTTTCAACGAGCTCTTGGTCACCTAACAAAAACATATCCTTAGTCCTTTTCAGGTACTTAAGGACATTCTTGACCGCTGTCAAGTGTTCCATTCCTGGATCACTTTGATATTTACTGGTCAAACTAACAACATGTGCGATATCCGGTCTAGTACATTGCATGGCATACATGATAGAGCGTACTGCCGGAGCATAGGGGATCTTGTTCATCCTCTCTCTTTCTTCTGCCGTAGCTGGACCTTGAGTTTTACTCAAGACCTTACCTGCAACATAGGCAAGAACCCTTTCTTGCTTTCATCCATTCTAAACTTCTTTAGAATCTTGTCCAGGTATGTACTCTATGAAAGCCCTATTAGGCGTCTTGATCTATCTCTATAAATCTTGATGCCTAAAATCTATGTTGCTTCACCAAGGTCTTTCATTGAAAAACACTTATTCAAATAACCTTTAACTTGCTTAATACTTCTATATCATTCCCAATTAATAATATGTCATCTACATATAATATCAGGAACGCTACAAAGCTCCCACTCACTTTCTTGTAAATACATGCCTACCCGAGTGAGCTCTGTAAACCCGAAGTCTTTGATTACCTATCAAAGCATCGGTTCCAACCGAGATGCTTACTTCGTCCATAATGGAACGCTGATTTGCATACCTTGTCAGAATTTTAGGATCGACAAAACCTTTGGGTTGTACCATATACAAGTCTTCCTCAATATCACCATTTTGACATCCATCTGCCAAATCTCATAATCGAAAAATGCAGCTATTGCTAACAAAATCCTCTAGACTTTAGCTTCGCTACGAGAAAGTCTCATCGTAGTAAACTCCTTGAATTTGTCGGAACCCCTTCGCGACAAGTCGAGCTTATAGACGGTAATATTACCATCGGCATCTGTTTTTCTCTTGAAGATCCAATTATTCTCGACAGCCTTGCGGCTATCAGGTAAGTCTACCAAAGTCCATACTTGGTTATCATACATGGATCCCATTTTTGATTTCATGGCTTCTTGCCATTTGTTGGAATCTGGGATCATCATCGCTCTATAAATTCGCAGGGTCTTCATCATTGTTGTCCACAATCATGACATTTAGACGGGATCATACCAATCAGGTGGTACGCTCCCTCGTCGATCTCGAGGTTCGGTAGTTTCGTCGTTCGAAGTTTCATGATCATCATCATTTGCTTCCTCTCCTATCGGTGCAGGCTGCGCAGGAACATCTTCCGGCACTGCGCTACTCTGATCTATGAGAGAAGGTTCATTAACCTCGTCGAGTTCTACTTTCCTTCCAGTCACTTCTTTAGTGAGAAACTCCTTCTCAAGAAAGGATCCGTTCTTGGCAACAAAGATTTTGCCTTCGGATCTGTGATAGAAAGTGTACCCAATTGTTCTCTTTAGGGTATCCTATGAAGACGCATTTCTCCGCTTTGGGTTCTAGCTTGCCAGGTTGTAACTTCTTTACATATGCTTCGCAACCCCAAACTTTAAGGAACGACAGCTCAGGTTTCTTCCCAAACCATAATTCATACGGTGTCGTTTCAACGGATTTAGATGGTGCCTTATTTAAAGTGAATGCTGCTGTCTCTAATGCATAACCCCAAAACGATAACGACAAATCGGTAAGAGACATCATAGACCGAACCATATCCAAGAGAGTTCGATTACGACGTTCGGACACACCATTGTGCTGTGGTGTTCCCGGCGGTATCAACTGTATTTCGCATTTCTTTAAATGCATGCCAAACTCATAACTCAGATATTCGCCTCCGCGATCAGAACGCAGAAACTTAATCTTCTTGTTACGTTGATTTTCTACTTCACTTTGGAATTCCTTAAACTTCTCAAAAGTCTCGGACTTATGTTTCATAAAATAAATATACCTATATCTACTTAGATCATCCGTGAAGGTTAGAGCATAACGATAACCACCGCGCGATGCTACACTCATTGGTCCGCACACATCGGTATGTATGATTTCCAACAAGTCAGCTCGCTCCATTGTACCAGAAAATGGAGTCTTAGTCATTTTCCCATTAGACATGCTTCGCATCTATCAAGTGACTCAAAGTCAAGTGATTCAAGTAATCCATCAGAATGGAGTTTCTTCATGCGTTTCACTCCAATATGACCAAGACGACAGTGCCACATATAAGTAGAATTATCATTCAATTTAATTCATTTAGCATCAATGTTATGAACATGTGTATCACTACTATCGAGATTTAACAAGAATAAACCATTCATCTCAGGCGCATGACCATAAAAGATATTATTCATATAAATAGAACAACCATTATTCTCTGATTTAAACGAATAACCGTCTTGCATTAAACAAGATCCAGATATAATGTTCATGCTCAACGTAGGTACCAAATAACAATTATTAAGGTTTAAAACTAATCCCGAAGGTAGATGTAGGGGGAGCGTGCCGACGGCGATCACATCGACCTTGGATCCATTTCCAACGCGCATCGTCACCTCGTCCCTCGCCAGGCTTCGTTTATTCCGCAGTTCCTGTTTGAGTTACAAATGTGAGCAACCGAACGTATCAAATACCAGGGCACTACTACGAGAACCGGTAAGATAGACATCAATAACATGTATATCAAATATACATTTCTTCTTGACGTGGCCGTTCTTCAGATCAGCCAAGTATTTGGGGCAATTACGCTTCCAGTGCCCCTTCTCCTTGCAGTAATAGCACACAGTATCAGGCTTAGGGCCAGCCTTAGGCTTCTCAGGAGGCGCAACAACTTTCTTGCCGCCCTTCTTGAAGTTGCCCTTGTTAGGCTTGCCCTGTCTGGTGGTCTTGTTGACCATCAACACTTGGTGCTCTTTCCGTATCTCCACCTCAGATTTTAGCATGGAGAAGAGTTCGGTTAACTCCTTATTCATGTTCTACATGTTGTAGTTCATCACGAAGTTCTTGTAACTAGGTGGCAGTGATTGGAGGACACAATGAATACCCAGCTGGTTAGGAATCACTATCCCCAAGTCACTGAGCTTCTTCGCGTGCCCGGACATAGCGAGCACGTGCTCACTAACGGAGCTACCCTCTTCCATCATACAACCAAAGAAGTGTTTCGAGGCCTCATAGCTTTCCACGGCCGCATGAGTTTCAAAGATAGCTTTGAGCTCACGGATCAGATCATAAGGGTCGTGGTGCTCAAAACGCTTTTGGAGCTCCGCCTCTAGGCTGCACAGGATGGCACACTGAACTTCGAGTACCGAGTCACCCGAGTCTCGTAAACATTCTTTACTTCCTCGGATACTGCAGGTGTGGTGGGGGACCTAGCGGTGCATCGAGCACATATTGCAGGCTTCCACCAGTGAGGAAAATCCTCACATGACGGAACCAGTCAGTGAAGTTGCTACCATTGCTCTTAAGCTTTTCTTTCTCTAGGAACTGGTTAAAATTGATGGAGGGGGCATCATGATCTACAACATATTTGCAAAGAGTTTAGACTAAGTTTATGATAAAATGAGTTTAATTTTAATTCTTAAATTAACTAGGTGAACTCCCACTCAAAACAACATCCCTCGCATTGTCTTAGTGATTACACGAACCAAATCCACTACACCAAGTCCGATCTTCACGAGAAAAGATGTAGCTTCAAAGGCGAACATTCAAAGTGTTCATCATATCATTCATATGATTCATGCTCTACCTTTCGGTATCCCGTGTTCCGAGACCATGTATGTACATGCTAGGCTTGTCAAGGTAACCTTAGTATCCGCGTGTACAAATCTGGCTTGCACCCGTTGTATGCACATGTAGAATCTATCACACCCGATCATCACGTGATGCTTGACGACAAGTCTTAGCAACGGTGCATACTAAGGATGAACACTTTATTATCTTGATATTTAGTGAGAGGGATCATCTTATAATGCTACTGTCGCGATCTAAGCAAAATAAGATGCATAAAGGACTAACATCACATGCAATTCATAATGTGTGATATGATATGACCATTCTTCTTGTGTGTTTGATCTCCATCTCCAAAGCACGGACATGATCTCCATCATCACCGGCCTGGCGTCAAGGTCAGTGGCCTGCTATGGTTGTCCATCACTTATAGCTACTATAACAACTACTTGAAATAAAGCTATTACATGATGAATAGACACGCAGGTCTTTACCAAAATTAAAGACAACTATTAGGCTCCTGCCGGTTGCCATATTACAATAATGAACATCTCATACATCAAATATAATCACCATCACATGGCCATATCACATCACAAAACCCTGCAAAAAGTTAGACGCCTCTAATTTGGTTTGCATATTTTACGTGGTTTAGGGTTTTCGAGTGAGATCCAATCTACCTACGAACATGAACCACAACGGTGATACTAGTGTTGTCGATTGATGTCTACTCACGCTTCTTTTCCTGTAGACAGTGTTGGGCCTCCAAGAGCAGAGGTTTGTAGAACAGCAGCAAGTTTTCCCTTAAGTGGATCACCCAAGGTTTATCGAACTCAAGGAGGAAGAGGTCAAAGATATCCCTCTCAAGCAGCCCTGCAATCACTACAAGAAGTCTCTTGTGTCCCCAACACCTAATACACAATAGGATGTTGGTGCACTAGTTCGGCGAAGAGATAGTGAAATACAAGTAGTATGGATGTATATGAGTGGTAATAGCAATCTGAATAAAATATGGCAGCGAGTAAACATGCAACGAACGGTAAGTAAGCGGTGTTTTCAGTATTGGAAACAAGGCCTAGGGATCATACTTTCACTAGTGGACCCTCTCAACATTGATCGCATAATAAATAATAACTTCTCTCATTTGTGCTACATATAATCTTGTTTGATAATGAACACCATTCGTTGCGTAGGATTACACGAACCCTCAATGCCGGAGTTAACAAGCTCCACAACATTCGATATTCATGTTTAAGTAACCTTAGAGCATAATAGATCTTTGCAAAATAAACCGAGTACTAACATAGCATACACACTATCACCTTTACACTATGAAGGGGGAATAAATCACATCAATACTATCATAGCGATAATCAACTCCATAACCTACAAGAGATTATGATCATAATCTACGACAAGAACCACACGATGCACACCACTGTCACCATTACACCATGCGGGAGGAATAGACTACTTTAATAGCATCACATGAGTAGCACATAGACTAGTAGCGATACAAAGCACATTGCAATCATAAAGGGATATAAATAAGCACTTCACTATGCCATTCATAACGGTGAATAAGTATTCTGTGAAATATAGCCTAAGAGACCCACACGGTGCACACTGTCACCTTTACACACGTGGGACAAGAGTCTCCGGAGATCACATAAGTAAAACCCACTTGACTAGCATAATGACATCTAGATTACAAGCATCATCATATGAATCTCAATCATGTAAGGCAGCTCATGAGATTATTGTATTGAAGTACATAGGAGAGAGATGAACCACATAGCTACCGGTACCGCCCCGAGCCTCGATGGAGGACTACTCCCTCCTCATAGGAGCAGCAGCGGTGATGAAGATGGCGGTGGTTGATACGTCTCCAACGTATCGATAATTTCTTATGTTCCATGCTACATTATTGATGATATCTACATGTTTTATGCACATTATATGTCGTATTACGCATTTCTGGAACTAACCTATTAACAAGATGCGAAGACGATTCTGTTTCTGCTGTTTTGGTTTGGAAGAAATCCTAATGTGAAATATTCTCGGGTGGACGCAATCAACGCCCGGGGTCCTATTTTGCACGAAGCTTCCAGAAGACCGAAGGAGAGTCGAAGTGGGGCCACGGTGGCGACACCAGGGCGGCGCGGCCGAGGCCCTGGCCGCGCCGACCTATGGTGTGGGCCTACTCGTGCGCCCTTGACCTGCCCTTCGCTAAAGCCTCCGTCGCGAAACCCCCAGTAACGAGAGCCACGATACGGAAAACCTTCAGAGACGCCGCCGCCGTGAATCCCATCTCGGGGGATTCGGGAGATCGCCTCCGGCACCCTGCAGGAGAGGGGAATCATCACCGGACTCACCGCCATGATCGCCTCAGGAGTGATGAGTGAGTAGTTCCCCCTGGACTATGGGTCATAGCAGTAGCTAGATGGTCGTCTTCTCCTAATTGTGCTTCATTGTTGGATCTTGTGAGCTGCCTAACATGATCAAGATCATCTATCTGTAATACTATATGTTGTGTTTGTCGGGATCCGATGGATAGAGAATGCTATGTTATGGTGATTATCAATCTATTGTTTATGTGTTGTTTATGATCTTGCATGCTCTCGGTTATTAGTAGAGGCTCTGGCCAAGTTTTGCTCTTAACTCCAAGGGAGTATTTATGCTCGATAGTGGGTTCATGCCTTCATTGACACATGGGGTGACAGAAAGTTCTAAGGTTGTGATGTCTGTTGCCACTAGGGATAAAACATTGATTCTATGTCTAAGGATGTAGTTGTCGATTACATTACGCACCATACTTAATGCAATTATGTGTTGTTTACAACTTAATGGGAAGGGGTCGGATGATAACTTTGAAGGTGGACTTTTTAGGCATAGATGCGGTTGGATGGCGGTCTATGTACTTTGTCGTAATGCCTGATTAAATCTCACTATATTTATCATATCATGTATATGCATTGTTATGCCCTTTTCTATTTGTCAATTGCTCAGCTGTAATTTGTTCACCCAACATGCTTTTATCTTATGGGAGAGACACCTCTAGTGGCTGTGGACCCCGGTCCTATTCTTTACATCGCATACAATCTCTTCCAATACTTGTTTTACTGTTTTCTTGCAAACAATCATCTTCCACACAATACGGTTAATCCTTTGTTACAGCAAGCCGGTGAGATTGACAACCTAACTGTTTCGTTGGGGCAAAGTACTTTGGTTGTGTTGTGCAGGTTCCACGTTGGCGGGAATCCTGGTGTTGCGCCGCATCACATTTACCATCAACCTAACGTGCTTCTTGACTCTACTCGATTAAACCTTGGTTTCTTCCTGAGGGAAACTTGCACTTTGTGCGCATCATACCTTCCTCTTGGGGTTCCCAACGGACGTGTACATCTACGCGCATCAAGCAAATTTGGCGCCGTTGCCGGGGAGATCAAGACACGCTGCAGGGGAGTCTCCACTTCTCAATCTCTTTACTTTGTTTTTGTCTTGCTTTATTCTATTTACTACTTTGTTTGCTGCACCTAAACAAAACACAAAAAAATTAGTTGCTAGTTTTACTTTATTTACTGTCTTGCTCTTGATACGCGTAGATGCACACGTCCGTTGGGAACCCCAAGTGGAAGGTATGATGCGTATAGAAGCAAGTTTCCCTTAGTATGAAACCAAGGTTTAATCGAACCAGTAGGAGCCAAGAAGCACGTTGAAGGTTGATGGTGGCGAAATGTGATGCGGCGCAACAACGGGGATTCCGGCCAACGTGGAATCTGCACAACAAAACCAAAGTACTTTGCCCCAACGAAGCAGTGAGGTTGTCAATCTCACCGGCTTGCTGTAACAAAGGATTAAGCGTATCGAGTGGAAGATGTTTGCAAAGAAAACGGTAAAACACAATTGCGGTAGATTGTATGCTATGTAAAGAATAGGACCGGGGTCCACAGTTCACTAGAGTGTCTCTCCAATAAGATAAAAGCATGTTGGATGAACAAATTACAGTCGGCAATTGACAAATAGAAAGGCATAACAATGCATATACATGATATGATAAATATAGTGAGATTTAATTGGGCATTACGACAAAGTACATAGACCGCCATCCAGCTGCATCTATGCCTAAAAGTCCACCTTCGGTTTATCATCCGCCCCATTCAGTATTAAGTTGCAAAGCAACAGACAATTGCATTAAGTATGGTGCGTAATGTAATCAGCAACTACATCCTTAGACATAGAATCAATGTTTTATCCCTAGTAGAACACATCACAACCTTAGAACTTTGTGTCACTGTGGCATGAACACACTATCGAGCATAAATACTCCCTCTTGGAGTTAAAGTACAAACTTGGCCAGAGCCTCTACTAATAACGGAGAGCAAGATCATAAACAACACATAAACAATAGATTGATAATCACCATAACATAGTATTCTCTATCCATCGGATCGACAAACACAACATATAGCATTACATATAGATGATCTTGATCATGTTAGGCAGCTCACAAGATCAACAATGAAGCACAACAAGGAAGACGACCATCTAGCTACTGCTATGGACCCATAGTCCAGGGTGAACTACTCACTCATCACTCCGGAGCGATCATGGCGATGAGAAGTCCTGGGGAGATGAATCCCCTCTCCGGGGTGCCGGAGGGCGATCTCTGAATCCGAGATGGGATTGGGGGCGGCGTCTGGGAAGGTTTTCCGTATCGTGGCCTCTGTCTTGGTTTCGCGACGGAGGCTGTAGGCGGAAGGGTAAGTCGGTGGGGCTCACGAGGGCCCGAGGGGACGGGGGTGGCGCGGCCGGGGTGCGCCGTGCCGCACCTTCGTGGCTGCGCCCGTTATCTCTTCGGTCTTGGAAGCTCCGTGCAAAAATAGGACCTGGGCGAAGATTTCGGGAATATTTACTAGGATTTCTGAAACCAAAAAGCAGCGAGAAAAAACCGGCTCTTCGGCATCTTGTTAATAGGTTAGTTCCAGAAAATGCACAAATGACATATAATGTGCATAAGAGGTATCATCAATAAAGTAGCATGGAACATAAGAAATTATCGACGTGTCCGGCATCCCAGCTTAGTTTCTGCTCGTCCCGAGCAGGAAAAACGATAACAAAGATAATTTCTGAAGTGACATGCCATCATAATCTTGATCATACTATTTGTAAACATATGTAATGAATGCAGCGATCAAAACAAAGGTAATGACATGAGTAAACAAGTGAATCATATAGCAAAGACTTTTCATGAATAGTACTTAAAGACAGGCATCAATAAGTCTTGCATAGGAGTTAACTCATAAAGCAATAAATCAAAGTAAAGGTATTGAAGCAACACAAAGGAAGATGAAGTTTCAGCGGTTGCTTTCAACTTATAACATGTATATCTCATGGATATTGTCAACATAGAGTAGTATAACAAGTGCAATATGCAAGTATGTAGGAATCAATGCACAGTTTCACACAAGTGTTTGCTTCTTAAGGTGGAAGGAGGTAGTTAAACTGACTCAACAATAAAAGTAAAAGAATGGTCCTTCAAAGAGGAAAGCATCGATTCGTTGTATTTGTGCTAGAGCTTTTATTTTGAAAACATGAAACAAGTTTGTCAACGGTAGTAATAAAGCATATGAGTTATGTAAATTATATCTTACAAGTTGCAAGCCTCATGCATAGTATACTAATAGTGCCCGCACCTTGTCCTACTTAACTTGGACTACCGGATCTTATGCCATGTTTCAACCAAGTGTCACAAAGGGGTACCTCCATACCGCTTGTACAAAGGTCTAAGGAGAATGCTCGCATTTTGGATTTCTCGCTTTTGATTATTCTCAACTTAGACATCCATACCGGGACAACATGGACAACAGATAATGGACTCCTCTTAAATGCATAAGCATGTAGCAATGATTATTATTCTCATATGAGATTGAGGATATATGTCCAAAACTGAAACTTCAACCATGATTCATGGCTTTAGTTAGCGGCCCAATGTTCTTCTCTAACAATTTGCATGCTCCAATCATTAAAGTGATAGATCCTTCAGACAAGACGGACATGCATAGCAACTCACATGATATTCAACAATAGTTGATGGCGTTCCCCAGAAGCATGGTTATCGCACAACAAGCAACTTAATAAAAGATAAAGTACATAAGTACATATTCAATACTACGATAGTTTTAAGGCTATTTTGTCCCATGAGCTATATATTGCAAAGGTGAATGATGGAGTTTTAAAGGTAGCACTCAAGCAATTTACTTTGGAATGGCGGAGAAATACCATGTAGTAGGTAGGTATGGTGGACACAAATGGCATAGTAGTTGGCTCAGGATTTTGGATGTGAAGTATTCCCTCTCGATACAAGGTTTAGGCTAGCAAGGTTATTTGAAGCAAACTCAAGGATGAACTGGTGCAGCAAAACTCACATAAAAGACATATTGTAAACATTATAAGACTCTACACAGTCTTCCTTGTTGTTCAAAACTCAATACTAGATATTATCTAGACCTTAGAGAGACCAAATATGCAAATCAAATTTTAGCAAGCTCTATGTATTTCTTCATTAATGGGTGCAAAGTATATGATGCAAGAGCTTAAACATGAGCACAACAATTGCCAAGTATCACATTATCCAAGACATTTTAGAATTACTACATGTAGCATTTTCCAATTCCAACCATATAACAATTTAACGAAGAAGAAACTTCGCCTTGAACATTATGAGTAAAGCCTAAGGACATATTTGTCCATATGCAACAGCGGAGCGTGTCTCTCTCCCACAAAGTGAATGCTAGAATCCATTTTATTCAAACAAAAACAAAACAAAAATAAACCGCTCCAAGTAAAAAACACAAGATGTGATTGAATAAAAATATAGTTTCGGGGGAGGAACCCGATGATGTTGTCGATGAAGAAGGGGATGCCTTGGGCATCCCCAAGCTTAGACCTTGAGTCTTCTTAGAATATGCAGGGGTGAACCAGGGGCATCCCCAAGCTTATTTCCATCCTCTTGATCTTAACATATCATTCTCTCTCTTGACCCTTGAAAACTTCCTTCACACCAAACTTCAAGCAAACTCATTAGAGGGTTGGTTGCACAATTAATAATTCACACATTGAGAGGTGACACAATCATTATTTTCACTTCTGGACATTGCATAAAGCTACTGGACATTAATGGATCAAAGAAATAAATCAACATAGCAAAAGAGGCAATGCGAAATAAAGAGGCAGAAATCTGTCAAAAACAGAACAGTCAGTAAAGGCAATTTAAAGCTGGCACCAGACTTGCTCAAATGGAAAAACTCAAAACTAATGAAAGTTGCGTACATATCTGGGGATCACGCTCGTAAATTGGCAGATTTTTCAGAATTTTCTACAGAGATGTGCCCAGATTCGTGGCAGACAGCAATGCTGTTTCTGCGCAGCGATCCTAAATATAACATCAACTTTGACATAGAAACTTTACTTGGCACAAAAACATGATAAGGAGAGGTTGCTACAGTAGTAAACAACTTCCAAGACTCAACAAAACAAAAATTGCTGTAGTAAAATAAACACATGGGTTATCTCCCAGAAGTTCTTTCTTTATAGCCATTAAGATGGGCTCAGCAGTTTTAATGATACTTTCGTAGAAAAAAAGAGAGCATCAAGAGGCAAATTCAAAACACATTTAAGTCTAACATGCTTCCTATGCATAGGAATCTTGTAAATAAACAAGTTCATGAAGAGCAAAGTAACAAGCATAGGAAGATAAAACAAGTGTAGCTTCAAAAATTTCAGCACATAGAGAGGTGTTTTAGTAACATGAAAATTTTACAACCATATTTTCCTCTCTCAATAACTTTCGGTAGCAACATGAGCAAACTCAACAATATAACTATCACATAAACATTCTTATCATGAGTCTCATGCATAAAATAATTACTACTCCCAACATAAGCATAGTTATTCTTATTAATTGTAGTGGGAGCAAATTCAACAAAGTAGCTATCAAATATAGGAGGTATATTGTAATCATAATCAAATTTATCCTCCATAACGGTGGTAACAAAAGACTACTATCATTATAATCATCATATAGGAAGCAAAGTATCATCAAAGTAAATTTTCTCCTCAATGCTTTGGGGACTAAAAATATCATGCTCATCAAAGCCAGCTTCCCCAAGCTTAGAATTTTCCATAGCATTAGCAACAATAGTGTTCAAAGCATTCATATTAATATGTTCCATGGGTTTTTAATTTTCGCATCAAACCATCCATGTCTTAAATCAATAAGAATAAAAAGGTCATTGTTGTCCATTATGCCTAACTAGTGTAAACAAGAAACCAAATGTAGCAATTAGAGTCTAAAGGAAATAGCCCGAGCACACACACAATGGCGCGAGAAAAGTCTTTACTGCTGGAACGGAGTATGAGTGCCTTTTACCTTTCCTCCCGGCAACGGCGCCAGAAAAAGTGATGCGTAGATGCACACTCCGTTGGGAACCCCAAGTGGAAGGTATGATGCGTGATAGAAGCAAGTTTCCCTCAGTATGAAACCAAGGTTTAATCGAACCAGTAGGAGCAGAAGCACGTTGAAGGTTGATGGTGGCGAAATGTGATGCGGCGCAACAACGGGGATTCGGCGCCAGCATGGAATCTGCAACAAAACCAAAGTACTTTGCCCCAACGAAGCAGTGAGGTTGTCAATCTCACGGCTTGCTCTAACAAAGGATTAAGCGTATCGAGTGGAAGATGTTTGCAAAGAAAACGGTAAACACAATTGCAATAAATTGTATGCTATGTAAAGAATAGGACCGGGTCCAGTTCACTAAGTGTCTCTCATAAGATAAAGCATGTTGGGTGAACAAATTACGGTCGGGCAATTGACAAATAGAGAAAGGCATAACAATGCATATACATGATATGATAAATATAGTGAGATTTAATTGGGCATTACGACAAAGTACATAGACCGCCATCCAAGCATCTATGCCTAAAAAGTCCACCTTCAGGTTATCATCCGAACCCCATTCAGTATTAAGTTGCAAAGCAACAGACAATTGCATTAAGTATGGTGCGTAATGTAATCGACAACTACATCCTTAGACATAGAATCAATGTTTTATCCCTAGTGGCAACACACATCACAACCTTAGAACTTTATGTCACTGTCCCAGGTGTCAATGAAGGCATGAACCACTATCGAGCATAAATACTCCCTCTTGGAGTTAAGAGTACAAACTTGGCCAGAGCCTCTACTAATAACGGAGAGCATGCAAGATCATAAACAACACATAAACAATAGATTGATAATCACCATAACATAGTATTCTCTATCCATCGGATCCCGACAAACACAACATATATCATTACATATAGATGATCTTGATCATGTTAGGCAGCTCACAAGATCCAACAATGAAGCACAGGAGAAGACGACCATCTAGCTGCTATGGACCCATAGTCAGGGGGTGAACTACTCACTCATCACTCGGGGCGATCATGGCGATGAAGATCCTCCGGGAGATGAATCCCCTCTCCGGCGGGAGTGCGGATCTCTGAATCCCCGAGATGGGATTCGCGCGGCGACGTCTGAAGGTTTTCCGTATCGTAGCTCTCGGTACTGGGGTTTTCGCGACGGAGGCTGTTGTAGGCGGAAGGGTAGGTCAGGGGGCTCGAGGACCCGGGACGGGGTGGCGCGGCCGGGGCCGCGCGCCCGTGATGCAGCCACCTCGTGGCCCCACTCGTTATCTCTTCGGTCTTACGGAAGCTCCGTGCAAAAATAGGACCATGGACGAAGATTTCGTCCAATTAAAATATTTCCTTACTAGGATTTAAGAACCAAAAACGAGAAAAACAGCTGGCTCTTCGGCATCTTGTTAATAGGTTAGTTCGGAAAATAAATATAACATATAATGTGCATAAAACATGTAGGTATCATCAATAAAGTAGCATGGAACATAAGAAATTATCGATACGTTGGAGACGTATCAGCTCTCCATATCAAAAACACAAAAAAATTAGTTACTTGCATTTACTTTATCTAGTTTGTTTTATTTACCGTTGCTAAAATGAATACCCACAGAAAATACTAAGTTGTGTGACTTCACAAACACAAATAATAATGATTTCCTATGCACCCTATTGCTCCACCTGCTACTACAGCAGAATTCTTTGAAATTAAACATGCTTTCTGAACTTGGTTATGAGAGATCAATTTTTGGTGTTAGTTAGAGTGATCTGCTGCCATCTTAATAATTTTGTTGAACTTTGTGAAATGCAAAAGTATAAGGATGTAGATGGTGATATTATTAAATTGAAAGTGTTTCCTTTCTCATTAAGAGGAAGAGCTAAAGATTGGTTGCTATCTTTGCCTAAGAATAGTATTGATTCATGGACTAAATGTAAGGATGCTTTTATTGGTAGATATTATCCTCCCGCTAAAATTATATCTTTGAGAAGTAGCATAATGAATTTTAAGCAATTAGATACTGAACATGTTGCTCAAGCATGGGAGAGAATGAAAACTTTGGTAAAGAATTGCCCAACCCATGACTGACTACTTGGATGATTATCCAAACCTTCTATGCAGGGACTAAATTTTCTTCGCGGAATTTATTGGATTCAGCTGCTGGAACCTTTATGTCCATCACTTTGGGGGCGGCTAATTCTTGATGATATGATGATAAATTACTTTGAATGGCACACGGAAAGAGCTCCACAAGGTAAGAAGGTAAATCTGTTGAAGAAACCTCTTCCTTGAGTGATAAGATTGATGTGATTATGTCTATGCTTGTGAATGGTAGATCTAATGTTGATCCAAATAATGTTCCTTTAGCTTCATTGATTGCTCAAGAAGAAAATATTGATGTAAATTTCATTAAAAATAATAATTTCAACAACAATGCTTATAGGAACAACTATGGTAATAACTATAGGCCATATCCTTCTGCTAATGGTAATGGTTATGGTAATTCTTATGGGAATTATTACAATAATAATAGGAGTGTACCCCCTGGTCTTGAAGCTATGCTTAAAGAATTTATTAGTACACAAACTGCTTTTAACAAATCTGTTGAGGAAAAGCTTGATAAAATTGATATTATTGCTTCTAGAGTTGATAGACTTGCCTCTGATGTTAATCTATTAAAATTGAAAGTTATGCCTAATAATGATATTGATAATAAGATTACTACTACAGCAAATGCCATCCAAGTTAGAATTAATGAGAATATAAGATTAATGGCTGAATTGCGTGCTAGGTGGGATAGAGAAGAAAATGAAAAACTAGCTAAAGAGAATAATGTAGCTAAAGTTTGGACTATTACCACCACTAGTAATGTTAATTCTTCACATGTTGCTGCCTCCTACTATCAATGGTAAGATAATTGGTGTTGGCAATGTTTCTACTCCTAGTGCAAAGCGTACAAAGCTGCCTGAAATTGCTAAAACTAGCTGCTTGTGATAAAACTGCTGAAATTTTTCCAACCTTGGGAACAATGATCCCATTGCTGTAGCTCATAATGATTTAGACTTTGATGATTGTCACATCTCTGAAGTTATAAAGTTCTTACAAAAACTTGCTAAAAGTCCTAATGCTAGTGCTATAAATTTAGCCTTTACAAAACATATTACAAATGCTCTCATAAAAGCTAGAGAAGAGAAACTAAAACTTGAAACTTCTATTCCTAGAAAGTTAGAAGATGGTTGGGAGCCCATCATTAAAATGAAATTCAATGACTTTGAATGTAATTCTTTATGTGATCTTGGTGCAAGTATTTCTGTATGCCTAAAAAGATTTATGATATGCTTGACTTGCCACCATTGAAGAATTGTTATTTGGATGTTAATCTTGCCGATAATGTTAAAAAGAAACCTTTGGGGAGGATTGATAATGTGCACATTACGGTTAACAATAACTTTGTCCCCGTTGATTTTGTTGTCTTGGATATCGAATGCAATGCATCTTGTCCTATTGTGTTGGGAAGACCTTTTCTTCGAACGTTGTGCTGTTATTGATATGAGGAAGGTAATACTAAATATCAATTTCCTCTCAAGAAAGGTATGGAACACTTCCCTAGAAAGAGAATGAAGTTACCTTTTGATTCTATTATTAGAACAAGTAATGATGTTGATGCTTCTACTCTTGATGTTACTTGATTTGCACTTTCTGCGCCTAGCTGAAAGGCGTTAAAGAAAAGCGCTTATGGGAGACAACCCATGTTTTTACTACAGTACTTTGTTTTATATTTGAGTCTTGGAAGTTGTTTACTACTGTAGCAACCTCTCCTTATCATGTTTTTGTGCCAAGTAAAGTTTTATGTTAAAGTTGATGTTATATTTGGGATCGCTGCGCAGAAACAGCATTGCTGTCTGTCACGAATCTGGGCACAAGTCTCTGTAGAAAATTCGAAAAAATCTGCCAATTTACGAGCGTGATCCTCAGATATGTACGCAACTTTCATTAGTTTTGAGTTTTTCCATTTGAGCAAGTCTGGTGCCATTTTAAAATTCGTCTTTACGAACTGTTCTGTTTTGACAGATTCTGCCTTTTATTTCGCATTGCCATATTTGCTACGTTGGATGAATTTCTTTGATCCATTAATGTCCAGTAGCTTTGTGCAATGTCCAGAAGTGTAAAGAATGATTGTGTCACCTCTGAATATGTGAATTATTAATTGTGCACTAACCCTCTAATGAGTTTGGGAGTTTGGTGTGAAGGAAGTTTTCAAGGGTCAAGAGAGTATGATATACTATGATCAAGAGGAGTGAAAGCTCTAAGCTTGGATGCCCCGTGGTTCATCCCTGCATATTCTAAGAAGACTCAAGCGTCTAAAGCAGGATGCCAAGGCATCCCCTTCTTCATCGACAACATCATCGGGTTCCTCCCCTGAAACTATATTTTTATTCATCACATCTTGTGTTCTTTGCTTGGAGCGTCGGTTTGTTTTGTTTTTGTTTTGTTTGAATAAAACGGATCCTAGCATTCACTTTGTGGGAGAGAGACACGCTCCGCTGTTGCATATGGACAAATATGTCCTTAGGCTTTACTCATAATGTTCAAGGCGAAGTTTCTTCTTCGTTAAAATGTTATATGGTTGGAATTGGAAAATGCTACATGTAGTAATTCTAAAATGTCTTGGATAATGTGATACTTGGCAATTGTGGTGCTCATGTTTAAGCTCTTGCATCATATACTTTGCACCCATTAATGAAGAAATACATAGAGCTTGCTAAAATTTGGTTTGCATATTTGGTCTCTCTAAGGTCTAGATAATATCTAGTATTGAGTTTTGAACAACAAGGAAGATGGTGTAGAGTTTTATAATGTTTACAATATGTCTTTATGTGAGTTTTGCTGCACCGGTTCATCCTTGAGTTTGCTTCAAATAACCTTGCTAGCCTAAACCTTGTATCGAGAGGGAGTACTTCTCAAAATCCTTGAGCCAACTACTATGCCATTTGTGTCCACCATACCTACACATATTACCAAAGTAATTCGAGTCATTCACCTTTGCAATATATAGCTCATGGGACAAAATAGCCTTAAAAACTATCGTAGTATTGAATATGTACTTATGCACTTTATCTCTTATTAAGTTGAGTTAAATAAATAATATGCTGACATCAATTACTCTTTATTGAACTAGCACAGTGGCCCGCGCACATGCGCGGGCGACATCTTGATGGTATTTAAAATTTTATTTAAATCCTAGGATGGTGTTTTTAAATTGCTAATATTTTTACTTATTTACATTTTTGTTAGAGTTTGGTATGAAGATAAGTGCTAACTTTATAGTATTTTTTAATTAGTTTTAATTCTTGAATATGTCTAACCCAATGTTTATGCGTAATCAATACTCAATTGTTCTTGTACTATTTTTTGTAACTTAATACATATATATGTATGTCCTAAATTTCATGGCTAATGAATATTTGCACGTCTTTTTTTAGATGGTTTGAATTTTCTCACTTAAATTTTTACACGATGTTCATCCGTTTGCATGACTCGTACGTGCAGGTATTTATTGGACATTGTCTTACTTTGTGATTATAAGTGTCTTGTTAGAAAAATAAACAACAATTTTCTTTTCTTGAACTTACTTCGAGACATCTCAGTTTATCCCTGTTCGCTCGCCATTCCACTTCCCCCTTTCTTTTTCCACCGCTTGTCTCCAAATCTAGTTGACTCCGGAAACATCCTTAATGTCTACTATTTCTTGAGGCTGACTTCAGCCAGAAGATTAGTGCTTTACCCAAAAAAAAAACATTGGGAATAACATCTGAGGTTTTGTTTGAGAATCATTATGTTCTTGCAAGGTAGATGCATATAGTTGCCAAAATGTGTCTCCGCTACTTTGCTAAATATCAAAAATATTGTTTTTGCCAACACACCCTTGAGTTTTGGTATTACCAAATATGATAATGCTCGTATGCACAAGTCAATCGCCGATTGAGAAATCCTAATATAAATCCACATTTACTATTCCATCATAAGAATTGCTAAAGATTTTATTATCTTGTTCCTAATTTCTATAGTAAAATGGCATATGCAAGCTATGTACCAACAAATATTACATTATTTACTCTGGCTAGAATCTCACGGATGATTGAACCTACTCCCTCCTCATCGGCAGAGTTGTATCTGCAATAGATATACAAAAAAATCTGGTTAATCTAACATAATAAGTAGATATATTTTTCTCATGCATGAATGTGGTGTCCGATGTTTTAATAGTCTAATCTTAATAAATAAATTCCATCCCTAAGAATCTACTTTTAATTCCTATTGTATTATTTACGTTTTATGTTATTGGAATTTGCAAAGGAAGGAAATGTACGATTGATCAAATAAAAGACAAACAAACATGATTACATTTATTCTTTTTACCAAATATAGTACTTCCTCCTTTCTAAAAAAAACTTCTCAACTTTTTCTAGATATGGATGCATCTATAACTAAAATATGTCTATATACCTCCGTATGTAGACAAGCTTGAGAAGCTTTTTTAGAAACGGAGAGAGTATATTTTAGAAAGATGATAATCAACATGGACCCTGTAGCGCGATGTGAGTTTTTCCAAGCAGCTGACAAAGAACATTGAGCAAAATGTGCCTACTTGCTTGAGTGTAATATTGAACAAAGACATTGCCGGGTATATTTCAGTAGTATTTCAAACAATCAGTACCCAAATGTTTGCTTGGAGTGATCCAGAGATGTCTACAACCTACTCATGATGCAAACATCTTGTTCGGCATATATTGATCAATGCGCTCAACTTTGCATCTTCTTCGATGTATATTGATTAGTGCCCTAACCTCCATTAGTCCCAAACTTATTAAAGTTCTAGGTTTGGCTTAAGTCAAACTCTAAAGTACGGCCGAATTTATAGGAAAATAATATGTAAATATGTTGTTTAAATCAAATAAAACTAAATTGATATTGTAAATGTTGATATATTTTTATATAAACTTGTTCAACCTGAATTTGTTCATGATTTAGGGAAAAGTTACAACTTCAAAATTTTGTAATAGAGGGTGTAGAAATTAATATATGTATACCATATACTGCATGTGGCATCTATATCTTGTATATGTGACCACTTTGTACGAAAAGGAAGCATGAATAAGGCAATTATGAATCGGTAGACTATATTCGGTAGTGCCTATATAAAAGAAGATACAGGAGTCCAACAAAAAGATACATGTTACCAATACCTACGGCTGACGTGCGGCTCAGGACCAAGTTTTTTGCCTTGTGTGCGCGGAGAACTGGAGAATCTCAGAACTCTCCATGCACAATGATCTAACTTGATAATTTTTGCTGTCGTGTCTAGATGATCAATATTCAGTAAGGCGTTGATTGTGGAGCAATTGCAAGAGTATATGCATGTACGTTCCATCACTGATTTGAGAGAAAAATAACATATATAATTAGTTAACCTAGTCCTAGTAAATTAGATGAGCTAGCAATCACAGGAAACTTGTCCATGCCATTAAGATTACCAACACGATTTCTAGGCGGCTGCCGACCTACTTGTTAGCGAAGAACAAATCTTCATACCTCTCTGATATTGGCGCTTGTGATCTTCCCGTGAACAGCGCTGCACTTGCTTTCTCTTTCCATGCATGGACCCCACGGCCGGCATGGAGAAGATAAGCATCGGGATATCGGCAGCAGAAAATTCTGCCCGCACGAACCATGGCAGTATCCAGTATATCTCGATTTGCATGATAACCTGCATGTCTTGCAATCCAGCAAACGGAACCTCTCGCTAGGCAGTTGCACAGTACGTCAGTTGCACGGAAAATACATCAGGCTTTTCGATCTGGATGCTCCCGGCCAGCTGCTGCTTTTGCCCTTTTGATCTTTTGTGTCGTTTTGATCAATCTAGACTCCTGGCTCTTGAATCCTCTCCGCAAAGTAATGCACAGAAACTTTGGAGCAGCCCGGAGAGCAGCTGCGAACTTGCTATTAAAAAAGTGCCGATCAGTTCTGCGGATTGGTGGAACACCGGTTGAGGAGATCACCATGTGAGAAGAATCAATGTTGTGGCCGGGTCGCTGACTGCGCTGCCGGCGCCAGGACTGATTTTAGGGAGCCAGTGCACCGGCGAGGACTTCACATGATCGCCGCAAACCTTTCCGTGTGATCGAATTGAATAGAGACTTGAGGAGAAAATCAATCTGTTATTTCCTCATGACGCTTGAGGCCTGAGGAGCAGTATGCGGAGATGAAATTCGCAGATGACGCGTTTACCAGACCTGACAACTACATCAAGCAAACCATTAAATAAGCAGATTGATTATCCCTCACCTGAAAGCCTACCTGAAAACAGAGGAGATGGAAGATACCAATTTCCAGGCTATCTCTGGACGCAAACATACGACAAATCATGCACAGCTGCATGGCACTGTTGGTCCGCATGGATCGCCAAAAAGATCAGAACATTTGCTACTGATCCATGATCAATACGCATGCACTTGGAGGATCAGGTTGGCCTGGCGGCGCAGGTGAGGACGCTATAGGAGCCTTAGAGTTGATGGACGATTATGTAACCTATCTATTTTCTTTTTGACAGCGTAACCTATCTATTTTTCAGAGCCTAATCTATCTAAACGGTGGCATTGGTGGGTAATTATTTTTACTCTTTTTTTTTCTAATATCCATCGGCTATCATAATTTGTTTACTTAAATTAACGGCCAGATGTTTCTAATTATTGTGGGATTTTCTAGAGTAATTCTCTTAATTTCTGGTGACCCCATCATTTACTTTTAATATATAATAGATATCATGTGAGTTGCTATGCATGTCCGTCTTGTCTGAAGTAAGAGGGATCTACCACCTTAATGGTTGGAGCATGCATATTGTTAGAGAAGAACATTGGGCCGCTAACTAAAGCCATGAATCATGGTGGAAGTTTCAGTTTGGACATATATCCTCAATCTCATATGAGAATAATAATTGTTGTTACATGCTTATGCATTAAAGAGGAGTCCATTATCTGTTGTCCATGTTGTCCCGGTATGGATGTCTAAGTTGAGAATAATCAAAAGCGAGAAATCCAAAATGCGAGCTTTCTCCTTAGACCTTTGTACATGGAGGTACCCCTTTGTGACACTTGGTTGAAACATGGCATTGCGAAAATCCGGTAGTCCAAGCTAAGTAGGACAAGGTGCGGGCACTATTAGTATACTATGCATGAGGCTTGCAACTTGTAAGATATAATTTACATAACTCATATGCTTTATTACTACCGTTGACAAAATTGTTTCATGTTTTCAAAATAAAAGCTCTAGCACAAATATAGCAATCGATGCTTTCCTCTTTGAAGGACCTTTCTTTTACTTTTATTGTTGAGTCAGTTTACCTATCTCTCTCCACCTCAAGAAGCAAACACTTGTGTGAACTATGCATTGATTCCTACATACTTGCATATTGCACTTGTTATATTACTTTATGTTGACAATATCCATGAGATATACATGTTATAAGTTGAAAGCAACCGCTGAAACTTAATCTTCCTTTGTGTTGCTTCAATACCTTTACTTTGATTTATTGCTTTATGAGTTAACTCTTATGCAAGACTTATTTATGCTTGTCTTGAAGTACTATTCATGAAAAGTCTTTGCTTTATGATTCACTTGTTTACTCATGTCATTACCATTGTTTTGATCGCTGCATTCATTACATATGTTTACAAATAGTATGATCAAGATTATGATGGCATGTCACTTCGAAATTATCTTTGTTATCGTTTTACCTGCTCGGGACGAGAACTAAGCAGGGATGCTGATACGTCTCCAACGTATCGATAATTTCTTATGTTCCATGCTACATTATTGATGATATCTACATGTTTTATGCACATTATATCGTATTTACGCATTTTGGAACTAACCTATTAACAAGATGCCGAAGAACAGTTGCTGTTTTACTGCTGTTTTGGTTTCAGAAATCCTAGTAACGAAATATTCTCGGAATTGGATGAAATCAACGCCCGGGGTCCTATTTTTGCACGAAGCTTCCAGAAGACCGAAGGAGAGTCGAAGTGGGGCCACGGGTGGCGACACCACGGGCGGCGCGACGAGGCCCTGGCCGCGCCGACCTGGTGTGGGCCCTCGTGCCGTATTGACCTGCCCTTCCGCCTGCCAAAGCCTCCGTCGCGAGCCCCCAGTGCCGAGGCACGATACGGAAAACCTTCCGAGAACGCCGCCGCCAATCCCATCTCGGGGGATTCGGAGATCGCCTCGGCACCTGCTGAGAGGGGATTCATCTCCCGGAGGACTCTACACCGCCATGATCGCCTCGGAGTGATGAGTGAGTAGTTCACCCCTGGACTATGGGTCCATAGCAGTAGCTAGATGGTCGTCTTCTCTAATTGTGCTTCATTGTTGGATCTTGTGAGCTGCCTAACATGATCAAGATCATCTATCGTAATACTATATGTTGTGTTTGTCGGGATCCGATGGATAGAGAATGCTATGTTATGGTGATTATCAATCTATTGTTTATGTGTTGTTTATGATCTTGCATGCTCTCCGTTATTAGTAGAGGCTCTGGCCAAGTTTTTGCTCTTAACTCCAAGAGGGAGTATTTATGCTCGATAGTGGGTTCATGCCTTCATTGACACCTGGGACAGTGACAGAAAGTTCTAAGGTTGTGATGTCTGTTGCCACTAGGGATAAAACATTGATTCTATGTCTAAGGATGTAGTTGTCGATTACATTACGCACCATACTTAATGCAATTATGTTGCTTTGCAACTTAATACGAAAGGGGTTCGGATGATAACACTGAAGGTGGACTTTTTAGGCATAGATGCGGTTGGATGGCGGTCTATGTACTTTATCGTAATGCCTGATTAAATCTCACTATTTATCATATCATGTATATGCATTGTTATGCCCTTTTCTATTTGTCAATTGCCGACTGTAATTTGTTCACCCAACATGCTTTTATCTTATGGGAGAGACACCTCAGTGAACTGTGGACCCCGGTCCTATTCTTTACATCGCATACAATCTACTGCTGTTTTACTGTTCTTTGCAAACAATCATCTTCCACAATACGGTTAATCCTTTGTTACAGCAAGCCGGTGGAACAACCTCTTTGTTCGTTGGGACAAAGTACTTTGTTGTTGTGCGGGTTTTGGGCGCCGGAATCCCTGGTGTTGCGCCGCATCACATTTCGCCACCATCAGCCTTCAACGTGCTTCTTGACTCTATTGGTCGATTAAACCTTGGTTTCTTACCGAGGAAACTTACACCGTGCGCATCATACCTTCCTCTTGGGTTCCCAACGGACGTGTACATCACGCAGTGGTGTCGATGGAGAAGCCTTCCGGGGCACTTCCCCGTCCGGCGCGTGCGGAACAGAGACTCATGTCCCCCGATCTTGGCTTCGCGATGGCGGCTCTGGAACTTTTCTCGTACCGTGGCTTATTCGTATCGAGGTTTGGGTCAGGGACCCTTAAATAGGCGAAGAGGCGGAGTCGGAAGGTCGACGAGGTGATGACACACTAGGAGGGCGCGGCCCACCCCCTGGCCGCGCCGCCACCATGTGTGGTGGCCCTGGGCCTCTCCTCGGGTGGCCCTCGGGTGTTCTGGAAGCTTCGTGGATTTATAAGGTACTGGGCGTTGATTTCGTCCAATTCCGAGAATATTTCCTTACTAGGATTCTACGAAACCAAAAACAGCGAGAAACAGGCACACTTCAGCATCTCGTCAATAGGTTAGTTCCGGAAACGCACATCAAAACGATAAAGTATGAACAAAACATGTAGGTATTGTCATAAAACAAGCATGGAACATCGAAATTATAGATACGTTGGAGACGTATCGGCATCCCCAAGCTTAGTTCCTACTCGCCCTCGAGTAGGTAAACGATAACACAAATAATTTCTGAGGTGACATGCTACCATCATAATCTTGATCAACATTATTGTAAAGCATATGACATGAATGGAGTGATTCAAAGCAATGATCTATAGTTTGCTAACAAATAGATAACATATAGCAAAACTTTTCATGAATAGTACTTTCAAGACAAGCATCTAAGACTTGCATAAGAGTTAACTCATAAGCAATAAATTCAAAGTAAAGGCATCGAGCAACACAAAGGAAGATATAAGTTTTAGCGAGTTGCTTTCAACTTTCAACATGCATATCTCATGGATAATTGTCAACACAGAGTAATATGATGAATGCAAATAAGCAAGTATGTAAGAATCAATGCACAGTTGACACAAGTGTTTGCTTCTAAGATGGAAGGAAATGGGTAAACTGACTCAACAATAAAGTAAAAGATAGGCCCTTCGCAGAGGGAAGCAGGGATTAAATCATGTGCTAGAGCTTTTCAAGTTTTGAAATCATATAGAGAGCATAAAAGTAAAATTTTGAGAGGTGTTTGTTGTTAGTCAACGAATGGTAATGGGTACTCTAACTACCTTATCAACCAGACTTTCAAGAGCGGCTCCCATGAAGGACGTTATCTCTACCGGCAGGTAGATCATCCCTCTTCTCTTTTGTTTACACATGTATTTTAGTTTTATTTATTAGATGACACTCCTCCCAACCTTTTGCTTACACAAGCCATGGCTAACCGAATCCTCGGGTGCCTTCCAACATTCACATACCATGGAGGAGTGTCTATTTGCAAATTTAAGTTGCTTACGATAAATCGAGCAAAACATGTGAAGAGAATTATTAATGCCAGTTAATTAATTGGGGCTGGGAACCCCATTGCCAGCTCTTTTTGCAAAATTATTGGATAAGCGGATGAGCCACTAGTCCATTATGAAAGTCTGTCAAAAGTAAATGACAAGATCGAAACATAAAACACCACATACTTCCTCATGAACTATAAAACATTGACACAAAAAAGAGGTAATTGCTTTTGAATTGTTTAAAGGTAGCACATGAAGTATTTACTTGGAATGGCAGAAATACCACATAGTAGGTAGATATGGTGGACACAAATGGCATAGGTTTTGGCTCAAGGTTTTGGATGCACGAGAAGTATTCCCTCTCACAAGGCTTAGGCTAGCAAGGTTGTTTGAAGCAAACACAAGTATAAACCGGTACAACAAAACTTACATAAGAACATATTGCAAGCATTATAAGACTCTACCACTTGTCTTCCTTGTTGCTCAAACACTCTTACCAGAAAAATATCTAGGACCTTAGAGAGAATCAATCATGCAACCAAATTTCAACAAGCTCTACAGTAGTTCTCCACTACTTAAAACTACATGATGCAAGAGCTTAAACATGATCTATGAGAGCTCAAAACAATTGCCAAGTATCAAATTATTCAAGACCATATATGACCAATTTAGCAACAAGTGAAGCGATCAACTTTCGCCCTTGAACATTAAAAGCATAAACAAAGAACACTAGTGTTCATATGAAAAACGGAGCGTGTCTCTCTCCCACAAAGGTGAACTTATTCAGAGAATGAAAATAACAAAACGAAAATAAAAGCACACAGACGCTCAAGTAAAGTACATAAGATGTGACGGAATGAAAATATAGTTTCACTAGAAGTGACCAGATAAGTTGTCGATGAAGAAGGGGATGCCTTGGGCATCCCCAAGCTTAGATGCTTGAGTCTTCTTAGAATATGCAGGGATGAACCACCGGGGCATCCCCAAGCTTAGAACTTTCACTCTTCTTGATCATAGTATATCATCCTCTCTTGACCCTTGAAAACTTCCTCCACACCAAACTTCAAGAAAACTCATTAGAGGGTTAGTGCATAATAAAAATTCACATGTTCAGAGGTGACAAAATCATTCTTAACACTTCTGGACATTGCACAAAACTTCTGAAAGTTAATAGAATAAAGAAACCCATTCAACAAAGCAAAAGCGGCAATGCGAAATAAAGGCAGAATCTGTCAAAAACAGAACAGTCCGTAAAGACGAATTTGGCAGGGCACTTAACTCAAATGGAAAAACTCAAAACTAATGAAAGTTGCGTACATATCTGAGGATCACACACGTAAATTTGCAGATTTTCTGAGTTACCTACAGAGACTTCTGCGAATTCAACAGACAGCAAATCTGTTTCTGCGCAGTAATCCAAATCCAGCATCAACTTTACCATAGAGACTTTACTTGGCAAAAAAACATGATAAGGAGAGGTTGCTACAGTAGTAAAAAACTTCCAAGGCTCAACAAAACAAAAATTTCTGTAGTAAAATAAACACATGGGTTATCTCCCAAGAAGTTCTTTCTTTATAGCCATTAAGATGGGCTCAGCAATTTTAATGATAGTCTCGCAAGAACTAAGAGTTGAAGCAAAAGAGAGCATCAAGAAGCAAATTCAAAACATATTTAAGCCTAACCCACTTCCTATGAAAAGGAATCTTGTACACAAATAAATTCATGAAGAACAAAGTGGCAAGCATAGAAAAGCAACACAAGCGCAATTTCAAGATTCTCAACATAAAGAGGGAAACTTAATATTATTAAGATGCATATAACCATGTTTCCCTCTCTCATAATAACTTTCAGTAGCATCATGAACAAACTCAACAATATAACTATCACATAAAACATTCTTGTCATGAGCCAAATGCATAAAATTATTACTCTCCACATAAGCATAATCAATTTTATTAGTTGTAGTGGGAGCAAATTCAACAAAGTAGCTATCATTATTATTCTCATCAAGTGTAGGTAACATCCCAAAAGTTTCAAAACAAAACAAATGAATTTCCCTAGTTCCAAATTTTGGAACCAACAAAAACTTTTATTAAATTAAGATTGATACATATGATCTTTAATTCTTGTGCTATTGCCATGATTGCTTGTTACTAGTATTTGAAATAATCTTAAACCCTAAAACCTCACCCTTCTTTTCACCATCCTAGTTAAAATAAAATAAAAGGAAATTAAATAAGAAAAAGGCATATGTGCCTATGGCTATAATTATGAATCTTTACCCTAAGCTCCTATATTTTGGTTAGGGGTTTGTAAAACCCTTACACACCCTACCTAGTACTTATCAAACCTAAATCAAGTTGTTTTCCAATAAAATAAAAAGAAAACTAAAAATGCCATAGAGGCATATGAGAGTAAAATAGTAAATAAGGGAATTTAAGAAAATTGACCCTAGGACTTGTTGTGATGGAGGGATCACCTCCATATATCATTTCAACAATTCACAACACCATTGTGAATCAAACCAAGTCAAATTAAAAATAAAATACCACATATGCATAGAAGCCTATGTGACACATAGCCAATTCACTAAACTTTGACCTATGACTTCAAACTTTGACTAAATGATGTGAAACCATCTCTAAACCTAATATAACACTAAATGGACCCTAACCCATGTCCAAGTGAGGCAAGAACAACCCTAGTACAAGTTTATGAAAATTTGACACCTCATCTCTTATGTATTAAGGCCAATTTTGCAAATCTTTGAACAAGACCCTTTGATTTAGTTTCAATGCTCTTAAAATGTTTCTAAACTCATAAGAACCACCTTAGAGTCAACCAAAGTCAAATCAAATAAAGAGAAATCAAATAGGGAGAAAATTCCCAAATTTCCCTCACATACACATTATGCCAAAATACAAATCTTCACCCTAGGCCATAATTGCTTGCCCCCTTGCTTGTAAAATACTTAGAGATGATAAACTAACACTTTTGCATCCTTGGATCAAGAATCAAACACAAGGAAATCTCAAATTCATCTTACATATGATAATGGTCATTTTGCCACTTTATAAAATGTTCCCTACTTTACCCCCCTGTAATTCTCAAATCCTAAACTAAACTTTGTCAACCAAAGCCATGTCATCCAAGACCATGTCAAGGTCAACAACTTCCATGTTGACCATCCCTGCTGAAGTTGACCAGGTTGACCAGTAAAGAATTGCCAAGTGGAGACTTTGAATTAATGAGAAGATAACCTCAAATTTGAAATCTCACAAATCTTCACCAAATTGAACCAAACCACCACCAATCCAACACATAAATTATGTAAATGAGATCCACCAAAAAGAACTGCAAAATTCCACAAAAATCTTCATGCGGCCATTGTGTCGAGCACCTTGTGTGCACAATCTGGAAATGGTGATACATGCTATAAACCCCTGGTCCAAAGCCTCCACCACTTTCATTTGATGATCATCACACCCCTCTGCAACCCCTGCATCAGTACATGTACTTGCTCTTGTCGATTAAAGTGAGGGGAGCACTTTTTCTTCTCCATGCCGTGTACCATGCCACCTCCATTGCCACTCATCATCTCTACCTCTCTCTGGCCTATCAAACCATGTCAACTAGCTTCCCCAGGAGATCCTGAGCATGCTTGACACGATTCTTTTCCAAATCATGCACGACAACCCTTGGACACGACGTGATCACCGCGTGTGGACGCGCCAGAGCGTGCATCGGCGTGTCACTGGACGCCGCAGTACACCAAGCGCTCGAGCGCCCCCGTCCTTCTCTGGCCAAGCTACCACCGCCTTGACACCTACTTCCTCGCCCTCTACACGATAGACATGCTCGAACGCCTGCCCCTGCACCGTAGCCATCGCCATGATCGCCGACCTGCCGCGCCGGTACTGCAAGTACACCACCGTCGCCAGGGCGCCCCAGACCATCATTGGACGCGCCATCAAGCGCGCTAGCACCGCCTAGACGTCGCCTACACGATGCGCCCTAGCTTGCCCCTTCGCGTCCTGGAACGACCTCGCCGTCGTCGACCCTTCCCAGCACCCCGCGGCCACCACGCGACACTATAAATGGAGACGATCGGCTCCTTCTCTCTGCACACCATTCACTCCCCTCCTCTCACTGAGCCTTCTCCACCGATCAATTTCACCAGACCTCGCCGGAGCAGCCCCAATCGCAAGCTCACACCCGCCGGAGCTCGCAGACCATCGCCATCGATTGGAGCAGCCCCGAGCCTCGCCGCGGTACCAGGGTCTTCTACACCCTCGACAACCTCGCCTCGACCCCGCCCTCGACCTCCGGCGACCCACAGCGCCCTCCGACCCCCTAGGTACGCCGCCAGCACGCCGGCTCTCGTCGGAGACGACGAAGCTCGGCCGTCGATCGTGTTCTGATCTAACGGATCACGTTGCTCGTACCGCTTCGGCAGTTAAGAGCCACTGACGGGTGGCTCCCACCTCGTCAGGCGGCCCGCGCACACGGGCTGTGTTGCTGGGCCGTGCTACTCTGTGTTTTTCAATTAGGCCCGTTAGGTTTTCCCGCGCGGCCCACAAATTCAAACGTCGTTTAATTAATTTAGCTGAATTCAAACACTGATGTCTACTTCAAATTTAAATAGTTTAAATTCTACTAAACCAAATTTAGCAAACTTTATAGATCCAGAAAGCTCATGAAATTATCTAAATAATGCCACTGGCCTCATGTCCAAATTCGAAATTAAATTTAAATAATAAAAATAACAAGGCAGGGCCTTTTCTGACTTCAAATAAATATTAGAAATTATCTATAAATGATTTTAAGTTGATTCCAACTCTAATAAATCATATTTGACATAATATAATTGTTTATGCAAAAATATAACATAGTTGTTTTGCATGATCATGAACTAGAGTTAAATAATGGCTATGGAACCATTTCTAGATCATTTAATACATACACATAGAATTATTTAAATAGTATGGGGGTTTATCTCTCATTTAAATTGTGATCTTAAGTAATTCAAATAGAGGTACTGACCCTGGTCAAGTAAGTCTCATGCTTAATTACTTATAGATTTTAAATCATTTAGATGATAGTTTAACTTATATGAGGCATAGCTTCTCACTAAAATCATTAAGCCAAATAGTTCAATGAGAATTAATAACACATATATTATTAACCCATAGATTCCTATTTGAAAATATTTAATCATTCTAATAAGTGGTATTTAAATATTTCAAACCTAGTTATTAAATCATATAATAGACTTTGGTCTCATTTAAATTTTGCCTCCACCATAGTAATATAAAGTAGATCCCATGGTCAATTTAAAACTCACATTAAATTAAATTATGATATAAACCATTGTAAGATATTCTTAAATTGGTATGAGGTGCTCACCTCATTTTAAATCATCTTTCTCAAATATATGAAATAATGTGTGGACCTTTAATTTGCTAGGCTCATACTTGTTCATTTATAAACCTTAAATCTAAATAATATTTAATTAATTAAATCACATGAGATGATGAATCTCAT
Organism: Lolium multiflorum; assembly: GCA_030979885.1. Lineage (NCBI taxonomy): Eukaryota > Viridiplantae > Streptophyta > Magnoliopsida > Poales > Poaceae > Lolium > Lolium multiflorum. The sequence goes on along the minus strand of CM061748.1, from coordinate 115,338,230 downwards.
TTACTCACTTTCTCAAATACTAAGTGTGAAGTGTTGACCTTGGTCAACAAGGGATCATCCCTGGTTATTTTGAGAATATTAAATCACCTCAATAATAGTCCTTTAAATTAGTTACAACTATGAGTTAAATCATATGAGAGATATTCCTCTCATTTAAATCTTGTTCTCAAGTAATTCAATATGAGGTAGTGATCATGGTCTAAGTAACCTCATATTAAATTATTTGGTGGCATTAAATCACTACCAGGTTATTATTAAATTGCATGAGTTATGGAACCTCATTTAACTCATTTTCCCAAATGATAAGTATGAAGAGGTTGACTTTAGTCAACCTAGGTCATAGATTATTCATAAGGGAAATTAAATATTAAAAACATTCAATGAGAGGAAATTATTTTCTCACAAACTAAAGAGAAACCCTCACATCATTTTCAATAAGAGGAAATTATTTTCCTATTACTAAATAAGAAAACCCTAGCATAATCTTGTGATAAATGTTAAATAGTGATGCTAGATCATTGTGTGAGCCACTAAGGCTAATTAAGAGTACTTAAGTATTGTTTGGTGATTGTATCCTCGTATTCGTTTATAGACGCTAGTACCGGAGACTATCAAGAGGAGGAGGTATTCTACCAAGAGGAAGAAGAAGAATACTTTGATCACTTCACCAATCAAGGCAAGATAATACTCTTGCAAGCTATTACCCATGCAAGCTAATCCTTGCTAAACTCAAATGCTTAGCTCTACAAGAGCAAAGGCACCATCACCCTTTACTACTATGTATTACCTATCCCATGTTTTAATTACTTTTACTGTGACTTATTTACTTCAAAGTACTTTTTGATTTATGATTCACTTGGTCTAGAGTAGAACAATATTTGGTTTAGATTAACACCACTCCAAGCTAGATAGCACCCCTCATATAGTTGCTATTGCTAATCAATTAAAATTGGACTACTCTAGATGGGAACATGTGACTTTGAAATAAAGTTGAAACCTTGGAATGATGGTTCATTCCATTGAATGACTTTGAAGGTGTATATGACCAAGAGAAGATGGTGATTTTTGATATAAAACTGATGGTTGGGTTCGGATGCGATACCATTCCAATTTTGAAAGTACCCCCACAATACCCAAAATGGGTACGGGCTTAACTAGAAATTTATGTGCTTTAGTATGGGTTCCCTCTAAACAAGCGTCATCGGGGTTATGCCGAGGGCTGCCTCCAAAGACATCTGAGATGATGTGACGTGATTGAGGTGAATTGTCCGGCCCAAGCCCTGTGCAGTTCCCGGGTTAACAGTTGGTTCTCACCGGGAGGCCAAGCTCATGGGGAGAGGTGCCTGTACTAGAGTATATAAGTGAAAGGTTATGGTTGGTAGTCTGCATACGGAGTATGATAAATCAGGGCCAGTTAACCCTGACGGATTATTGCAAATATTGTGGCACAAGTGTACGACCTCTGCAGAGTGTAGAACTATTCGAATAGCCGTGTCCACGGTTACGGACAATTGGAAAGGCCATAATGTTCCTTCATCAAACCATTTTCAAAAATGTGACATATGACTGGTGACTTGAAGTTGACCGGTGAATGGTAACTTTGAGTTGGACCACAACAGAGTTGTGGGAATGACACTAAAGGTTCCCACCTGAGTTAGTCTAAGTGATTCAAGCATCTTTACTAAATGTTTATAAAATAAACTTGGCTTTATGCAAATAAACCTAGAGCTTAGTATCCCCTTACCACAATTGATAGTGCTTACACTAGTATTAGTTTGCGAGTACTTTAAAAGTACTCATGGCTTTGTCCCTGGCTATTCAAATGGCCAGACTATGAAGATGAACAGCTGTACGAGGAAGATGGACAGCAGAACATCTACGACAACTAGGACACTCTGACGTCAACAGTTTGTGGAACAGATGGACCACGACCGTTATTCGCTTCCGCTATGTGTTTTGTAATAGGATCTCTAGATCCACTATGTTGTATTAAGACAGGATCGGGTGATCCTTTGTTGTAAGATGATTATGTGTTGTAATAAATGATGTGTTGTGATATCAAGCTATTATGTCTCGCAAAAACAATATTCCTGGGATTGCGATGAATGGCATAATAGGCATCTGGACTTAAAAATCCAGGTGTTGACAAGTTGGTATCAGAGCCATTGTTTGACCTTAGGAGACCCTAGTTAGAATGGACGTTCGGAAAATTTTAGTTTCAAAAACAAATGAAGGAAGTATTTGTGAAAAACTTATTCATTTCCTTCTCTACCAGCTCTTCTTAAAAATAATAAGCCATGCACCTCCTTATAAATCCATTTAAAAGTTGCCACATTGGTATACATCTCTAACCTACTCATCCATTTCACTTTCAGATGGAGCCTTACGTCCAGACGGAGACCTACGATCTGGAAAACGGAGGAAGTCTGGTGTTTGAGCGCGACTTGTACCTAGTGTCCGAGAAGCTCGAACGCCCACCTCCCCAGTTCCACGGAGTCCGAATCCACAACACCCGGCTGGGGAACAGCAGTGGATGATCACCGCTGACTTGAAGGGAAGCTCGGAACCTCCCATCTCGGAGAGGATCCTTTTCTCCTTCAAGGCCTACAGCTGGGTGGACGGTCTTGCTCACGCCCTTCAGGAGGGACTTGCTCGGGTGTGCGGACAGAACATCGCCGCACTCCGGAAGCCGCTTCGCCCACTTCGCGAGACACGACACCATGGGGGAGCCCATGGCACTCTCTTCGCACCCGGTGCTCGGGATCCATGTGCAGCATTTGGACTTTATGCTTCATGGGACCCGGAAGGACTGGAGCTGACACGTGTCCACTCCCACCGTGCCCAGATGGCTTTGGCTCATCATGCTGACGCCATCAGGCTACTCGCCAAGGACCGCCGGTCACTTCGCCTACAGCGCGCCAAGAATGTCGCTACCATCACCCGTCTTCGCGAGAAGATTCGCACCTGACGGTCCGGACACAGCAGGACCAGATCCAGGAGATGGAGGAAGATGGAGAAGACATCCAAGGAGGCGATGACTTCCTGAGTGACGACAACGACTTTGAGGATGACGAGTTCACTGATGAGGAGGACTACGAGTTTCTGGAGGCTGCAGAGGATGGGATCATTCCCATCGATGTGGATGAAGACCATGAGGAATAGTTGCACTAGCTTCACTTACGTAGGTGTGAGTTGTATCCCGCACCATGTATCGTAGTTTGTGGAAAAAGGGTTCTTAAAACCCTTAGTGCTTTAGCTTGTAATGTGTGATGTTTGTTGTGAATAAATAAAATATGTGTTATGTTCATCCTGAAAATATCTTAAGTTTAATTTTAAACTTAACTCAAAATAAGCCATAGAAAATTTCCCTCTTACCTCATGATATATCTACATAATCAGATGGCCCCACCAAACCGCAACGCCACCCAGGATGCCATGATGCAACTACTGCAGACAATGATGGCAGACCGGGAAGCGGAACGCCAAGCAAACCTTGCTGCACTGCAACAGATAGCTCAGAACAATCAAGGCCATGGAAACCACGATCACCCTGGGTCAAAGCTGAAAAATTTCCAGAACACCAACCCTCCAATGTTCAGCAAAACCGAAGAGCCCCTCGATGCTGATGACTGGCTTCAGACAATAGAGAACAACCTTGAAGTTGCGGGAGTTGAAGCCACAGAAAAAGTACTGTTCGCCACCCACTACCTGTCAGGACCTGCAAGAGCCTGGTGGACTAGTGCCCGTGCAATGAATGCGGGACAAATGATGACATGGGAAGACTTCAAGCTGAAGTTCAGCAAGTACCATGTGCCCCAAGGATTAATCAAGAAAATGAGAGACGAGTTCCGTGAACTCAAGCAAGGAAGAATGTCCGTGGTGGAATACCGCGACAGGTTTCTCACTCTGTCAAGGTACGCCCCGGATGAGACCGACACAAATGAGAAAAGAAAGGAAAGATTTCTGAACGGCTGCACGAGATGCAAACTGTGTTAGTGAATATTCCGTTCGCTGACCTCGAAGCCCTCGTAGACTCAGCCATACAGATGGAAGGAAAGCTGCATCAGGCCAATGAGAACCGCAAGCGCAGAATGATGAACCAGAATGGACCCCACCATACCCAGAAGTACCGCAATAACTCCTCTGGAGGATTCACCCCCAGAAACAACAGGCCACCTGCTCAGATTTATCGCCCCAATAACAGCAACAACCACGGAGGACCCCCGAAGCCCGGAGGCAACAACAATAACAACCGCAACCCCAACAGCCACAACAACAATGGGAACAACACCAACACCAACACTGGCCCAAGGACTGGAAGCAATGCCATCCCCGTCGCCCCGAAGGACAAATCAACGGTAAACTGCTACGAATGTGGAGTTGTAGGCCACTTTTCCAAAGAATGCCCCAAGAAGCTTGCCAAGATCGCTGCCAACCCCACCCAGCAACAGCGCCGCTTCGCAAGTAGAAGGAACCAGAACAACAACAACGGACGTTTCTACCACATGACTGCCACTGAAGCTCAGGAAGCACCCCAGAACCTGACAAGTATGCCTTCCTGTTAAATCAAAATTCTCAATCTCTCTTAGGAACTTAACTCCTCCTAAAATCTCGGGACGAGATTTGTTTAAGGGGGAAGGGTTTGTAACATCCCAAAAAATTCAAAACAAAACAAATGAATTTCCCTAGTTCCAAATTTTGGAACCAACAAAAACTTTTATTAAATTAAGCTGGGTAAATAATAATCCTGCTTAATCCTTGTGCTATTGCCATGATTGCTTGTTACTAGTATTTGAAATAATCTTAAACCCTAAAACCTCACCCTTCTTTTCACCATCCTAGTTAAAATAAAATAAAAGGAAATTAAATAAGAAAAAGGCATATGTGCCTATGGCTATAATTATGAATCTTTACCCTAAGCTCCTATATTTTGGTTAGGGGTTTGTAAAACCCTTACACACCCTACCTAGTACTTATCAAACCTAAATCAAGTTGTTTTCCAATAAAATAAAAAGAAAACTAAAAATGCCATAGAGGCATATGAGAGTAAAATAGTAAATAAGGGAATTTAAGAAAATTGACCCTAGGACTTGTTGTGATGGAGGGATCACCTCCATATATCATTTCAACAATTCACAACACCATTGTGAATCAAACCAAGTCAAATTAAAAATAAAATACCACATATGCATAGAAGCCTATGTGACACATAGCCAATTCACTAAACTTTGACCCATGACTTCAAACTTTGACTAAATGGTGTGAAACCATCTCTAAACCTAATATAACACTAAATGGACCCTAACCCATGTCCAAGTGAGGCAAGAACAACCCTAGTACAAGTTTATGAAAATTTGACACCTCATCTCTTATGTATTAAGGCCAATTTTGCAAATCTTTGAACAAGACCCTTTGATTTAGTTTCAATGCTCTTAAAATGTTTCTAAACTCATAAGAACCACCTTAGAGTCAACCAAAGTCAAATCAAATAAAGAGAAATCAAATAGGGAGAAAATTCCCAAATTTCCCTCACATACACATTATGCCAAAATACAAATCTTCACCCTAGGCCATAATTGCTTGCCCCCTTGCTTGTAAAATACTTAGAGATGATAAACTAACACTTTTGCATCCTTGGATCAAGAATCAAACACAAGGAAATCTCAAATTCATCTTACATATGATAATGGTCATTTTGCCACTTTATAAAATGTTCCCTACTTTACCCCCCTGTAATTCTCAAATCCTAAACTAAACTTTGTCAACCAAAGCCATGTCCTCCAAGAACATGTCAAGGTCAACAACTTCCATGTTGACCATCCCTGCTGAAGTTGACCAGGTTGACCAGTAAAGAATTGCCAAGTGGAGACTTTGAATTAATGAGAAGATAACCTCAAATTTGAAATCTCACAAATCTTCACCAAATTGAACCAAACCACCACCAATCCAACACATAAATTATGTAAATGAGATCCACCAAAAAGAACTGCAAAATTCCACAAAAATCTTCATGCGGCCATTGTGTCGAGCACCTTGTGTGCACAATCTGGAAATGGTGATACATGCTATAAACCCCTGGTCCAAAGCCTCCACCACTTTCATTTGATGATCATCACACCCCTCTGCAACCCCTGCATCAGTACATGTACTTGCTCTTGTCGATTAAAGTGAGGGGAGCACTTTTTCTTCTCCATGCCGTGTACCATGCCACCCCCATTGCCACTCATCATCTCTACCCCTCTCTGGCCTATCAAACCATGTCAACTAGCTTCCCCAGGAGATCCTGAGCATGCTTGACACGATTCTTTTCCAAATCATGCACGACAACCCTTGGACACGACGTGATCACCGCGTGTGGACGCGCCAGAGCGTGCATCGGCGTGTCCCTGGACGCCGCAGTACACCAAGCGCTCGAGCGCCCCCGTCCTTCTCTGGCCAAGCTACCACCGTTGCACGCACCACTACCTCTACACGCGAACATGCTCGAACGCCTGCCCCTGCACCGTAGCCATCGCCATGATCGCCGACCTGCCGCGCCGGTACTGCAAGTACACCACCGTCGCCAGGGCGCCACAGACCATCATTGGACGCGCCATCAAGCGCGCTAGCACCGCCTAGACGTCGCCTACATGATGCTCGCCCTAGCTTGCCCCTTCGCGTCCTGGAACGGCCTCGCCGTCGTCGATCCTTCCCAGCACCCCACGGCCACCACGCGACACTATAAAAGGAGACGATCGGCGCCTTATCTCTGCACACCATTCACTCCTCTCCTCTCACTGAGCCTTCTCCCCCGATCTATTTCACCAGACCTCGCCGGAGCAGCCCCAATTGCAAGCTCACACCCGCCGGAGCTCGCAGACCATCGCCATCGATTGGAGCAGCCCCGAGCCTCGCCGCGGTACCAGGGTCTTCTACGCCCTCGACAACCTCGCCTCACCCCTCTCCCTCGACCTCCGGCGACCCACAGCGCCCTCCGACCCCCTAGGTACGCCGCCAGCACGCCGGCATCTCGTCGGAGACGACGAAGCTCCCCGGCCGTGCGATCGTGTTTTGATCTAACGGATCACGTCGCTCATACCGCTTCGCTCGGTTAAGAGCCACTGACGGGTGGCTCCCACCTCGTCAGGCGGCCCGCGCACACGGGCTGTGTTGCTGGGCCGTGCTACTCTGTGTTTTTCAATTAGGCCCGTTAGGTTTTCCCGCGCGGCCCACAAATTCAAACGTCGTTTAATTAATTTAGCTGAATTCAAACACTGATGTCTACTTCAAATTTAAATAGTTTAAATTCTACTAAACCAAATTTAGCAAACTTTATAGATCCAGAAAGCTCATGAAATTATCTAAATAATGCCACTGGCCTCATGTCCAAATTCGAAATGAAATTTAAATAATAAAAATAACAAGGCAGGGCCTTTTCTGACTTCAAATAAATATTAGAAATTATCTATAAATGAGTTTAAGTTGATTCCAACTCTAATAAATCATATTTGACATAATATAATTGTTTATAAAAAAATATAACATAGTTTTTTTGCATGATCATGAACTAGAGTTAAATAATGGCTATGGAACCATTTCTAGATCATTTAATACATACACATAGAATTATTTAAATAGTATGGGGGTTTATCTCTCATTTAAATTGTGATCTTAGGTACTTCAAATAGAGGTACTGACCCTGGTCAAGTAAGTCTCATGCTTAATTACTTATAGATTTTAAATCATTTAGATGATAGTTTAACTTATATGAGGCATAGCTTCTCACTAAAATCATTAAGCCAAATAGTTCAATGAGAATTAATAACACATATATTATTAACCCATAGATTCCTATTTGAAAATATTTAATCATTCTAATAAGTGGTATTTAAATATTTCAAACCTAGTTATTAAATCATATAATAGACTTTGGTCTCATTTAAATTTTGCCTCCACCATAGTAAAATAAAGTAGATCCCATGGTCAATTTAAAACTCACACTAAATTAAATTATGATATAAACCATTGTAAGATATTCTTAAATTGGTATGAGGTGCTCACCTCATTTTAAATCATCTTTCTCAAATATATGAAATAATGTGTGGACCTTTAATTTGCTAGGCTCATACTTGTTCATTTATAAACCTTAAATCTAAATAATATTTAATTAATTAAATCACATGAGATGATGAATCTCATTTACTCACTTTCTCAAATACTAAGTGTGAAGTGTTGACCTTGGTCAACAAGGGATCATCCCTGGTTATTTTGAGAATATTAAATCACCTCAATAATAGTCCTTTAAATTAGTTACAACTATGAGTTAAATCATATGAGAGATATTCCTCTCATTTAAATCTTGTTCTCAAGTAATTCAATATGAGGTAGTGATCATGGTCTAAGTAACCTCATATTAAATTATTTGGTGGCATTAAATCACTACCAGGTTATTATTAAATTGCATGAGTTATGGAACCTCATTTAACTCATTTTCCCAAATGATAAGTATGAAGAGGTTGACTTTAGTCAACCTAGGTCATAGATTATTCATAAGGAAATTAAATATTAAAAACATTCAATAAGAGGAAATTATTTTCTCACAAACTAAAGAGAAACCCTCACATCATTTTCAATAAGAGGAAATTATTTTCCTATTACTAAATAAGAAAACCCTAGCATAATCTTGTGATAAATGTTAAATAGTGATGCTAGATCATTGTGTGAGCCACTAAGGCTAATTAAGAGTACTTAAGTATTGTTTGGTGATTGTATCCTCGTATTCGTTTATAGACGCTAGTACCGGAGACTATCAAGAGGAGGAGGTATTCTACCAAGAGGAAGAAGAAGAATACTTTGATCACTTCACCAATCAAGGCAAGATAATACTCTTGCAAGCTATTACCCATGCAAGCTAATCCTTGCTAAACTCAAATGCTTAGCTCTACAAGAGCAAAGGCACCATCACCCTTTACTACTATGTATTACCTATCCCATGTTTTAATTACTTTTACTTTGGCTTATTTATTTCAAAGTACTTTTTGATTTATGATTCACTTGGTCTAGAGTAGAACAATATTTGGTTTAGATTAACACCACTCCAAGCTAGATAGCACCCCTCATATAGTTGCTATTGCTAATCAATTAAAATTGGACTACTCTAGATGGGAACATGTGACTTTGAAATAAAGTTGAAACCTTGGAATGATGGTTCATTCCATTGAATGACTTTGAAGGTGTATATGACCAAGAGAAGATGGTGATTTTTGATATAAAACTGATGGTTGGGTTCGGATGCGATACCATTCCAATTTTGAAAGTACCCCCACAATACCCAAGATGGGTACGGGCTTAACTAGAAATTTATGTGCTTTAGTATGGGTTCCCTCTAAACAAGCGTCATCGGGGTTATGCCGAGGGTGCCTCCAAAGACATCTGAGATGATGTGACGTGATTGAGGTGAATTGTCCGGCCCAAGCCTGTGCAGTTCCCTTAACAGTTGGTTCTCACCGGGAGGCCAAGCTCATGGGGAGAGGTGCTCTACTAGATATATAAGTGAAAGGTTATGGTTGGTAGTCCGCATACGGAGTATGATAAATCAGGGCCAGTTAACCCTGACGGATTATTGCAAATATTGTGGCACAAGTGTACGACCTCTGCAGAGTGTAGAACTATTCGAATAGCGTGTCCACGGTTACGGACAATTGGAAAGGCCATAATGTTCCTTCATCAAACCATTTTCAAAAATGTGACATATGACTGGTGACTTGAAGTTGACCGGTGAATGGTAACTTTGAGTTGGACCACAACAGAGTGTGGGAATGACACTAAAGGTTCCCACCTGAGTTAGTCTAAGTGATTCAAGCATCTTTACTAAATGTTTATAAAATAAACTTGGCTTTATGCAAATCAACCTAGAGCTTAGTATCCCCTTACCACAATTGATAGTGCTTACACTAGTATTAGTTTGCGAGTACTTTAAAAGTACTCATGGCTTTGTCCCTGGCTATTCAAATGGCCAGACTATGAAGGTGAACAGGACGAGGAAGATGGATGACAGAACGTCTACGACAACTAGGACCGCTCCTGACGTCAACAGTTGCCTGTGGAACAGATGGACCACGACCGTTATTTCGCTTCCGCTATGTGTTTTGTAATAGGATCTCTAGATCCACTATGTTGTATTAAGACTGGATCAGGTGATCCTTTGTTGTAAGACGATTATGTGTTGTAATAAATGATGTGTTGTGATATCAAGCTATTATGTCTCGCAAAAACAATATTCCTGGGATTGCGATGAATGGCATAATAGGCATCTGGACTTAAAAATCCAGGTGTAGGAGGCATAGTATAATCATAATAAAATTTACTCTCCATAGTAGGCGGCACTAAAATACCACTATCATTATAATCATCATAAATAGGAGGCAAAGTATCATCAAAGAAAATTTTCTCCTCAATGCTTGGGGGACTAAAAATATCATGCTCATCAAAACCAGCTTCCCCAAGCTTAGAATTTTCCATATCATTAACAACAATGGTGTTCAAAGCGTTCATACTAATATCATTGCTACTAGCATGCAAATAAGATTCCATAGTTTTAATTTTCGCAGCAAACAATCCATGTCTTAACTCAGGAAATAGAATAAGAAGATCATTGTTACTTTCCATTATGCCTAACTAGTGTAAACAAGAAACCAAATGATGCAATTGCAGGATCTAAAGGAAATATCTTCGAGTACTTACAACGGCAAATAGTAGCCGAGATCCGGAGTGTGAGTACCTTTTACCTTTCCTCCCGGCAACGGCGCGAAAATAGCTTGATGTCTACTCACGCTTCTTTTCCTGTAGACAGTGTTGGGCCTCCAAGAGCAGAGGTTTGTAGAACAGCAGCAAGTTTTCCCTTAAGTGGATCACCCAAGGTTTATCGAACTCAGGGAGGAAGAGGTCAAAGATATCCCTCTCAAGCAACCCTGCAAGATACAAGAAGTCTCTTGTGTCCCCAACACACCTAATACACTTGTCGGATGTATAGGTGCACTAGTTCGGCGAAGAGATAGTGAAATACAAGTAGTATGGATGTATATGAGTGGTAATAGCAATCTGAATAAAATATGGCAGCGAGTAAACATGCAGAACAGTAAGTAAGCGGTGTTTGCAGTATTGGAAACAAGGCCTAGGGATCATACTTTCACTAGTGGACACTCAACATTGATCGCATAATAAATAATAACTTCTCTCATTTGTGCTACATATACTCTTGTTTGATAATGAACACCATTCGTTGCGTAGGATTACACGAACCCTCAATGCCGGAGTTAACAAGCTCCACAACATTCGATATTCATGTTTAAGTAACCTTAGAGCATAATAGATCTTTGCAAAATAAACCGAGTACTAACCATACACTGTCACCTTTACACTATGAAGGGGGAATAAATCACATCAATACTATCATAGCGATAATCAACTCCATAACCTACAAGAGATTATGATCATAATCTACGACAAGAACCACACGATGCACACACTGTCACCATTACACCATGCGGAGGAATAGACTACTTTAATAACATCACATGAGTAGCACATAGACTAGCAGCAAAACACATTGCAATCATAAAGCGATATAAATAAGCACTTCACTATGCCATTCATAACGTGAATAAGTATTCGTGAAATATAGCCTAAGAGACCCACACGGTGCACACACTGTCACCTTTACACACGTGGGACAAGGAGTCTCGGAGATCACATAAGTAAAACCCACTTGACTAGCATAATGACATCTAGATTACAAGCATCATCATATGAATCTCAATCATGTAAGGCAGCTCATGAGATTATTGTATTGAAGTACATAGGAGAGAGATGAACCACATAGCTACCGGTACAGCCCCGAGCCTCGATGGAGGACTACTCCCTCCTCATGGGAGCAGCAGCGGTGATGAAGATGGCGGTGGTGTCGATGGAGAAGCCTTCCGGGGGCACTTCCCCGTCCCGGCGGCGTGCCGGAACAGGAGACTCCTGTCCCCAGATCTTGGCTTCGCGATGGCGGCGGCTGGAACTTTCTCGTACCGTGGCTTATTCGTATCGGGTTTGATAGGGACCCTTAAATAGGCGAAGAGGCGGAGTCGGAAGGTGACGAGGCGATGACACTCTTGGGCCGCGCGTGCCTCTCTCACAGTGGCCCTCGGGTGTTCACAGGATTCGCAATTCGAATATTTCCTTACTAAGTTTGGAAACCAAACGTGGACCCCATCGTCAATAGTTCCCTTGCGATCCACAACATTAGAACATATAAATTATGAGTTGAGTAATCTTAGTTGCATTTCGTACCATCTGTTCCGAGAAAATAAACCGAGTACAAAAACATAGCATTGGCACATCGTCATCTCCAATCTATGTTAGTGGAGAATATAATCATAAAGTGTCAAAATATGCTATCATGTCAGAAAAAAGCTAACCAACACCTATAATATAGATACGTGGAGATCATCTACGCTATCAAGTAAATAAAACGATGCCACACTAGCACCTTTACACCATGCAGAGGAATAGACTACTTTAATAACATCACAGGAAAACATAGACTAGCAAATATACAAAGCACATAATCATAAAGCGATATAACAGCACTTCACTATGCTATCTAAACTACTAAGTATTCTCAGGAAATATAGCCTAAGAGACCCACACGGCACACATCACACACCTTTTACACTTCACCGGAGTCTTCAGAGATCACATAAGTAAAACCCACTTGACTAGCATAATGACATCTAGATTACAAGCATCATCATATGAATCTCAATCATGTAAGCAGCTCATGAGATTATTGTATTGAAGCATATAGGGAGAGAGATGAACCACATAGCTACCGGTACAGCCCCAGCCTCGATGGAGGACTACTTCCCTCCCATGTGAGCAGCAGCGGCACAGATACACATAGGTCTGGGGTACTCTCGTCCCGGCGGCGGCCGAACAGACTCCTGTCCCCCAGATCTTGGCCTCGCGATGGCGGCGGCTCTGGAACTTTTCTCGTACTCGTGGCTTATTCGTACGGTGTTTCATAGGGCTCAATCTCAAATAGCGGTACAGGCGGAGTCGGAAGGTCGACGAGGCGAAGGACACACTAGGGGCCCCCCTCTTGGCCGCGCGCCACCATGTGTGGTGGCCCCCGGGCCTCCTCCGGCCCCGGTGTTCCGCGGGAAGCTCGTGATTTATAAGGCATCGGCGTTGATTTCGTCCCACCCGAGAATATTTCAATAGATTTCTGAAACCAAAAACAGCAGAAAAACAGGAACGGGCACTTCGGCATCTCGTCAATAAAGGCCCGGAAAACGCATCAAAACGATATAAAGTGTGAACAAAACATGTAGGTATTGTCATAAAACAAGCATGGAACATCATAAATTATAGATACGTTGGAGACGTATCATCGATAGAAAGTGTAAATTGAATCTTCACTATGGTGGGAGAGACAGACACCCGCCAAGCTACTTATGCAATACAAGTTGCATGTCAAGCGTGGAGCAAGTCTCATGAGACGCGGTCATGTAAAGCCCGGGCCGCTTTATCCCACCATCCCGCAAGATGCAAAATACACTAACTAAAAACAACAGCACTTGGAGGCTATCTATTCACCAGGTAACAGATCTATGCATAGATACGGCTCTGATACCACGATGGGTTCGTACGGGAAAACAAAAAAATCTCTACCGTGTGAACATGAACAAAACCAAGATCCAATCTAGGAAGAAGCAATATCTAATCTATCAAGATCAAAGCAACGAAGATCAGACTAACCCTCGAAGATTCCAAAGCCAACGAGATTAAATCTCGTTGTTGGTGTAGACGATCGCTCCGTGGCCGTTGTCCGGCAGCACTTCAGAGACTGTCAAGGGATGGGGTCATAGTGTCTGGGCCTTCTGCTCTAGCGGGCAGCGGAGGTGTGGTAGATCTCCTAATCCCAGCTGCACGACGGCGTATGGTATGTGGAGGAGAAACCCTGCATGGCTTCGCCTAAGCCGGAGCGTGTTGTACAGGAGGAGAGGGTGCCGCAAGTGGTGGCTGTGGGTTGGGTGCGCTTCTCGCCCCCTCCCTCTTTATATAGGGGGAGAGGGTCGGTTGGGGTGGCCCCCTGCGCCCAAACCCATCTAGGGCCGGCGGCACAAGGGGGGGGGAATCTTGCCCCCGTTGATCCCCCCTTAGGGTTTTGGGGAAACCCTAAGGGGTGGCCGGCCTGGGCCTTTGGCGCTTAGTGCGCCTGGCCCATTAGGGCTAGGCAGCACCCCCTTGTGGGCTCCCAGGTCGTGGGCCCCATGGTGGACCCCTCGGAACCTTCTAGAACCTTAGGCTTTCCACCGGAAAAATCCTGAATTTTTAAAACCTAGAAATCAACTTCCTATATGAATCTTATTCTCCTGACCATTCGGACCTCTCGTGATGTCTGATCCCATCCAACACTCCAAACAAACTTCACCATCTCATATTCGAATCTACTTATGCGACATTGAACCTTAAAGCGTGTCACGGTCGTGAACTATGCAGACATGGTCGAGACTCTTCTCAGCAATAACCAATAGCGGGATCACGGAGATCCATACGGCTCCCACATATTCAACGATAACTTAGTGATCGATTGAACCATTTACATACGATACCGATTCCCTTGTCACGCGATACTTCACTTGTCCGAGGTTCGATGATCGGTATCTCCATACCTAGTTCAACCTCATTTCCGACAAGTACACTTTACTCGTACCATGGTATGTCATATCTTGTGACCCAGTCACATCCTTGCAAGCTAATCAGACGACATTCCACCGAGAGGGCCCAGAGTATATCTATCCGTCATCGGGATGGACAAATCCCACTTTTTATCCATATGCCTCAACTTATACTTTCCGAATACTTAATCCCATCTTTATAACCACCCATTTACGCAATGGCGTTTGATGTAATCAAAGCATCCTTCTGGAATAAGTGATTTACACGATCTCATGGTCGAAGGACTTAGGTAACTATGTATCGAAAGCTTATAGCAAGTTGAACTTAATGACTTGATCTTATGCTACGCTTATATGGGTGTGTGTCCATTATATCATTCATCTAATGACATAACCTTGTTATTAATAACATCCAATGTTCATGATCACGAAACAATGATCATCTATTAATCAACAAGCTAGTTATACAAGAGGCTTACTGGGGACTACTTATTGTTTACATAACACACATGTATCAAAGTTTCAGTTAATACAATTATAACATGGTATGCAAACATTTATCATAAACACAAAGATATTATAATAACCACTTTATTATTGCCTCTTGAGGATATCTCCAACACCTGAGGCCCAAAAGAGCCTAGGTGGGACGCCCAAATCACATGATCTTTCCGCCCACTGACGTATTTTGACTTAAAAATCACTATATATATGGCCCTGAAGAGTTCTCGGGAGGAGAGCGCCGCAGAAAGAAACACGAAAACGGAGGCTGCAGCAGTGAAGATTGGAGGGGGAAACTCCGTCGGGATCACCGACGGAGGGATCTCCATCTTCTCCAACGTTCTCATCATCACCATGATCAAGGGAGAGTAGTCCACCTCTAGACTACGGGTTTCTGGTAGTAGCTGATCTATTTCTCTCATGTTTTTCATAGTTCTTAGTGCCATATGAGCTGCCTCACATGATTATGGCCATATTTGTAATACTTATGTGGTGTATCCTTATTCTATGATATTGTGCTATGAGATCTGATCGTATTATGTGTAAGATGTATTGATAGATGCATATTATGTACCCCATTTTTAAGTATTTATTTTGATCCAACATCTATGCAAGAGAGTGTATGGGGTGATGTGTGTATTAGATGAAGTAGCATGGTTTTAGTGATTGAATCGTGACAACAAATTCATGATTTATTATGGCTTTACATTTTCTTTTGCTACCTCACTAGGGATAAAGTGAATGCATGTGTTATGTTTGTCATGTGACAAAAGTGATAATCTTGTTTGGTCAAGGTAGCATATTTGATATTCAAACATCACGTCATGGTATTTAAGGCTATACTCTGTTGATTCTTAATTCGTGATTGCATGGATTTTTTCCTTTCTTGTGGAGTATAAGAGAGATGTGTTGCATCATCTCTATGTTAGGACGTGATGCCCATATGAATGTGTACTAGATTTTGATGTGCGCCTTGGCGCACGACCCCGGATGAATCGTGTGTAGGTGGGAAAATGATAATAAATCTTAGATTTTGCAAAACGTAACAACCCACAATAGATTACAAAGACAGAACAAACATTTTATACAACCAGAGAAATTTGAGGATAATATATTACATCAACTAACAGTTATTGATTTTGTCGAGAACAACAAAAGCATGGAACCCCAAATAATCATCTACATAGGCAAGCGCATTGTCGCAACTTATAAGAGCATTTCTCAAGACCACTAATGTCATAGCAAAAATTCAGACTCGTGAACTTGTTCTGAGGAAGAAGAGAGGTATTTAGGAAACCAAGAAAAGGATGTAGCTTCGACATATGAGGAAAAGAACTTGCTAAAATACTAAACGGGAATATCATGAACAATAAAACATTTCGAGCATACTTTCTGGTATTGTGGTCAGTTATTGCGGCAGCAAGGAGATGAGGTCCATGCTCCAGTTCTGAAGACACTCGCACCCGTTCACAATCCCGGCCACCTGGTGCACCTCCCGCAGCCTGTGCACGTGGCCGCGAGAGCAGAGCAGGTCCTCCTGGAACTCCTACACTTTGAGCGACACCAGGCTCACGACTAACGCCCACCGCTGCCATGACAATATGGAGTAGGTACCAAGTATCATCGTAAAACTTTTGAAGTTTGGTAAGGACTTAGAGAACAAAGCCTTTTTAGGCAACTGATATTTTAATCTATTGAAAAGTTATGAGAATCAACAACAAATAGACATAGCAGATGCATGCGCTATAACCCGTGGGATGGTATTAATTATGCATTATTTGATAATTTTTCTAGTTTCTTGGCCCGTTGGTAAAAGGTTTGTATACTATTGGCTAAGCTGCAGTTGGTTTGCTGGTATATTAGGATCAAGTGTGGCAAATTCTTCGTTTTGGTAATGGAGGAGTTGTTCCTCCTTTATAAATTGGATTCAAGTTCCAGCTGTGTAGCTCACTAAAAAACAGTGTAACTCACTATCCTCCTTTTCGAAGAAACAGTGTAACTCACTAAATGTGGTAGATAAACCGAAGAAAGTTGACATGATTATATAGAGACACCACAACAGTAGTCATCAGTGATAAACAAAAGATACTTGAGATAATTATACAAAGTTATTTAGGCACTTAATATTACATAATGCCGAGAGTATTCATGATTAGTAGTTCTAGAAGCAAATAATACTACACGTGATATTTCTGGTAACAGTAGTCAGGACAGTTGTTCTGAAACAAAGCTTCTGTTTCACCGGTGCGGATACTTCCTTATTTCACCAGTTGGGTCTACCTGATGTGTGAAAGCAGGCATTTATTTTAGATGCTTACTTGCCAAGGTGGAGCTTTTTTACTTAGGTGGGAATAATTTCTTGGTGGCTTTCTTTTTTTCCATGCGTTAGGATGGACGGGTGATGACTCAATGACATGAGTGGAATCAATTGTATTATCATAGACAAAAATAGATGTGAGAGTGTACCTTTTTCTTGGCCGATGTAGTGGTCGGTACTGAATTTTTGTACCATCTTGTTTTCCTCATTAGACTCAGTACCTGTTAGGTTAATTGATAGCCTATGCATGTGTGCCAGTAGTGGTATTAATCAGTTTCAAACAAAGACAAAGAGATAGCTCCATTAATATGATCTCTGTTATAAGATTATATTGGTCTTCCTTCTACACATGGGAAGTGAGAGCATCTGTAGGTGTTCTCATTGGGGTATGTCCTCCTCCTGCAATCCTTGCACATTGAACCTCCAATCATGGGGGTTATTAACCACTGCAACAACAATCTTTAATTTGCAATGTTTTCCCTGCAGGTTGCCAACACATTGTGTTTGTTTGTAGATTAGTAAAACATAATTGGTGAGTTTTCTTGTATTTTTGAAATGGTATGCAAGAATTTATCACTAATAAAGAATTGATACCAGAGTCAACCAGGAACAACTCCATAACAACATTGGGTTGATGTGAAATAGCAACCACTATAGGGAATGAGAAGTTCCAGCAACCTAAATATGAAATAGCAATCAGGTTTTGTATGAAATATGAAATAGCAATCACTATCAGAATGCATCTAAAAGATAGTCTGGAATTTAAGAAACAACTTTACAGCTTCCTACAACTATCTGAGGATCATCGAAGAACACAAAAACTATAGGCATACTTACATACATATCAAAGACCTTGCTCAACCTACTTTTCTTCAACAACTGGGGAAGCCAGCCTCACCAGCGTCGGTGTACTGGCTAGAAATTCAGACTGCGGCATTATCTTCTTGGCTGGCCGCACCTTTGCCAATTGCGTGAACACTGATAAAGCTGAACTTCATGCTCTGAAAGAAGGCATCGATCTTTCTGCTCCTGGTGTCACGGACCAGTTAATTTTGAGAGTGATTGTGCAGATGTTGTACATGCTGTGAATGTCAAAGGAATAGATATATCTAAACATCATGATTTAATTAATGAAACTAAAGTCAAAGGAGCAGATTCTTGTCGATATAGTCCATCATGCCAGTCTCCAATGAAATTTAGAGAGGTTAAGAGCATCCCCTACCTGAGCCCTCTGGACGTATCCACGATAGCGAGGTGGAGCTCACGGCCTGGGCACTCATTGCGCGTGCGAGGAAAAAAACTTGTGCCGCGTAAACAAAGTATTATTTCAAATGGTGGGACACATGACACCTACCAATGGAAGTAAAAAATAATAAGTGCAGGAATGGAAACAATGCTAATAGAATAGATTTAGACCAGGCTGTATAACACAATGCTAATAGCTGGGTCAACCGGGATATAGAATAAACATGGCATTCAACATTTTAATTCTGTTGTAACTATGCAGATTATTAAGCAGGAAAAGAGCTCAAAGTAGCACATATCAGTAGATAAGCAAAAGCAATGGCAATATTGACTTCGTGATGTAGTTGTCTAACCGTTGTATTGACCATGTGTGTGTACAGCGTGTGCCCTGTCGGGCATACACAAGACCCATATGATTCCTGAACCACACGCAGCAACAACGTGGTCAATTTCATCATCAATTATAGTTATGCTTGGAAGAATATTCATTACTCTTTGTCATGCCTTGCTTCTTCAAGTGTAATTATCCACATTCCGAGAAATACATCAATTTTCTTGCCTACGGTTAATGAAGAACGAAGGTTAGTGCAAGAGATTGGTGGAAAGGTATAAGAAATATTCAAGTGTAGCAAAGAATGGGCGGGAATAAAGAACCCCAAAAGAGCCACTTGACTTGAAAGATGCAGCGAGCAGGAAAAATAAAGGTGAACTAAAGAAACAAAGAAAGGCAGGACAACTAACATATAGAATAGGCAGGCATCTCCATGTCTGGTACTCTGATCCAGGATACCCCACACAGATGATCTTAGCTGAAATAACGACAATCACTGATCTCCCAAACTATTAACAGAGAAAAGGAGCCATATATGGGGAAGTAACTTCTACTAATCTGCTATTGAAAGAAACATAGGAGGTAAAGGTTCTAACGTATTTTGGATGTGTAGATGTTGAAGCTTGTACTCCTCACCATAAGGGGGCGAGAAATATAACTTCAGGAGAAACAATATAAACTCAATATCAATATGACAACCAAGAAATAACTCTTGTTTAGTATCTTTATTCCATTATCTGGGAACTATTTCTATCTATTTGTTCCATAGGTCCTAGCAATTTTTAAGTAATTAGTGGTCTATCATCGGCGGCAGTGTTGGTTGCTGAAGCGCACTGGTATAAAAAGATCATAAATAGTAGATGTGATCTTAGAAGGGGTTGAGAAAGGAACATACCAGACCGTGTCACGTAAACATAGTTGAAGCTTCTCAGTTGCTAAACAATTACATGTCCCTCCAGCTTGAAACATCAAGGCCAGCTACATACTGCATTTTATATGCTCATTCCCTGGACTGTCCAGATCATAAGTCATGTTACTTAACGAAACTCTATCAAAAAAGTGAAAGAAGGAAACCTGCATCACCTGATATACACGCAACAACTGCATCATTCTCCTTGAAATATAAAATACACACAACAACTATGGTTTACACAGCTAGGGTAACAACATCCGCAATAACAATTCCGAATAATGACTGGCCACCTGCACAAAAGTGTACGTGAACTCTTATGACACCTGAACATATAATAATTCTAGATGTATCGGTATACAATGATGGATAAAAACCATTTTCAATGTTGCCGTTGTGAAATGCCATTGCTTATTTCCTAACTACCATTATGATCTAATGAGCTCATATAAAAAGTTAGATATGCTCTTTTAGCTTCAGTACATGTTTCACACCTGTCCACTGCCTCAAGGTTCCAACACTATTTTTAGCAGGGGCAGCTTCACCCCGCCGCCTTGTTGATGAGCGTGACGGCAAGCATTGTTTCTGCGCCAATAAAAATAAGGGTATCAATAATTAACACACACACACGTAGAGAAACCTCGGAGAACTGCAAATCGGCAACATACCTGAATCAGCGGAGGAGGAGTCGATATATGCTATTGGTTTTTTTTATAAGCCACTAATCTGCATATGCATAAGACTGAAACTAATTAGTGGCTTCTTGTTTTTCGAGTGTAAAACTAATTAGCATTGGTATTTCTTTTACAGACACTAATTTGGAGTAATTCTGACCAAATTCAATACAAAAAGTGAATCTTACCTGGGAGAGTGGATCCTCAGATCCTCATCGTAGCGGCACCATTATCAGTATGTGTAAAAGTAGCTCTTCCGCAACGAATCTAGGCCTGAAACACAACCCATAAATATTCAGGTACAAAGTTTGAATATGGAAGAACTGAATCAATCTTGTCATGTGAAAAAAAGGCAGGGAAGGGATGGCAGGGGATTGAGAGCAAAACTTGAATATCGAACAACATGCATCACCACCGAGAGCTACCCACCGGCACAACAACATCTGCATGAGAACACAAAATATCCAATATCAAACAACAACAAAGCAATGGATGTTGTCGATCTGAATGGGATGCCAAAGCAACCGGCATGGAAAATAGCATCATTGGCGCTCATCCTCTTCATGATATTTAGAAATCTGAGTGTTGCAGCATTGGCTAAATTGCTTCATCATTTAGTTCCCAAGGTCCAAATCCACCTTCATGAAAAAAATGGAGAAGACCAATCAGCCAAAAATATCCATAAAACTCATGCATCAATAAATTAAATGCTCTGTAGCATATGACACCAGGACATGCCAATATATTTGTAGCATCTGAAAGCTACTCTAGTTTAACAGTGATAATGTCCAGTCTAAAAATCTAGAAAAGATGCTGCTTGAATCTAAGCTGCATTTACGTACTGCACGTAGCAAATGTATATGTATTCTATGACTGAGAAAACTGTAAGCAGACCCTGTGAGATGTTAGCATGGACATTCGTCTCATACATTAATATTATCTAGGATTTTCACCAAACAGTTTCCATGCACAAGTAAAAACAGATCTACACAAACCAAGATGAGATGTTTTAGGGGATAAATCAAACAGGTAGTTTGCCTCCACTTTTATCCTAGACTCTTGGAGAGCAGCGTTTAAGAGAGAGAAAGAGAAGAGGGAAAACATGTAGATCTTTGCAAAAAAAATAGGCAGAAGAGAGCCGGACGCTGTGTTGTTGGCCAACATCTTGGGCTGCTGGTCGTCGTCCGGCCGGCCAAAAACGGAGCCGAGCACTCCTTCCCGGATGCGCCCAAAAGGGATGTCCTGCGTGCTGAATCAGGGGCGGCTCTTCACGGCTCAGCGTCGTTGTCCGTCTCCGGACCGCCGTATGGTCATGCTCTTCCTAAAAAAATGCGTCCAAAAGCATCAAAGCCCCTGCAGCTTTGCCTGCTCCAGTGATGGTGACAATCCATTGAGATCTGGGAACGAATCAGCGATTGACGTACCTCAGCAGGTCATCCTCGTTTCCATCTCTTAGGTGGCGGCCTCCGTCTCTAGGCCAACCGCTGTGCAGCGGATGCCGCCGTGGCCGTATAGCACAAGGGCGCCTCGCCGCTGGCCACCATCGTTGGGTGCGCCGCTCGCTGGGCGTCGCTGCTCCACCGGCGCGCCTCTTCCGCGGCGTTGCGCTCAACCGCCGGTGCCTCTTCCACGCGCTCGTGCCACGGCTCGAGGCGGCGGCCGGTGACGAGAACGGGGCGGGGGCGGGGCGGGGGCGCGAGGCGACGAGGGCGGGCGACGAGGGCGGGTGTGGGGCAGGGGCGGGGGCGCGAGGCGGCTAGGGTTTTTTTTGCCCTGGGGGCTCGCTTTTATACCAGGCCGCGCTGAAATACCGAAAATACCCCTACGGGGTGGAGATCCACTGCCCGACGCCAATGTGCACCGACAGAGATCCCAGTCGCAGTGGCTGACGTGCGGGGCAGGCAAAGGTGGGGCCCACATGCAGCCGGAGGCGGGTAACAATCCGCCATTGCATGGGGTTAGCTAGTGAGAGGAGTGGCCCAAATGAACGGACGAGATGCGCTGATGAAATGATCCGACGGCTCACGTGCTCTGATCGCTGTGAAGCCCCCGTGGAGGGGCAGCTATTATACCTTTAGATCCTACTCATGTTATTGTTCTGCATCCTCATATCTCACTGATGAATTACTATTTGTCCACTAGAACTTAAAAGAGAGAATAGTCAAGTGAACCCATGAATCTCGCCCCACTTTTTATCATAAGAAACACATTTATATTGCTTTTATCTTGTTTTCTACTTGCAGCATTATTTTAATCCGAAAATAAAAATATATTTATTTTTCTTATTTGCATCCAAAACACCAAAAACAATCAACCCCTTTACAGTTTTTATTAATTACTTTATTTCATCTAGTTTTACTCGCTTTATTTTTACTTGTGTTTTATTTACTTGCCGAAACCTTATGCTTGACAACTACATGGTGGAGTTGGGGACACAAGGCTTTTATTTTACTTGCAGGATTGCTAGAAGAAGAGAGAAGAGAATACTCTTTGCCCAGTTCTCCGAGAGTTCGATATAAACCCCCGAGTCACCCTTGTGGAGAAAATACTTTGCTGACACGACACTCTGCACTTGGAGTCCCAACGTCATCAGATGCATATGATCTTCTTATTTCGAAATGCATATTTGATATATTTTGAAATGCCAACGAAAAATTTCACGTGTACATCTTCACAAGTTACTTGCGAACAAAGTCTTTTCATGAAATATCAACTTGTGATTTGGGTTATGCAATAAGACAAATTTTGGTGCTAAAAAAACTTTTTGTGAGACATGTTTTATCAACATCGATCACAAATGATATCGGTTTTTCGTGAAACTATACGAACGCACATACATTTTCGAGATGTACATGTGATTTTTTTGTTAGAACTTTTTAATAATTATAAATATAAATATAAATATATATATTGGGTAGAGAGAGGATATGCACCCGGGAGCCGATTTGAATTTCCGTGGGATACCATGTCTACTTAAATTTAGAGGAAGATGATTTATTTTGTGAAGGAATTTTCCATGAGCTCTAGCCTCATGATATTTCCTATAAAATTTACACCACAGTTTGTCATGTGATTATTTCCTATGGAATATGATAATATGACTCAAATAGCTTCTGAAGGAAAATTTAATCACAAATCTTTTGAAAATCCTAGGAATCAAAGGAGCCCTAAGTGAGATTGAAGTTCCGCGCGTAGATATCGACATCATCTGAAACTTATTCCATACTACGTCCGTTTCAAGGAATAAGCGCCCTCGTTTCTCGTGCTTTTTGTTTGATCAAGAATTACTTCAAATATATAAGGATTGTTTGTATGAAATTAGCATCATCAGAAAGTGTTTTTAAATACAAATCCAGCGATACTAATTACATATAATATAATTAAGATTTTGTTGCTCAATTTTTATGGTCAAAGTTCTTCTTAGAATACGTGTGCGCCTTATTCCTTGAAATGGAGGTAGTATGAGCTTATTTACAAGTTTCGCAAAGCCATGTTTCGTCAGACTCTATTTTTGAAATTATCAAGCTCTGTTTTGAAAATTTCTTCTGAGAAGATTCATGGCTGCGGGAAGGCATCCTGGTAGTCTTGAGGCAGGTGACCTCCTCCCACGCGCGGCGTAGATGCTGGTTCACAGTTGGTTAGAGGGAGGTTGTGTAGCCGACGGTCTCATAGTTTACCAGCCGGTCGGTATTGGGTAATCAATGAACAATTGATGACGATGCCTCAACGGAGAATTTGGCATCGTATAGAATAAGAGTGTCATGGCTCCATCTATGTCTTGGTGTTGTTGTCATGGTAGATGTGCCTGTCATGGGATAATACACTGGTAGAAA
Source organism: Lolium multiflorum (assembly GCA_030979885.1). Taxonomy (NCBI): domain Eukaryota; kingdom Viridiplantae; phylum Streptophyta; class Magnoliopsida; order Poales; family Poaceae; genus Lolium; species Lolium multiflorum. The sequence goes on along the minus strand of CM061748.1, from coordinate 115,313,711 downwards.
AATGGCCTTGGCTTGTTAGCGGTTGCGCAACCGCGACCAATTAGGCGCGACTAAAGGCCCGTCCACGTGGCGGCAAGCGGCCAGGGCGGAGGACCTTTAGTCGCGGTTCTTCTGGCCAACCGCGACTAAAGGCCTCCGCAGGTTTAGGGTTTAGCCCCTCCCCCTAAATCTGGTTTGTTTTTAATTTGTATTGTTTTATTTCTTTTGGGTTTTAATTTTGAAGGAGTTTCACATATTCTACCGTACTACATACATGCATATGAATGTACAATTTCAAACAAATTTGAAATTAGAACAAAAGAATTCAAGAGGAATATACAATATATATTCGATATCGGATGACCATATACAATTTTGAACAAGTTTCCATACATATTTAGTGCATATAAAGTTCTACGTCCTCATAGTGTTCTCCTCTAGGATCGATGACTTCCTCGCGAACCATCCAGCTAGTTCCTCTTGAAGTGGTCGCGAGCTTCCTGAGTAAGCGTCGTGAGGTTATTCCTCCGATGTTGTTCTCAGACGGCTGCCGCTCAGTGGTGTATCTCCGGATCCTCTCATAAACATAGTATCCACATAGATTGTCCCCGGTGGCTGAATATCCCAGTGCAGCCTTTGCCCTTTTAAAATGTAGCTCTTTTTGAATTCACCGACCTTTTGATCTAAACCGTCTCCAAACCCTACGAGGCAAGGAAAATTAAATGAACAGAGTTATTAATTAGTTACTTGATATTAGGAAATGATGAACGAAAAAGGCCGATCGATATAGAGCGCAAACGAATGAAAATAGTTACTTTTGCATCATTTTTCTCATGTCGGCCCAATGCTTCGGATCCATATTCGAGAGAGTCGTGGACGAGAACTGAGTTCTGAATTTGAATTACTAGCAGAATCCAAACCTGCGGACACGATACATGCACAGTCATGCATAACTCATCGATTAGCCACATACCATGCATGGAGTAAACAAAAGAGAATGTGCTCAAGACAGAAACACTCACCCAAAATGGTAAGGAAATAGAATATCACTTTTGAGTTCCTGTTTTATAAGAAACCGCCACAGGTCATCCTCCACGTCTTTGGGGTGGTGTTCTAACACATATGAATTAACGATTTGTGGGTCAATGAACCCAACATCATGGACGCGCCTTATTCGCATTTCCTCTTCTTTATTCTGCATAATAGCGTACACAACAAGATAGTTAGGACAATATATATATTTATAGTGCAGGCAATGAATGAGATGGGGTAGAAATTAATAAATCACTTACGAACATAGCAACTGATGATAGATTTGTCGAGCTCGCGCAGATTGAACAGCTGGAACAATTCACTCCGATGAATTGTTATATAGTAATGTTTGAAGTGATGCTCAGGTCTAACTTCCGCATAAATATAGTCTTTGGCATTTTTAAGTTGTATGTAAGCCTTGTACCAATTTAGCAGACCTTTCATTTGTCGAGGTAGATCATCTTCCTGCGCAGCTCGACGAGAGGACCATTCTTCACATATGTAAATACTACGTCCTTCATTGCCACGTCATCAAGGCCTAACGCTGCACGAAGAGTCAGACCTAAGTCTGCCGCTTGTTCTTGGCTCTCGCTTACAGTCAATCCCTGTGCGCACAACCGCTATGACATCGTCATCGTCCGACCGCGCTTTCACTATGAGCGGGGCGATCGATTGTTTACTTTGTTCCCGAGCTGGGCAACTTGTTTCCCCGACCGCGAGTGCTTGACTACGAAGTTCACGTTCATAGTCGTCAGGGATCTTCGCGGCCTGGGACGGTGTGTTCAAAAATGACTTAGCCCAGCTCTTTTCCTTCTCAGAAAATACTTGTTTGGGCTCGGGCTCTCTTTTCTTCTTGCAGTCCGCCTGCCATTTCTCATCCTGAGCAGCCACGACGGCTGCATTTTGCTCCACACTAAGTTCCCAAGGCCTCGGGGTGAGAGGCTTTAGTGATGGCTCTGGTATCTTTGGTTGCATAAGGCTCCGGGTTAATAACCCAAGGCTGCCTCTGCTTCTTCGCCGGAGGTGGATTGGGGGGGCGTCGATCACCCGCCGGACGAGGGCTGGGGCGGCGTGCGTCCCGCCGGAGGTGAATTGGGGGCGGCGTCGGATGACGTGAAGGAGGTGTAGGTGAACCACCACCGCCGCCGCCGCCGCCACCACCGGAGGGGGGTGGACTTGTTCGCCTTGGCGCCTTCCGGAAACTTGATAAGCTTCTTTTGCCATAGAATGAACTGGCGCTTGACATCTCCAAGTCTTCTCGCCCCTTCGGGTGTAGCAATGTCAATGTCCAGGTCCTCAAACCCTTGGACTATGTCCTCCACCGTGACACGAGCATAGCCATCTGCAATGGGGTTGTTGTGGTGGAGTGCTCCGGTTTACATGGTAAAGCACCGCGATGGCTACCTTCATGGACATGTTCCCGATAGGATAATATGAGATTTCTTTCATCTCCTTTATATCGTCCACGGGGTAGCGAGGGAGGCTCCGGTGCGGTAATTTCGACCACCAGAGGCTCCGGTGCAATATTCGATCGTCGGTGCACCAGCGGGTGGGGCCTCCGTGGAAGCCACGCTGCTTCTTCTCTTCGCCCGAGATCCATTGGATGATCTTCATGCTGCGCCCGAGATGCATCTCTTTCGGCTACTAGTACACTCACGGTTTTCTTCGTCACATCCATTTCCGATGCCAACCGCGCCACAACATCCGCATCCCGATCCATCTTTCTCTTACGGTTCTGTAACCGTACGGGTCATCGTTCCGGGGGAACCCTATTTTCCACGGAATGTGCCCCATGCCTCGTACATCCTCCGTGTTCGAGATTCCCGAGGGCTCACAAGCTTCTCTCCTTGATGAGCATCCCTCATTGCCTCAATTAGCTTTTGGGTGGGTTTAATTATTTTGCCCCGGTAAACACACTCTCCTGTCTCCGGGTTCGAGCGATCCCCCATGCCCGTACCACCAGCTTTTTGCCCTTGGGTCCCATCCCTCGTACCTGGACGGATTCCTCGCGCCCTCGGCTCGTTCTCCATCTTCTCCACCAGGCTCCCAAAGGCGATACCCTCCTGGCCCCATAATATGATTGTACTCCTTCTTAGCCGCATTTTCCTTATTTTTTTCGATAGTTCAAGGAACTGCTCCGATTTCTTTTGCTTCACAAATTCTGGCCAATCATGTTTTCTCATATTGTCCTTTGAAATCCGGAGTCTTGTTCTGGTTGACATAGTCACGGGCTAGATTTTGCTTGAATTTCCGAATGCATTGGCCATCTTTCCAAGAGCGAACTGTTTGAGTAGCTTCCTCCTCTTCTTGTTTTCCGCAATCTTGTTACCCTCCTCATCCAATTTGTGGTATTCCGGAGGTAGGGGACGACATGTTGCAGAAGCTTTTGCAAGCAATCTTTTTTGTTCTCTTGTCGACAAAAGTGAAACCAAGACGTGCCTTCTTTGTCTCATTCCACTCCTGGACGGTGATCGAGACGTTGTCTCTAACAACGGCTCCGCATTGGTTGATAAACTTGGTGGCGTTCTTCTCGGGCTCCAGCGGCTTGCCGGTTGCACTGTCGACAACCTCGATGGTATATATTTCTCCTTGTTTCAGCGTCTTGGTTGCGCCACGCTTTGACGACGTACTCGATTGTTTCGATGATCCGGCCGAGGGCTAAAATAAGAAAGAGAGTCGCACGCGTTAGTACACACATATTTATTCAAATCAGTTAGTTTGTATCACCAGAGGCTCAATGTATATATATACCTCGGCGCCGAGGTGGTTGCTACTTCCAATTGAAGATCGTCGTTTATCGACGTTTCTTCGGCATCATCTTGCTGACGGCGCCCTTCATTTCACCGTCAAGGTTCGGATAAGAAGAGATATCATCTTCTTCTTGTCCGGTCGGCACATATGGAATATCGCCGTTTATGATGCCGAACATATGGTCTTCGCCGTCCGATCATAGTTGTCCAAATCGGGTCAGCTCTATCGTCCGCCATATGTCGGTCCTCTGAAAACATGTAGTAAAAACAAATTAATTAAGTGCGAAGGGGGCGTGGCGGCGGGGAAAGCGGGCGGTGCCAAAAGGAGGGGGACGGCGAGCTGGAAGGGGTGGAGAGGGTGTCGCGGAAGAGCGCGTGTGTGCGTCGGGAGAGATTGGAGGGGCCGGGCGCCGGCGGGCGCCGCCCTAGCTATTGCATGTGTGCGTGTGTGGCGCGCGCGCGCCCCCGCCCTAGCTTTTTTTAATTAGTCTCAAATTTTAAGTCTCAAATTATAATTCTTCTTTTAGTTTTTTAAGTCTCAATTATTTAGTTAATTTTAAGTCTTACATTTTAAGTCTAAAATTTTAAGTCTGAAATTTTTAAGTCTCAAATTTTAAGTCTTCTTTTAGTTTTTTAAGTCTCAAATTTTAAGTCTCAATTTTTAGTTAATTTTAATTTCGAAATTAACAAGAACTAAAAGTAAAAAAACAAAAAAACAAAAAAAAATCGGCGGCGCGCGCTCTCCTCTCTCTCTCCTGCTTCTCTCTCCGAGCCAGGCGCGGCGGGATGCACGGCTGCGACGGATGCAAGGGGCGGCGGCCGGGGCACAAGCTGCGGTGGCGGCGCGCGTGTGGGCGGCCGACGGTTCTTACGGGAGGATCGACGACTACGGCGGCGGGCGACTCTCGGCGAGGGCGACGACGGAAGACGACGGCGACGGCGGCGCGCGGCGCTGGGCAGCCTGACGGCGTAGAAGACGAGAGGGCGGCACGGCGCGGCTGCAGAGTCGAGGCGACGGTTCGGCGGAGAAGAGAAGGCGCGCGTCCGCGCGCGCAAATATTTATAGGGAAGCACTTTTAGTCGCGGTTGGTGAGGCCAACCGCGACTAAAGTGTACCCTTTAGTCGCGGTTGGCAACACCAACCGCGACTAAAGCCTTTTTTTCGCCCCATTTGCGGTTCCCGCGGAAAATGACCTTTAGTCGCGACCGCGACTAAAGGCCTTTTTCAAAATTATTTCATTTTCTAAATGTGAAAAATAAAACTAATTCATGTCTAAATGTAAAAAATACAAATAATATATCAAAAAATTCAGAAAAATAAAACTAATTCATTTCAAAATATTAAAAATACAAATTATATATCAAAAAATCAGAAAAATAAAACTAATTCATTTCAATATGTTAGAAATACAAATAATATATCAAAAATTTAAGAAAAATAAAACTAATTCAATTCAAAATGTTTAAAATACATATAATATATCAAAAAATTCATAAAAATAAAACTAATTCAATTCAAAATTTTAAAAATACAAATAATACATCAATAAATTCAGAAAAATAAAACTAATTCAATTCAAAATCTTAAAAATACAAATAATATATCAAAAAAATCAGAAAAATAAAACTAATTCAATTCAAAATTTCAAAAATACAAATTATCAAAAAATTCATTGGCCCCCTCTTCCCGCCTCTGTCTTTCCGCCGACCCCCTCTTCCCGCCTCGTCTTCCCGCCATTTCTTCCCTGTCTTCCCGCCTCTTTCTTCCCGCCAATTTTTTCCCGCCAATTTCTTCCCGCCTCTTTCTTCCCGCCACTTTCTTCCCGCCTCCTGTCTTCCCGCTCCCATTTTCCCGCCATTTCTCATTACATATATGTAGCCCGGCTTGGCCAGCATTATCACATCTCTACAATCTCTCATCACTCTCTCATGGCTTCCACCGCACCCACTCTAACCTACCAGCAGGTGGAGGAGCTTTGCGCCTCGAACTACCCTTGCCCCCGGCTACCGCGCTCGCCGGCCGAGCCTAAGCCTCGGCGGCCGGCCCCTCCCTCCCTCAAGTATGCGCGCAAAGCGGCCATCACGAACCACTACTACCTCGACCTCACGCCGAGCAGCGGATGAATTCCGCTGGCATCCCGATAACCAGCATACTTGGGACGCCTTCTTCATCAATCGGCGTGAGAGGGCGCTGTTATGTGATCAATGTTGAACAGCAGCAAGTTTCCCTTAAATGGATTACCCAAGGTTTATCGAACTCAGGGAGGAAGAGGTCAAAGATATCCCTCTCAAGCAACCCTGCAACCACAAAGCAAGAAGTCTCTTGTGTCCCCAACACACCTAATAGGTGCACTAGTTCGGCGAAGAGATAGTGAAATACAAGTGGTATGAATGAATATGAGTAGTACGGCGCGAAAAAGCTTCTCGGCGTGCATTGATGGTAGTAATATTGTAGAAGTAAACAAGCGTATAGTTACGACGGTAGTAACTGAAGAATAACAAGCGATAGCGTATTTAGGAACAAGGCCTAGGGATTAGACTTTCACTAGTGGACACTCTCAACATTGATCACATAAGAATAGATAAATGCATACTCTACACTCTCTTGTTGGATGATGAACACATTGCGAGATTACACGAACCCTCAATGCCGGAGTTAACAAGCTCCACAATTAGATGTTCATATTTAAGTAACCTTAGAGTGTAAGATAGATCAATACGACTAAACCAAGTACTAACGTAGCATGCACACTGTCACCTTCATGCTTATGTAGGAGGAATAATACACATCAATACTATCATAGCAATAGTTAACTTCCAACAATCATGATCATAGCATAAACCAAGTACTAACACGGATGCACACACTGTCACCATTACATCGTGCAGGAGGAATAAAACTACTTTAATAACATTGCTAGAGTAGCACATAGATAAATTGTGATACAAAATACATTGCAATCATAAAGAGATATAAATAAGCACTTCACTACGCCATTCATAACAGTGAATAAGTATTCTGTGAAATATAGCCTAAGAGACCCACACGGTGCACACACTGTCACCTTTACACACGTGGGACAAGGAGTCTCCGGAGATCAGATAAAAAACTCACTTGACTAGCATAATGACATCTAGATTACAAGCATCATCATATGAATCTCAATCATGTAAGGCAGCTCATGAGATTATTGTATTGAAGTACATAGGAGAGAGATGAACCACATAGCTACCGGTACAGCCCCGAGCCTCGATGGAGAACTACTCCCTCCTCATGGGAGCAGCGGTGATGAAGATGGCGGTGGAGATGGCAGCGGTGTCGATGGAGAAGCCTTCGGGCACTTCCCCCGGCAGGGTGCCTAACAAAGAGACTGTCCCCAGATCTTGGCTTCGTGATGGCGGCGGCTGGAAGGTTTGGTGGCTTCCTCTGTCGGGGTTTTAGGTCGGGACCTTATATAGGCGAAAGGGCAGCCTCGGAGGGTCGAAGGGACGACACCATAGGCGCGCGGCGGGCCGCACCACCCTATCATCTGGCCCACAGGCCCTCCCGCGCTCTCGGGTGTTCTGATGCTTCCGGCAAAATAGGAACCTGGCGTTGATTTCGTCCAATTCCGAGAATATTTCGTTACTAGGATTTCGAAACCAAAAACAGCAAAAGGAACTGGCACTTCGCATCTTGTTAATAGGTTAGTTTAGAAAATGACATAAAGTGCATAAAACATGTAGGTATCATCAATAAAGTAGCATGGAACATAAGAAATTATCGATACGTTGGAGACGTATCGCGCTCATGAGGGAGGACGGTCTGCCTCCTAACTTCACGAGGCCGGCCGTCGGCTATGGTGGTACGGCCGGACTGCAGAGCATCATGGACTACATCACGGCCGGCGATATCCCCGCGCGGCGCTCGAGTTACGAGCGGCCGACGACGAAGGACGATCAACAAAACTTAGAAGGCGACGACTACCAGTACGACGGCGGCGACTATGAAGACTACGAGTATGCATATTATACGCCTAGGCAGGAGTATGACTAAATCACTCCAAATTTCATGTATCATCGTGCTATCTCGAATCAATCGAATCATTCGAAAATGGACACCAAACACATCACGGATAATATAATTCACATGATCCATTCAACAAAGTTTGGTACAATAAATTATTACACATCATTTCTTCCCTTGTGTCCCTGCTTGCTTACGTATCCATGGAGCATCCTCATCATTTAACTTAATGCTTGGGTCGGTGTTCACTTTGAAGGGCGGAATTTCACCAAACATATTATAATCTTCTGACATGTCTGTCTTGTCCTCCACTCCCACGATGTTTCTTTTCCCTGAAAGAACAATGTGGCGCTTTGGATCATCGAATGATGTACTGATCGTTTTCTTATCTTTCCGTTTCCTCGGTTTGCTACTCATGTCCTTCGATAGAAAACCTGAGCGACATCTTTCGCTAGGACGAATGGTTCGTCAAGGTAACCAAGATTGTTGAAATCCACCATTGTCATTCCGTATTGCTGGTCCACCTTTACCCCACCTCCTGTTAGCTTGAACCATTTGCACCGGAACAAAGGGACCTTGAAGGAGGGTCCATAGTCAAGTTCCCATATCTCCTCTATGTAACCATAATATGTGACCTTTTGCCCATTCTCGGTTGCTGCATCAAAGCGGACACCACTGTTTTGGTTGGTGCTCTTTTTATCTTGGGCGATCGTGTAAAATGTATTCCCATTTATCTCGTACCCTTGGAAAGTCGTAATAGTCGAAGATGGTGTCTTGGCCAACATGTACAGCTGATCTACAACATCTTCGTCATTCATTAAATGTTTTCTCAACCAACCCGAAAGTCTCCATGTGGGCCTTCCTAATCCAGGATTCAGGCTTCCCCGGGTTGTCCGAGCGTAAATATTCTTGTGTTACGGAGCCACCAAGCTGGAATTGGTCAGAACGTGTGGTGTGCTTCACGAGAATGGCCGTCCATACATATCGTTGATTTCCTTCCGATCGTGCCTTTTCCACTTAGTCTCCCCGTGCCGCGATCGAGGAAGACCAATCGGCTTAAGGTCGGAACAAAGTCAACACAAAACTCAATTACCTCCTCATTTCCATAGCCCTTGGCGATGCTTCCTTCTGGCCTAGCACGGTTACGAACATATTTCTTTAATATTCCCATGAACCTCTCGAAGGGAACATATTGTGTAGAAATACAGGACCGAGAATGGAAATCTCTTCGACTAGGTGAACCAGGAGGTGCATCATAATGTTGAAGAAGGATGGCGGGAACACCAACTCGAACCGACAAGACATTGGACCACATCGTTCAGTAACCGTGGTAGAACTTCTGATTGATTACCTTCGAGAGATTGCATTGAGGAATGCAGCTTCACAATGGCTACTCGAACATTTTCCGGCAGGAGCCCCCTCAAAGCAATCGGAAGCAATTGCGTCATAATCACGTGGCAGTCGTGAGACTTCAGGTTTTGGAACTTTTTCTCCGCCATGTTTATTATTCCCTTTATATTGGACGAGAATCCAGACGGGACCTTCATACTGCTCAGGCATTCAAAAAGATGACCTTCTCTTCTTTGGTCGAGCGTAGCTGGCACGACCTTGAAACCGTTCCGGATGTAGGTCATCAGGGTCTTTCAAACGTTGCTGGTCCCGCGTGCTTCCTTTGTATCATTTGACTTCCCATACACGCCCAAGAAGCTTAGGAGGTTCACGCAAATATTCTTCGTAACGTGCATCACGTCGATTGCAGAGCGGACTTCTAGGACTTTCCAATATTCTAGCTCCCGAATATAGATTTCTTCTTCCACATGGGTGTGTGCCCGTCAGCTCCTTCGGAATTGATTGTCCGCCAGGACCCTTTCCAAAGATGACTTTCAAATCCTTGACCATATCAAATACCTCAGCACCAGTGCGTTCCGCAGGCTTCGGCCGGTGATCTGCCTTGCCGTTGTAATGCTTGCCTCTCTTTCTTACTGGATGAATTTTCGGAAGAAATCGACGATGCCCAAGGTACACGTTCTTCTTATAATTTGGCAAATGTACACTGTCAGTCTCATGTAAGCGCGTGCATGCATTGTATCCCTTATTTGACTGTCCCGAAAGGTTACTAAGAGCAGGCCAATCGTTGATACGAAAAGCAACGCTCGTAGGTCAAATTCCTCTTCTTTGTGCTCATCCCACACACGGACACCAGGTCTTCCCAGCTGTAAAAGTTCATCAACTAATGGCCTTAGGTACACATCGATGTCGTTGCCGGGTTGCTTGACCTTGGATGAGCACTGGCATCATAATGAACTTCCGCTTCATGCACAACCAAGGAGGAAGGTTGTAGATGCATAGAGTCACGGGCCAGGTGCTATGGCAGCTCTGCCAAAAGGATTCATGCCATCTGTACTTAGACCAAATCTTATGTTCCTTGCGTCAGCTGCAAAATCTTTAAACTCTCTGTCGATCTTTCTCCATTGCGTTCCATCTGCGGGGTGTCTCAACTCCCCGTCCGACTTACGGTCCTCTTTGTGCCATCGCAACAACTTGGCATGCTCTTTGTTCCTGAACGTTTCAACCGTGGTATTATAGGAGCATACCACATCACCTTGGGGAACCTTCTTCCTGGGTTTCGGCCCTCAACATCGTCACCAGGGTCATCGCCTCGATCTTATAACGCAATGCAAGCATACTGGCATTCATTCAAATTCTCGTATTCACCGCGGTAGAGGATGCAATCGTTGATGCATGCATGTATCTTCAGAACCTCTAAACCTAGAGGGCAGACAACCTTCTTTGCTTTGTACGTGCGGGCAACTCGTTATTCTTTGGAAACATATTCTTCAACATTTTCAGCAAGTTTTCAAATGCCGAGTCAGCTACACCGCCTGTGCCTTCCATTTCAAATCCAGTGTGCAGCCCAGCTTTTTCAGACCATCATCGCATCCGGCGTACTTTCTGATCCTCTAACATGCGATCCAAATTCTCCTCTCCTTTTCAGTTTCAAAGACTCCGTGCATCAGCAATGGTCCGACCAAGATCATCAACGGGCTCATCACGTGCCTCTTCTTGATCACCTTCCCTTCACCTTCCTTCAGCATCATCCATGAAAGTATCACCGAAATGATCAAGATAGCTCTCATCGATGTCATCCCCTTCTTCATCTTCTTCCATTATAACCCCTCTTTCTCCATGCTTGGTCCAACAATTATAGCTTGGCATGAAACCATGCCGAAAGGTGAACTTCCCTTGAGGAAGAGTAACCCTTCTGATTCTTACAGTCAACACATGGACAGATAACAAAACCCCCTGCTTGTTTGCATTAGCCACTACGAGGAAATCTTTCAAACCCGTAGTGAATTAGCCGGAGAGTCGGCTAGCGTACATCCATTGCCGATTCATCCGCATTATTATAATACAAAATATATAATTAACCATCATGCATTTGTTAAACTAAATACAAATTAAACAATGAACTACACACATATGCATATTTTATCAATGACACATATATATGAAAGGTTCAAGTTGTTGCTAACCGCGATCGAGGAGGAAAAAATAAATGAAGAAGCTCGATCAAGTGTGGCTCCGACACTTCATATCATGTTTGTTTCATGCTCTTGGGACATTTCATCAAACACCTTGTGTGCATAAGAGGAGCCAAAAGCAAACCCTACACCCCCTTATGAAGTTTGTGAAGAGAAGTGGCACCAAATGGCTAAGTGTGTGGCTGAGTGGTATATATAGGGGAGGGGGTTTAGTCGCGGTTGGCCAGGCCAACCGCGACTGCCTGATTTAGTCGCGTTGGCACGGCCAACCGCGACTAAAGCCCTCCCGTCCACCACTGACCACCGAGCAGGCCCTGGCGCAGTTCGCGCGGGCCGCGACTAAAGGTGCCATTGGTCGCGGTTCTTGCATATCCGCGACTAATGGGGCTGTCCAGAAGGCCTTTTTTCTACCAGTGATAGGCTCTAGATCTGATAGTTTGTTGTTTGGCATTTCCGCCAGTCTTTGACGGTGGTGACTACAATGGATACGTCAAGTTTTCACGTGTTTTATTTTTTATGCTCAAAATTATGACGGTCAATCAGCGTTTTAATACCATGTCTTGCGAACTTTCTGTCCTAGTTCACAATACGTTCAATGATATTAGGATCTTGCCTACCCAGGTCGGCGACTCAAGCGGCTCTTCAAAACCTTTCAGGTTTATATGAGAAAATGTTAACTACAACTTAGTATACAAGATGCAAATAGAGAATCTAAAGACTACGATGAAAAAGGAAGTTTTATTTTTGTCAGAAATATTTGTTGTTTGCATGTATTTTACATTTATTCAGTATGATGTACTCCCTCCGTGCAGTAATATATGATGTTGTAGCTATTTTTAAAGTTGACTAGATACATATTAAAAGGAGTGAATCAATATACTAAAAATAGACTAGATACACACAAAAGTGAGTGAATCTTCAAAAGAGCAAAACGTCTTATAAAACAAAGCGGAGGGTGTATTTTGGTTAAATAATCAATGTCGTTAGGTCTTGCCTAAGAAAATAAAATAAAGCCGGGCCACGGAACCCATTGACCACCGGGTTCATATATGTACTCCAGGTAGCGGAGTTCCCGTGATACATGCTTAACTCATTTCCTTGTTTTGTTGGAAGAAAGAAGAATCTCAAATAGGATGAGACAATATGTGATAACAAAGCTGCGGTTAGAAGGACACATGGTATGCACAGGGCCGGGCTTTCGAGGCAGCTACACTTGGGGCACGTAGGCGGAGTGGAAGAAAGCACCAGAGAGCTAGATAATTGTTCAGTACAGGCAAATACCGACCTTTCTGCATTTTGGTTCCTTTTCCTTACAAAAATGAACTGATCATTCGCATTCACGTTCATAAAATCGTTTTTTGTATGTCTTGAGCCTCGTAAACAAGATGAACAAATCGAATAACAAAGCTATATATGGACTTGGATCCAGGAGTAGTGACATACTGACATCCAGCGAGCAGGCACAAGTGACAAGCCGCAGTATTTGCGCTCCTTGCCAGGAAAATAATCCTATCCGGGAACCGCGGGTCCACCAGTCAACGCTGCCTAGAGAAATCATAGCAGGAAGAAAAATAGTTGCTCGCAGAAGGAGAAACGATTTGCTCGTGGAAGAACGTCCGCGATTACTTGGGAATACTAGTTTGCAAACAGGAGTTGCACGGAACATCACACCTGTGCGCAGCCAAAACCCACGCTGACATACTCTACAGGGTACATTATTCTGTTCTGAAGTGAGATCATGTGATCTGAGACGCACTCAAGTTTTTTTTTTCTTGAACAAACAGAGGGAGAGGGGTACTAGACCCTTGTGGAGCTTCATTGATGTAAAACGTGGCAGGTACAATTTGCAAGAAGGTCTTTTACAACACTTGCCCTAAAGAACTAACTATTTGAAAATACGGCCTTCTCAATTACAAAAAACACCCTAGCAGAGAAAAATAAAAAGCAATCAAGGACATGGATGCCTCCGCCACCAAACGCCGGCGATCTCTAGGCATCTCTACCAAGATCCGAGAGCGAGTTGCTCGTTGGCTCTCCTCCGACGAACAGATCCAACCACCAGCCACCTCCAGGACATTGAGAACGAACCACTTGGCACCCTAGCTGCGTCGAGCCCTGGCAATGGATCAAGCAGGCCTCCACCATGGAGGTTGAAGACGGGCCACCATACTGACCGAAGATCACAGCGACGAACGTCGCCATGTATTGCGCACAAGGAACAGCTCCGAAGCAGGTTGAATCATACCACCGCCGATCGATAAGAGGTCCTTTGCCTCCGCCGCCACTTCGACGGCAAGGGAGACAGAGCAGCTCCACAAGATCTGAGCAGCAAGATCCACAACAATGCTTATTAAAGGAAGCTTTGTCTGATCGACACACTCAATTGAAAGCTCGGTTTCACGTGAACTAGCAAGTAGGGGTAATTTAGGAAAATCTTCTCGGGCCCCATGTGTTGTTAGGGTGGTGGTCGATTTCGTCGTTGTTTACACTGTGTTTAGATCTTGGTTTTCTGTTTATTTTTAGTTACTAACTTAGTTACATTCATTCTTGATATCTACAATCGCTCGTTTTCTTTGGGAACAAGAGTCTATTCATCACTTGTTCTTCAACTGTGTTGTTGCTCTTTTTCTTTGGTAATTTAGGATAATACTTTTTGCGATGAATAATTCATCACTTGTTTTTCGACTGTGTTATTGCTCGTTTTTTTTTTCGAAATTATCTCTTCCTTCTTTAACAAGAACATTGGGGCTGATTTTGAATCACTGGCTAGGTGGTGGATTATTGAAAATAAGAACTCAGTTCTGAATATTTTCTCAGCTGCTACCATATGGATTGTCCGGACGTAGTGAGTTGTGTTTTTAGGGTGTAAGAGCATCTCCAGTCGCGTCCCTCAAAGCGTCCCTTGGGGGACGCCGGCCAAAAAAACGACCCAGTCGCGTGCCCCAAAGGCCGCTTCGGTCCGGACGTGCTCCAAATGTTGTCCGGCGTCCCTAACCCATCCCCTGTGTATAGAGTCTCTACCGACGCCGGACACAATTTTTACACTTACTTTTTGTTTGGAGGTCGCGTTTGGGGACGTGGGTAAGACCTTTTCCAAACGAAAATTTTGTCCGGACGTCCCCCAAACGACTAATCCGGCGCTTTGTCCGGACATCGTTTGGGGACGCGACTGCTCTAAGATGGCTAGGTGTCAAACTGATGCTAAAATGACTCTCTTCGACCATCAGAAGCAGGAAGCCAATGTGCAAGAATTTTCACTTGACCTCGTTGGACGACAACCTGAGACTGTTGGACCATCGGCATGGGAAGCTGTGGCGGATCACCTGGACCTGAGCCGCTGAGCGCATTGATCCTAGATGTCCGCCAGGTAGCCTCAGTGATCGATGGCGGAAGTGGCTTGCCAGAAGTTGATTGATAATGCTCGTTTATTCAGCTTCTCTCGTAGTCTCCTTTCCCTGGATCTTTTTGTTTTCCTTTCAATCGCTTATGCGTTCAAAGTGATGAGCTGGGCTCGAGACTTGGACGTGTACTGAATTCTGGTTGCATTTTAATGGACCGGGGAGCCTGGCCCCTATATTTCTAAAGAAAAAGTTCGGATTGCAGGTTTGTTTTCAGTCTGAGGGCTCCTTTGATTCATAGGAATATGAAGAGTGTAGGAATAGGAAAGGTGTAGGATTGGAATGTCATGCCAAGTTGAATCCTATAGGAATATGGTGTGTCTTTGATTGTAGCAAAGGAATTTTTCATATGAAATTAATGCTTTTTCCTATAGGATTTGTACTACAAGATTCCTATAGGAATAATTCTTATAGGATATGTTCCTATGAATCAAATGACTTGTATAGAAATTTTCCTATAGGATCCAATTCCTACATAATTCCTATATCAATCCTATGAATCAAAGGAGCCCTGAGAAGGCGGCGCTGCCTGTCCGCGAGACGAGAGGATGGCGGATCTCCCGGCGGTGGTCACCTCCTCCGACAAGTTTCCACCATGCAATTAACAAGAGACATCAACTTTTATGGCTCCTACTATGCATCTGCGGCGCTTCTTCTCGTGACCACAGCTCTGCTGTAGCTGCTACCCGCTACTGATGACTGATCTTGCAGGGAATAATAACAAGCATGGTGCTTTGGACATGGAAGGACCTGCTGCAGTGCCCCTGCTCGGCTGCTCCATGCACGTAGGTGCTTGTTCACACACATGATCGACGGCTCACAACATATTCACACTGTTGGACTGGTGCTCTCTTTTGGTTTGGTGTGGGCGAAGAGTCCATATGTTCGGGCCTTTAAAAGGATATCTTGCTCATTGTCTATTCTGAAGAACTTGTAAGCCATCGTACATGTGTCCTTGCCTAGATTATTGAAAGGAAATCTGCAGCTAGATTATTGAGGACTTTGGCGGAGGTTTGACGACGTTATGCGGCCTGTACCATCTGTCCCGTATATGGAATATGGTCCTAAATTCTGCTGCTCCCATCTCCTAGCATTTTTGTTTATTTTTGTAGGCCGTGTAGATCATGTCGGGTTGGAATTGTAGCACGCTACTTGGTACTGTGTCTCCTTTCCCCAGTGGAATCCTGCTTTAGTTGCACGTGTCTGTCTCCTCCATGCAAAAAAGTTTATTTACTTATCTAAATATTGTCAGTACATGTCAGTATTTTGACCGTTGGACCAAAGCTGATCAAACACACAAGAAACACGGTACATGTTGGATGGATTTTACACGAGTGGCCTTTTTTTTTTTTTACATGGAACGTGCTATTCCTTTAAAAGATGGACGACTCAACAAATCCGCTGGCCGGTTTGGCCCTTACAAATTCTGGCAATGCATCCAACAAACAAGACTGGAGTTCATGCCCACGCACACCATAGGCAGCAAGATCATGTGCTAGCTTATTACAACCTTTTGGACAATATGAAAAAGTAACCGAAATGAAATCGAGATGCATAAACGCTCGCATATCTCGGGAAATAACACCCTCCAGAGTGCGGTCAAGGTCCGTCGATTGTAACGCCTTAATCAGATTTTGCGCATCTAGCCTACTATTAGAATAGGACAACTGTGGGTTCTTGGGCTCGCTCTAGTACTTGTAATCTTTGCTATGCGGTCCAAGAATTTATTAGTTAATTGTTTTACTTTTACGCTTTTTGTACAACTTTTGACGATTATTAATATATCGACGGGTTTTGATGAAAAAAAAATACTACTGATTTTTTTTAAAACATATTGTGTATTTTAGAGTGGAGATAATAATATATTTTTTGTGCTTACTCGCTCATGTCCATTTGTTGCATTCATGTTTGCTTGCGCTAGCACAAATTCACGAGCAACCTCTGCAATAATAAGGTGCCATTTGGTAAGCAGAGGTATAGTCGTTGTATTTTTGTTTTTACGTGGAACCTGCTATTCCATCAAGACATCGGCTCAGCAAACCCGTCGCTGTATGTTTATTTTAACGTGAACTGTTTCCCCGTTACATTCTGCAATCACAGACAGTCTTATTGTTGAATGACAGGTATAGGTATCGTAGATAAAAATAATACACTTAAGAAGACAAATGAATATACAGTATAGCAAATCTTTTGTCCTCACGCTACAACAAAATACCATTTGTGGAAAAAGCCTAACTCTGTTTTAAACGTAGGTCAGTTTGGTACGGCCCTGCTACCCATGAGCACAAGCGGATCAGACATGTGCAAATAGAGACATACAGCAGTTGGCTTGGCCCAGCTGGCTTAATACAGATGCATGCAGAGGACTCACTTTTCTTCTGGGCTTTCATATTTGCTGGCAACCCAACCACGGAGCCCAAATTTTCATAGCAATGACGACAACGCCCTACACCGAGCCAATTCCTATCTCCCGCCCAGCTGCGGGGCGCATTAACGCCCGCACGCGTGCGAGAGGAAACGGGCCGCGGCCGATGTTTGTTCGTTTTTTTTTCTTCGGTTCTTCATTTTGCTATGGTTTTTCTTTTTTCCTTTGTTCTTTTTCTGGTTTTGTCGGTTTTTGCTTTTTCTGTTTTTGCTTTTCTGCTTTTTTCCTTTTTCTGTTTTGAGTATTTTTCAAATTCGAGCAAATTTCAAATTCAAGCAAATTTTAAATTAGAGCATTTTTCAATTTTGAGCAAGTTCTAAATTCGAGCATTTTTAAAATTTGAGCAAATTTTTAATTCGAGCAAAATTTCAAATTTGAATATTTTTGTAATCCGAACTTTTTTTGACGTGATTTTTTTTCAAAATCCCAATTTGTTCAAATTTAAAGTTTATTTAACTCAAATTTGCTCAAATTCAAAATTCGTTTATATTCGAAAAATTGTTGAAATTTTTTCAAAGCTGGGGTTCCAACATAGGTCTCCTTAATCCGGACAGGTGTTCGCAGCCAGAAAGCTTGTGCTCTATCGGTGTACAACTAGAAAAAATATTATTTTTCTTATGAACGAGGGAACAAATTAATGGAGCGGTCCACCCGGGTTCCTTCAGGCGATGCCTAGTCGCTCCCGCTAATGAGCGGGAGGTAGGCACTCCCCTACACCGATTTGTTTGACCGAGGTGCACCACATCTACGTTGCGTGTTGGGCTGGCCCATTGCTTTTTTCCTTTTTTATTTTATTTTGTTGTTTCTTTTCTTTTTTGCGTTGCTAATTTTTTTATTTTCTAAAAAAATCTGAACATTTTTTAATATGACCATATTCTAAAATTTATTATTTTTATATATGAACATTTTCAAATTTTAACGTTTTTTGAATTTGATCTCTTTTCTAATTTTAAATAATTTTAGAATTTGAACGTTTTTTAGTTTGAACTTTATAAAAATTTGGACAATTTTAAATTTGAATATTTTTCAAAATTGACAAAAGGAGAAAAAATTAAGAAAGAAAAAGTAAATAGGAAATAAGAAATAAAAAGAATGAAAAAAGAATCAGAAAATGGAAAAAATGGACAAACCCAATACCCGCAATGTTCCGTAAGCACCCACTTGGTTGATATATAGGATTGGCAGTCTATACACCACCCTGGTGAGGGCGGACGAGGTGACGCACACCCTAGTATGGGTGTTGGGTTTGCCCGTGGTTGTTGTTTTGTCTTTTAAATTTTTATTTCCGTTTTCTTTTCTATTCTTTTGCATTTTTAAATTTGAACTTTTTTTAGAAACTAAACGTTTACAATTTTTTTAATATGAATACTTTAGGAGATTGAAGATTTTTAAATTTTAAATTTTTTTGCAATTTGATTTAATTTTAAGTTTGCACATTTTTCGAATAAGATTTTTTTAGTTCGAACGTTCTTTCATATTTTTTATAAAAATTCGAACATTTTTTTAAAAAAATTCCAATTTCCAAATTTGAACCTTTTTGAATTTTGATTTTTTTGAATTTTAAAAGAGAAAATAGCACATAACAGAGAAAGAAGCATGATTAAGAAGAAGAAAACCGCCCGAATTGGGCTGGCCGATACCCGCGTGCTATGCGTCGAACTAGTCGGTATAGAAAATGCGGTAGCCCGCAACCCCTCTAACCTAGCTCGAGGGAAAATAAATTATGCTGTTTGGATTCATGGGCTCACCCCAAATTGTGACGAGCATAGGTTTTAAAGCATCCTCAGGCCTGCCTCAGAAGCAAAGCCCAATAAGGCGTTTCTATGGAGCCTTGCCCATTGTCGTGGAAAAGTGGACAACCTCGTGCAACCACTTTACTAGTGGAGAAGCGCGAGACGCCTCAATTACTTCCTATACGCGCTCTAGTCCAGTCACCGCCCTCTCACTCTCTCTCCCCACACTCACATGGGCTATCATATCCCATCACCGCCACCTCAATGTCTTCCTTGCCGCCTCCACCCCCTCCACCGCTAGCTTACGCGACCAAGCTCATTCCCCGGTGTTCCGACATGCATGTGCACATGATCCGCGACTACGAAGCCGACAGACTCCATGATGTAGCGGCACCAATTGACTCGGCAGTGGTGTCAGTGTTAAATCTGCTCCCTTTGCATTAAGGCCGATGACGTGCACGAGGATGGCTGTGGCGACCATGGATGTCGTTGGGATTCAATCACTCGCCCCTATAGGGCGATTAAACCCAAACGTGGGTTTGGGGCGGCCAGAGCGGCGGCCATGGCGGCGGGCGCAACCGGATCAAAACTGGAAATGGAGGTGCCCGTGCCCCTAGGATTCATCCCTCACTCGTGGCATGCTTAGCCACGATCGGGGTACCCGCCCTCTTCCCCCCCTCATCTAGCGCCCAAGGTGGCACTTCCCATGGCAACTCAAGCGATGCCGCCTCCTGCATGTGGGGGAGGACCTTAGGCATGATGCACACCTACCACAAGATCGACGAGGGTTCCTCCAACTCTAACGGGGCCATTCTTAATCGATCTGATGGTGAGATCTCTCTTTGTCCTTTTTTTTTACTTCGGTTAGGGTTTTTAGACCTGACTGTAGTTCATATGATTTCGGTTAGGTTCGTTTGATTTAGGTTAGAATCGTTATGTACTACTACTTTTGTGTGTTCCATTACATCTTAGAGTCGTCAGGCGTGATTGGTAGTACCGCAGTAACTTATCAGCCATGGTATAGCAGGGTGGTGACCGTGCCATGGCGTGGTGATCAATGTGTTGACATTGAATTACATCAATCACCATTCCATGGTGTGGTCCTCACCCTGCTTGAGGCAGTGACAAAGGGTGCCACCGCCATCATGCTTGCATTTAAAATCATGTCAATGAAAATGTGGTACATGCCATTGACATGCTTGTCAGTGCAAGCATGATGACATGCCTATCACTACCTCAATGGCATGGCTAGAATGCCAATTAACACTCACATTGCCAATGCAGAATTGACAGTACGTGATGAACTACCTAGAGTGGCCGATGCAGGGGCTCAAAGACTTCACCCCGGGGGTGAAGCCCATGCATGACGATGATCCATGATGTCCACGAGTTGCACATGCCCAGGGTGCATTAGGGGAGCCCTGCAAATCTGAGGCATGGTCCCCAACATAAGGTTCCGACGCTCTTCGCTCATGGCCACTGACCTTAAGTCCCTAAGCATGCCACCCACCATGGAGCAGGTGCTGGCTTTGAAGTTCAAGCCGAATGAGGGAGGGCCACTGGTCCATGCACCGATCTTCCACGGTATGTGGTGCCATACTACCAATACAACGTCCAACTGCAAGGCAAGGGTGAAAGTCCCGCCTTCTCAAAAGGCTAGAGAGAGCTCATTGTCAAAGTCGGGATGTCTGTCAACGACACACTCGTCTTCACCTAAAACGACGGTGGCTTCCAACTCTAGATGTACAGGCATGCCACCTCCATTGAGGTTGTCTAGGCATGCAAGGGGCATCACCAAGGCCCTTTTCGAGGACGCGGGCATGATGATGGACATTTGATAGGGTGGTGGAGCTTGCTTGTCTGCTTTTAATGTCCTCCTTGCAGTGTTGGAGCTTGCCCCTCGTGTAAGTATGCTACTAATGCTTTCCTCTAGAGGCTTAGAATATCCTGCTTTTGCTAATGTGTTGTAATTAGTATGCCCTAAGATTAGTGTTAGTACTATACTTAAGTGAATATCTGGTATGCCCATAGAGGAGATCTAGATACATAGATTCAACAATTAACAACAAAGTTTTAGGAGGCAGTTAATCCCCATTTAAACACATCTTGGTAATCTGACAAGACAACATCATCGATCAAACCTCGACTAAATGCAACCATCGTGTCTATTTGGTGTTCATCAGCCTTTTTAAAAGCTATATTTAGAGGTGCTCCCGTCGCAACGCGGGCAATAGATACTAATTTTCATTGCATGATGTTATATAGTGTTAGAAATTGTTGAGATAACATATTTTTTTACCTAGCCAAATGTCGTCCCATAAAGGCATGTCTACACCATACACTACCTTGAAGGAACCTCTAAAGAAGAAACCATCTCTTACTTTCATCAAACCTTTCCTAAACGGTGAGTCAGATGGTTTTGCTTTAAGCTGAGCTAATGTATGCGAGTGAAGGTACTTATTGTGTAATAGCTCCACTTTTTTTAATATTTTAAACAACCACTTGGTGAGTAAACATATTTTTTGATGTTTAGTACTTTCACCCCAAGACTCCCTTGTCGTTGCGTGTTCGACGAGTCTCCGGTGAGGGGGGCCACGAAGGGGAGAGAGAGGAGGGGCCATAGGACGAGGAGTCACCGGGATGGGGTCACACGAGTTACCCAGCTTCAGACCTCGCAACGGCGGCGAGATCCTACATGCTGCTATAATTCACTATAAAGCAACATGTGTGTGATTACAATGAGTTGTGTCTTTCCCTAAGGGCTCCCATGATCTAGTTTATAAATGCTCTGGATCTAGTGTTACAAGAGGTAGAGATCTAGCCAGATACAGCTAAGCCTAGACTACGTACAAGATTTCTTGTCTTGCACATCACGGATCCGACCGCCTTTGGTCATGGGCCGAATCCAACAACTTCGCCTCCAGGCCAGATCCTACCTTCGGAATCTTCGGCAACTGGGTCACCTGGTGGGATGTATGCCTCACCACCATCTTTTGGGCCACCTAGGCTTGCCGGAATCAGAATACCGTCGTGGTATACCTAGTTGGCATATCCCCAACAGAACTTTTAGACCCAAAAGTTCTTCAAGATTTGCCATTCCGATGTCCAGCTTTTGCTCCAATCTGATCCGGAGAGAATCTCGAAGGGCTTCAAAAATAATCTTCATTGCCGACCTTGAGATGGTCGGAAACTTTACAGTTGTGATTTCCATCAATTACATTTCACAATAACAGTAACCGCGTGAAATTTGCGCTCCTTCGACTGCACGAATTCCAGAATTCCCGCGCGAAATATTGGTAGACGAAACAATCCTAGGTAAACGGGGATCTTGCAGTTGGAGTACCTTTGCCGCATTTTTCACCGCTTTTGACCTAGAACACGTGGAGAGAATCCAACAGTGCGACCGCTTAGCTCCCACCGCAAGATCCGAAGCACAGATCTCGATGCTCGGCCTATAATACCCGGAGTGCGCGGTAATTTTCTCACTTCTCACCACACTGCTCCGCTTCTTCTTCCTCGCGCTCGCGCCGCCCACCAGATCTAGGTCACCGGCGTTATCCCTAGAAAAACCTCTTGTGCCGCCGCTCCAAGGCTCATTCTCACCTGATATTGGCGCGGTTGACCGGGAAATTCTCTCCGTCGCCGATATGTGGCTTCATATGGGCGTTCTCCGCAATCCAATATCTCCATCCTCGTCGGCGGCGGCGGGAAACCGCCACTCCATTGTCGGTAAGTATCGCTGGACTTGTAGTAGATAGAGTAGTATGATCCTCTTCATTTTGTCTTGAATTCATCTACCGTTGTACTTGTAGCCGGAAATATGTCCAAAAATTCCACAAGCCATGCCACTGAAAATGCTCTGGATCCCACCCCTCTCAGCCAAACAGAGCCACTAAATGTTCCGCCTTTATTTTTCCTTACACCAAACCTTTCCGACATAACTTTAGCTTCACGTTATTCCGAATTCTCCAACAACCCCCAACAGAGGCGGAGGTTCGCGAAGAACTAGAAGGGCAAGCTCGAATGGCGGAAAAAGTAATGGAGGCAGAACTGAAGAAGGCTTCCAAGGCCAGAGTAAGGGAGGGGGAGAAAGGCTAGTGGTGGTCGTGCATATTGACCGACTTCTACCTAAAGACTCTTTAGGACGTAGGATTCATATCCGAAATCCTGGAGGTTCACCAAGGGCAGCGCCTCTACTAATCTGGAGGTCAATGATCAGGTTTTTACCAAGGCTTGGGTGGAGCGAGGGCTCTCGCTTACGTGCTGCAGACCCACAACATCTACCCAATGCCTACACCATCCTCTCCAATTTCGTAACTCTCTGCGAGGGCCACACGGGGATCTGCCCAGATGTGCACCTCTTCCAATTCTTCTATCGGATCAAGAAGGAGACGAAGGAGAAACTGATGATTAATTGTTGGAGCGTCACCTTTGTCCTTCGAGCGAAGAGGATGTTTTCGTCGATGTCCACGCACGAATCCGTACGATACTAGAATGTCGGATGGTTCTATATCAAGAACGAAGATGCTCCAGATCGCCCCTCTAGCCTCCCCGTCTTCATCAACAGACCTCCAGTGGAGAAGGAATCCTGGAGCAACATTCTGGATCTTGCCCAGTTTCTCGAATAAAACAGGATGTCTCGCAGGGTGGCCAAGTTGACGCAGGATGAGCTGACCGGAAACGACTTGACCTTGAGCTAGTTCACGCGGCGGATCCAGCCACTCCAATTCCACAAAAGACTTATCTACAAATACTCTGGCAACATCGACTCCTTGCGATTCACCAAGCATGATCTTTCGGCAGACTCTCTGAACAAGAGGGTTCGGACGATGTACAGGGTGACCTAGGGGAAAAACATCCACGAGATCCTCCATGATATATGCATGAACAGAAACTGCCCTCCGGTAAGTTTATTGCGATCAAAACATCTGACTTCTACTTTAGTTTAAAATCTATTTCTAACACCTTGTATCTTGTTTCCATCTCGATTCTATGGCGGAGGATGACTTTGGCGTTTTGTTCCACAAGGCTTCTGCGGAATCCGGTAGGGCAGATGATGCTCTGGAGGCCGATGAAGACGAGGAAGAGGAGGAGGATCTGTAAAAGTACGTCACACGAGCCACTAAGTGCTCGAGGGCTGGCCCTTCTAGAGCTAACGTTGCTACTGGGGCGGAGAGTTCCACCAAGAAGCCAAAAACTTCTCAAGTGGAACCCCACGTCGCCTTAACTCTAGGTGCGCCGAGTGCGAGCGCATCAACATGTTGGCAATGTTCGGCAAAGGTTCCAAGCCTATCCTCCCCGGAGCCAAGTAAGTTCCAACTTGCAGAAATATTGTTTATCCTTTATCCAGGCTGATTGCGTGATTTGTCTTGTCAGGTACCAGAAGGTCCTAGCCACCAAGAGTAAATCCCAGAGTACCATCACTTCATTTATGAAGATATCTCCTTCCGTGGCTCCGCACATTCCATTTACCCCCAGGCACTTCCATCCCGCATCCCAGCCATCTCCGACTCGTCCGCAGCCTCGTCTGACCTCCTCTTCTGAAAAGAAGACTCCTGAAGATGTGATCCGTATCAGCAGTGAGCGGAGAGGAGAAAGCACTTCCGAAAATTTCCGTGCTGCGAACTATGGCGCCGAGAGAAAGGAGGATGTGGAGGTTACTTCACACAATAGGGCTAAAGCTACGGCTGATGATGCCCTTGTAAAGCCTCTAGAGATTGAAGCCACCAACTCTCTCGCCAGGCCAAGGTTTACACTGTAAAGCTTTTTACAAACCTTACTAAGGCGGAGAAACGGAAGCTTCAACAAGATCTGCTCAATTATTTGATGAAAGATGTTTTAAACAAGCCTGACTCTCAAACTTATGAGTTTGAGACCTTCAAAATGAAGACCAACAAATTTTTGGACAGTCAACTGCAAAAGCGGAAGGTAATATCCTGACACAGTAGCCCCCAAGTGTATAGGCGGATTCAATTGATACCTCCTTGATACTTTTAGAGTTTGTACTGCGTAAATTAAAGCACCGTAGTAGCCCCCAAGCATCATGGAGGAAATCAGTTTCCGACAATGATACTTCGAAAGGTGCCATACTCTAGTGTTATGTTATCGGAAATTTTACCCGTTACTCATTCATTCTTTCAGGAGACCAAAGCTTGCACTACGAGCTGCACAAAACCGTTGCTCAACAGCGCCATGTTCTTGAGAGGAAAGCTGATTTGCTGGAGGAACATAAAGAGAAGATTGCAGAGCTGGAGAAGAAGCTTGAAGAAAATCAAGGAATGTTTCCAGGCTCTTTACATTTCACTCATTTTTTCCAACCTCATCCATAACTTTGTCTTCTTTTGTCGCTGCTGCTTTTTCCACCTTCTGATTGGGCGGCGCGGTGGCAGTTGCATCTCCGGACAACTCCGTCATAGTTGCGAAAACATGTTGGGCAGCCGAAGGTTGATACACTGCTGCCAGCTCCTCATCCTACTCCTTCATGGTTGCCTCATATTCCTCCGAGTTCATCGGGAAGCTTCGTCGAGATCTAACTCAAAGGCTTTGAAGATAGAGTCTTCAGTTTCTTCGACTATGAGGGGCTCGTCGGATCCTGCGTTCCCCTCGGGAGTGGTTCCAGAAGTAGTTTCCACGTTGTAGACGAAGTGACACCTTTGCCACTCAAGTGAAGGCTAGGGACGGGCGGATCGACATTGGTTTTCCACCGCCATGTTCACCAGAGCGGTGGTTTGGGTGGGCCTTGAAAATTCTCGGTTTATGGTGGATCCGGCTAACTGCGGAGCCTACCTAGACCGGACTTCCGCAACCGTGTCTTTCTCAATGGC
The DNA here is from genome assembly GCA_030979885.1 of Lolium multiflorum. Lineage (NCBI taxonomy): Eukaryota > Viridiplantae > Streptophyta > Magnoliopsida > Poales > Poaceae > Lolium > Lolium multiflorum. The sequence continues at coordinate 115,288,022 of CM061748.1, read as the reverse complement.
GGTCCGTGCAGGGCTTGATCCCGCAAACCTAGCCGAGCGGCTAGTTTCTCCGATGAAGATGTGAATTCCACCGATGGGGATGACGGAACAGTGGACGGTGTTCTCCCTTGCCGAAATCCAGCACTCATCGTTGGGGATGATGGGGATGTTCTCGGCGTAGAGGACACACCCGATGGTGATGGTGTCGCCGATGCCCGGATCCCGCATGGATCCGGCCTCCCGACACCGTTGGCCCCACAGTGGGCAACAACTGTCGTTGCGTGTTCGACAAGTCTCCGATGAGGGGAGCCTCATGGAGGGAAAAGAGAGAGAGAGATGAGGGGCCATAGGGCGAGGAGTCACCGGGACGGGGTCATACGAGTTACCCAGCTTCAGACCTTGCAATGGCGGCGATATCCTATGTGCTGCTATAATTCACTATAAGGCAACATGTGCGTGATAACAATAAGTTGTGTCTTGCCCTAAGGGCTCCGAGGATCCAACATATAAAGGCTCCGAATCTAGGGTTACAAGGGGTAGGATCTAGCCGGTTAAGACTAAGCCTAGACTACCTACATGATTCCTATCTTGCACGTCACGGATCCGACCGCCTTTGGTCATGGTCCAGATCCGACCGCCTTTGGTCATGGTCCAGATCCGACAGCTTCGACTCCAGGCCGGATCCTACCTTCCAAATCTCCGGCAACTAGGCCGCCTGGTGGGTTGTATGCCTCACCATCATCGTTTGGGCCACCCGGGTTTGTCGGGACCCCGTCGTGGTATGCCTAGTTGGCATATCGCAATCACCCCTTGAATCTTGGACTGGCATATGATGTTCCACTTAGGGTGTGTTTGGTAGCCCAGGCCATCAGAGAATAGCAATTTGCCCTCATACAAGCTGATCCTAGCTTAGATGAGCTCAAATTTTCTCGTGTGTTTGGTAGTTCGGGCAAACAGAGACATGTTGAGTGCCTTTGTTGTTTGGTGGGTTGTATGTGTTGAGAATAGTCGATGAGGTCTAAATTTTCATAAAGACCCATGCATACAAAGATGGAACATGATCGGATCCATGTATACAAAATAAAAAGCAACCGGGTCCCTATAAACATTAAAAAGCAACCGGATCCTAAAAAATGCAATCGGTTCCCTAGCTAATTCGGCGAGGTGAGGGAGCTCCGGTGAGGCGTGGCGCACACGGCCTTGGGGCGGAGGACCTCATGGCTGGTTGGGTTTGGTGGAAGAGCTTCGTCTCCATGGCGCGTCCGTGGGGCGGGAGGGCACCGATGTGAGGGATATCCGGTTCATGGTGGAGCTTGATGCGGTGCTAGGACACAGCGGAGGCCATGGCGTCGCGTGGAGGCGGCACCACGTGATCGGCGTGGAGGTGAGAGCAGCCTCTGCAGGACGCAGGCGGGAGGGAGAGACGTCGTGGGGCGGGATGACGCTCGAGGGAGGGAGGCCGTAGGGAGGGACGGCGCCTTCCGGAGGGAGGCCGTGGAGGTAGGCAGGCCGGAGGCCAACTGGAGAGAAGGAGATGGGGGAAATGAGGAGATAAAGTGGTGGGGGTGCGAGTCTTGGGGAGCGGCCCAAGGCCTGTGTTTTGCGGGATGAGTTCAGTCACAACTCTACCTGGTTGAGAGGCATTTTTTGTATGAGGTGGGCACCGCTGAGATGGACCGAGCCAGGCTAACAAACAACAAATAGCTAGTTGAGCTAGATTGAGGTGAGAATATCTGAGGTCGGCTGGGCTACCGAACACACCGTTAGTCAGTCTATACTTCTTTTTGTGGTTTCCACTCTCAAAAAAAATTCTTACGGAGTATCACTTTTATAGCCTTTAAGGTATCTTTAGAAAAATATATGGCATAATCATTGGCAAACTTACTTGCAGTGTTTGAAACTAATATCCCTAGACCAGATAGTAGGACTCAATGCAATCTCGGATGTTTAGTACACGGTGAGGTTATGTTTATAACGCGGTGTTTCTTGTGACTTGTTCAATACGTAGATTTGCATATCTCAGATGTTAGTCTTAGTACACGTTGTGTGGGAGTGTGCACCTGTATATAGTAGTGTTGTGAGGAGTTGTGTTTCGGTGTTTCCCCTCTCTCTGCTTAACATTAAAACTGAAAGAATAACCTAACCCACGAAACTGTATCCATGATCTTGATCATCCACGCGAGACCAAAGTTTGGAGAGGGCGACACCGAAGCAAAACTTGACCATGCATGTAAATGTTTGGACGGGGCTGGCTCACTCAACATCTCAGTATCTGACTAGCTGTACGAACATGTACGTAGGACTGGAGGTTTAAACCGGCCGTATACTTCGAGCCGATGTATACGTGGGACGGTGCTCGGGACCGGGCGGACGGCGACGCTTATCCGTGTAGGGCAAGGAGGTGGAGGGCCGAGGTTGCATGGGAGCGAGCAGCCAGATAATCGGGGTCCCATGCGCACGCGGGCACCACATGGCCGATGCAGCAACCTGTGGCTGCGAATGTGGAGCACATGACGCTGCCGCCGCTCGAGAAAGATGGCCAGCGCCTGCAGGGCCATCCATGCAATGGATCCGTGCCTAGTGGAGCCTATTTAGCTTGGGATCCTCTTCTTCTTCCTGCGCCACGCATGCCCTACCGTACCGGTCGGCCTCTGCCCGCATCCTATTGTGTCTGCCGCATTATGTTCTCCATCTTTGATCAATGTGTGCAACGGCTAGGGTGAAAACAGATTGGACGCGGATCAGATAGTGTCTACTTTTCTGCCTTTTCATATCCGTTTTCGTATTTTCAAAAAAAATACAGGCGAATGTGAATGTTGTCGAACAAGAATTCAAAGCGCATGTTACTCGAATACAGGTGCCTTAGTACGAAACGGATACAGGTAAGAATATGTTTGAAATGGAAACAAAAGCTTTGCCCCATCCATTAAGCGTGTGTTTGGTTCTGGACCAAAGCCTGGATGGGATGGGATGGTCCTCTTTCTTGATATGTTTGGTTACAAATTGAGGTGGATGGGACCATCCCCGAGAAAGGAATATTCGTCGAAAATCCTGAATCAACCAATCCCTCAAAATCGACCGAACCTGGCGATCCACCCTTTCCTAAAAATGTGGATAGTGGCTTAATCCCTCTCCCTCGTCTCTAATCGTGCATCGCCCACCTCCGTCTTGCCTGGCGGACAGAAAAAGCATTAGAGATGTCGCCAGCAGCGAGAGCGGCGTTGGGCGCGGTCGCGTCGACCTCGGCCCTGGGCGCGCGGCGGTGCGACAGCCCCGGCCCTGAGCGAGCGGCGAGCCGGCGACCTCAGGTCGAGCGCGGCGGCATGAGCTGGGCGGAGCTCGCGTAGGGCGCGCGGCGGGGCGGCGCGGCGGCGTGGGAGCGCAGGCACGCGCGGCGGCCCGGCCGCAGGCGCGCGCGGCGATTTCAAGCCTGGACGTGCGGGCGACCTGGGCGAGCACGGCTGGGAGGAGGACCACCATCACCGGTGCGTGAGCTCGACATGCGGCTCGTGATCGTGAACATGACGCTCCCTGTTTTTTGCTAATTGCAATTAGATGGCTGTTAATCAATTGTTATTAGTATCATAACATAAACACAATTCATCCCATCCCACTCAGATGTTCAAACCAAACAGAATATGGGATCACCCAATATGGACCATCCCATCCCCTAAAAACCTGGATGATCCATCCCATCCCTCTCAAGTCACCAACCAAACGCACGCTAGGTAAGCAAAAATTGCTTAGTTTTTAGAAAAAAAATCGGGCGAAAACCAACAACAACAGGGCAGAGCCCACACCCACACAACCACCCATACGTCGCCGCGAAGGGCACACCTAGCCACTATGGCTACCCATAGAAGCTACAAAAACGCGAAGTTGAATTCGGCCTATGTCAAACAGATGGCTCCTCGATAAGAGATCGATAACTATGATTTTGAAGACGAGCCCCGGAGACGAGATGCGCAAGACATGCGTTGAACAAGACCTTCACCGTTATACTGCCCCTCGTAGGTCCTCGTACACCGCTCAGAGGAAGCTTCGACTCCAACACGAAGACTTTCGGACACGTGGAACGAAGCAGACTAACAAGGTCTTACTACTACCAAACATTGCTCTTCACAATTGTCGTTGCCTCACAAGCCTCCACCCGGAACCACCACATCTCCGGTTGACCTCCTGCCAACCTAGACGCCGAGTGTGTCAAGCCCGCCAGAGTGCGTGAAGGGGATCACCAACTTCAAGACGACGCCCTCAAGATGGGAAATGACGATGGAACAACGCCGTCGTTTGATCTTGCAAAGCGGGATCTAGGCATTCACCTGAAGACGTGAACCCAAGGACAACAAAGGTTGCATATATAGCTCCACGACCGCCCCCAAGAAGAACGGCGACATCCAAGGATGTCGCGCGGACTGGATTTCTTTTGGAGCAATCAAGCCTCCACATCGCGGCCGGACAGCAAGACGAAGACCAAAGCGACGGCAGCCCACACCCCACTAACACACACCTCATGTGCTGCAACATTTTTGTGGTTGAAGAGCCGAGTCGCACCACTGCTGCCGGACGGGCTCACCAAGACAGAACACCGCGGGCGCCGCCGATCTCCACAGAGAAGGGGCTTCGACGAACGCCGACATGGGGATCCAACACGTGAAGCCGGTGGCCACATAAATGCGAGCTCCTTGATTCAGCCGCCATGCCACCCCTCATAGCCACAACGGCCGCCAAACCGCCCAAAGATCCTGGGGCCTTCGCCCCGCCGTCCAGTTCCATTGAAACCCCGCGTTGGCTGCCTCAGCCTCGCCTGTCGTAGAATGAGAACATTGGCAGCGTCCTCCTCCGCCTCAGCCTCGTCCGCCATGAGTCGAGCCAGCACAACCCAGGGTCAAGCTCGTACAAGCCCACCCAGGCACACTCGAACCCATCTGGGCCCTCGCGTGCGCCACCAGCACACCAAGTCGGCTCCGCCTCCGCCACGCTCCGGCGCGCGCAGCCTCCCTCCAAACCGCCGCGCAAGGAGGCCTCCCTCCAAACCACCGCGCTGGGAGCCGAGAGGGACTAGATCCCCACCGCCCCCTTAACCGTCATCGCGTGGCTTTGCCCGGCGGGGGGGGGGGAGCTAGGGTTCTCCCTGTTGTCGCCCGGAGGAGGCCAGGAGAGGAGCAGCTGCGTTTAAAGTTGCTGGATACAGGAACAATGAAATAATCGACTCGTATCTTGTAGCGAGTATGCTCACCATATCACACAACAACCATAAACTTTCATGCATTGGTATCTTCATGTAGTAGTATAAATTTACTTGAATATTTCTTTTGCATATATCCCTGCAGCTCGAACGTCGCCAGTCAAGATCTGCAGACACTTACACTGGACGGTAACTTAGCTTGGGCATGGAGGAATTCACACATATATACTGGGGCCACTACACCAGCAGCCGTGCCGCATTGCGTCGTCTCAAACTCTCAATGGTCTCTAGCACACTTGTCCCTAGCTTGCTGGCAGCCATGAGCATACTTGTGGGCTCTGTCTCTGCCGCTGCTGCCGGTCCTATCCGGATCTGCCCTACGTACCTACCTACAGGACCTGCATAGTTTCATTTCCTACGTGTAAGTGTAAATCTTCCTCCCGCTACTCCTCCTCGTACAGATTATGTATCCACGGCAACGTCACGGATAAATGTAATACCGTGCATGCTACCGTACGACGTACTGGGAATCTAGGATTTTGATGGCATGTGCTGCCTTGGCGCGACAAGTGTCCTACAAACATTTGTGGTCCAAGATGGCCCAGGTTTTGCTAGCGAAGCACACGGCCCTATTGTCCTCTGCTGCCTCTGAGACCACATGTATACTTATTATATGTTGATTTCATTTTCGGATGTGTGTGACCAAATATGGATATACAACTGAGAGTCCATGTTTCTTGCCGGAAAATATCCCGAAGACCGGTTATGCAAGTGGAGTGCTCAGGGATCAACAAGACGTAGGCGGCACCAGGTTTAACCGCACGAAAATAGCCAGGAAAACATGGGTCTAGGTAGACCCGGTTTTCAAATAATCTTTAAAAAAATACTATTTAGAAGTTTTAAATTGTTTTGAAATAAATCATGCATGTGCATATTGCCTTTATGTTTACTCGTGTAATTTTTCAAGAAAAAATACAATCATATGTGGCCTACACAAAAAGGAGAAGTTTGTGCTGCTTTTGCACTAGAATCAGGTCCTTGTGCTATTACTTGGACACTTTCTATTTTTTGCACAAGATACATGATTATATTTTAGTTTCAAAGCTGACATGCACACATACTTGCATACTTCTCTACACGCATGATTTATGCCATTTTTTAAAAAGATATACAATATTTTTTTTTCCGATTTTACTATTCATATAGGATCTACACGCACATAACATGTAACTTCTGACCGCCGGGATCAACGGTAAATTATGCTTTTATTAGTTGAACCAGCCAAAATATATTGTTGATACTACGAGTTAAAACTAGAAAGAGAAACTTCACGGCATATCATCATTTGTATTTTCCGAACAAAAGTTAGTATTACACCACCCGGAAGTTGTGTGTTGCTACCGACTGAAACAATACCACTATTATGACACCAAACTCTTCGATGAACTTAGGTGTGCTTGTTGTATTAGCAAATTTAAAGATAGATTGTAGCGTTTTTGCAAAACAAATGATAATCTAAGTTCATGTTCATCAATAACAATAAGTTGTTGGAAACAAATCGGACATAGGTACAAAACCAGGAGCCATCACCACCAGCTAATTTGTTCAGAGTAGTAAGGATGCGTGTGCTAATAGTACAACTGAACACTGTAAAAATAAATTGGTGAAATACTACTATTTAACCAGATTAATTAGTATGTGAATACATGTGAAGGCCACATGGAGTGATGCACAAACATTTGGCTCACATATTCCCACTTTGCTTGATCAAAAATGCATTGTCCTTTAACTATTTTCGTCAGGATGGAATTGACATCTATACCTATCTTCCAAAAGCTCCAACATCACAGGCCATACAAATACAAGCAATGATGAATTCTGTTCTCTTTTGCCACCTCTTAATTAATTTTCCAATTAATTTCACCAATCCCCTCCATGCAAATGCAAGAGTCCCACCGCTGCTAGCATTGCCACAGCGCCACACCAAGCATCTATTTATACCCCACCTGAGCTCTCCCCCTACCCTCACATCTCACCAGCCACAAGCTAACTGCAGCAAACACAAATACAGATACACATATATCCAGCTATATAGATCGATCATGGTGAGGCTAATGGAGATCTCCAAGAAGTGGCACGGGAGTTCTAGCAGCAGGGTCACCTCCCCTACCGCTGCTTCTAGTGCGGCGGCCGCGGCGCCGACGTGCCCGCGGGGCCACTTCGCCGCCTACACCCGGGACGGCAGCCGGTTCTTCGTCCCCATCGCTTGCCTCGCCAGCGACACCTTTCGGGAGCTCCTCAACATGGCCGAAGAGGAGTTTGGCAAACCTGGAGACCGCCCCATCGTGCTGCCGTGCTCTGCCGCCTGCCTCGAGCAGATCCTTGCCGCCTTCCGGGGCGCTTCCAAGAAATGCACCGGCAACGCCAGGACCAAGATTTGGTAGTATAGCAGCCTAATTAGATCAATTAATTCCACCGCTGCTGATTGTTAATCTAGTGAGATCGATCCATCGATCGACCCCTTCATTCTCGGGAGAGTAGCTCCATCATGTTAATTTTTGCTGCCCTCCTGGTAAATGGTGTGTGTACATGCCAATGCGCATGTTTTCAGGAGGGTTGCTGTGGTTGCCAGTTGACATGATGTAAGCATCTATTAGCTAGCTAGTCATCATTTGCCTATTGTGTAAGGTCGATTATCTTAAGTTGTGTATTGGTTAGTGACTTGTTGCAAGGTTTCATTATTCTTCGACGGTAATGGTCCCAAATGTAGCATCCCAAGTGTACTTGTATTATTGTATATTTATATATCACGGTCATTGATTAGTATGTGCAATGCCTGACATTTTCCTTCTCATATGTGAGAAGCAAATGAAGCTTGGATATGCTTTGTTTAATTTATGTTCATTATTTGCTCATATTATCTTTTTTCGATAAAGGGCGCTTTATTACTCAAAAAGTTTTAAGCATTACATCCAGCCTCTGCATAACCAGGATGCACACAGCCGTTCAGTAGTCTAGGATCCATCAAAGAGCATTTGGCCAGTAATATTACTTACTAAATTACCCAAACATTATCATTTTTAACAATTATATATTCCTCCCAAAACTCTACATAATCGTACCACTAATTTAAGTCATCATATAATCATACAACAGAAAGCAACGTTATGTATTATGGCAATACTTCCTGAGACACATTTACCTATAATTTAATTTCTAGTACTATCAAAACAACATATTTTAAAAGAGATCAGTATGTATTTAATGTATTCAAAGTTGACTCTAACTTTTCGAGGTGTGGAATATTAGTTTTGCTATAACGAAATATTTGCATCCAAGACCAAAGCGAGAGCTCGGTGTTGGGAACTCGACACTCATTACTTACAGTTTAAAGCGCCTCGGAAAATATATGAAAAGAAAAGATGCATGTTTCATCGTGCGAACTCGTGAGGGTTTTATTAATATAAAGCCTGGCATTATGCCTTTTATCTAAGAAAACACTAGCTAGCACTCCAACTAAATTCAAAGCAGATGCCAGGGCTATTCCTACTTTCAAAAAAAAAAAAATCGACAGACGCAGAAGTACGTACTGATTTCAGGTGGCACATTGCCTTCACCATGAAACAAGGCACATGGGAGCCATATGTCCCAGGCTCCCAGCAGCTAACCTAGAGCGCATAGCCATACGCTAGCTAGTATACTGCTACCACTTGCCAAAGCTGAAGCTGAATCTGAGTCACGTAAATATAGATGGCTTGCTACCATGCACATGTATCGATGCATTTCCGTTGGATGTCGCTATGCAATTTAATAATACGGGAGTCGCTATCGACTTGTGCAAGATTATCATTCGAATTAGCAGTTGGATATGTGGTAGAGTGATGGAACGAGAGAGAGCCTTTGGGAGTTGGCCAGGAATGTAGTGAGAGTGAGTTATCAAGATTTCGGATTGCGATGGGGAATCAAGGGCGTGGCCGGCTTTGCTGTTTCATATGATTGGTGAACACTGTTGCTGTTCTATTCTGGCCGGCCGGACCCATCCTTTTAAAATTCATGAAAGGGATTGCGCTGGGATAAAAAAAAAACAGATTACATGTCTTCAAGCTGGAGATACAATTTGGCTTATGTTGAGAGTTAGCTTAATTATTAGTCGATCCCTAGCTTGTTGGATTGCATAGTAATGTTTGCTAGTCTTGGGTTGCAAGGTTACATCCGAAATTTTACTACTTCTTATGGGTTGGCAACTAATAAAACCAGTAAATCCCTTTGTGATTCCTGCTAGTCATGACTCGCAACATGGATTATAACTGAGATTCGATGAGGTCGCCTGATTATGATTAAGTTGAATCTCAATCGACTACAAATTAGTTGTTATATTGTGATCCAAATTCCTATACTAAAGGGAGTCTAACTTCTGACGAGCGGAGCGGGGCCCGTCGCCGGAGGCTTGGGCCGAAGCGTAGCGGAGTCAGAAGTTAGCCCATACGTCGTGCCCTGCAGGGACGCCTGCGAAGGGGGGTGCGGGGGCGGCAGGCCCGGTACGGTACGGATCGGGCACCGCCTATATATACATCTTGTAAGCCGCCGACTAGGGTTTATCGATTATAAGACAACCCACGACGTTTGTAAACACCTCCCGATATAGTGAAGTTTTGCTGGATGGCGCCCGTGTTTTTTCTCCTTCTGTGTTGGAAGGAGTTTTCCACGTTAAATCTTGTGTCTCCGCTGCGTATTCCGTTATCGTTCTTCGTTATTTGCTTGTCGCTTTTATAACATTAGTCACCTTCTTTGATTTTTTTTTTTGAAACAGATGCAAAAGTTTTGCCTCATCCATTAATTAATTAGAAAGGGTCCAGTTTTTAGGAGAAAATCGGACGAAAACCTACAACAACGGGGCCAAGCCCACACCCACATCTGCCCACTCGCCACCGCGAGGGACACAACCAGCCACCCTAGCTACCCACAGAAGCTACACAAACGTGAAGTTCAAGTCGGCCTATGCCAAACAGATGGCTCCCGAGAAGAGGTTGACAGCTCCGATACTGAAGACGAGCCCTAGAGAGAAGATGCCCAAGACCTGCCCGAATAGGACCTTTACCGCTGGACCGCCCCTCGAAGGTCATCGTACACCGCCCAAGGCAGCTTCGACTTCACATCAAGAAAAGACCTACAAGAAGACACTCGTACACGCCGGAACGGAGCCAACTAACATGATCTTGCCGCTACCAAACCTAGCTCTTCACCAACGTCGTTGCCTCACAAGCCTCCACCTGAAACTCCCGAGTCACCTCATCACCCAACACTCGGGGCCACCGCCCCGACATTCCGCTACTCCGCCACGCCCTGCATGGTCAACCGAGACAACCACCTTCCGGGGTTGCCGTCCCGACATACCACCACTCCCTCTCGAGATGTAATGCCGAACGAACCAGCAACCCCTAGCCCAAGCTACCCATAGCGGTCGGCCGCATATCACTTACATCACACCAACTTATCCGGCAGGATGAGCCGACGGCCAAGGTCGCCACCCACTTATTTGATTAAAGGATGAAAAGCATAAGAAAACCATCTCATCATGGTGGATTGGTGGGATGGCAGAGGTGAGGAGTTCTAAAGGTATGAACCAGCCTACCAAGGTCTACATCCGCGTGCTCAAATTTACAGATAAGTCGGTGCGTTGCGTACAGCAAGAAATTAGTGGAACGAGCTTGTGTGCGTGCCTGAGTATAGCCTGTCTGGATAGTGGCCTGTGCGGCTGTGCTGGTTGACTTGAATCATGCTTCTAATGGCAAATGGAAAATAAAATGCAATTTATAATAAATAAAGGGCTTGGCAGCTGGTTGTATGAAAGATATATGACACGTTGTGATTGATCATCATCTTCTACGACGAAAGGGCGTCGATCGATGGAGACGGTCACGAAGTGCGTGTTTGGTTAGGCCGGCCACGGCATGAATGGCCGTCAGCCGCTGCATGTGCCTGATAGCCTTCGACGCGTGCATCTCCCAGGGCCATTTGTTCTGCCGGAGATGCAAGCAAGCGGCATGTTCGTGAGCAGAGTACGACTACGAAGTGGAGTCTCAGTTCAGAGGACGAGGCAATGGGCTTTCACACGACTGTTTCGCATTTCATATGCACTCATGCAAATATATTTGGAGATCAGACTATCGTGGAAGATAAATGAGATGCACACATTTTTTTGGAACAGTTGAAGTAGAAAAAACACCGTGTGGGCCGCCTCACTAACAGTGTGCTTTTGAACAAGTGTTTCTATGTCAAATCTTTCAGGCATCTGCAGGTTGATCCTCAGGCGGAAAATGTCTAGAGAAGTGCGGCTCCCCTAAAGTGCAAGATCTTCAACTGGCTGGCTCGGCGCCGCCTCCTCCCCACCAACGAGAGGCGCTTCCGACACCACGTGACTACATCCGCCTCTTGCCCCTACTGTACCCTTGATGGGGATACGGACCATTTGCTCCTTCACTGCTCCAGAGCTCGGGAAGTTTGGGCATTCTTCTTTCCGAACGACAGCTCCTGGCCCCCTCCAAGCTACGCAGACTTATGGTCTCTACGATGCACCTCGTATGAAGTTTCCTCTGTCGCCACCGACATCGATTGAAGTATCTGGAAAAGGCAGAACGCTCTCATCTTCAACTCCCTCGACGAACCACTTCCCCTGGTTGTCCGCAGATGTATTGAAGATCTTAGGTTGTGGGCTTTTAGATGCTCTACCCCTGCCTCCTCTGCTACTTTGATTTCTTGGTGTAATAACTATGACCCCCCTTCATCCGCTAGGTCCTCTCCCTCTCTGTCCTCTTAAAATTTGTATTGGATCCTGCTGCTTTTTTTTAGTATTGATATAAAATGGTTCAGGCCGGTGTAAGACCGCCGTAGTCCCGGTCAAAAAAGTAAAAAAAAAAAAGCAATGTAATGAGCTCAAAACATCGACATGCGTGAAATTAATTAGACCATAACGAAAAAACCATAAGATATACTCACATCTAAACAATAATCAAGTTACAGCTCGATCAAGTCCTTAGTAGTTGGATTTGCGTTGTGATTCGTGTTGATGGAAGTTGTACATGGGTTGCAACTTACCCTTTTAAATTGCATATACGCATTGCAACTCACGAATAATTGAGCGGGACTTACGCCCCCTTCTTTTAGGCTTCTGGAGCAGCTTCGGGGTCCACCACAACACAAGCCTAAAAGCAGGGTATAGCTTTCAGCCCGCTTATTTACACCGCGAATCCCAAATCGTGAGTAAAACCAGAATCGAGAGCGCAGGTACTTCTGGTATACCTGTAAGTGGTCACGACCATGGTTACCCGTCAATTGCCGTTTGTGTCCTATTGATTGAACGGGATTTTAGCTAATAGCTGCGTTATTCCTGCTTAGTTCCACGGTGGCCTCCATGCCGCTTAAGCCCGCCAAACAACAAGTAGCAATAATTGTCTTCCATGCGGCAGGAGAGAACAAGCCGGTGCCCACGGGGTGCAAGACAAACATTCCAAGGAGTTGCAGACATGCATTGAATCTTTGCCATAGCTTCCTTTTTGTTTTCTTCTTTATATATTGTATATATGTAACTTTGGTGGGGGTTCTCTTTAATAAATAAATTGATGTGAGGCTTTGCCTCACAGTTTCTCTCCAAAAAATAATAAAGCTATAGCAGGTAGTGTCGTTAACCGTGTGGCTTTGATCATGGTGTTTGTGTTGTGTTGTATCGTGGTGCCCTTTGGGCGTTGTTCCGGCCATTTTGATCTCTTCTTCTATGTGATTGATACAAACGGTGTATTCTCGAAAAAGAAAGCAAGTAGCACTTATCAAATTCCGATATCCATATTAGTTTCGTAAATTTCCAAAAATATGTATTATTTTTGCAATTAAGAAAGTAATAGTAATATTTTTTTAAAGTAGCCAGTGTCATGCACAGGAAGTCCGGCATACTTGCTAACGTAAAACTACTCTCATCTCGTAAGTTAGGTGTACTTATGTGACGACCATGTACATGCATATCTAATTAGCTATTTATATATATGATCAGGTTGCCATGGGTCGTTGGATGGGGAACAGAGGGTGGATGGAAGGGAGACAGGTACCATGTGACTTGTTGTGGGCAAGTAAGTCACTGAATCCTAGTCCGCACCCCAATCTCTCCCGATAAACCCCTAGGGATCCTCCCGCCGCCGTCGTCGCGCCCTCCCGCCACCCCGACGCCCACACCACCACCACCCACTGCCGCCGCGCCCTCCCACCACCCTGAAGCCCGCACCGCCGCCACCCTCTGCCGCAGCGCTCGTCGTCGCCGCAACCTCGTCCTCTCGCGTGAGGGCATGGCTGCCGCCGCATCCAGCCCCATCACCGGCCAGCTCCACCTCGGAATACATCCTCGATTTCCCCTCTGCTTGCCACCTCCATTCCCCCGTCCTCCCCGAGCTCCACCTCCCACATGCCGGCCGCATCCTCCTATCAGTCCTCCTGTTGTTGATATACATTCTTAATTTCCATTGATTTATGTAAAAGGGAGAAATCATGGTGCAAAAAGGAGGCCCGGTCTCTCTACTTGCTCAGAATCACGATCTGCTTCAGGCCGCTGATGAAAATGGCAAAGATTGGTTCTCTATAATGCTTGAAAATGATTTTTGGAAATTTGGGGGTGTTACAGAAATTTCACAACTCAGTACATACAAGCCAAATTTTTAGAAGCCAAAAAGAATAGTAAGAAGTGGCTTCTATGAGCTTCTCCCCACCACAGATTTTTCCCAAATTTTTCCAAAAGCTAGCTTTTCTAGAAGTAGAAGCCCAAAAGAAGGGGGCCATAGTCGGATCACGGCATCTTTTTTTTACACAAAAACAGTAGGGAAAGGCTCCCTACTGTGTCATTTTCTATTAATATAAATGGAATATTTACAATGGGTTTATCATGTAGATATCCTTATTACATACTCATAATGTATCAAGCCATGATTGCATTCCTTCTCTAAGACTAGGCTTAGCTCTATGCATTGTAAGGGTGAAAGTGGCTTTAAATCTAGCCACACATGTTAGCACATTTGGATAGTTTGCATTAAAGATAGCATCATTCCTTTGGTCCCAAATGCTCCAGAGCCTGCAATCATTATTTCCACGAAAAAGTCCATGGACAATCTTTGTTGCGCTTCATCTATCATCTGATATAGGGTATATCTACATTCCACTCCAATCCAAGTGCCCACCAAAAGCTCTGACTGAATGTGCATTCAAAGAATAGGTGCATATTTGTTTCCTCTGGACAAACTTCACAGAGTATACAGCCAGAGAATTCCACATGAAAATTCTTATGTTTCATCATATCCTTAGTATTTAGTCTGCCATTTAATAGCAGCCAGAAGAAGAATTTATGTCTAGGAATACTGCAGGATTTCCAAATTGTTGCAATACTGCTTGGTACTTCATGATTACCAATTAGTTCTCTGTACACTTTATTTGTGGAATATGAACTCCCCCAACTGAATGACCAAATGTCATGATCCCCTTTGATTTCCAAGTCCAAGAATTCCTGTTCCAAATTGTGAAGTTCCTCATGTGCAATAGTACTTAGAGGTAACTGAAACATATCATATATATTTTCATTAGATATCTCCATAGCCTTGTCAAAGATGATGTTCTGATTTTTGGCAAATGAGTGTAAGTGAGGATATGTATCCTGTTTGATGGAACTATTCCAATTATCTTTCCAAAGTACTACTGACTTTCCACTTTGGATGTCCACTGTTGTCAATTCTTTATATCTGTCTTGTAGTGACAAGCAATCTCTCCACCAAAATGATGTCTTTGGATTAATAGTCTGAGGGGTGCCTCTACTCCTATAGTAAGCTTGCCAGATTAGATTGACCCATGGTATATCTGCATGATTATAAAATTTGTGCAAATTCTTCATAAGTAGAGCCTGATTTTGTACTCTGAGATTCAAAATTCCTAGCCCCCCGATCTTTTGGCCTGCACATCATTTCCCAGCTTGGTAGGCACTTTCCTTGAATTCTATTTTCTCCACAGAAATTGTCTTCCACTTTTTTCAAAATGTACAAAAGTGGTAATAGGTACCTTGAAAGAGCACATTGCAAACATGGGTAATGATTGTATCACTGAATTCAATAGGGTGAGTTTGACAGTGTATGACATCAGAGATGATATTCCAGATAATTTTTTATCAATCCTTGAAACAGTTGGCATAAGGTCAGACACAGATGGTCTTGTGGTACCCAGTGGCAATCCCAGATATGCAAACGGTAGGGTTTCCACTTTGCATCCAAAAGCCAAATCATTTGCTCTGTCAATGTCAATATTGATGGGAACAAGTGTAGTTTTGTGGAAATTTACATGTAGGCCAGTAGATTGACTGAAAATCTGTAGCACTTCTTTTAAGTAAATCAGTTGCTGATTATCTGCAGGCATTATCATTAATGTATCATCTGCATATTGAACAATTGGATATTTCTGACCAAAATCATCCATAATTGGTAAATCAATAAATCCATCTTGCCAAGCCTTGTTAATAGCACTTTGTAAAAGGTCAGCAGTATTGACAAAGAGAATTGGTGACAGAGGGTCTCCTTGTCTTACTCCTCTTTTGCAGATAATTTTCTTTCCTGGCACTCCATTTAGGAGAACTGATGTTGATGCTGAATGAAGGATATTGTATATGAGTTTGATCCATTTTGGTCCAAAGCCTCTAGCCTTAAGCATAGCAATAACTGCATTGTAATCCACTTTATCAAAAGCCTTTTCAAAATCAATTTTTAGAATAATAATAGGCCTTTTGGAGAGGTGGCAAATATGCAGATACTCAAAAGCCCAATCTAGGCAGTCTTGAATATTTCTTCCTTTAATGAAACCATATTGATTTTGATGTATCAAAGGGATGATCTCTTGTTGCATTCTATTTGCCATAAGTTTAGTAATAATCTTGAGAGGAAGACTAACCAATGAGATGGGCCTATAATCATTCATATCCTCTGGATCTGCTTTTTTAAAAATGAGTGTCATAAAAGCAGTATTAATACTTTCCAAATTTATTTTCTCATTGTAGAAATCTTCAATGAACTTGTAGAAGTCCTCTTTAATAATTGGCCAGCATTTCTTGAGGAATTTTCCATTGAAACCATCTGGTCCTGGTGCTTTATCAATAGGAAAATCTTTCACCACATTGTCTATTTCCTCTCTGGTAAATGGTGCATCAAGATGAGCAAGATCAGTTGGTTGTATAATATCCTCCAAGTTGATATTCATTGTGGCATTCTCACTCACACCAAGTCTTTCTTTATAGGATTCCCAAATAATAGAAGCCTTGTGATCATGATTATAAACCATAACATCATCAGGGGATTTAATATATGTGATAAGATTAGATTTCTTCTATTGCTTTTTGTTGCAATAGTATGAAAATATTTAGTATTCTCATTGGCATGTCGCCGATGAGATTTTTCGGTTCTTCTTTTTGCGGTGTTTTGTTCAAAATGATTAGGCAGCGCTTACATTTTAAAATCGGAATAAGGTGACAAAGAGCCCGGTAAGACAGCCCGCTGAGATGCCACGAGGCCACATAAGCCTGCAGCCTCCACCCGTGCTTTGCAAGCTGGTTCGAAGACTCAAACACCCACAGTTGCATGTGTAGGCTTCGACACATTGAGGAGTACGGGTGATTAAATGTTTGTTGAATTACACCCAGGGTCTGCAAAATTTTCAGATCGAAGTTTCTCTTTTATTTTTTTCTTGTTTCACACATGGCAACCAAATATGTGCACCTTCCTCTTAGATTATCATCCATCTTATAGGTCTTGTGAAGCACGAATTTTTGGCACAAAAGACCACCCTGCTCAATGAATTGATAAAAAAGACCACCTATGAATATAATTGACAGAAAAGACCACCTCTAGCGTGGCGGCAGCGTCCCCAGCCGACACGTGGCACGTGCCGCCGCAGAGTGTGACGGCAGCACTTGCCGTCGGTGGATGTGGCGGCATGTTTGCCTGCCGTGCGTCGCCGTTCGTCGCCATGCAGCGTGGTGGGCCATGCCACCACACGCTGGGGCGGCAGGTTGACGTGGAGAGTTGCCTCCACATGCTATGGCGGCAGGTCATATTGGATGCTCAAAATCTGATTTCTTGGGTTGCATCTTTCGAGCAAAATGCTCCCCATTGATACTGTGCTTCAACCGTGTAATCATGTTAATGCAGTATGGTTATGCTCTAAGCCAGATTTAGTACCATTTTGCTATACTCTAATCAAGGGCATTAACTGAGTAAGGGCATCTCCAACGAGACGACATAAATGGACGCTGAGTGACTGTTTGCATCCGCGCGGTCGTAAAATATGTCTGCACAGTCTGCATAATTACCAGGCCGTCTGCAACGACGTAAGTGTCCGCTCGCGTCTGGCGGAAATTTCGCCGGGCCCGCCTGGCAGTGATCTAGGCTTGATGCGTCTTCTTAGGCGCGCCAGTACTGACGCCGAGGCGTCACTTCGGAAGACTGCGGCCACGTTAATGGCGATGCCTCGCTTGGCGCGCGGCCGTCGCCTACCTCTCAGCAAGAAGTAATGACGATGCCATGCGTGCCGCGCCCGTCGCCTGCCTATATAAACAGGGGCCGCCGTCGCACAAAACCCTAGCCGACGCACAACCTCCATCGTAGAGCCGCCGCCGCACAACCTCCACCTTTGCCATGAGCAGCGTTGGCCGTGGCCAGGCTACCGCGCCTCCACCTCCCCCCGATCTCGAGCTCCGACAAGGAGTTGGAGGACGACGACAACACCGGCAACCTTCTCTACCCGGTCAGGGACGCGAAGTTCCTGGCTGACGCGGAGAAGGAAGCAGAGGAGGAGCGGGCGGCCCACGCGGCGTTCGACGCCGAGATGGAATGCCGCTGGGAGGCGGCCGTCGCAGAGGACGACTCCTTCGACATCTCATGGTCATCTGATGACCCTGATGCGCCTACCCCGGAGGAGAAGGCGGCAGAGCCGAGGGCATTAGTCGACTCTTTTGAGACGCTCAAGAAGGCCAAGGATGCCGCGAACGAGACGCCGCGGCGGTGCCTGCTAGAGGACGCGGCGGCGCACCGAGCTCTAGAGGCCGCACGACTGGCGGCGGAGAAGCAGGCTAGGGACGCAACGACGGGGCCGGACCATCGGGCAACAAGTAGACTAGGGCTTGTATCAACTGTAGTTTCACATTATGCTTTTTAAATATTATTAAAAGCAAAAAATGGATCGCCCCGCTGGGAGCACACTCAGACGCAAACGACCGCACGGTCAAAATATGT
This sequence comes from Lolium multiflorum, assembly GCA_030979885.1. Lineage (NCBI taxonomy): Eukaryota > Viridiplantae > Streptophyta > Magnoliopsida > Poales > Poaceae > Lolium > Lolium multiflorum. The sequence continues at coordinate 115,269,557 of CM061748.1, read as the reverse complement.
CTGTGGGACGACGCAAACGGACGCACGCGACCACTTTTGTGCGCCTGATATGGTTCGCCCCGTTGGAGATGCCCTAAGTAGAGGTACAGTTTAAACGTGTCCCATCAAACTATTAGAGGACGCAGTACCTAGATACACTATCTTGGTTGCAGGAAAAGCCTAAAAGGATTAGGCGTCAGCAGCATTGATCAGTATTGAGTTTACATGCTAGGATGAACAATGGCTTGGTAACCTGCCGCCACGGCATGTGGAGGCAATCCTCCACATCCACCTGCCCCCTCAGCGTGTGGTGGCATGGCCCACCAAGCTACACGGCGACGAACGGGGACAGACGGCAGGCAAACGTGCCGCCACAGCCACCGACGGCAAGTGCTGCCGCCACACTATGCGGCGACACATGCCACGTGTCGGTTGGGGGCGTTGCCGCCACGCTGAAGGTGGTATTTTCTGTCAATTATATCTGTAGCACTACTAGAAAAACAGGCTTCCGGTGAGCCCCATAAGTCGCGAAGGTAAAGGAACCGCGACTAATGGTACCTTTAGTCGCGGTTCGGGAGGCGAACCGCGACCAAAGGCCCGCCCGTGGCGCTCGGTGGCCAGCCGTTGCACGCAGTGGGGCCCAGGCCAACCGCGACTAGCAGCTCGAAGGCCTTAGTCGCGGTTGGTCAGGCAACCGGCCAAAGCCGCCCCTATATATACCCATCCAGCAGCCAACACTTAGCCATTTGGTGCCATTTTCTTCACAAGCTTCACAAGTGGGTGTTAGGTTTGCTTTTGGTTCCTCTTATGCACATAAGGTGTTTGATGAAATGCCCCAAGAGCATGAAACAAACATGATATGAAGTGTTGGAGCCACACTTGAGCTTTCTCATTTATTTTTTCCTCCTCGATCGCGGTTAGCAACTTGAACCTTTGATGTGTCGTTGATAAAATGTGCATGTGTGTGTAGTTCATTGTTTAATTTATATTGTTTGTAGCTAGTTAGTTTAACAAATGCATGATGGTTAATTATATATTTTATATTATAATAATGCAGATGAATCGACAATGGATGTACGGTAACCGACTCTCCGGCGAGTTCAGTACGGGTTTGAATGATTTCCTCGTAGTGGCTAATGCTAACAAGCAGGGGGTTTTGTTATCTGTCCATGTGTTAAATGTAAGAATCGGAAGGGTTACTCTTCCTCAAGAGATGTTCAGCTGCACCTGCGGCACGGTTTCATGCCAAGCTATAATTGTTGGACCAAGCATGGAGAAAGAGATAATGGAAGAAGATGAAGAAGGGGATGATTTCATCGATGAAAGCTATCTTGCTCATTTCGGTGATACTTTCATGGAGGATGCTGAAGGTGAAGGGGAAGGTGAAGAAGAGGCACGTGATGATCCCGTTGATCTTGGTCGGACCATTGCTGATGCACGGAGACGCTGCGAAACTGAAAAAGAGAGGGAGAATTTGGATCGCATGTTAGAGGATCACAGTGTACCCCGGATGCGATGATGGTCTGAAAAAGCTGGGCTGCACACTGGATTTGCTGAAATGGAAGGCACAGCAGGTGTAGCTGACTCGGCATTTGAAGACTTGCTGAAAATGTTGAAGAATATGTTTCCAAAGAATAACGAGTTGCCCGCCAGTACGTACGAAGCAAAGAAGGTTGTCTGCCTCTAGGTTTAGAGGTTCTGAAGATACATGCATGCATCAACGATTGCATCCTCTACCGCGGTGAATACGAGAATTTGAATGAATGCCCGGTATGCACTGCATTGCGTTATAAGATCAGAGGCGATGACCCTGTGACATGAGGGCCGAAACCCAGGAAGAAGGTTCCCGCAAGGTGATGTGGTATGCTCCTATAATACCACGGTTGAAACGTCTTCAGAACAAAGAGCATGCCAAGTTGTTGCGATGGCACAAAGAGGACGTAAGTCGGACGGGGAGTTGAGACACCCCGCAGATGGAACGCAATGGAGAAAGATCGACAGAGATTTCAAAGATTTTGCAGCTGACGCAAGGAACATAAGATTTGGTCTAAGTACGGATGGCATGAATCCTTTGGCGAGCAGCTCCAGCCATAGCACCTGGCCCGTGACTCTATGCATCTACAACCTTCCTCCTTGGTTGTGCATGAAGCGGAAGTTCATTATGATGCCAGTGCTCATCCAAGGTCCGAAGCAACCCGGCAACACATCGATGTGTACCTAAGGCCATTAGTTGATGAGCTTTTACAGTTGTGGGCAGACCTGGTGTCCGTGTGTGGGATGAGCACAAAGAAGAGGAATTTGACCTACGAGCGTTGTAACCATCAACGATTGGCCTGCTCTTAGTAACCTTTCGGGACAGTCAAATAAGGGATACAATGCATGCACGCACGCTTACATGAGACTGAAAGTGAACATTTGCCAAATTGTAAGAAGAACGTGTACCTTGGGCATCGTCGATTTCTTCCGAAAGGTCATCCGTAAGAAAGAAAGGCAAGCATTACAACGGCAAGGCAGATCACCGGCCGAAGCCTGAACACACTGGTGCCGAGGTATTTGATATGGTCAAGGATTTGAAAGTCATCTTTGGAAAGGGTCCTGGCGGACAATCAGTTCCGAAGGGAGCGACGGGCACGTAGCCATGTGGAAGAAGAAATCTATATTCGGGGAGCTAGAATATTGGAAAGTCCTAGAAGTCCGCTCCGCAATCGACGTGATGCACGTTACGAAGAATATTTGCGTGAACATCCTAAGCTTCTTGGGCGTGTATGGGAAGTCAAATGATACAAAGGAAGCACGCAGAGACCAGCAAAGTTTGAAAGACCCCGATGACCGGCATCCGGAATGGTTTCAAGGTCGTGCCAGCTACGCTCCGACCAAAGAAGAGAAGGTCATCTTTTTTGAATGCCTGAGCAGTATGAAGGTCCCGTCAGATTCTCGTCCAATATAAAGGGAATAATAAACATGGCGGAGAAAAAGTTCCAAAACCTGAAGTCTCACGACGCCACGTGATTATGACGCAATTGCTTCCGATTGCTTTGAGGGGCTCCTGCCGGAAAATGTTCGAGTAGCCATTGTGAAGCTATGTGCATTCCTCAATGCAATCTCTCGGAAGGTAATCAATCCAGAGTTCTACCACGGAGAACGATGTGGTCCAATGTCTTGTCGCCGAGTTGGTGTTCCCGCCATCCTTCTTCAATATTATGACGCACCTCTGGTTCACCTAGTCGATGAGATTCTCGTCCCGTATTTCTACACAATATGTTCCCCTTCGAGAGGTTCATGGGAGTATTAAAGAAATATGTTCGTAACCGTGCTAGGCCAGAAGGAAGCATCGCCAAGGGCTATGGAAATGAGGAGGTAATTGAGTTTTGTGTTGACTTTGTTCCTGACCTTAAGCCGATTGGTCTTCCTCAATCGCGGCATGAGGGGAGACTAAGTGGAAAAGGCACGATCGGAAGGAAATCAACGATATGTATGGACGGCCATTCTCTGACTGAAGCACACCACACAGTTCACCAATTCCAGCTTGGTGGCTCCGTACTTTGAGAAACACAAGAATATTTTACGCTCGGACAACCCGGGAAGCCTGAATCCTGGATTAGGAAGGCCCACATGGAGACTTTCGGCAGTTGGTTGAGAAAACATTTAATGAGTGACAATAAGGTTGTAGATCAACATGTTGGCCAAGACACCATCTTCGACTATAACGACTTTCCAAGGGTACGAGATAAATGGGAATACATTTTACACGATCGCCCAAGATAAAAGAGCACCAACCAAAACAGTGGTGTCCGCTTTGATGCAACCGAGAATGGGCAAAAGGTCACATATTATGGTTACATAGAGGAGATATGGGAACTTGACTATGGACCCTCCTTTAGGGTCCCTTTGTTCCGGTGCAAATGGTTCAAGCTAACAGGGGGGTAAAGGTGGACCAGCAATACGGAATGACAATGGTGGATTTCAACAATCTTGTGTAGGATAACGTAGCATAGAAAACAAAAATTTTCTACGGCGAACACGCAATCCAAGCCAAGATGCAATCTAGAAGACGGGCAACGAGGGATTGTCGAGACTCACCCTTGAAGAGATTCCAAAGCCTACAAGAGGAGGCTCTTGTTGCGGTAGACGTTCACTTGCCGCTTGCGTAGAAGATCTTGATCACGATCGGTTCCGGCGCCACGAACGGGCAGCACCTCCGTACTCGGTCACACGTTCGGTTGTTGATGAAGACGACGTCCACCTCCCCCAGCGGGCGAAAGTAGTAGCTCCTCCTGAATCCGACAACACGACGGCGTGGTGTCGGTGGCGGTGAAAACCGGCGGAGCTTCGCTAAGCGTGCGGGATATGGTGGAGGAGCGGGCGCTAGGGGGAGAGGTGGCCGGCCACTATGGGGGCGGCCAAGCTTGAGGCTTTGTGTGGCCGGCCCCTCCCCTTGGCCCTCTATATATAGGTGGAAGCCCCAAGTGTTGGACTACAAGTCTTCGAATAAGACCCGAACCCAAAACCTTCCATATGGTGGGAAACCTTCCCTCCCACTAGAGGTGGGATTTCCACCTTCCATAGGGTGGGCCGGCCCCCTGGGGAGTCCACTTGGGACTCCTCCCCACTAGGGTTGGCCGGCCATGGAGGTGGAGTCCCATGTGGACTCCACCTTCCTTGGTGGTTTCTTCCGACTTTTCTAGAACCTTCTAGAACCTTCCATAGAACCTTCCGCATCATTTTATTCACAAAAATGACATCCTATATATGAATCTTATTCTCCGGACCATTCCGGAACTCCTCGTGATGTCCGGGATCTCATCCGGGACTCCGAACAAATATTCGAACTCCATTCCATATTCAAGTTCTACCATTTCAACATCCAACTTTAAGTGTGTCACCCTACGGTTCGTGAACTATGCACATGGTTGAGTACTCACTCCGACCAATAACCAATAGCGGGATCTCGAGATCCATAATGGCTCCCACATATTCAACGATGACTTTAGTGATCGAATGAACCATTCACATACGATACCAATTCCCTTTGTCACGCGATATTTTACTTGTCCGAGGTTTGATCATCGGTATCACACTATACCTTGTTCAACCTCGTCTCCCGACAAGTACTCTTTACTCGTACCGTGGTATGTGGTCTCTTATGAACTTATTCATATGCTTGCAAGACATTAGACGACATTCCACCGAGAGGGCCCAGAGTATATCTATCCGTCATCGGGATGGACAAATCCCACCTTGATCCATATGCCTCAACTCATACTTTCCGGATACTTAATCCCACCTTTATAACCACCCATTTACGCATGGGTGTTATGTAATCAAAGTACCTTTCCGTATAAGTGATTTACATGATCTCATGGTCATAAGGACTAGGTAACTATGTATTGAAAGCTTATAGCAAATAACTTAATGACGTGATCTTATGCTACGCTTAATTGGGTGTGTCCATTACATCATTCATACAATGATATAACCTTGTTATTAATAACATCCAATGTTCATGATTATGAAACTAATCATCCATTAATCAACAAGCTAGTTAAGAGGCTTACTAGGGACTCTTTGTTGTTTACATATCACACATGTATCAATGTTTCAGTTAATACAATTATAGCATGGTATATAAACTTTTATCATAAACATAAAGATATATAATAACCACTTTTATTATTGCCTCTGGGCATATCTCCAACAGCCTCCCACTTGCACTAGAGTCAATAATCTAGATTACATAATATACCTAACACCCATGGCATTCGTGTTGGTCATGCTTTGCCCTAGGAGAGATTTAGTCAACGGATCTGCACATCAGTGTGTACTTTGCAAATCTTTACTTCTCCATCTTCATACTGCGAATCGAGTGGTAACGCAGCTTGATATGCTCCTCTTGTGTGACCTTTGTGCATTGCGATGGCACCCATGTTATCACATAGATGACAAATGGGTCCAATGCACTAGGAACCACACCGAGCTCTACAATGAACCTCTTCATCCATACCGCTTCGATGAAGCCTCTCTTGCTATGTACTCCGATTCTCAGGATTTCGCCACCGTGCACCGCTTCGAGCTTGCCCACCTTACAGCACCATTCAATATAAACACGTCCGCATTGTGACTTAGAGTCATCGGGATCGTTGTTCCAACTTGCATCGGTAACTTGTTACAACGAGCTCTTGGTCACCTCCATAACAAAGAAACATATCCTTAGTTCTTTCAAGTACTTCAGATATTCTTGACCGCCAGTGTTCCATTCCTGGGATCACTTTGATATCTCTAGTTAAACTAACAGCATGTGCTATATCCGGTCTTGTACATAGCATGGCATACATGATAGAGCCTACTGGAGGCATAGGGGATTTGACTCATCCTTTCTTCTTCGCGTAGCCGGTCCTTGAGTCTTACTCAAGACCTTGCCTGTAACATAGGTAAGAATCCTTTCTTACTCCATTCTAAACTTCTTTGAATCTTGTAGTATGTACTTAGAGCCCTATTAACGCCTTGATCTATCTCTATAAATCTTGATGCCTAATATGTATGATGCTTCACCAAGGTCTTTCATTGAAAAACTATTATTCAAATAACCCTTTACACTGCTTAATAGTTCTATATCATTCCCATCAATAATATGTCATCTACATATAATATCAAGAATGCTGAGCTCCCACTCACTTTCTTGTAAATACAGCCTCCATGACACTTATAAACCCGAAGTCTTTGATCACCTTATCAAAACGTCGGTTCCAACTTCGATGCTTGCTTCATCCATAGATTGAACGCTGAAGTTTGCATACTTTTATTTTTAGGATCGACAAAACCTTTGGGTTGTACCATATACAACTCTTCCTCAATGTCTCCATTAAGGAACGCCGCTTTGACATCCATCCAAATCTCATAATCGAAAAATGCAGCTATTGCTAACAAAATCCTCACAGATTTTAGCGCTACAGGTGAGAAAGTCTCATCGTAGTCAACACCTTGAATTTGTCGAACCCTTTGCGACAAGTCGAGCTTTATAGACAGTAATATTACCATCGCATCTGTTTTTCTCTTGAAGATCCATTTATTCTCGACAGCCTTGCAGGTAATTCTACTAAAGTCCATACTTTGTTATCATACATGGATCCCATTTCGGATTTCATGGCTTCTTGCCATTTGTTGGAATCTGGGCATCGCTTCTTCATACGTCTTCATCATTGTTATCCACAATCATGACATTTAGACAAGGATCATACCAGTGGCACGATCCCTTGTCGATCTGCGAGGTTCAGTAGCTGTCTCATTTGAAGTTTCATGATCATTATCATTAGCTTCCTCTCGTTGCGGTAGGTGGTACGTAAACATTTTCCGTACTGCGCTACTCCGATCAACGAGTAGAGATTCTTCAATCTCATCGAGTTCTACTTTTCTTCCATCCTTCTTTAGTGAGAAATTCTTTCTCAAGAAAGGTTCCGTTTTAGCAACAAAGATCTTGCCTTCTGATGTGATAGAAAGTGTACCCTATAGTTTCCTTAGGTATCCTATGAAGACGCATTTCTCCGCTTTGGGTTCTAGCTTGTCCGGTTGTAACTTTTTACATAGGCTTCGCAACCCCAAACTTTTAGGAACGACAGCTTAGGTTTCTTATTAAACCATAATTCATACGGCGTCGTTTCAACGGATTTTGATGGTGCTCTATTTAAAGTGAATGCGGCTGTCTCTAATGCATAACTCCAAAATGATAACGGCAAATCAGTAAGAGACATCATAGAACGAACCATATCTAAGAGAGTTCGATTACGACGTTCGGACACACCGTTTCGTTGTGGTGTTCCCGGCGGTGTCAATTGTGAAAGTATTCCGCATTTCTTTAAATGCATGCTAAACTCATAACTCAGATATTCACCTCCGCGATCAGATCGTAGAAATTTAATCTTCTTGTTACGTTGATTTTCTACTTCACTTTGGAATTCCTTAAACTTCTCGAAAGTTTCGGATTTGTTTCATTAAATAGATATACCCATATCTACTCAAATCATCGTGAAGGTTAGAACATAACGATAACCACGCGATGCTACACTCATTGGTCCACATACATCTGTGTGTATGATTTCCAATAAGTCGTAGCTCGCTCCATCATACCCGAGAATGGAGTCTTAGTCATTTTTCCCATCGCATGCTTCGCATCTATCAAGTGACTCAAAGTCAAGTGATTCAAGTAATCCATCAATATGGAGTTTCTTCATGCGTTTCACTCCAATATGACCAAGACGACAGTGCTACATAAGTAGAATTATCATTCAATTTAATTCGCTTAGCATCAATGTTATGTATATGTATTACTACTATCGAGATCTAACAGAAATAAGCCATTCTTTTGTGGTGCTCGACCATAAAAGATATTATTCATAAAAATAGAACAACCATTATTCTCAGACTTGAATGAATAACCGTCTTGCATTAAACAAGATCCTGATATAATGTTCATGCTCAACGCGGGTAATAATAACAATTATTTAGGCTTAAAACTAATCCCGAAGGTAGATGTAGAAAGTGTTCCGACTGCGATCACATTGACCTTGGATCCGTTTCCAACGCGCATCGTCACTTCATCTTTCAGCAGTTGTCGTTTATTCTTTAGTTCCTGTTTCGAGTTACAAATATGAGCAACCGAACCAGTATCAAATACCCAGGTACTAGAACGAGAACTAGTGAGATAAACATCTATAACATGTATATCGTATATACCTTCTTTCTTCTTTGACAAGGCCGCTTTTCAGATCTCAAATACTTGGAGCAATTACTTCCAGTGTCCCTTCTCCAGAATAGCACCAAGCATCGCTTAGGGCCAGACTTAGGTTTCACAGAGGCGTGGCAGCTTTCTTGCCACTCTTCTTGTTCTTGCCTTTAGACTTGCCTGTTTCTTGAAGCCGGTGGTCTTGTTGACCATCAACACTTGGTGCTCTTTTCTGATCTCAATCTCAGCAGCTTTTAGCATGCCAAAGAGTTCAGAAAACTCCTTGTTCATGTTCCGCATATTGTAGTTCATCACAAAGTTCTTATAACTTGGTGGCAGTGATTGAAGGACACGATTAATCCCCTCTGTTAGGAATCACTATTCCCAAGTCACCGAGTTTCTTCGCATGCCCGGTCATAACGAGCATGTGCTCACCGATGGAGCTGCCTTCTTCCATCATACAGCTGAAAAATTGTTTCGATGCTTCATAGCATTCCACGGCCGCATGAGTCTCAAAAATAGTCTTCAACTCTTTTATCAACTCATGAGGATCGTGGTGCTCAAAACGTTTTTGAAGATCGGATTCCAGACTGCATAAGATGGCACACTGAACTTGAGAGTACCGAGTTTTCCGAGTCATGTAAACATTCTTTACTTCATCGGTTTCAGGTCTAGAGGGTCACCTAGCGGTGCATCAAGCACATAGATTTCCGCCATTGAGGAAGATCCTCACATGACGGAACCAGTCGGTGAAGTTGCTACCGTTGCTCTTAAGCTTTTCTTTCTCTAGGAACTGGTTAAAATTGATTGAGGACGCCATATCTACAACATATTTGCAATAGTTTAGACTAAGTTTATGACAAATTGAGTTCAAATTTTAATTCTACATAATTAAAAATCTAGGTGAACTCCCACTCAAAACAATATCCCTCGCATTGTCTTAGTGATCACACGAACCAAATCCATCACACCTATGCCCGATCATCACGAGACAAGATGTAATTTCAATGGCGAACACTCAAAGTGTTCATCATATCAATCATATGATTCATGCTCTACCTTTCGGTATCACGTGTTCGAGACCATGTCTTTACATGCTAGGCTGTCAAGGCCACCTTAGTATCCGCATGTGCAAAACTGTCTTGCACCCGTTATATGTACTTATAGAATCTATCACACCCGATCATCACGAGATGCTTCGAAACGATAAGACTTGATAACGGTGCTACTAAGGATGAACACTTTATTATCTTGAGATTTTAGTGAGAGGGATCATCTTATAATGCTACCGTCGCGATCTAAGCAAAATAAGATGCATAAAAGGATTAACATCACATGCATTCATATGTGATATGATATGGCCCTTTTGTCTTTGCGCCTTTGATCTTCATCTCCAAAGCACGGACATGATCTCCATCATCAACGGGCATGATCTCCATCATCGTGGGCGAAGCACCAAGGTCAATGGCGCCGTCTTCATGATCGTCCTCCATGTAGCAACTATTACAACTACTTTGAAATACTACTCAACATGAAATTTAAAGACAACCATAAGGCTCCGTTGCCACAATACAATAATGATCATCTCATACATATTCATCATCACATTATGGCCATATCACATCACCAAACCCCTGCAAAAACAAGTTAGACGTTCTCTAATTTGGTTTGCATATTTTACGTGGTTTAGGGTTTTCGAGCAAGATCCAATCTACCTACGAACATGAACCACAACGGTGATACTAGTGTTGTCAATAGAAGAGTAAATTGAATCTTCACTATAGTAGGAGAGACAGACACCCGCAAAGCCACTTATGCAATACAAGTTGCATGTCAAGCGTGGAGCAAATCTCATGAACGCGGTCATGTAAAGTTAGCCCGAGCCGCTTCATCCCACTATGCCACAAAGATGCAAAGTACTCAACTAAAGATAACAAGAGCATCAACGCCCACAAACCATTGTGTTCTACTCGTGCAACCATCTATGCATAGACACGGCTCGGAACCACCGTAGGATAACGTAGCATAGAAAACAAAAATTTTCCTACGGCGAACACGCAATCCAAGCCAAGATGCAATCTAGAAGACGGTAGCAACGAGGGGATTGTCGAGACTCACCCTTGAAGAGATTCCAAAGCCTACAGAGGAGGCTCTTTTGCTGCGGTAGACGTTCACTTGCCGCTTGCAAAAGCGCAGAAGATCTTGATCACGATCGGTTCCGCGCCACGAACGGGCACCTCCGTACTCGGTCACACGTCGGTTGTTGATGAAGACGACGTCCACCTCCCCGCTCCAGCTGGCAGCGGAAGTAGTAGCTTTCTTGAACTGGCAACACGACGGGCGTGGTCGGGCGGTGGAGAAACCGGCGAGCTTCGCTAAGCGTGCGGGATATGGTGGAGGAGCGGGCGCTAGGGTTTGGGAGAGGGTGGCCGGCCACTATGGCGGGCTTGAGGCTTTGGTGGCCGCCCCCTTGGCCCTCTTATATAGGTGGAAGCCCCAAGTGTTGGACTACAAGTCTTCGAAGACCCCAACCCAAAACCTTCCATATGGTGGGAAACCCCTCCACTAGAGGTGGGATTTCCACCTTCCATAGGGGGTGGTCGGCCCCTAAGGGGAGTCCACTTGGGACCCTCCACTAGGGTTGGCCGGCCATGGAGGTGGAGTCCCATGTGGACTCCACCTTCCTTGGTGGTTTCTTCCGGACTTTCTAGAACCTTCTAGAACCTTCCATAGAACCTTCCGCATCATTTTATTCACATAAATGACATCCTATATATGAATCTTATTCTCCGGACCATTCCGGAACTCCTCGTGATGTCCGGGATCTCATCCAGGACTCCGAACAAATATTCGAACTCCATTCCATATTCAAGTTCTACCATTTCAACATCCAACTTTAAGTGTGTCACCCTACGGTTCGTGAACTATGTGGACATGGTTGAGTACTCACTCCGACCAATAACCAATAGCGGGATCCTGAGATCCATAATGGCTCCCACATATTCAACGATGACTTTAGTGATCGAATGAACCATTCACATACGATACCAATTCCCTTTGTCACGCGATATTTTACTTGTCCGAGGTTTGATCATCGGTATCACACTATACCTTGTTCAACCTCCTCCCGACAAGTACTCTTTACTCGTACCGTGGTATGTGGTCTCTTATGAACTTATTCATATGCTTGCAAGACATTAGACGACATTCCACCGAGAGGGCCCGAGTATATCTATCCGTCATCGGGATGGACAAATCCCATCGTTGATCCATATGCCTCAACTCATACTTTCGAATACTTAATCCCACCTTTATAACCACCCATTTACGCAGTGGCGTTTGATGTAATCAAAGTACCTTTCCGGTATAAGTGATTTACATGATCTCATGGTCATAAGGACTAGGTAACTATGTATTGAAAGCTTATAGCAAATAACTTAATGACGTGATCTTATGCTACGCTTAATTGGGTGTGTCCATTACATCATTCATACAATGATATAACCTTGTTATTAATAACATCCAATGTTCATGATTATGAAACTAATCATCCATTAATCAACAAGCTAGTTAAGAGGCTTACTAGGGACTCTTTGTTGTTTACATATCACACATGTATCAATGTTTCAGTTAATACAATTATAGCATGGTATATAAACTTTTATCATAAACATAAAGATATATAATAACCACTTTTATTATTGCCTCTTGGGCATATCTCCAACAGTTACCTTGACGAACCATTCGTCCTAGCGAAAGATGTCGCTCAGGTTTTCTATGTGAAGGACATGAGTAGCAAAACGAGGAAACGGAAAGATAAGGATCAGTACATCATGCGATGATTCAAAGCGCCACATTGTTCTTTCAGGAAAAGAAACATCGTGGGAGTGGAGGACAAGACAGACATGTCGAAGATTATAATATGTTTGCTGAAATTCCGCCTTCAAAGTGAACACCGACCCAAGCATTAAGTTAAATGATGAGGATGCTCCATGGATACGGCACAATCGTAAGCAAGCAGGGACACAAGGGAAGAAATGATGTGTAATAATTTATTATTGTACCAAACTTTGTTGAATGAATCATGTGAATTATATTACCGTGATGTGTTTGGTGTCCATTTTCGAATGATTCAATTGACTCGAGATAGCACCGATGATACATGAAATTTGGAGTTACTCCTGCATACATGAAATTTGGAGTGACTAAGTCATACTCCCTGCATACATGAAATTTGGAGTGATTTAGTCATACTCCTGCCTAGGCGTATAATATGCATACTGTAGTCTTCATAGCCGCCGCCGTTGTACGGTAGTCGTCGCCTTCTAAGTTGCCGGCGTCGCTGCTGCTGCGTCGCTGTTGCCGCTGCGTTGGCGGCGCTCGTGGTTCGAATCGAGGGTAGCGCAGCGGGGATATCGCCGTCGTGATGTAGTCCATGACGCTCCGCAGTCGTCCGTAACACCATAGCCGACGGCCGGCCTCGTGGAGTTTCAGAGGCAGACCGTCCTCCTCATACTGGCGAGCGCCCTCTCACGCCGATTGATGAAGAAGGCGTCCCAAGTATGTGGTTATCGGATGCCGGGATTCATCCGCTCGCTCCGGCGTGAGGTCGAGGTAGTAGTGGTTCGGATGGCCGCCGCGCCGCGCACCGAGGGACGGAGACCGGCACGCCACCGGCTATTCACGGCGGGGACGCGTAGGGTGGGCAAGGGTAGTTCGAGGCGCAAAGCTCCTCCACCTGCCGGTAGGTTAGAGTGGGTGCGGTGGAAGCCATGAGAGAGTGATGAGAGATTGTAGAGATCGATGTGATAATGCTGGCCAAGCCGGCAACATATATGTAGTGAGAAATGGCGGGAAAAATGGGAGCGGGAAGACAGGAGGCTGGAAGAAAGTGGCGGGAAGAAACAGGCGGGAAGACATGGAAGAAATGGCGGGAAGAAAGAGGCGGGAAGACATGGAAGAAATGGCGGGAAGAAGAGGATTCCAGAGCTGGTCATCTAATAAAACTGTCGGTGGAATAAGGACGTACTGCTCCTCGGAAAGACAAAGGCGGTAAGAATCATGGAAGATGGGGCTCGGCCGAAAGACAGAGAGGGAAGAGGGGGGCCACGAAAGACAGAGGCGGAAAGATTTTTAAATGAATTAGTTTTATTTTTCTGAAATTTTTGATATATTATTTGTATTTTTAAGATTTTTAAATGAATTAGTTTTATTTTTCTGAATTTTTTGATATATTATTTGTATTTTTTAAGATTTTTAAATGAATTAGTTTTATTTTTCTGAATTTTTTGATATATTATTTATTTTTAAGATTTTTAAATGAATTAGTTTTATTTTCTACGAATTTTTTGATATTTATTTGTATTTTTAAGATTTTGAAATGAATTAATTTTATTTTTCTGAATTTTTGGATATATTATTTGTATTTTTCACATTTAGAAATGATTAGTTTTATTTTTTGAATTTGTTGATACATTTTACACATTTAGAAATGATTAGTTTTATTCCTCTGAATTTTCTGAATTTCGAAAAAGGCCTTTAGTCGCGGTTGGCCTGGCAACCGCGACTAAAGCTCGTTTCCGCGGGAACCGCAAAATCTGGCAAAAATGGGATTTAGTCGCGGTTGGTGTTACCAACCGCGACTAAAGGGTAACCTTTAGTCGCGGCCCTGCGACTAAATCCCCTCCCATAACGCGCGGCGGCCCGCGCAGATTTCACTTCGTCTTCTCGCTCGAACCGCCAGGCGCTGCCGCTTCGTCGTCCCGCGCGCTCTTCCTCGCCGACCGCCGCGCTCGTTCGCCGCTGCGTCGCGCCGCCGCGCTGCCCCGGCGGCTCCTCCCTCCGTGTAACGTCGCGATCGTTCCCCGGCGGCCCCTCGAACGCCTGTCCGCCGCCTGCCGCCGCCGCAGAGGGCGCGCCGCGCGCGCTGCCGCTCCGCCAGCCGCCGCCGCCGCAGAGGGCGTGCCGCGCCGCCGCGCAAGGCGCCCGCGGCCGGGCAGAGATCGATCGGGCCACAGGCGCGCCCCGCCTCGTTTTTTTTTGTTTTTTTAATTTGTAACTTTTTTGTGTTTTTTTAACTAACTACTTAACCAAAATTAACATAATAAAAATAACTTAAGAAAAAAATAACTTAGCCAAAATAACTTAAGAAAACTTAACCAAAATAACTTAAGAAAAAATAACTCAAAAAATAACTTAAGAAAAAAATAACTTAACCAAAATAACTTAGAAAAAAATAACTTAACCAAAATAACTTAAGAAAAAATAACTTAAAAATAACTTAAGAAAAAATAACTTAACCAAAATAACTTAAGAAAAATAACTTAACCAAAATAATTAAGAAAAAATAACTTAAAAAATAACTTAAGAAAAATAACTTAACCAAAATAACTTAAGAAAAAAATAACTTAAGAAAAAAATAACCTAACCAAAATAACTTAAGAAAAAAATAACTTAACCAAAATAACTTAAGAACAAAATAACTTAACCAAAATAACTTATGAAAAAATAACTTAACCAAAATAACTTAAGAACAAAATAACTTAACCAAAATAACTTATGAAAAATAACTTAAAAAATAACTTAATTGGCATGTTTGGAATTTGGAAAACTTTTGTGTTTTTTTCTAACTAACTACACGGGAATGTTAACTGAAAAATTGACTCTCGGTCACCGCCACCGCTTCTCGGGCACCGCCACCGCTTTCTGGCCACCGCCACACCGGTCTCTCGGTCACGCGGTTGCCGTCCCCGTTTCGCCACTGCCACCTGCTCTGGGTCATCATGTCTCTTCTTTCGCCATCACACCGTCTCTGTCACGCGGTCATCGCGTCCTCCTCTCGCTCCATCGTCGCCCTCTCTTATATGTAGAAGAGATGTGATAATGTTGGCATATACACAATTAATTTGTTTTGACTACATGTTTCCAGACTGATATATGGCGGACGATAGAGCTGACCCGATATGGACAACTATGATCCTGACACCGAAGACCATATGTTCGGCATCATAAACGGCGATATTCAATATGTGCCGACCGGACAAGAAGAAGATGATATCTCTTTTATCTAACCTTGACGGTGAAGATGAAGGGCGCCGTCGGCAAGATGATGCCGAAGAAACGTCGGAAACGACGATCTTGAATTGGAAGTAGCAACCACCTCCGGCGCCGAGGTATATATTGAGCCTCTGGTGATACAAACTAACTGATTTGAATAAATATGTGTGTACTAACGCGCGACTCTCTTTCTTATTTTAGCCTCCCGGGATCATCGAAAAATCGTAGTACTTCAGAAGTGGGCTAACCAAGACGATGAAACCAAACGAAACATGCACCATCGAGGTTGTCGACGAAGCAACAGGCCGCCGGAGCCCAGCAAGAACGCCACCAAGTTTATCGGCCAATGCGGAGCCGTTGTTAGAGAGAACGTCTCGATCACCGTCCAGGAGTGGAATGAGCCAAAGAAGGCACGTCTTGGTTTCACTTTTGTCGATAAGAGAACAAAAAAAGATTGCTTCAAGAAGCTTATAGAACATTTCGTTCTACCTCCGGAATACCGAGATACGATGAGGCGGGTAACAAGATTCAGGAAAACAAGGAGAGGTGCAAGCTAGTCAAACAGTTCGCTCTTTCTAAGATGGCCGACGCATTCCGAATACAAGCAAAATCTAGCCCATGACTTTGTCAAGCAGGCAAGACTCCGGATTTCAAAGGACAATATGAGAAACTACAACATGATTGGCCAGAATTTGTGAAGCAAAAGAAATCGGAGCAGTTCCTTGAAATGTCGAAAAATAAGAAGAATGCCGCCAAGAAGGAGTACAATCATATTATGGGGCCAGGAGGGTATCGCTTTTGGCAGCCTAGGTGGGAGAAGATGGAGAACGAGGCTGAGGGCGAGGAATCCGTCCAGGTACGAGGGATGGGACCCAAGGGCCAAAAGCTGGTGGTACGGGCATGGGGGATCGCTGAACCCGGAGACAGGGGAGTGTGTTTATCAGGGCAAAATAATTAAACCCACCCAAAAGCTTATTGAAGCAATGAGGGATGCTCAAGAGGGAGGATCAAGTTCAACAGAGAGAACGACGCCCTAACAAAAGCCCTCGGGAATCCCGAACACGGAGGACGTGTACGAGGCATGCCCGGGACATTCCGTGGAAAGTAGGGTTCCCGCACGATGACCCGTACAGCAGTCGTAGAGAAAGATGGATCGGGATGCGATGTTGTGGCGAAGTCGGGCCAGAAATGGATGTGATGAAGAAAACCGTGAGTGTACTAGTAGCCGAAAGAGATGCAGCTCGGGCGCAGCATGAAGATCATCCAATGGATCTCGAAGCCAGCAGAGAAGAAGCAGTGTGGCTTCCACGGAGGCCACCACTGGTGCACCGACGATCGAAATTACCGCACCGGGAGCATCTGGCTGGTGAATGTAACGCAGGCCTCACTACCCCAGGACGATATAAAGGAGATGAAAGCATGTCATCTGATATCCTATCGGGAACATGTCCATGAAGGTAGCCACCGGCAGTGCTTTACCACCTGGAGCACTCCACCACAACAACCCCATTCCAGATGGCTATGCTCGTGTCACGGTGGAGGAGATAGTCCAAGGTTTTGAGGACTGGACATTGACATTGCTACACTCAGGCGACAAGACTTGAGAGTGTCAAGCGCCAGCTCATTCGTGCGAAGAAGTTTATCAAGTTTCCAGTGCGAGGCGCCAAGGCAAACAAGTCCACCCTCCGGTGGTGGCGGCGGCGGTGGTGGTGGTGGCTCACCTACACCTCCGGCGGGCCGCCGACGCCGTCCCCCCCAATTCACCGCGGGTGCGTACGCGCCCTGGCTCCGTCCGCGGGTGATCGACGCCGCCCTCAACCACCTCCGCGAAGAAGTGAAGCAGTCCTGGGTTATTAACCCGGACCCTTATGTACCGCAACCACAAAGATACCAGAGCCATCACTAAAGCCTCTCACCCCGAGGCCTTATGACCTTAGTGTGAGCAAAATGCAGTCGTGGCTGCGCAGCATGAGAAATGGCAGGTGGATGCAAGAAGAAGAGCCCGAGCCAAACAAGTATTTTGAGAAGGAAAAGAGCGGGCTAAGTCATTTTACACCACAGGCTGCCAGAATCCCTTCGATTTGATTATGAACGTGAACTTCGTAGTGGTTACGCAGCGGGGGAAACAAGTTGCCCAGCTCGGGAACAAAGTAAACAATCGATCGCCCGCTCATAGTGAAAGCCGCATGTCCGGAGGACGATGCCCCCGATGTCATAGCTGCGGCAGCACAGGGATTGACCGTAGCGAGAGCCAAAGAACAAGCGGCAGGTCTGACTCTTCGTGTAGCATTAGGCCTTGATGACGTGGCAATGAAGGACGTAGTATTTGGATATGTGAAGGATGGTCCTCTCGTCGAGCCTGCGCAGGGATCTACCTCGACAAATGAAAGGTTTGCTAAATTGGTACAAGGGTTACATAAAACTTAAAAACGTCAGAGAATATATTTATGCGGAAGTAGACCTGAGCAACATTACTATATAACAATTCATCGGAGTGAATTGTTCCAGCTGTTCAATCTCGCGAGCTGACAAATCTATCAGTCATGCTATGTTCGTAAGTGATTATTAATTTCTACCCCATCTCGTTCATTATTGCTGCACTATAAATATATATATTGTCCTAACTATCTTGTTGTGTACGCTATTATGCAGAATGAAGAAGGGAAATGCGAATAAGGCGCACCCATGATGTTGGGTTCATTGACCCACAAATCGTTAATTCATATGTGTTAGAACACCACCCCGCCGACGTGGAGGATGACCTGTGGCGGTTTCTTATAAAACAGGAACTCAAAAGTGATATTCTATTTCCTTACCATTTTGGGTGAGTGTTTCTGTCCTGAGCACATTCTCTTTTGTTTACTCCATGCATGGTATGTGGCTAATCGATGAGTTATGCATGACTGTGCATGTATCGTGTCCGCAGGTTCCACTGGATTCTGCTGTAATTCAAATTCAGAACCACAGTTCTCGTCCACGACTCTCTGAATATGGATACGAAGCTTTGGGCCGACATGAGAAAATGATGCACAAGTAACTACTTTCATTCATTTGCGCTCTATATCGATCGGCTATTTCATTCATTATTTCCTAATATCAAGTAACTAATTAATAACTCTCTTGTTCATTTAATTTTCTTTGCCTCGTAGGTTTGGAGACGGTTCGTAGATCAAAAGGTCGGTGAATTCAAAAAAGAGCTACATTTTAAAATGGCAAAGGCTGCGACCGGGGATATTCAGCCACCGGGGACCAATCTATGTGGATACTATGTTTGTGAGAGGATCCGAGAAGACCATGAGCGGCAGCCGTCTCGACAACATTTGGAGGAATAAACCTCCGGACGACGCTACTCCGAGTCGCCTAGCCCACTTCAAGAGGAACTAGTTGGATGGTTCGGAGAAGTCATCGATCCTAGAGGAGAACACTATGTAGAGGACGGAGAACTTTATATGCACTAAATATGTATGGAAACTTGTTCAAAATTGTATATGGTCATCCGATATTGAATATATATTGTATATTCCTCTTGAATTCTTTGGTTCTAATTTCAAATTTGTTTGAAATTGTACATTCATATGCATGTATGTAGTACGGTAGAATATGTGAAACTCCTTCAAAATTAAAACCCAAAAGAAATAAAACAATACAAATTAAAAACAAACCAGATTTAGGGGAAGGGGGCTAAACCCTAAACCTCGGAGGCCTTTAGTCGCGGTTGGCACAAGAACCGCGACTAAAGGTCCTCCGCCCCGGCGCTCGCCTCGCGCCCACGTGGACGGGTTTTAGTCGCGGCCTCGTAAGCGTAACCGCGACTAAAGGGGGGACCTTCGAATAATAGGTCGCGGTTGCGCAACCGCGACTAATGGCAGTTGCGCACCGCGACCGAAGGCCATTTTTCCACCAGTGTAGGTGGTCTTTTTTGTCAATTCAGTGAGCAGGGTGGTCCTTTATGCCAAAAATTCGTGAAGCACAAGTCACAAATGAGAAAAAAAAAATCAGGCTGCCAGCGAGCTAGGGATTAGAATCCCTGCCATTTTCTTTTCAGTTTTGCATCCTTTGAAAATTATTCAATAACTATAAATTGGCCAAACCCCACAAATCGAATACCAACACAGAATTTCAAATGAAGGACAAGCGTAAAATAGAAAGCGCAAAACCATTGGAGGGTTTCCATCGAAAAAGAGGTAACACCCTCTCTTCTGTGCCTCGGCACCAATTGATGCATGCAGCGATTCATTATTGTTCGTAGAGAGAACACTATTAAAGCTCTAAGAGATACGACAAACAGTTGGAGGAGGCCGAAACAAATTAGGCTGGAGCGATGTTTTGGAACATGGGTCTATATGCTCTCTATATTTCGAAATATATCTTACATACATTTTAAATTTTAAAAAAAATAAAACTAAAAGTTCGCACGTACATCTTCACGTGCTAGGTGCTCACAAAGTCGTTTCATAAAAAATCGAATTATCATGTGACATGTGTATAAAAGATAAAATTCAGTGCTAAAAATAATGCTTTTCACAAGATAAACTTTCTCTTTTTATATAGACTACACAAAATATTAGTTTTTCGTGAAACTTGACGAACGCACCTATATTATGAAGATGTACTTGTAGATTTTTTTGTCCAAATTTTTTGACATTTCAAAATATAATTTTTTAGTAGAAGGAGCATACGCACTCGGGAGTCGAATTGAATTTCCGGAGACATCTGCACACTGATACAAATAACAAATGAACAGCCACGCAACAGGATAACCAAAACTAGCTAACGAGAAGGGAGGAATGGTACAATCTTCTCCAAGATTACACACTAAACATGTGCAATACCAAAAAAAACTAGGACTGCATCTGTACAATAAATTATACTCCCTCCGTCCATAAATAAATGCCAAAGATTTATTCAAATTCGAATGTATCTATACACTAAATCATGACTAGATATATTCGAATTTAGACAAACTTTTAGCATCTATTTATGGACAGTGGTAGTATAAGAGCATCTCCAACAGACGCGCTATATAGGCCGCGCTGCAAAAAAACGCCGGTATACCGCGCGCGGGAGGGAATCAGGCGCTCCAGCAATTTTTGTAACGTGCGCGCGGCGTTTTGCACAATCCGGAGCGGCATATGTGACGCGTCGGCTACAGCGCGCGGCATCGCTCGTCCACGCGCGAAAAACCCCTGTGCTGAAACTTCCCCTTCCGCGTCGCCGCCAGAGCGCCCAATCCGTCGTCTCCGCGCGGCCGCCGGCGCAATCCCGACGATGGACGACCCCTCCAGCAACCCACCGACCCCTCCCTACTCCGTCCTACCCTCCGCCGCCGTCGCCAAACCCTAGCAGTGGCGCCGATGGTGGCAACGCAACGGCTGCTGCGCGCGCGCTCTTCGTCCCGCTGCGCGGGGCGTTGCACGCAGGTGCAGCCGCCGCGCAGATGGCAGCCGCGCAGGGCGACGGCAACATGCGGCCCGCGCCGAGGAGGGGGAAGGCGCCGTCGACCAAACGGTCGTACATCGGTGCCGCCTCCGTCGCGCCGCCGAAGAAAACGAAGGCGCCCGCCTCCCGCCGTCCGCAGCCTCCTCCTCCTCCGACGAACCAGACGTCTCCTCCTCCTCCTCCGACGACGAACCAGCCGACGCCTACGTCCGGCAACCGCGCGGGCGCACATACGGTGCATGATGAAATGCCCGAGAGGTAAAAAACACTACTTTTCGTCGAAATTGTAGTTTAGATGCATACCTAGCCGTATAGTAATGAATTTCATTGCAATGTAGAGTCGATGATGCGACATTCATGGAGACAATGAATGTTGGATCTTCGTTCATGCATGATGAAGCCGCCGATGGAGAGGAGGAATATGAGGATGTAGATGAGGAAGGAGAAGGGTTGATTGAACCTCGCCATCCCGGTCGGTCCGCCAACTACACCATAGCGGAGAACAAGTTGCTTTGCAAGACGTGATTGACAATTGGAATGGATCCAACAACCGGTACCGATCAAACAAGAGAAACATATTGGATGAGGATGACGGAGTACTTAAACACACACAACACAAGTGGGAACGAGCGAACCATGCGCTCACTTCGGTCTCGTTGGTCCGGCATAAACACCGATTGCCAAAAATGGGCGGGTGTGCAAGCCAACATCGATGTTCTCAATCCAAGTGGCACAAATGAGAATGATAGGGTAAGTCATTCTACTACTATGTTCACCATATGGCTCATATGAGAAGAATACGGTTCTAGTTCATATAGCTCATCTATTTTCTTTTTCCGCATATGTATCATTAAAAAAAAAAGGAAAGAAGAACAAGAAAGGCAACAAGATTCTTGGCAAACCATTCACCTTGCATCATTGCTATGATGTTCTAGGGAATGAAGAAAAGTGGAAGACCCGCGGCAAGTTGGATGCGGCAACTATGGCGGCCAATGCTACCGGTGATGCAACAATCATCGACGATGATGATTCAAGTGATGAAGGCAAGAAGAGAAGCTGTGTGCATGGTAGGAAGACCGCCAAAGATATGAAGGGAAAGAAGGCCGGAGATGACGACATTGCAATGGCTATGGAAAGGATTGCAAATGCACGGTTGCAAGCAAATGAAGATAGGAAGATGCAAAGAAACTTGGAGAAAGAGGCTATGGATGCTATTGAAGCTAGGAGAGCGGCTTTGGAGGAGAGGATTGCCGCCAACGAGGAGAGGAAGTTGGCTTTGGAGGAGAAGAGGCAAGCCACCGAGGAGCATCTACGCCTAGCGGAGGAGGAAGGAAGCTTTCTTGATGGATACTTCCCAAATGAATGAGAGGCAAAAGGAGTACATCAACCTTCTTCGCGATGAAGTGTTGGCCAAGAAGAGATTGTTGGTAGCCAACATGAACAATTCCACGACCGGCATGTTAGGAGGAGGCATGCCAACGTTTGGAGGAGGCATGGGAGGCATGACCGGCATGGGAGGCATGACCGGCATGGGAAGCATGCCCATGCCCGGCATGGGAGGCATGGCCGGCATGGGGAGGCTATGGAGGCATGGCCGGCATGGGAGGACCAACCTATGGAGGAGTGTTTGGAGGGACTATGGGAGGCTCGGTGAGTGGTGTGTATGGGAGTATGGGAGCACCACCGGGAGGCTTCGTGTCTTCCATGAATGCTACTATTTCTCCTTTCAACCCAAGATGATGAGGAAGAAGAAGAAGGTGTTGACTTGGAAAATGCGGAAGTGTGATATGCAAATTGTGTGTTCCACTTTGTCCATTTGAATCATACGTTGTGTGTCATTGTTGAACTACGTCATTTTATGTGTCGTTCTTGAACTATGTGATGTATGTTGCACTTTGTGTCCATTTAAATTATGATACATCATTTGTTTCACAAATTATGTGTGAGTATTTGATGTTTATGAATGCAAAGTAGTGTAGAAAACTGTTTTCCACACCCGCGCGCGCTGTATTTTGCCGCGCCCGACGGAGGACCATTTTTACCGCCCGCGCACGCGCTGCATATTAGCGCGTCCGGCGGGGGGAAAACGGCCCAACGCGCTAGCTATTTACCGCGCGGAGAAACTGAGTTTTAGCACGCCGCGTTTTAGCGCGCCTGTTGGATGCTCTAAGTGATAGAAATCGAAGCCGATGGCAAACAAAGAACAGTGCTGCCGCACCTTGAGGTTGATAATCCAGGAGAAATATAACAAGCCCTGCTTCATGGTAAAAGATCAGTGGTACATTAATATATATATGTTCCTCAAAGGCTCAAACCTCAAAAAAGGAACAAACAGCTATCGTGAAGATTTACCCAAAAATTGACACAGCCCATCAACATGGCAAACCCACGAGATCAATCCAAAATTATCACTCAACTACAACAAAGAACGCCTTACTCCCCTCGTGGAAAGGGCTACAAAATAACCTTGCTACCAAAGATTCAAAGGGCTATAGAATGAAAGGCGCAGAACACTACAAAAAAAAAAAAGCTGTCTTAACAGCTGCTTCAACTATGCCCCGAGTGAGATCGTCCTGGACGCCTCTTGTGATGGCCTGAACTTCGAACCACCTGGGAATGAAGTTTATCACGCAAAATGACTACCAAAACACATGTATGTCTTCTTTGTTCCAGTGCTTACCTCATTTATTGAGTGTAGCATATCTAGAACCTCTGCAAAGGTTGGTCTTAGAGCTGGATCTCTTTGCCAACATTTCTGGAGTAGACCAACAAGCATAGGATGAGTATCAGCAGGAATGGTAGGTCTCAGATCCTGCAAGCACAAGAGTAGGATTAGCTGATCATGTTCTCGAATTTCCTATTTGATTGCATGAGATCTCTACCAATCAACCCTGCGTTCATCCTTTGTTTTCCTAGGGCAAATGAAGATTGTTGTAGTCATGTGGACTCGTAGTAACAATTGTCAAGTAATAATATGATACCTTTTGAACAACAGCCACAGCTGCTTGAAGAGGTGTCATGTCTTCGTAAGGAAGCTAAAAAGAAAATTCGACAACAGTTAGCAAAATAAGAGTTCAGCATAGCTGTTACTTGTATAATATATCTGCAAAAAAGACAAAAACCTTTCCGGTGATCAGCTCCCAAAGAACTATCCCAAAACTGAAAACATCTGCCCTTTGGTCATAGGGCGAGTGTTCAATGACCTGCAAGCAGTTAGTCAGAAAATAAATCAAAGCAGTAGTGGTCCTCTTAAGAGGCAAATGATCAACCACATAGTGAATATGGCACATATATGGAGTAGCTATCACGAAATTTGTATACCCCAACAAGGAAAAGGAGCTTGAGCTCCTTGCATGGACGCAATATATTGAGAAACCATTTGGTATGGTTTACTTTAGTAGTTTGAACATACTCAAAGGAGCTGAACATACTTTCAGAAACCATGCTTTTTTCCTTTCTACTTTCAGATATTACAAGGATTTGATTCTAGATTCTTTAATTGATCTTAGATGGGAAATAAATACATACTGCAGACCCAAGTAAACAAACTATATTCTGCCATTATAAAAGAAAAAAAGGAGAGTTGCACGGGACATTCATTTCGGCTCATGGGTGCACCATGTGAAAACACATTTCCAAAATATCAAAAAATTCTAAAATAAAATTGCGCATGTACATCTAGACAATTTATGTCCGCCCACAAGTTTTCGGGAAAAAAGGAACATTTTTTGTGTCCCGTGTAAAAAAGACAATTTTGATGTTCTCACATGACCATTCACAGGACATTTTTGTCTTTTTTACACAGACCACATAAAATGTTCGTTTCCCCCCGAAAACCTATGTGTGAATATAGAATGTCTGAATATACACGCGAAATTTTATCTTCGAATTTTTAGACATTTTTTAATTTTATTTTTTCTGCATTTTGTATAATAATAGGTTCATATGCACCTATGTGCCGAAACACCACCTCCGAGTTGCACCGTATGCAATCCAGACATCATAATACACAGTCAACTGAACTGCAAAAAGCTACATTTAAGCAATGGGACAACAATTGATGGAAGGTTCTTTCATAGAAAAGGCAAATTAACCTCAGGAGCCATCCATCGGTAGGTTCCTGTTTCTGCAGTCATAACTCCAGATTGGTCTTTGACCCTTGCTACCCCAAAGTCTGCAACCTTAACAACCTGCAAGTTTATGAGCAGTTTGTATGACAAAATGCAGTCAACAAACCATAAAAAATCATGAACGGTCAAAGTACTTCGAATTAACTAACTCTTACTTGAGTAAAGCTAACAATCTCCGTTTTGAGGTTGCATGCAGAAAACCAGAGGTTTTATGCTTTGTAAGCTTCTAACTTATAACCCATGGTTCTACATGGTTTAAGATAATCCCAATTCCCACCCATGCTGACATGCAGTGCAAAGCCAGTGAATGATCAGTTTTGTGCTTGCGTCACTCAACACTACAGAGTGGTGCTAACTCGGATGGGAAGTATTTAGAGTGGGGTTTCTAGGGACCATATGGCATCAAAACCTGGGATCAAGTGGCACAAGCGGTAACTCATAAGTTTTCTGCAATTACAACCGTAACACCTAAATTTTCTTGAATCTACTCATTTATTTTCTTGGAAGATATAATTATATATGCGTGGCAACGAACACGACTACTTTAACTTGGTCATGAATCGTGCCAAAAAAAAGTGTCATGTTAAACACTTCAGATTAAGAGATCCATGATTAGGTTCATCACATAAGTTTTCTGCAACTACAACTATAACACCTGAATTTTCTAGAATCTACTCATTTCTTTTCTTGGAATGTATATGCGTATTAAGACTAACGAACGCAACCACTTTAACTTGGTCATGAATCGTGCAAAAAAAGGTGTCATGTTAAACACTACAGATTCAGAGATCCATGGTTAGGTTCATCACAGTATGCAGTTTGGTAAAAAATATGTTTACACGACACTGCAACAATATATCATAAGCAATAAAGTACCTGATCATCCATGAGAAGATTTGCAGTCTTCAAGTCCCTGTGGATAATGTTAATCTGATGTAAGTAGTTCATTCCCTTGGACACGTCGGATGCAATTCTTAGCACATCTAAGAGCTGAAAACTGCCTCTATGGTTGTAAATATAGTCGAAGATGCTTCCTCCACGCATAAACTCTGAAAATGAAAAGATGGTAACTAGTATAACATGAATGGTACTCCAAAGTATACCTGTATACCTCTATGGTTGTAAATATACATGAGCAATTCTGCATAAGTTTTATGACGTGTTAAACCTGTATACCTGTAACTATACACATAACAGGTGGTCGAGTGCATGCACCAATAAATTGCACAACATTCTTGTGACGAACCTTCCTGCAAAATAGAATGAAATAAAGAAACAGATCAAGCAGAAACACTTAATGCCTCACCAATTAGAAAATGAAAAAGGATACAAACATATTGATTACATCCTGAGGCAGTTAAGTGTGCAGCAAATGAAGAAAACATTTAGGCTGATATTCTTAATGATTAATTGGTGCACTGTTCTTTTCTGCCAGTAACTATCCTCTACCTTTCAAAATATTTTTACTAAGATCTACTTGTAATTTTGACCTGACTACCGAGCCCAAATTCTGCATAACTATTTCTTGCTTTAAGATACATCATGATACAGCTTGGAGCCTTGGAGACGCGGATTATTACAGTGAGTACAATTTTCATTTGAGTTCCTGTCAGTAGAACGGAATATAATCCTAAGACGTATTTCTTCGCTGAAGTAGGATGTCAACAGAAAACATATACAATACGTAAATCTCATCACTCACTTCATTATATATACTTCCTGTGCAAACTCACGTAGCATATCGACGCTAACCCGCTCAGGCTTGAGTACTTTGATTGCTACATCTTGGCTACAATATGACCCGTGGTATCTGATGATCAATACACAAAAGCAAGTTAGTTACAAACAGAGACAAAGGACAGGTTTTACATCCGGAGCCTAGGCACCCAAATCGGTATGTGCATTGTGATTTGCAGCTTTTGGTCTAGATATCTTCTAATACCCATAGGAGGTGTTCTTAAGATATTAAGATAACCATACTAAATTCTTTTTGGTCTAAACTAATTTGAGATATCGACAATATTGCATAGCTACAAATGTCAAACTAAATAGTTTCTTACTAAATATTGCACACCCAACTTTGAATCCTATATCCATCATATACATATATCAGAACTTTTTAGTGTGGGTGCCTAAGTGGAACTGCTACTTCAGTTTATAGAACATACAGATCACCAAATGACCCAGATGCTAATTTTCGCTCAAATTTGAGAAGCCTTGGATCAACTTCCCAAACATCAGTTGAATCAGCTGGTATCTGGACACAATCAGCTGGAGAAGAATCCTCCAAGAGCTGATGGCCCATGCTAACAGGCGTGGAATGAACCAATGGCCATGCTCTGTACTGCATTATAGTAGGTAAAAAAAACTTAGAATATGAACACATGCACAGCAGAAGACTTCTAATCTTAAATGGCACATAACAGCACAACTAGTGATTGTGTTTCATTGTTTACAAAATGTACTTACTATTATGTAACATGTTCAACTAAGTTACATGGTTTCTCTCCTTGCTAAAATTGTTACACCAAAACAATCAACCACACATCAACAACAATTTTCCTGATTCAGATAATGCTCGTGAATTGTATGACTCTTGAAGATTTACTTAGGAGTAGGTTCATTCTCAACTAAAAGAGCTGCTTGGCCCTGTTAGGGATATTCCTGTCTCATCAACATTTGAATAGGTTCAGAAAACAACAGCATGCCCAAACATAGTGTGTTCTTACTGATATACACTACGTTTGCTGTTTCACAGAAACTTCCAAGTATGTGCAGTTGATTCTAAAATTGTGTTATTGCAGTGATGAAATCATGGAGAAGTGTACTATCATCAGTGCCAATGCCACAAGTAATATTGGTGTTTGACTCAAATTTTCTAGGATACCCATCTAAATGGGTTCAACATTCTGCACCGTAACAGACTGAACCTGGCCCTGCAAAAAATCGTCTTGAACTAATCGGTCCAGATTACCAGAACATTTGGAAACCAACAAAAAAATGTTTTTTAAGAACCGCAAGAAAAGGATGAGTTGTAGGACTTGAAATGGCTAAAAGACAGTTCCTCTAAGATGGCGGATGTTTTGAATTAGTTGTTGCTCAGATATAAATTTCTCTAATTTGACTATAGCAGCCTCGGTTTTTTTGTACTTAGGTCTGCAGTGGAGGTATTTTTTATCTTGCGCATCCTCCATTATACTATATACTCCCTCCGTTCCATAATTCTAGTCGCAGATTCGGATGTATCTATTGAATATGTCTAGATACATCCAAATTTGCGAGAAGAATTATGGAACGGAGGGAGTATTTTAAATAATATAATACATTATTTCAGTGATGTTATTCTTATATAAAATTATTCAGTGGAACTACTGATTTTCACTAAAAATATAACAGTTGATAGTTCAAGAAGCTCTCAACCGGTCAACCCTGGAGGTCTCTAACTAATTATTCCTTTCAATAAACAGAAAAACATGTTAACAAAAGAACTAACATAGATTTATTCAATGTCAATACTCAATAGTAATTAAGTTAAATAAACTCAACTGTATTCCAGCAAGAGCATTACTGCATATGTTACCTTTATTTCTTCAATTCTCCTCCTCAATGTATTTCGTAGAGCGTCAACCTGTAATTTTCAAGAATTGTTTTAACAAAACAGCAAAATAGAAAAGGTAGGCACATGCAGGGAGTCGTAATTAAGTCAATACTACAATTTCAACATCTCTGCAATTAGCAAGCTTTGTTACAATTCATGAAAAATGAGGACATTGGCTCGTTATAGTACACTAGAGGGCCCAAAGCATTACATGTAACTAAATATGGCCATGGTTCTGAAGGCGGTAAGGCGTCCTAAAGCGCTGGAGGGTGGGACGGGGGGCTCTACCGCCCTAAGCGGTAAGGCGCTCTGGGGTGCTCTATTGCCTAAGAGTTCCTTAAGCATCCTAAGGCGGACGCCTTAGAATACCTTTAAGCATGCTACCACAAATACAGGATACATACCTGATGGTAGCATGTACGAAAGAATGACAAGAGCATTAGAATAATACAAGGAAATATATGTTTATGTTAGCTTGCAGCTATCTTAAACATGCAGTAGCTAAATTCGTATCCTTTATACTGATATTTCAACTGCATTATTATCATACTATTGAATTGTTAGATCCAATTACAAGTCTCATTCTAGCGGATTTTAAAAATACTAAAGATGATCGTTATACCACATAAAATTCAAAATGTAGCAATTACAGATCTGAAAAAACATTTGTCCCACAATACCTTTCCACTAAGGCCTGCATGCATTTAATTAGAAGTAGTAACCCCCTCTAATTACTCTCCAGTTTCTGTTTCTCCTTATCTTTAGCTAACTGAACCAAGCTGGTGCATGCGGGTGGGGTGGGGAACCAAAGCAAGAAATAAAAGTGGCCTATGCATGCTTGCCTATAGCTCGCGAGAGACTGGATTCCATGCAACGCGCTGGGTCTATGGGCGCGTTTGGTAGGCTGTGCGGCCCTTGGCTCGCATCGGCCCAGCAAAAATCAGCCCGTTTGGTTGCCTGTAAGCCCTCCACGTTGTGGCCCAACCGGTTGTCAAAGCACCCCTAGGACAGGCCTGGAGGAACGCCCGAATCGGAGGGCCTGTCCCGTTGTCGTGTCATTTTGCACACCCTCATGCAACGGTTGCACGCGTGGAGAAGCGCAGGAGACAGCGCGTTGTCTTGGCCCTCGCTCCCCACTTCCGGTCACCGGTTCCCTCCTCTCTCCCCATTCACTCCTCTCACTGACAGTCACCGCCCTGTCGCATCAACCGCCACCCATGGCCTCCTCGCCTCCTCCACCTCCTTCCGCTCCAGCGCCGATGGATCCTGCCGTCCGGTCGACGGTCACGCGATCGAACAAGGCGCTCCTGCGCATTGTTCGCGAGTACAAGGACGGCGGCCGCGATTTGGCGGCGCAGATCGATGCCGTTCGCGAGTACGAGGCCAGTCGGCATCGGAAGTCGCCACGCGGCCGTCGCCGCTCTTCAAGCCGCCGGGATTCCACCGGCGGATCCCTCGACTCCGGGGGGGGTTTTGACCCCTGCCCCCTAGGGTTCGCGTCCGCCCCGATGCAGGCGCCGATGCCATGGGGCATGCCGCTTCCAGCTGCACCGAATGGCGCGCCGCGCGTCGCGCCGCCACCGGGGTTCGGCCGACCTCGTGCTCGTCGGCAGTCGACAGCTCCATCATCGCCCCGCTTCCCGACGGCGGCACCGGCGGCCTACCACTACCAGACGACCTACGCTCCGGCTCCGCCTCCTCCTCCACCCGGATTTGGAGTGCGACCTCCTCGAGAACCTATCGGTGTCTATGAGTGTCCACCTCCTCCGACTGGGCCGCTGTCACTCCACCCCATCGTAAGTACTCTCACGCGTTCCCTCATCTAATACATTGTAGATGAGATAGTTGTCCGATTGATGTGAAGGTAGATAGGATTGATGTCAATGTGCGCTCCATCATGGACTTGACATTGTCAAGCAATGTCATGGACAAGACAATGTCAAGTCCATGACAGTGCTTTCCAATGGCATGCACTACATCATGGACTTGTCATTGGCATGCCCTATGATGGAGCTTCACATTGCCATTGGCATTGGCATGCCTTTTGATGGAGCTCCATCATGGAGACTGCCATTAGCATGCCCTTTGATGGAGCTTCACATTGCCATTGGCAATGGCAATTGGCATGCCCTTTGATGGAGCTCCGTCATGGACATTGCCATTGGCATGCCCTGTGATGGAGCTTCACATTGCCATTGGCATGACGATCTTGTTGTGATTGTCATGGCCATCATGGAGTTGATCTGCACAACTGGCTAACACTTTGCATTGTCATTGCATCTGCAGAACTGGCCCTTCCTGGAAACCTTCCCGAAAGGGCCCATACTGGACGCAAGGGACATGGCCGTCCGGGTGCAGCTTCCTGACCCCAATGAAGGGTTCATGCAAGCGCACCGGCAGATCACTGCGCCAAGGGTTCACGCCGGCCATCCTGTTGACCTGGGGCACGCTCCCAGGCAGCGGCTGCCGGCGTTCTTCGTGCATGTGGAGAGCCCGGACCTCCTTGCCCTCGTCGTGTCACCCTATATGGAGCAGCTCCTGATCACCAAGTAGAAGCTGAAGAACATTGGCCTGCCGGTGAAGGTGTGCTTGTACATGGGCAAGCGCTGCGAGTGGAAGGTGCATCTCCAGTGGGCGGGCCAGCGCGTCGGCTTCATCAAGGCCTGGAGCGAGTTCGCCGCCATGCTTTTACTCCGCGTCGACGACACGATCGTCTTCACCCCTCAGGACGACGGCTTCAAGGTCGACGTCTTCAGGAAGGAGACTTCCTGCTCCAGCATCTTCGGATGCAAGAGGCATCGCAAGGGCCCTTATGCTGATCCTCGCCGTTAAGGTGCTGGTGCTTGATCCTTGTCTCTGCTTATGTCTTATCGTCGCCGTCAGTAGTTGTGCTGGCCTCTAGGAGGCTGTTAAACACTTGCTTTTGTGCATATGTTACTGTTATGTTGGCCTGTGGAGGCTGTTGAACATTGCTTTTGGACCTGGGTAGTGTGCCCCCAGGTTTAAGTAGGCGTCTTACCACTCTGCACGCTAGGATTTGGTACTAAGTACTATGTTCGTTGTGTATCTAACTGCGTGATGTGCTTATGATCGTGTTTGAGCTCTTTTGTGTGCCGTTATGTGCTGGTAAGGTCACCATATTTGAATGTGGTGAGGAGAAGCTTTGCTGGGTGCCCAAAATGGCAACCAAACACCAGATGGAACACTGTATCCAAGACTGCACTTCTGTTCGGGCCGATGCAACACAGGCTACCAAACGATGGGCCAAATGTGGCCTGTGGCCGTTCGCGACGCGCAAGGGCCCGTCTCGCTGCGCCAGTGGTGCAGGATTCCGTCCCAGCCTACCAAACGCGCCCTATACTACTTCCTCCGTGCAGAAATGTATGATGTTTTAGCTCTTTTGTAGGTTCACTCACTTTTGTTTGTATCTAGTCTACTTTTAGTGTGTAGGTTCACTCCATTTAGCTTGTATCTAGTCTATTTCAAAAATAACTAAAACATCTTACATTTCTGCATGGAGGGAGTAGTTTAGTATGAGTCTGTTAGCATTCCTATTAAATACTGGGTACACCTGATTGGAAAGAGGCAAGCGCTGGGCAGAGTTTTAACGTCCAATCGAATACTGCCTTGATCGTGATGCAAAATCATGTGAGCCCTGTGAACCGGGACGGAGGGAGTAAGAGCATCTCCAGTCGCGTCCCCCAAACCGTCCCCCAAAGCGATTTGGGGCGCGCCGGACAAAAAAAGCGTTCCAGCCGCGTCCCCCAAAGCCCATTTTTGTCCGGCGCGCCCGATACGGTGTCCGGCGCCCGAGCCCGTCCCCGTCCACAGGGGACGCAGGGGGACGCCACAAAAAGCGAGGCCAACCGACGCGGCCGACGCGGCGCGGCACGGAAGGCTAAAACCCCGTCGCCTACCTTTGGTCAAGCGACGTTAATGGCGTCCCTGTTTCCCAGGCGACGCAGGGACGCGTCTCGTCGTGCATGGCGCGTGGCCGTCCGCGCCGGAGTTGGCGTGCAACCACCCGCTGCCGCCGCTGTTTTAAGACGCCCTCCAGTTATCGCCGCTCATCATAATCCTTCTCGCGCCGCCTCCTTCCCGTATCCTCTCCCCGCGCTCAAAAAATGTCGAGCCTGCCTCTCCCGCCGCGGCACGTGAATGGCGGACGCGCTCACCGTGGAGGCGTGGGCGCTGTACCACGCCGTATCCACCCCGCGGACATGCGGGCTGCCAACGGGGCCGGAAGATGGCCAGAACGGCATTGCCCGCCGCGCCGGCGAAGACGGACCAATGGAGGACGCCATCAAGGCCCGTCGGGCTCAACTCACCGCCGAGGAGCGCCCGATCCGACCGCCGCAACGACAACGACGCGTGGTGACCACGTACTTCACGGCGAGATGCACAAAGACCGACAACCTCGTCGCGGCCCCAACAGTGAACGGAAGGCCGCGCCCGTTCTGGCGTTCGGCGCACCCTCGAGAACGTCATCCGCGGCCTCCGCAACGGCGCTCCAAGGCTGGAGATGCCGTCGTCGCCGCCGGCGTCTCCTCAATGGCAGCCGAGGAGGACGACGTACTCGTCCTCCTCGCACTTCTTCCTCGGGACCGGCGATCGACGCCGTCCTCGCTGCACGGTCGGCGCCCTACACCCCCCAAACGAGGTCAAGGAGGAGGCCGGGCGACGCTCAACACGAGGCGTGGCGGTAGCGGCAGCGGGCGGCAGCAAGGGAGGCGCGGCGCGCCTCCTCATCCCGGCCGAGGTGAAGGAGGAGCCGGAGGAAGCGCCGCAGCGGCGCTGTCGGGCGGAGTACGAGCGGCAGCGATCGCCAGCAGCGACGACCCCGGGACTGCCCAGGGCTGCGGGCGGCGTTCTTGGCGTCCATGGACGACAAGGACGCTGGAGGGGCGACCTGGACGCGGCGATCGCCATGTCCATCCGCGACTCGGGCAAGCCGCTGGTGGACCTCACCGACGGCGGCCAGGACCAAGCGGCTTGGTGAAGGACGAGCCCGTGGACGAGCCCGTCGACGAGCGCGCAAGAGGTCGTCACCGACGAGATGTACAACTTCCAGCAGTACTACGACGCTCCGGCCGCCGCAAGTGGTTCTAGATTAGGTTTAGTTTTAAAGTTAGTCAAATTTCGTTCGAATCTATGTAAGTTTGGACGAATCTAAATCGAATCTAGTTAAGTTTAAAATTTGCGAAATTTTGTTTGGGGACGCGACTGGGAGCGACGTCCCCAAACGCGGCACGAAACACGTCCCCCAAACGCTCGATCCGGCGCGGTTTGGGGGACGGTTTGGGGGACGCGACTGGAGATGCTCTAAGTATTGTCAATAGATCACCAACTACTCATGATCATGGAACAGCCCCTGGCATGCAGTCAAGTCTATTAGGGCTGACTAGGGCAAGGAATTGGGAGTATGCATGCGAATATTCTTTGAAAATTGTTTGAATTTCACAGATGTGTCAACTATTAATACAAACTCTTTTCTGCTTCTTACTCTCTAGAATTTGTAAGGTCTTAGACTTGAGGCGAGAAATTAGCTTCCCAGAACTGCTAAATTTGGTCTGATGAATATTAGTACAATGCACTATCTCAATATGAATCCAACTGTACCCTCAAAAATGAAAATTCTGAACTCCTATAAATAAACAAATTATGACCTTAAATCTGAATAATTTGGTTTTACCCTTTGGCAACCGTTGACCATTACCATATCAGCTTAGATTCCCTCATGTTCAAGACAACTAGACAACAAGTTAACCTTGCTACCAAAGAACGGAAATAATTATCTTTTTTATGAAGGAAACAACAATGCTGATCAAGGTTGCATTACCTCATACTTCCAACCATCGACAACAAAGATATCCAAGGAATAACCATCACTTGTGGAAAATGCATGCGCTTCTTGAATATTAAGACCAAGCTCCCCAATTAGAGATGTTAGCTGCATGAAACAATAGTACATTTCAGATGTTGTTCAACAGAATAACTAGCCAAAGCATAGCATGATACACCACAAGTATAAAAACCATAAAGAGGTAGGGATCGAACTAACTGATCAAGTATATACTGTAAAATATAAACAGGTATGTGCTTTCTTTCCATTAGTTGCGTGAGGAAGAGAGTTTTATATAGTTATTAGAGCATCTCCAGTCGCGTCCCCCAAACCGGCCCCCAAAGGCCTTTGGGGTGTGCCGGACAGAAAGCCATGCCCACCCGCGTGCCCCAAAGGCCTTTCCAGCCCGGCACGGCCCAATACCGTGTCCGGCGCCCCAGGGCCATCGCTGCCCCCACAGGTCTCCTTGCGAGCGCGCCAGATACGACACGGTAACGATGTGGTGAGTGACGGGCTAGCCCTGTCATAGACACAACAACAGGCGGGCAGATTTCCATAATGGCGGCGACGGTTCCCAATTCGGAGGCATGCAAATTAGATACAATAAATTTAATGTGAAGAAACAAACCAGTTTGTGTGCTAAATTATTTTCTGAACTATTACACATGTCAGTTTGAGCATCATCTTTACTCGTGCACCTACTAAATCTCAAGCAGAGATACTGCTGTGGTAACTGTATCCTTATTCCATACAGAGCAGAGACTGCCATGATATACATGTTTGTTTATCCATCCAGTGCTCAGTGTAATTTGGCAAGCATGTGGTCAAAGAAATCAAAACTGACACTATGGCAAAGTGTTTCAACAACAATAGTATAGACCAGCCTATAACACCAACAGACTGCAGTACGCATATCAGCCCAAAAGAACCACATGATTACTGCCTCAGAGATACGTATTATATAGTACACCCTCCAGTTCATGAAAAGATTCAGTACGTTCCAAACCTTTAACTACGTATATTTTCTGAAATATTTCGTCCTGAAACTGAAACATACTTTCACGACTTCAAATTTTAATTGATTCTACAGATATAAATAATACAAATTTGCGACCAAGGTTACATTTCGGAGAGTGTTGATGTCCAAAACGTCAGTTTTCGTGAACTGGAGAGAGTACACTAGCCAACCTCATTGTGAACACCAGGAGGAAGGACTAAATGCATGTTAGTGTTGTACTGTTGTCATTCTCAAGATTAGACTGAACTCCCTCCGGAAGGAGCATCCATTTAGAGTATCATATTTGTGAGTGACTAGGTATTGCACCAAAAGCATACCTTCGAACAAAAAGGAAAATAATGCTCATGAATAAGTGTACAGAACAAAGCTGGAGCCTGGTATACCAGGCAAGCAGACGCCATATGGCTGCAAACTACACTGCCAGCAGCAATTTCGTTACTAAGCACCCCCTCCCCCCAGTTCCACAGCAGTAATATGAATAGCTATACAAAGCTTCACCGTGCTTGTTAATTTTACAACAATTCTGGAAATATACACAAGTAGTTATATAACTTATCTAGAAGTTCTGTAACTTGCAGGAGAATGCCATAGCACATAAATATATATGTCACTGTTGTGAGAATGATAATTTCCATCTCAATAAGAAGATGATACTTTTACCTGACTAAGACGCTTTGGCTTATCATCACATGCAAATATAACTTCATACAGAGGCCTGTATTGACATTAATATCAGAAACTATTGGCCCTCTTAACTCATTGTTAGCAAAACGTAGTTAAACCGAAAAGGGCCCAACAAATAAAATGGTGGAAATGCAGCAAGACAATTTGCTTACATACACCAAAAGGCATGAAAAATATATACTAATAGTTCAATTATATTTTTGACAGAACACTAGATACATTAACAAGCATCTTTGGTACGATGCAACTCGGAATAAATTTATGAACTGCACAATATTAGAGAAGATGAAAACAAAATCACCTTTGATCACTTGATGCAAAAGCTGAGCATTGAGGATCTTGTTCCTCTTTCTTAATGGAAGTTGCTGAATCAACTTCAGTGCTTCCGTCAACTGTAACAATCTAAAGTAAATTTGTTAACATACTAAGAAGTGTAGGTCATGATTTGATTTAAATAACATCCTTGTGAAAACTAGAGTATGTTCAACCGCTATCTGAAAGTCCAATAGATATCATTACACGTATCTGAAAGTTTTTGCATTTATTCTCCGTATGTTTGATCAGCAGTCTATAGATTTTGATTCCTTAAGTGAAAGCCAATTTTAGACATAGCTATAGACCTATAGTAACTTCTTTATATCAAATGCAGCCCTTTGAACACAATAACTGTATTATTTTTATAATTGCCTGAACATAATAAGTGCAGTTCATGACGTCAATGAATATGAGTAGTCAAGAAAGAGAGTGCAAAATTGAGTATAGTATGATAGATATTATTACAAGTAGGAGAAAGTTTTTTATGCATCTAATATCCCTATTTTGACGAGAAGTCAAAAGATTGATAGTGCATTTTGATTTTTCAAGTGCGAGACAAGCTTAGGCATAGCTAGAAAAACATGGTAGCAAGAGAAGCTACTCCCTCCGTAGGTTCAATATTGATGAACAAAACGTGGGTTATGTGCTACAAAAAGAACATCGTGTATTTGTATTCGAACAAATTTCTCAATGGGATGATTTTATGATACATGTCTCATGTATTACTGGTCAAATTGATGGTAAAAATTAAATCACCGAAGAAGAGGGCGCCTAGTAAATAGGGACAGATGGAGTATTACACGTAAGAAAAAGAAATAGCCGTTAACAGGTGTGGTATAATACCATGGCAATATGACCTAGTGCACAGTAATTTCATGCAACACAAAGGTCTTAACTTAGATAGAAGCCTGCTAGAGATCCATAAAATGAAGTACTGAGATCATCTTACGAGATAATCACCTGTGAATGGCGAACATCAAAGACGAGCCCATTCATTGGTTCACGAGCCTCCTCAAGCAATCTCTTGTGCAACAGAATATCCTCAACCCGCTCGATATTCACATCCAACGCATACCTGACCGAAGCACACGCAGACCCAAGCATGTCTAGGATTAGAGCACATTGACAGAACATATTCTAATAAGAGCTCTAAGCTTATCGCTACAGCTCCCAAAGGACATGAATATGCAACTTTGCCGTACTTTGCAAACAAACTTACCAGTTAATTAAGGATCTACAGTTTCTATTGATAAGACAAGCCCGTGAAAACTAATGGAGACCACCCACAAAGAAAACAAACCATGTTCCAGCAAAGAGTAGTTACGATTTCCAAGTTGTCTGCACCATACAGATCTTAACAGTATACTCACTAGTCGATCACATGCTTTTATTCATATAACTCTACGAGAATTAACGAAGAATCATCCAAACGAATATATTTACGGGTGGACGTACTAACCACACGAGCAAGAAATATCTCATGTGTCACATGAACATAAATAAGCTTACAATGCCCTAGCTAACTAAACAGCGGATGAGGCCAGCATAGCTTGTCTTTGGACGGGGGAAATTTCTTTACGAGTCCATTTGTAATGAAGCATTATGTGATTGATTGAAGAAAGGACGACTTGTACTACGAGGTGTTGTACTGCTTTGTAGTACAAGTGTTTGCAGGACAGCCAAACAAGAGGTGCGGGTTAGGATAATCTAGAATTAATTAAGCTAACAAGGGAGTAATCAAGTCATCTAAAAAATTGATAAGGAAGCGGTCTTTGGTGGATCTGGATAAGCACAGGTGCAAGTTTGATCGGCGGCGCAGAAGTGGAGTAGGCTGTACACTAGTTAGCTACAGCGGCTACGGATAGCGATCCCGATCCCCACTGGACCCCCGACCAGGCAACAGCAAAGCGAAGGAAACAACCAAACACGTCTACGATCCAACACAAGAATAGTACAGTACTAGCTCATTAGCTAGAAAAACAAAACAATAGCACTACAGCAGCTACTGGCTAGTTGGCATAACGATCGAACAGTAAAATATAGTGTACTATCATCGTGCAGCTTGTGCTTCCAACCCTAGGCGTCGAAAATTCGGAACAGACGCGCAGATCGCATGCCCGCGCGGGCGTACAAACTAGACTGGTAATTGGGACGAAGAGAATATACGAGAATGGGAGAAACCGAGGAGAGAGAGAGAGCGGAGATGGTTGGCGAACCTGGCAGGGAGGCTGTGGAAATGGGCCCAGAGCTCGTCGTCGAACCCGGGACGGGCATCGGCCGCCGGACCTCCGCGGATCCGGCGGAGCACCTCGCGGTAGGCCTCGGCCTTCCGCCGCCTCCCGGCCGCGCCGCCGCTGGCGGAGGGCGGGGGCGATGCGCCGCGGCTGCCGCAGGACTCGGCTGCCATGAACGGGCGCTAGGGTTGTGGCGAGGCGGGCGGCGTGGTGGCGGAGTGGCGGAGTGTAGTCTAGTCATGGAGGCGACCTCGCTGCCGGCCGGGGAGCGGCGCTTTATAGGAGGAGAGAGAAGGAATAAGGATGGGGGAGGTGGTGCTGAGTCACTGCGACGGGGAAACGGGAGATTGCTCGCCTGGCTCAGGATTCGAGGCGACACCTTTTTGCACATCAGCCCTCGGTTTTACGGTATTTCTGTGCCAGTTATGCTGGGTACCAGTTCGAATTTTCCATTCTTCTAATGTAGTATGTTCTTTTAGAAGTTGCGAGTTTAGAGTTGTGTCCATTTAGTCGAAACTTTGTAAAATTTCAGCAAAGTATTTTTTAGTTCACCTACAACTTTTGTGGATTTTAATAAATGTCGATGACGTTGAAAGTTTTATTAGTACACAAACAAAAAAAATTGGGAGTTCAGTACCGCACATGCCACAGGAGATGACGGAGGCTGTCGGCCTCACTGGCAGCTAGACGCCAGTAGATTTTCCTGTGTTTTTAGATTTTCTATTTTTTGTGCCAACTATGTATCTCTATCAATGAAAATTTAAAAATATGTGTCAGGTTGTTGGGTACCCCAAATGCAAACAGACAATCGTGATCTGAAGACCATCTCCACGTTCGTGATCCAACGCAAACGGACACACGTGGTCACTTTTTGTAACTGAAATGCAT
Source organism: Lolium multiflorum (assembly GCA_030979885.1). Taxonomy (NCBI): domain Eukaryota; kingdom Viridiplantae; phylum Streptophyta; class Magnoliopsida; order Poales; family Poaceae; genus Lolium; species Lolium multiflorum. The sequence goes on along the minus strand of CM061748.1, from coordinate 115,229,658 downwards.
TGGGCCGCTAGAGATGCCCTAACGATCGCCATCCCCGGGATTGGTCGGGTGGTCTTGATTTGTGGCCATCCCACCTGAAAAAAATCCGCTTGCATATGACACTAGCTTCTGAAACAACTACGACCAAGACGATGGTTGGCCTCGGCAAAAGGAGACACCTTAACAAAATGGCTTGCCTAGAGGGCATCGGGACGAGATGTGCAGAAATAATCAAATCAACAAACCCTTGGGCCGATAGGGACAAGACGTCGCTCCCGATGACACTGAGGTGAGAAGTGAAGGCGGCAACCACCCACATGAAGGAACCCTAATTGTGACACTAGGTTGCACACAGAGGCCGGTCTGGGGAGTTTCTTCAAGCTGGTTAGCTAACCTGGGTTTAGTGGTCTTCATTAGCTTGTTGGGGTTCATTTCATTTCGCATAGAGTGAGATGACTATGCATTACAAAACCTATGACATGGCTCATACGTGGAAGAAGCCGAGTGGATTGCTCATTAAGACTCATTTATTTGGAACAAAGACCAAATATACAACTAGTTTATCCAATGGACACCTTAAACGCTATTTGCAATTTATAAGTATGTTGTGGAATAAGTACTGTACATGCATTGGGAAGTACATTGGTGCCTTTTATCTATGAGACAAGCAATTTCATCGATGAATGTTGAACTATGTGGAACTAGTAATTTTGATTTTGTGGTACATGCATTGGTAAGTACATTGGTGCCTTTTATCTATGAGTTTGTATGAAAAACACTAAAAATTGTCTTGCTGAATTTGCTGAAATGTATTACTCCTACCGTCCTTTACAATACAGTGATCAAGTGTTGCGTTGATGTTCATTTGGTCCGAAGCACTCTGGTAACTAGCGTAGTGTTTTAACCGATAATTTTTGTGCTGCCATAATGTTTTCTGATGATGTTCAATTAAGTGACTATGTGAGTACCGTGTATTTATCATTTGCGTAACTTGTTTATGTACTCAATTTGCTTGCAGTTTGAGAACATCTGCCTGCCCACAAGTGTTTACATATCTTAATAGACTCACAAGAAAAATACAGTATGTTTCTCAAAAGGATCCTAGCATCTCGTTCTACGAGATCCGGCAATATTCGAAGGACCTTTCAAAGTAGGACATATTAATTCCTGGAGCAGTTCGTTGTCTACCAAGTGATGGCAGGACTATGCGTAGCTGTCCGTGCTTAGTCCCGATCGATCAGTGATGAAGCGCAAAGAGCCAAAGAACCCCGATAGGCGATAGATCAAATGTGGCCTGCAGGTAGCTAGAGAAAAACACCAAAACCCCTCTGGAGTCTTGGACTAGCTGTTGTTCGACCTCAAATCAAAAGTACAAATCTCTGAAAGCAGGGATAGCGCTTACTATGATAAGCAAACCTGTAGTCGGTCGACAGCAAGCCATCTGGGAGAACGCGTGGCATCTATTTCTTTTCTGAGACATTGCGTGGCATCTTTGCGCATATTCGGCGGCATATAGCGCAATCGTCGATATCGATCGTGTGTGCAGTGTACACATTCATAATAATCTTCACGCTTCACAATAGTCCATGCTACAGTAGTATATGGATCGCTGGATGTTCTTCGTACGTACGTCAAATTTGTATGCCGGGTGCACTCCATCGAAATCCACTTTTTATCTTCTTGTATGTGCTTCTATCATTGGAAAAATATTTTGAAATGTTAAAAGAAAAATCCGAACAAAAATTTCCCGAGTGGAGCTCAGCATTCTATGTGCGCACACTAAATTTTGTGGAAAATCGATAATATCATATGTAAAAAATAAAGAAATGTCTTGGAATAGTTTTTTAATCATCAAATGTTATCTTTTTAAGCACAACATAAAAAATATCAGGTTTTTGTGAAATAATATTGTGCGCACATAAAGCATCAAGATGCACAATAAGTATCGATTTTTCATGAAACAACATTGGGGTGATGTGGTCTGTCATCTGTACGTGCACCCAAAGTTCATCTCCATTTTCGAAAAAAAAGTGTTCAAATTTTTTTTTTAGTAAAATATTTGCATGTAGCTAACGATATACTCCCTCCGGTCTGAAAAGATCGAAGCGAAGCCAAAGCATCGACAGTGTATAACTATGCAAGTGTTGCGTCGATTAAATCCGGCCTGAGATAGTACATTACAACTGGGCGAATTTATAATGTGAAATAGCTTAAATGTTAAACGCAATAAAAAAATAAAAAAATACAAGAATTTGGAATCAATTTTCACATCCCACACGTAGGGACTAAATAGTGGCCAAGGACCACGTCCCATGTGCTTTCTCTCCTCACTAATTGGCTTGCATGTATATGATAGGCCGGACAAATGGGCACGCACAAGTTATCTGTCCTCGTAAACCCACCTAAATTTGCTCCAAAAATAGGGTGATCCAGACTAAAAAAACGAAAGTTTATTTCTTTAAGATGCACCTTTGAGGTATGCAATATGTGCGCGCGGGCAGCTTCAAACAACATCGATCCGTTTACGGGTCTCTTTTGAAGATATCCTTAAACCCTTAAGTATGTATCTTCAGCTGCTTGCCATACACATGCTAGCATAATGGCACATGCTACCTCTATTTTTACAAATAAAATGCACATGCATTTCAACTCAAATTTGATCGAAAGAGCAAGGATACTTTGATTATATAGTACATAATCGGTATTCATATATTCATGTTAAAAACGTTTTGTAACGATACCAATTCTGTATTAAATAAATCTTATATGCTCCGCCCGTTTCATGAAAACTATCTTAATTGTGTGTAAAGTTGGATGTATCCATATACTAACCTAAATTTAGAAAAAGATAAGATATGTTTCATAGGACGGAGGAAGTATGTAGATTAACTTTTGCTCAAAGATAAATTTAAAAAACAGTCATATCGAATGGATTGAGTATGTCATCATCAAAGCTGAATCTCGAAAACTGGTACAGCATCTAAAGGCATAACCAAAACGTGAACGTAAAATTAGACACCTTTTATGTCCGATTTAGTTCATTCAGGTGGCCATCTTCATGCCCTTCTTGGGCTGGTAGGTGCCTCAACGTGGCCATCTATTTGTTTCATGTGGCCAAGTTTTGTTTTGTTTTAGCATGATATCCCTATTGAATCAGTGGTTAGTATTACAAATGTCCCGTTGCGACGGTGAAACCCCGATCACCGGTACGCGGTTCAGGTCAAGGGAAGGAGGGGAGGGCCTTGTTGCCATGGATTTGCCCACCTCAAGCGACCAATCCCATGACGACATGGAGAACAGGGGTGGCACATCCGTCTACGGCAAGACAACATGTGCATACCTGCATGTCGGCATCAACGAGGTGGCGGAGTCCATCCTTTAAATAAGTGGCAAGGCATAAACCATGTAATTCCTCCAATCCAAATTACCATCTAAATAAAGTAAAGTCAATTAATTTAAATCCAGGATATTAAATTTAGTTTTTCAACTCAACCGAGCTTCCATCCATGGCCACAATGACCACGTGGATCGATCTACCGATCCTACGCAGCTATGACCACATACTGATGCCATAGTAGATCGGCACCTGCAGCTAGCTTCATGCTGTCCATCACGTGGCACACATGCACGCTTTATCCCTCTCAACATCCTCTCACGCATGATGCCCACGTTCTCGCTCGTGGACGCGACGCGTCTGGCCGCGTCCATTGTTGCGGCGAATCGCCACCGTCAGCTGCTGGGCGGATCAGGAGCAGCTCAAGCGGAGATGGGTCCATGTATGCTCGACATAAATCGTTTTATTTAGTCTAGGGGGCGCGACGCAAACGGTCGTCCGCTTTAACCGTAAATGCGTCTCAGACACTTTCTTCATGCCATGACGAGTGATTAAGGTTTCATGGGACGCAAACCCGCCGCAGCTTAAGCTTTGGTCTCTGCTACGTCGCGGTCACACGGAAAGTCCGTTTCGCTTCCTCACGGCCCTTATGGCGCGACCTGGGTTCGATCGGCCCGATTCACAACGCGCGCTAAAACCGCTGTGGAGCCCGCGCAAGAGCAACCGCCACCTCTTCCTGCGACATCGCCGGTGATTCGCGCACATTGCGGCCCGCGGGATTCAACCCAAGCCCTACTCCACGGACCTCCTCTTGCCTTCTCCCGCGCATCCTCATCCAACTCCTTCTCCTCCTCCAGGCAGACGAAACAGGACCCGATCGCCCGAATGCCCCGACGAAGAGGAATCCGACGACGAGGCGACCGGGTCCACGGATGCGAGGGACGCGAGGGACGCGAGGGGACGAGGCGGCAGCGCGAAGGCCGGAGGAGGGACGGAGGCGGGCGCGCGGGCCGACGCCGACGACGAGGAGGAGGGCCGACGGAGAGGAGTGAGGCCGCAGGGCCGTGAGGAGGAGAGGACGCCATTTCTTCCGCTTTCAACTCGATCGTGCGCCCGTCCCTCCGGCCCGACGAGGAGGTGACAAGCAAGAGGCGCCGGAGTTTCGACGACCAGGAAGGGCCTTCTAACAAGAAGGCCAAAAAATAGTTTTAGTTTACATGTTTTTAAATTTCTTCTTCTTTGTATGTTAAATATGTTTGAATGTAGTCGATTGAAGTATCCGATTAATTGTTTAGGCTATAATCTATTCGATTGGACCAACATGACATCATTGAGTATAACTTTTTCGCGTTTAAAACTTGATCATTCAGCAAAATTGAAAAGAAGTAGCACCAAAAAAAAAAACACTTGCATGTCCAAAATGCGTCGGCTCACTGAGGTAGCCCCGACGCAAACGGACATTTGGCCCCTCGCGGTCATTTTTGCGTCCGCGACGCAAACGGACGTCAGCGGGCGTCCGAAATGCGTCGCGCCGCTGGAGATGCCCTAAATAGATCAGTTCGCGAATAGATAATGGATTGTGGTTCGTTTAGCTTGTCGGTGGCGTTCAGCGGCTTGAGACTAGTCATAGTGGGGAGTAACATGGAGTAGTAACATGCACAAGTTACTACTCTATGTTACTACCTCCATAGTGGGATGCCAGTGTTTTTCTATGTTTTGAGAAGGTTTTAGTGTGAAATCTTGGAAAATGTGATGTGATGGTAACATAGCTAGTTACCACAATGCTCTCTCTCCTCAATTAATGATGTGCCATGTCATCAAAATGCTTAGTTGGCATTGCATGTAGCTCTATGTTACTACTCAAGTTACTCCCACTATAAGTAGTCTGACGTACTATGTTGATCTTTCCACCCGTTGTCCCAGTATTGACGCTTTTCTTTTAGGCCTCTTCAGTACCAGTGTTTTTTATGTTCTGAGGAGTATTTTGCGCGAGAACAACAATCATCCAAAACAATACACAAAATCTTTTTCACCAAAACACTACAAAACCATTTTTACCCAAAACACTTGTCAAAACACTTGTTTGGAACACTGATTTTACAAATTAGTGTATTCTAGTGTATTCAACAAATGGATAAAAAGATAATCTTTTTTGATAGTTTAAACTAGATTTATATCACAAATAAAAATCTAATCTTTTTAGTACATTAGAAGAACATATCTCACATCGATAATACAAAAACATCAGTACCTCACCGCCTTAATACAAATATGGTTTATATCATGCACCAGCACCAGAATGTAATCATCATTTTAACACAAAAAATGGTTTTATCGTGCTTCTACAAGCAATGTATGCATTACATCAAACAAGATCATCTCTATCGACGGAGCATAGGCATTTCTTGATCTCAGTTTTTGGCATCTCAGGGCACACTGACCTGAAAGTTAGAAAATGAAGCAGCTCAAAATTCCACCATAACGACCAAAACGTTGGAGAAATGATGCCAAAGAACTCTCACCGACAGTGTAGAATATTAGCACAAGAACTTCAACATGAAGTAATGTACAATTTATGTAGAAAATTATACTACATTGTGGGAAAGAACCAAAATCTAGGAATTAATATTATATACTGCCTTTCACTTGAAATGTACATTTACAAAGGGAAAGAAATCGGCGAAGGGAGCGGCTGTGAAAGCCGGCGAACGGGACCTTCATCAAGCCGTGGCCGTATGGCGGGAACTTTAAATTCGAACCAATTTCTATATCTCTATTTTTTTGCAAAAGTATATTTGCCGGCCGCTGTTTAAGTACATCGCTGTACAGAGCCACTCCCCAAAATCAGCAACCCAATCCGGTGCTCCCCAAACCATCTGTTTGATGCTTCCACCGTACACTATTTGGGGCACCCCGCTGGGACGCTCTTATGGTGATATAGTATACCCGGCTAATGGTGACACGGCTTGCCGCTTGCAGCGACAGAAAAATGGATGGATTTACACCGAAAAGCAAAGTGGAAAATACGTCAATTCCTGCTAAGTTTCAGTGTCATAATTACTCGAAAAAACATCACTTGCTACTGTTGAATGGCGAAATTTTCTTTTTCAAAAGGATCGGGCTGCAAAAATGGCTTCACGTTCTAACCCATGTTCTGTTCCAGGCTTCCAGCTCCAGTTTTCCTCAAAAGCTTAAAATAACTCTGTTTTAGCCATTGATAACGTTCTGCCAGTGCAGAATACTGAGTGCCGACATAAATTATTCGCACCGCAATACGAATACATATTTTATGCAGGACAGGCCCTCATCTGGATAAGATAATTTAGCTTACGAGTTGAAAACGGGTGGATGCCCTTGTTTTATAAGACTTCATCGTCGTACGACTAGAGAGGAGATTACGAGATGGCTCCCATGTATAATTTCTAAGTCAGTGGACTTTCTTGCATTATGAAAAGTCTGGCTGGAGCTATGAGTGCCTTTCCATCCCTTCTCTGCCGCAGCCCCTGACCATATATCCCGTATAAGAGCATCTCCAGCCCCCAAACGATTGTCGCAGCCACGGACAATGTCGAGATGTTCGGGACAAAAAATTTGTTTGGAGAAGGTCCCTTTCTAGCCACGTTCCCCAAACGCGACCTCCAAACAAAAAATAAGTGTAAAAGTCGTGTCCTGCTTCCTGTGAGAGCCCTACAGGATGGGCTAGGGACGCCGACAACATTTGAGCACGTCCGACCGAAGCGGTCTTTGGGCACGCGACCGACGTTTGTCCGGGCCCCCCAAATCCCTTTGGGGGACGGTTTGGGCGAGCATCTCCAGCCGCGTCCCAAAGCGTCCCCAAAGGGACTTGGGGCGCGCCGGACAAATGCGCCCACCCGCGTCCCCAAAGCCCATTTTTTGTCCGGCGCGTCTCGATACGACGGTGTCCGGCGCCCGAGCTCGTCCCCGTCCCACGGGGGACGCTCCGGGCGCCGGACACAACGATAAGCGAGGCGAACCGGGCGCGGGCCCGACCCGCCGCCGGCTCCTAAAACCCCGTCGCCACCTTTGGTCAAGAGCCGTTATGGCGTCTGTTTTCCAGCGACGCAGGACGCGTCTCGTCGTGGAAGGCCGTGTGCGTCCCGCCGGCGTTATTGCAACCACCGTCGTCGCCGCTGTTTTAAGACGCCCAGCTCTCACCGCGTTTTAAACCTTCTCGCGCGCCCTCCTCCCGTATCTTCCTCCCGCTCCAAATGTCAGCTCGTCTCGCGCATCGTCGCGCGAATGGCTTCGGGTCGCAGCCTCGCACCGTGCGCAGGCGTGGGCGTTGTACCACGCCCGGTATCCGCAGCCCCCCGCTGACAAGCAACAAGCGTCGGAAGATGGCCGGAACGGCATTGGCGTCCCCGCCGCCTCGCGGGAACGACCAATGGAGGACGCCATCAAGGCCCGGCGGGCTCAACTCACCGCGAGGAGCGGTTGGATCCAACGTGGGCGGTCGACAACAACGACAGTGGGGAAGACGACTTCAAGTGGTACGACGTGACAGAGGACCGACAACCTCGTCGGCGGCCCCAACAGCTGGAACAAGGACGGCCGCCTTGTTCCGGGCGTTCCGGGCGCACCGAGAACGTCATCGGCGGCATCCGCAACGCACCCAAGGTTGGAGATGTCGCCGCCACCGCGCCCGTCTCCTCAACAGCCAGGAGGACGCATCACCCTCCTCGCACTCTTCTTCCCCAGACCGGCGCGATCGACGTCGGTCTCGTCGTACGGTCGGCGCCACACCGTCCCCAAACGGGAGGTCAAGGAGAGCCGGCGACACCACAACACGAGGCGCGCAGCGGCAGCCGCGTCCGAGGCGGGCATGCCTCCTCATCCCGGCCGGAGGTAAGGAGGAGTCGGAGGAAACATCGCAGTGGCGCCGTCCGGCGGAGTACGAGCGGTGCAAATGCTCATCGCCGCAGCCGACGACCCCGAGGACCGCCCAGTGGCTGCGGGGCGTTTGGCGTCCATGAACGACAAGGACGCCTCGAGGGGCGACTCTCGACGCGGCGATCGCCATGTCTATCCGCGACTCCGGCAACGCTGCGTCCCACCTCACCGACGACGGCGAGGCAGGACCAAGCGCTGGTGAAGGACGAGCCCGTCAGGATCAAGTCCAGCGAGGTCGTCATTGACGTCTGTACAACTTCCAAGAGCACGACGCCCCTCCGGCCGCCGCAAGTGGTTCTAGATTAGGTTTAGTTTAAATTTAGTCGAATTTCGTTCGAATCTATGTAAGTTTGGACGAATTCAATCGAATCTCGTTAAGTTTAAAATTTCCAAAATTTTGTTTGGGGGACGCGAAAAGCACGTCCCCAAACGCGGCACGAACGAAACACGTCCCAAACGCTCAATCCGTTTTGGGGCGGTTTGGGGGACGCGACTGGAGATGCTCTAAGGGTGTGTTCGGTTGTAGGATGAGATAGAATGGAATGGAATGGTTCCATTCCACTGGAACGGAACGGTTCCATTCCACTCCATTCGCGTGTTCGGTTGGAAGGAAAATAGGTAGAATGGAATGTCTCCATCTAAGCTTAATTTTGAGCCTAAACTGAATTTACTTTGTGCTAAACTAGTTTTGTCCAGCACCAGGCCGAGATTTGCCCGCCCGCGCCCCGCAGGAACCGCCGCCGCCGCCACAGCAGCCCCGCCGCCGCCCGCAGGAACCGCACGAGCTTGAAGACGATGACGCGCGTGCCTGAAGCTGTCGTCGCCGCGCCTGAAGAAGACGCCGCCGCGCGTGAAGCAGCCGCCGCCGCTGTCGCGCGCATGAAGCCGCCGACGCCGTGCCTGAATCCACCGCCGGCGCCTGAAGCCGCCGCTGCCGCTGCCGCGCACCTGAAGCCGCCGCCGCGTGCCTGAATCCGCCGCGGGCGCCGCGCATGAAGCCGCCGCTGCGCCTGGAGCTGCTGCCGCCGCGCCTGAATCCGCCGCAGCCGCCGCGCCCGAAGTCGCCGCCGCGCGTGGTTCCTGCTAGCCGCCAGACGGTGTGGCAAGGGAGAGACGAGGGGCAAGGGAGAGATTATGTCGTTTTCTTGTTGACAGTGGGTTGACAAAGTTGTTTAGCCAGCCGTTCCTCCACATTCCACCGATTTGGTGGAATGGGTTGGTTCCGCATATAGAGAGAATATTCCTTTTTGTGGAACTAGTTGGTTCCGTTCCTCCGCACAACCGAACACTGGAATGGGGTCTAGGTGCGGAACTGTTCCATCCCATTCCTTCTCATTCTGAAACCGAACACACCCTAAGAAGGCTAGATTATGAGGTATGAAATGGAGGAAGAGGCTCACCGGTGACCATACAAGGAGATACAATCTGGGGTTTGATCCTCATCTTTTTTGGATCAACATATGATCCTGTCTCATTCTTTTGCGGGCAACCTTTAGTATGATCGGTAAATAGTGTTGAACATTCTGACACAACACTCGTCCATTAATTATACATCTGAAAAAATAACAGTATTCGCAATTTGCTGTGCCTCTCTTGGCATGGATGCAAACCTGTCGAATATTCTGCTATTTGTAATTTGGTAGTGTCAACTGTCCAGTACACCGGTTAAACACACATATCTAGAAGAGCCACCACATTTTTTATAAGCCGTATGACATAGGGATGGCAAGGTTCTGCTTCTTACCGGGAGTATCTTCTCGTCTCATCCTAATCTCCATTTAATAATTTGGGATATTTTTTTCTCATCCCATTTCTATCGGGTTTGGAGCGGGGATTGGGTTCCCAATAAGAAGCTAAACTCAAATAATTTTCTCATAATTTTATGATTTTACATATTTTACACATAAAAATAAACAACTTTGTAATATGTGCATGGTAATACCACCAAATTGGTATCACATGTTAAATACTATTTAAATATACTACTGAGACACAACATTACCACATATTTTATATCAAAATATACTGATTTCTATGTATATATACAAGTACAACGGAAAACGGGAGTATAGAGAGGCGACCAAGAGGCGATTAGGGTTCCCCAGCCGTCTCCCACTAACGCCGCAGATCTACCCCAATTGTGTGGCCTTCGGGCCATGGGGAGGGGTGGATCTCGGCCCCCGTCGACATGAGGGCTCCGTTTTTCTGGTTTTAGTGTGAAGATTTTGTGGGGCAGCCCTCAGGTGGTGGCTACGACGTCTTCTCGAATAAAGTCTTCTCGGCTTCAGCCCCATCTCGGCGATGACGTCAAGAAGCTTGTGGAAGTGGTGTGGTTCTCGAGGACCTGTTCTGCCTAGGGGGGGGGGGGGGGGTCGGATTGTCATGGAGCTTTTCCTCCTTCCCTTGTCTCTAGGACGAATGTAGCCTTCTCTTGACCGGTTTGGTGCCTTCTTGTCCGCATACAACAAAGTCATGCCAGGGGAGGAGGAGCAGTGACGGCGCGCCATCGATATGGTCTGGAGGTTAAACACGAGAGGCATCCCAAGAATTTTATGGTAATTTTCTTTTTTGTTGAAATGTTTTATACCGTTCGATATTTCTCTTAATATCAAAACCATTTTTCGCAAAAAAGTACAAAATAAAACGGCTATGAGAAAATCTTTTAATCCCCGTCCCCATCTTAGATAGCGAAATCAAAGTTCCTGATACCATCCTCTAATAAATAAATTTCGCACGGATTTGTAGGGCTCCATTGCCATCCCCAGGGTGACAGCAAGAGCATACTACCCAGCCTGACAAGGAGACATGAGTTGTCGGCGATGATCATTATCAGTAGCTGTACCCCCGAAGGGTTCTGTGAACCTAGACGTGTATCCTTATTCCGTGCTACATTCTTGATAGGTCCAGCTTCGATTTTGTGCCGGGGCAATCATGGCAATAATTACACCAAAATTTTAACACTGGCTGAACAGACGATCTACTCCCCGTCATATCCCGTATGATCGAGCGTTAGAGCATCTTCAACAGGCGCGCTATATAGGCCGCGCGGCATAAAAACGTCCGATATAGCGCTGGGATGGAATGTACGCTCCAGCAGCGCGTAACGCGCTGGCGTCAGAAACTTTAGGCGCGGCGTTTGCACAATCCGAGCGGTATATTCTGCGCGGGCTAAAGCGCGCGGCATCGTCTCGTCCAGCGCGAAAATCCCCGCGCCGAAACTTCCTTCCGCCGCGCCGAGCGCCCAATCCGTCGTTCCCGCGCGCCGCCGTGAAATCCGACGATGGAGACTCCGGCACTCTCCCTATTCGTCCCACCCTCCGCCGCCACCTCCCGCACCGCTTAAACCCTAGCGGCGGCACCGACGGCGGCAACGCAACTGCGCGCGCGTCATCCCCTGCGGGCACTCGTTTGCTGCGCTGATGGCCGCACAGGAGCCGCGCGGCCCGCGCCGAGAGGAAAGGCGCCGTCGAACAAGCGGTCGCACATCGGTCCCGCGCCGTCGCGCCGCCGAAAGCGAAGGCGCCCGTCCCCCGCCGTCGCGCCTCTCCGACGACGACGAACTGTGCGCCGCTCTCCTCCTCCTCCGACGACGTACTGTGCGCTCCTCTCCTCCTCCGTCGGCGCACACATGCATGATGAAATGCCCGAGAGTAAAAAACACTACTTTTTGTCCAAATTCTAGTTTAGAAGCATACCTAGCCGGGAAGTGATGAATTTCATTGCATTGTAGAGTCGATGATGCGGCATTCATGGAGACAATGAATGTTGGATCCTCGTTCATGCATCATGAAGCCGCCGATGGAGAGGAGGAATACGAGGATGTAGATGAGGAAGGAGAAGGGTTGATTGAACCTCGCCCTCCCGGTCGGTCCGCCAACTACACCATGGCGGAGGACAAGTTGCTTTGCAAGACGGGTTGACAATTGGAATGGATCCAACAACCGGTACCGATCAAACAAGAGAAACATATTGGATGAGGATGACGGACTACTTCAACACACACACAAGTGGGAACGAGCGAACCATGTGCTCACTTCGGTCCCGTTGGTCCCGCATCAACACCGATTGCCAAAATGGGCGGGGTGCAAGCCAACATCGATGTTCTCAATCCAAGTGGCACTAATGAGAATGATAGGGTAAGTCATTCTACTATGTTCATATGAGAAGAATACGGTTCTACTTCATATAGCTCATCTATTTTCTTTTCCGCATATGTGTAGAACTCCATGGCTCAAGGATTGTTTAGGGATGTGGGAAAGAAGAACAAGAAAGGCAACAAGATTCTTGGCAAGCCATTCACCTTGCATCATTGCTATGAAGTGCTAGGGAATGAAGAAAGTGGAAGACGCGCGGCAAGTTGGACGCGGCTACTATGGCGGCCCATGCTACCGGTGATGCAACAATCATCGATGATGATGATTCAAGTGATGAAGGGAAGAAGAGAAGCTCCACTCCTCACTCCGTCAACAATGGGCGGAGGAATGTGCATGGTAGGAAGACCGCCAAGGAAATGAAGGGAAAGAAGGCCGGAGATGATGACATCGTCATGGCTATGGAAAGGATTGCAAATGCAAGGTTGCAAGCAAATGAAGATAGAAAGATGCAACGAAACTTGGAGAAAGAGGCTATGGATGCTATTGAAGCTAGGAGAGCCGCTTTGGAGGAGAGGATTGCCGCCAATGAGGAGAAGAAGTTGGCTTTGGAGGAGAAGAGGCAGCCTCCGAGGAGCATGCACGCCTAGCGGAGGAGGAGAGGAAGCTTTTCTTGATGGATACTTCCCATATGGATGAGAGGCAAAAGGAGTACATCAACCTTCTTCACGATGAAGTGTTGGCCAAAAAGAGATTGTTGGTAGCCAACATGAACACTTCCACTACCGGCATGTTTGGAGGAGGCAGGAGCCATGCCGACGTTTGGAGGAGGCATGGGAGGCATGGCCGGCATGGGAAGCATGCCCATGCCCACCACGGGAGGCATGGCCGGCATGGGAAGCATGCCCATGGCCGGCATGGGAGGCATGGCCGGCATGGGAGGCTATGGAGGCATGGCCGGCATGGGAGGACCAAGCTATGGAGGAGTCTTTGGAGGAACCATGGGAGGCTCGGTGAGTGGTGTGTATGGGAGTATGGGAGCACCACCGGGAGGCTTCGTGTCTTCCATGAATGCTACTATTCCTCCTTCAACCCAAGATGACGAGAAAGAAGAAGAAGGTGTTGATTTGGAAAATGAGGAAGTGTGATATGCATTTGTGATATGTGTTCCACTTTGTCCATTTGAACCATATTCGTGTGTCATTGGTGAACTACGTCATTTTGTGTGTCGTTCTTGAACTATGTGATGTATGTTGCACTTTGTGTCCACTTAAATTATGGTACATTATTTGTTTCATGAATTATGTGTGATTATTTGATCTTTATGATTGCAAAATAGTATGGAAAACTGTTTTCCGTGCCCGCGCGCGCTGTATTTTGCCGCGCCCGGCGGAGGACGATTTTTTTTCCGCGCGCGGGGGAAAATACGGCCCAGCGCGCGCAATCTGTTTACAGCGCGTGCTAGCAGAGGTTTAGCGCGCCCGCGATATAGCGCGCCTGTTGGAGATGCTCATAGTGGTCCTCGTTAGAAATGCAGATCAATTTGCTCCTTCCGCGTTTCGTGATTTACTGCTCCATTCAATCTAAATTAGTTGTCGCAAGTTCAATAAACCTATGTAGATTTTAGAAAATATTTTATCTAAATCTGCCATAATTTATTTAGATACAGGCAAGATACTAGTGATATTATTTTCCTCAAATATCCGTCTTCTTCAGAGTGCATTGGCCAGATCTTTTCATGTACGAACTAGTAAGAGTAATTGTTTTAGATCATCTCAACCGGCGCGTCCCATAGCGGTCCCGATAGCGTTTTGGGGGCCGGCAAGCGAAAATGGGCTCACATCGGCGCGCCTCAAATAGCGCCGGCGCTTTTTCGAGCCCACTAGAAGCGCCGACAACCCCGTGCCGGCCCCCTGGCGAAGAGCGCGAATCAGGCGCGTCGGCGCCTCGCGAAGCGAATTTTTTTGGCCGTGGGAGCCGCCTGTCAGCCACACATCCCAAAAGTATACATCTTTTCCACCAAAGCCTCGTCCCCTCCGCCGCTCATTTCTCCCTCCCGCTACTCCATCTCCCATCCAAGCTCCAACCCGAAAAAACCCTGGCCGCCGCCATGCCGCCGAAGAAAAAGGCTCCAGCGAAGGCACCCTCCACGTTCATGTCTCCGCCGGCACCGTCGACGTTCATGCCTCCCCCGATGACCGTGGATCATGTTGCAGCGACGGAGCTGCCGCCGGGGCTCGCCGATAATGAGGAAGTCGTCGAGGTTTAGCCGCCCATGACTCCGTTCATCTGATCAGTTGGCTTGGAAGCCAAAGTTGTTTTTTTTTTTGCAGCCGAAGATGGCGATTCGGTGGCTATATGTTGGCCCAAACTTCATATTCGAAAACCTATTCGAATTTGGCGGTCGTGTGTTGGCCCAAACTTTAAATTCAAAAACTTAATCGAAATTTTATGCTTCTGTTTGACTTTTTAATTCAAATCATGTATCGGGGCTGTCGTATGGGGCAAGCCGGTGTGGGAGCAGCTCCCCTAAATGGAGGATGATGTGCCGACGTTCCCATACAATAGTGTCGGCGCTACTGCCGACGACTATTTAGAGCGCGCCGGTGGAGATGCTCTTAGACTATCTAAGAAAGGTTGTTAGTACGTGATGAGAGATTGGATCCATTATTTTGTCATCACTCTGTGCAAAAGTAGTAGGTAGGTGGGTGTCCAGTGCCAGCACCCAGCAATATCCTAATCCCAGACTCCGGGTTCCAATCTGGTACAGCTTTCCAGTTAGGTTCAGCGTGGACATGGACATCCCATTGGACCATACTAATGCTAATCTAAACAGGTGAGCTTATCCTTGCTAATCCACCATTGTTCATCTAATTGCGTGCATCTTCTAGTACAGTATCCATCTGATGAATCATGTCTTATAATCCCTATTTTAAAATAGGATGCCTATAATATTTAGATAAAGATAACTTCTTAAAGTTTGACCAACTATATAGAATGAATTATCAACATCTATAATCAAAAAATATTTTTAGAACAACCATGAAATGTATCTTCCCTAGTGATCCGGCTGGAGGGACCGGCGGTGTGGGGCTGCTGGTCTTGTTTTGTTTTTGGTGGCGGTTCTCGGGTTTCTCGCAAGCGAAGATGAAGATATTCCGGAGGTCAGTTTCCCTTGATCTGACTGGAGAGATGAGTTCCGGAAAGCTCCGCCGGCGAATGTAACAGTGCATATTCTGCCATAAGTTTGCTAGATTTGGTGGTATTCGGTCGCGCGCACCCATGTTTTTATTCCGACCGTTTGATTCTGGAGAGAGCGGCGCGAAGCTTTATTTTGTGTTTACATCAGGGGACTTTTTGGTCCATGCTGAAGTCAGGAAAAAGAAATATCATGAAGGCCAGATTGGTGGACTGCCTAAAGGAGGTTCGAATCTCCGTGATGCTGAGGGATTTGCTTGGCGTCCCGGGCTCCGCAGCAGTGGTATGCATGTGGTGGCGACAACACAGGTGAAGTTCAGAGTCTTACCTCTCAGGGTGAAAACCCAAGGTCTGGCCTTAACTGGTTGGCCCGACAATCTTAAGGCATTGAGGAGAGGAGACTATCTTCGGGGAAAACCTAGACCTGGTCATCACGGCGGTGCACTGTTCCCTTCGAGCGTCGCAGAACATGTTTTGCATTTAAAAGGATGTATAATGTTTGATAAAACTACATAAAGACCAACTCTAGAATGAATTTTTGATATTAATATATTCCCTTTATCGAAAAAATCATGAAATGTATCTTCATATTATGCGCATTTAAAATTGTAGATATTCATTTTTTTTTGTAAGAGTTTCTTAAACTTTAAAAAGTTTGACTTCAACTATATGCATTCTAATTTTGGAAGAAGGAAGGATTTGTCTAAATTTAGATATACGTATGCACTGAAGAGTATTAATATTACCCTTTATGAAAGGGAAAACATACCAGGTGCTTTGAAGGCAAGATTTTACGTTTTGCATATGGTAAACACTATCTATCGGTGTTCGATTGGAAACAATCAGTCGGACCTCTCCGATGCCGTCAATTTCGTCTCAAATCAACGATTCGTTTTGCATCAGATTTTCCTATAATTGCTTCCGTTGATTCAGCCTTGTCTCCCCACGAAAAGGCTCCTAAAAATTAGCCAGAAAACAGGGCCGCCCCCATCCCCTCCCTGACATCGCATCGCAACCCCTCACCGCGCCGCTCCGCTCCCCTCCCCTCCCTGTGCTCGGCTCGCTCTGCTTCCGCCGCCGACCCGCGTCACTGCTCACCCAGATCTTCATCCTTCCGGCGCAGGGAGAACTGACCAGTCGCCGGTCGAAGTAGGTGTCACAGGATTCTCAGCCTAAACTTCAGGGTGTCGATCCGTCCGAATCAGCTGATCGTTGGCTGCTAGCTTCAACCGCTGACAAGGCGGAATCTAGATCCTCCAAGGACAACACGATTTAAGAAGAAGGAAGAAGGTAATAGCAGGTATTTTCCGGACATTAAATCCATGGTTTCCTGTACATACGTATGGACATATCTTGCATGTGCTAAGCTTGTTTTTTGTATGAGACACCTAGAAATTTTCATAGTG
This sequence comes from Lolium multiflorum, assembly GCA_030979885.1. Classification (NCBI taxonomy): domain Eukaryota; kingdom Viridiplantae; phylum Streptophyta; class Magnoliopsida; order Poales; family Poaceae; genus Lolium; species Lolium multiflorum. The sequence goes on along the minus strand of CM061748.1, from coordinate 115,212,739 downwards.
CGGCTTCCATGTGCTTTTTGTTTTGCTGCTTTCCGTGATCTGCTAGGCTACCATGTGAATCAGTTTTACCAGCCGGTTTCCTGTATTATATGCTTCCGTGAGATGCTTGTTTTGCAGCGTGGAGTTTATACTCTTGCTTCGAGTACCACGTTTCTCAACAATTGTGCACTGGATGATGATGCAATTGGGAAATATCCAGATAAATCTGTGGCAACCATTGTATATAGTACTTCTCACATTTGTCTGCTTCAACATCGCTTGTAGTATGCTGCGCACAAATAAACCGATTCTTCTATTTTTTCATGCTTCCTATCAATTTTTCGTGTGTTTCATAACTACTAACTGTTTACTTCTACAAGATGTGTAATTTTTTTCCTTCTACTGTTTTTTTTGGCTTCTACTTACGTTTCAACAATTTAACATTGTCGCATGCTTCCGACCTCTAGTTGCAGCACACATCTACGAGATGGTGAAGGATGCCGAACCAGAGTGTATGGTCAAGAATCGTTATGCGGCAGCTAATCCTTCGTTCGAAATTACTGCTCTTCACATGCACATATTATTTATTTCATCAGTTTAGATTGTTTCCTGCATATAACCATGCTTTTCCTTTTTGATTCTTGGTATTGTTATTTTAGCACCAATGTAATTTATAATATTGTTCTCTTGGTACTAGCTATGTTTCAAAGCTTCTACGTGGCACTAGTTTATGTTGAGATAGCTTACCACTAAAGCTTCCAAAGCATGTATGTGTTTCTTCCTATAAGTTTGCATAAATTGAACCACACTCTTTTTTTTTTGCGTTGGTTAGTAACATTGTAGTTTTAACATTACCTATGCTTCATACATTTCTCATGTTTGTGCTCATGATTCAAGTCGAGACTTTGCAGTTTACCTTTTTCTTCCAATGGTTGTTATCGTTCAGCTACAACGATGAGCACGACAAGGTCGAGATTATGTTTGTCGACTTCTCTTGTTTGAAGCACCACTGGTGGAGCGAGCACCTTCTTCGTGTTAGTGGAAGAAGACCAGTGTGCCTGGTGTAGGCACTCCAGTAGGAAGGGAGGGTTGCCTACGGTGGCAAGAGGTCACTATAGCAGGTCATCGACCAGCCTCTGATGTTCCCATAAATGTAAATGTGCCATTGCTATGAGATATGGGCAGTGGGGCATTGTGCCAGATGAGACAAACCCTATGTCCGATTCTTCTTGTATGTACGTAGAAGCAAATAGTGATATCATTGGAAGCAAATATTTTTTATTTGGAAGAAAATTTTGTCCTCACTAGGAAGCAATGATGATAGAAACAAATATTTGTAGGATTTGAAGGATACACTATTTCCTTTGGAAGAAAATTACTTTGTAACCAATGTCGATAGAACAAATGTTTGTTTGGAAGGAAACACTATTTACTTTGTAAGTTATATTATCTGTTGGAAGCAACGTGTGGATGCAAATGAATATTTGTAGCATCTTTCCTATGGTGGAAATAAAAGATCTTTGAAGCAATCGAGCTTGGCAATGGAAGCAAAATATTCTTGGTAGGGAGCATAGTTCGTACTTAATATAAAATCGCGGAGAATTACAAACAGTAGGTGGATCTGCCATGATTATTGTAAGGAAATAACATTAATATTTTCATCAAAAAATGGCGCTTCCAATGTTAAAAAGCAATGCTTCCGTGGCACATAAATATGTTGTTGTAATTGAGAAAGCAGTAATTAATTTCTTGTAGTAATATTTTATACATATATAATTCCTAAAAGTTAGAATTATTTTTCTGCATCACGGGAGCCTATTAAACGGAAGCATGCAAATCCGTTCCTTGACTAACGTACGGAAGAGGTTGGCGACAGTACAGGACTGGATTAGTTTACGGAAGCATGTAATCACTCCTCAATTAACGGAATTGATGTACGAGGCTGTGTAAGATCCTATGGTCGCCTGGCTTCCAATCCTACGGTCATACATAGGTCCAATGGAAGGCAAGAAATCGGCATCCGATTCCTAGTGATGCCCTTTGCATATGGTATGACTGAACTGAATCTATTGCAAGACAAAAACAACAAATTGGATCAGTTTAGGCAAAAATTAAAAGAAGCAGCAAAGCTAGTTTCGAACTAGCTACCTGTACGTTAAAATATTTACTATACACGATTCAAAGCAGTGTGATAGAACGATTTTCATTTAAGCAAGCACTTGGCATCCTATATAATAGTTATATATGTATAGTTGGGCTGGGCGGGGGGACATGCGATTTTGTGTATGGATGGCCAATGTTTGGTTTCATTCGGTTAACTGTTTTAATTCAGTTTTTTACTGAAATAACTGAAGTTCTAGTGGTTAGCTCTTTTGCTAACTATTTTTTTCTTTTTCTTTTTCGCGGGCACGCAAACAGTGTGCCATATCTTTATGGAAGGCAATAACAAAAATTACAAGAAACCAACGGGGGATGCGAACATCTGCCCTCGGCCAACCCACGCACGCCACCAAAACCTAGAGTTCTATTCTCGCAACATGACTCTCCGCTCACCCCCCCAGCCCACCAAAGGCTGAACTCCTCTAGGACTATATCTATGATCCGCGCCGTGGACAGCTGCCCTTTTGCTAACTCTAACCTAACTGGAAACTGGAAAAACCATAATTTTGGTTAAGGTTAGGTTTTTTTTGGTTCGGTTTTCAGTTTCAATTCGGTTATGCACAGCCGGAGCCATATACTATGTCCAATACAACTGTACTTCTGAGAACGATTTTTAATAAAAAAAATTAATTCCATGAATAATACGTGAATCTGATCTTTTTTAAATAAAATACGTGAATCTGACTTTTTTCAAAAATAATACTGATTCGGGCTTGCCTTGCCCGATTGGGGCCTATCGGGGAAGCATTCCCCAAAAAGGTAAAATCATGCGCCTGTGGTTGGCTGAGACAGTATATCGGACTGTGCTTTCCACATTGGGGCCTGCGGGGCACTGCTTTGTCGAAAAGGCACGCGGCGACTATCGACCTGGCAGACGACCGGCCAATTAGGCCAGGAAATTCCGAGGTCGCCTCTCGGGGAAGCCCTCAATATCTTTCCCTTCTTCGTTAAATATGCCTAACGCCATCGCGTCTTCTTCTTCCTAAGCCAGCGCTCTCTCGTTTTTCTGTCAGCTCCTCCTTTCATTTTCTATCACATCACACCGATTTGTTGTCCCTTACTTGCTATTTCTCCACCAAATGAAGTACAAGCACCCGATCTACTATGGGTTAGTTCATGGAAGCGTTTTGGTGGTGTTGCGTCGTGGTGGTGGTGGTGTCTCTGCTACGTGGTGGAGCTGATGCCTTCGCCTGAGCAGCTCTTTCCCTCTTCATCAACCTCTCTGCCTCACGGATCTCCTTGCGCACCCGTTCAACCTCCTCCTTCGCGAGCCTTTTCCCGCAGTCATCAAGACAATTGCATTTCTCCTTGTGATGGTTCTTAAGCCATCTCTCCTGCTCTGCTTTCGCATGTGCAATAACCCGCTCTGCCTGCTCCTCCATTTTAAAGTTGTCCCATGCACGGCGATGCCTTTCCTCAATCTCTTTGGCCGCCCACTCAGGCCGCTGCATGTCAACTATAACCTGAACCAGTATTTTTTTTTTGGAAATTCTCAAAAATGTTTTATTCATCGAATTAACAAAAAAATGTATTATTTTAAAAAAAACGCAGCTGCACCGGTTAATTTGGGCCAGAGGGAGTAATATACATTGCAGCAAAACAATACTTTCATGGTAATTAATTTGTTTAAACCAACATGTTTTCAATGAAATCTATGGCCTAACATTACATTTGATTCTGCATAAATGTCCTAAATGACAATTGTTTTGAAACAGACAGGGTAGTTACTTATAGACACATTGTATGAATTTGTGAGGTCTCATGTTTACTAGTATTTTTTCTTTTGAATACAGAACTTCTCTGAAATTTAATGTATCCATGGTATCGAAATTACATTTTTTGCATGCACAGTATGGTGCAGCTCAGGTACAGTCGGAAGCCATTTTTTATAAGCTTGACAAGCCAAACTTGAGAAATATCCAACGGTCGGATGGAATCGTGAAGCTTTTAGATCGATCTGCAAGAGAAAACACATAGGAGTAGTATGATTTTGCAAGTCAATTAATTAAAAGATATATTCAATTACAAAGTCAAGTCAAAGCTTTAAGTCGCAGCATGTTTTACATATATAGTTATAGTAAGTGTCAAGTAATAAGAGGAACATATCACCAATGAAAGCATGGTGTATGCAGGGTCGATTGCATGTAGCGTCATGTCTTCTATTCCATGTGTGATAACCCTAGATGTAGAAGTTTTTGTTATATTGTGATCCAAATTCCAAGAAGAGGCTAACTTTTGACGAGCGAAGCGAGGCCCGTCGCCGGTAGGCTTGGGCCGAGCGAAGCGAGTCTGAAGTTAGCCCACACCGAGGCCCAGCGGTTGCCACCGTCTATATATTTTCCCTGTAAGCCGCCGCTAGGGTTTATCGCATCATTGTACACCCACGGCGTTTGTAAACACCACCGAAATAGTGAAGTTTTGCTGGCTGGCGCCCGTGGTTTTTTCCCTTGTGTGTTGCAAGGGTTTTCCACGTTAAAATCTCGTGTCCCCTGCAGTGTTTACTTTTCGTTCTTCGTTTATTGTGCATCTCGTTTTATAACAGTTTTTCATCTCAAGAAAAGGCGATTCCGGAGGTGTGATTCTGTAACATTTCTTTCATGGTGACTTATTTCAGAGAAACTATCTAACTATGTTCATTACATGGATGAAAACTAAAAATTCATTAGAGCTTTTTAGAACGCAAAATATATGTTGGTTTCATCGACACTTTGCTAAAGCTGGTCCATTAATAAATACCATACGGCTTACCAAAGCCCACAAAAGTTTATCTTTTTTTTTTCCGAAACAGAGACATAGGCTTTAGCCTCTTCATCGATTAATGTATGCAGACTTTTATTTCTTTATTAAAAAAAAAACTTTTGTACCACTACTATGTAACTTTATACCCTACTGCAGTCGAATTTTGATTGAACTAGAAAGCATAAAGCTCAAGAAACTGCTCTGTATATATTGGATATTTCTTCGGAGCGAAGCCAATGATATTTGTCCGCATATTGCAGCATTGAGACGCAATTTTTTTCGCCTCAAACTCCATTTCTTCTGGAATGCGGGTCAGCTGCCGACCTCATCACCGAGTGATGGCGTGTCTGTCAGTACATGCCAACACACTAAGCAATCAGAAACCGGTTCCAACGACAGAAAAAGAACACGAAAAGAATCATCACAGCTTTTTTAAATATGTACTACTCCGTAGTACACTACTCTTTGCTGAATTGGATCAGGATCAAAAGATTAAACAACGCTAAAAGGAGGATAGCCGATGAATTGACTAAGCAGCGGGGGCAGTAGAGGATAAGACTGTTTAATCGGTCTTTGGAATCGCACACTTCCGCGGCGTTTCCGAGGAGGTTAGCGTTAAGATTAGTAATTTATCATGCGGCCGACGGGAACGAAGAAGGATATGCCATGAATTGTACCATTCGTGCCGAACGTGCCGTGAGGAAGAGGAAAGACAAGACGAGGGATGCAGTCATCTGCATATAGTAAGTCCGATAGTGATCGAGGGAAGATCAATACAAAGGCATTAGTTTAACTAGTATAGCCAAATTTTAGGATCTTGTTTAGCTGGTGTAGTACTCAATATAGCCTGTCGATCCGATCATCAGTAGTACTAGTTTGTTAAGACCTTGGGGTCGATACAAAAGAGAGTGACTGGTCTTGAGCGGACAGAACTATTCTACTCCTAATTAGAAATGCAGGTGTCTCCTAATCGGTGGGGGAGTAGGGGTTATACACTTATACTCTGCTCAGCTCAGCTCATGGTAAAATTGGAGCGAGACAAGAACGAGACAAGTTAATGATCGAGCTATAATATTGGCTCATGATCAGTTTGTAACCGCTTCGCTCCTGTCGCTCCCCACGAGCGACGAGGCGAACCCTAGCTCCTCCCCCCCCCCCCCCCCCCCCCCCCCCCGCCGTCGGCACCACGCGGGCAGGCGGCGGCGGTCCTGCTTCTACCCGCTGCTTGGAGGGATGGCGTGAGGCGGTCCCTGCCGGTGGCGGCGCTCGGTCCAGGACGGCGGGGCTCTGGGTGGGTGGCGGCGACGACGCAACAGCTTGGCTGCGGGTTGGTGCAGCCTGGTGGCAGCGCCCTCCATGCTCAGATCTGGGCCTTCTTGGGCCCCATCTGGGTATGGGCGGGCCTGCCCATACCGGCCTGCGCCATCTCCGGCAGGCGGAAGGGGCGGCATGAGGTGACGACGACGGTGATGGTAGCTCGTGTATTGCAGCGCAGCGACGAGAGCTTTACGAGCCCCGGGCTCAGCCGGGCTAGATGGGCATGGTGTGATCTTGTTGCTGCGTCCGGGCGGTAACCGTAGGTGGCGGTGGAGGTGGGTCCCTCCTGCGTGGCGGTTCTTCCGATGTCTATCTCTCTTGGTTGGTTCTCTTCCTGCCTGCTGGTCTCGTTTTGTCGGACACGGTGAGGCGGCGTTGGTGATCGCAAGGCCGTGGTGGCGCATGTTGGTGGGTGGCGAGGTTGGTGTAGCGTGATGAAGTGTCCGGGGTCGTGGTTCTTTGGGGGACGGGAGAAATCCTTGTCTGATGGCTGACACCGATGCGGTGACACTCATGGGCGCCGCCATTCCTTCTTGAGGGGTGTCGGGGTTCCTCCTCCCCACAACTCTCCCGCATACCAGGGGAAATCCTAGGCTTTGTCCGGGCAATAGCGTCGTCGTCATCGTCGCATCCCTTCTTGAATGTGTTGCTTTGGTATGCGGCGCTTCAGAGAGCTAAGTTCGTGGTGGGAATTCTCCGCAGGACGCAGCGGTTGCGGATCATCAGCATTTTCATCGATCCGACTTTGTCGACATTTTTATTTTTTTCTTCTTCTTTTGTTTCTTTTGGGCTTTGGTGTGCTGCTTGCCTCAGCGATGATCTCCATCTTGTATCGATTGGTTGCTATATTAATATAGTGGAGTGAAAGCCTATTTCGAGGAAATCAGTTTGTAACGATCTTGAGCGAGCTTCAAGCTATGAAAGTAAGTGAAAAATTCATATTTCAGAGTTATTCTTTCTAAAGAACAACATCATAACAATACACTAATAATACATTGTTTCGACAAATGTGGTAGCACACTTTTTTTTCAAACCCAAACAGTTGTGCTAGCGTTCATAACGTATAAGGCAACAACTTATCATATTTCCTTATAATATGTACTAAAATTATCATTAATAATTGCGAGTATATTATTTTACCGAACTAAAACTGAGCGAGTTAGCCCTCGTTGATCAAGATCAGTTTGTTTTCTAATAGAGCTAGCTCATACTCAGGTCCTTCTTTTTTCGTCGATCATAAGTTCAGCTAAGAGCATATCTAACCCATCCCTTGTCCGCAGCTGAATGAGCAAATTTGCTGCTCTAACGGCTGAAATCGGCTCTAACCGAAGCCGCAAAATTGGTTAGAGGAGCAAATATAGGATAGTGACTCCTATAATCTTCCTCCACTCTCCCAAATATGCTCGGCTACCAACTCGACTCCCAAAATTTCTCCTCCCGCCTCGTCGCCGACCCTCCCGCCCAAAACCCCGCCAGTCGTCGGCGGCATCGGGATTCTCCCCTTCCCCGTCTGGAATGTCACTGGAACTTACTTCCGCAGCCCGCCGGAGTTTGCCGCCGACGCGACGCCGCCGGAATCGACCCATGCGACGCTTCCGATGCCGCGGAAACGGTTGGGCACCACCGGCATGGCGCGGTCGACGGTAGCGGCCGCCCACCTCCAAGTCGTTCGAGTCCATGGCGAAGGCGGAGAAGGTGGACCGGCCGCCCCTTGCGACGGTGCTGAGCAGGCCGCGTGCGCGTAAGCCGATGGAGGTCATGATCGCCCTTTCGCAGGCGGCAGAGGAGAAGAAGAAAAGAAAGGCCGCGTCTAAGTCGGCGACGAAGGGCAAGCCCAATGAGACCTCCAAGGCCACGCCATCGTCCTCCTCGATGGACACATATGCACCTCAAGATGGCGCACGCGATGTGATCGACGATATTCCCGGGCCAACTCCGAGTTCCACCAAGGTGTTCGTCGCCCAGTTCATGTCACAACTCAATCAATCACACCACAAAGGCCTCGATGACCTCAACTTCAGCAGCAACGAAGAGGTGGTGGACGGCGAAGAGGTGGTGGCCGACGACAACTACTTGGCTGGGGAAGAGGAAGCCACCGAGGATGCCGAAGAAAAAGAGACCATGGTGGAGGTGCTGACCAAGGTCAAGGCCAAGAACAATGAGAAGAATAAGGACAAGGTCACGGACAAGATGTCTGCTAACTATAACGAGGAAGAAGATGTGGCATTGTGCCATGCTTGGCTGAATGTGTGCTGGCGTGTGGGAGTTAGAAATCCCAGGGGTGTAACTGCGCCAGAAAAGCAGCTTCCTTGTGACGGTAAAGCACACGTCCGTTGGGAACCCCAAGAGGAAGGTATGATGAGCACAAAGACCTTTTCTCTCAGAAGAAACCAAGGTTATCAAACCAGTAGGAGATGAAGGCCACGTGAAGGTTGTTGGTGGAGGAGTGTAGTGCGGCGCAACACCAGTGATTCCGCGCCAACGTGGAACTGCACAACACAATCAAACTACTTTGTCCCAACTTAACAAAGTGAGGTTGTCAATCTCACCGGCTTGCTGAAAACAAAGGATTAAACGTATGGTGTGGAGAATTATGTTTGCTTGCAGAAAACAACAGAGAACAATGATTGCAGTAGGTTTTATTTCAGATGTAAAAGAAAGGACCGGGGTCCACAGTTCACTAGTGGTGTCTCTCCAATAAGATAAATAGCATGTTGGGTGAACAAATTACAGTTGGGCAATTGACAATAGAGATGCACATACATATCATGATGACTACTATGAGATTTACTTAATTACGACAAAGAACATAGACCGCCATCCAGCATGCATCTATGCCTAAAAAGTCCACCTTCGGGTTAGCATCCGCACCCCTTCCAGTATTAAGTTGCAAACAATAGACAATTGCATTAAGTATTATGCGTAATGTAAACAATACAAATATCCTTAGACAAAGTATTGATGTTTTATCCCTAGTGGCAACAACACATCCACAACCTTAGGGGTTGTTGTCACTCCCCCAGATTCAATGGAGACATGAACCTACTATCTAGCATAAATACTCCCTCTTGGAGTCACAAGTATCAACTTGGCAAGAGCCTCTACTAGCAACGGAGAGCATGCAAGAACATAAATAACACATATAAAGTATCGGAAAATGCATTAAAACATTATAAAGTATGAACAAAACATGTAGGTATTGTCATAAAACAAGCATGGAACATAAGAAATTATAGATACGTTGGAGACGTATCAAGCATCCCAAAGCTTAGTTCCTACTCGCCCTCGAGTAGGTAAACGATAAAAACAATAATTTCTGAAGTGACATGCTACCAACATAATCTTGATCAACATTATTGTAAAGCATATGAGATGAATGAAGTGACTCAAAGCAATGGTATATAATTTGCTAACAAAAAGATAATGACTAAAAACTGAATCATATAGCAAAAACTTTTCATGAATAGTACTTTCAAGACAAGCATCAAAAAGTCTTGCATAAAAGTTAACTCACAAAGCAATAGATTCTTAATAAGAGGTTTTGAAACAACACAAAGGAAGATTTAAGTTTCAGCAATTGCTTTCAACTTTCAACATGTATATCTCATGAATAATTGTCAACACAAAGTAATATAATAAGTGCAATAAGTAAGCATGTAAGAATCAATGCACACAAGTTGACACAAGTGTTTGTTCTAAGATAGAAGAAGTAGGTAACCTGACTCAACATAAAGTAAAAGAAAGGCCCTTCGCAGAGGGAAGCAGGGATTACTCATGTGCTAGAGCTTTTTATTTTGAAAACATGGAAACAATTGTGTCAAGTAATAATTTATATGGGTTATGCATAAAACTTCCTATAAGTTGCAAGCCTTATGCATCGAATACTAATAGTGCCCGCACCTTGTCCTAATTAGCTCGGATTTCCATGGATTATCATTGCATTACATATGTTTCAACCAAGTGTCACAAAGGGGTACCTCTATGCCACTGTACAAAGGTCCAAGGAGATAAATCGCATTTGATTCTCGATTTTGATAGATCTCAACTTGAGGACATCCATATCGGGACAACATAGAAAACAAGATAATGGACTCCTCTTTTATTCTTTAAGCATTCAACAACAATAATATTCTCATAAGAGATTCTGAGGATTAATGTCCAAGCTGAAACTTCCACCATGATACATGGCTTTGGTTGGCGGCCCAATGTTCTTCTCTAACAATATGCATACTCTAATCATTTCAACTTATGGCAAATCTCCCTTACTTCAGACAAGACGAACATGCATAGCAACTCACATGATATTCAACAAAGGTGTGATTGATGGCGTCCCCAGATAACATGGTTACCGCTCAACAAGCAACTTATAAGAACTAAGATACATAAGCGACATATTCATTACCACAATAGTTTTTAGGCTACTTTCCCATGAGCTATGTATTGCAAAAGACAAGGAGTGAATTTTTTAAAGGTAGCACGCAAGCAATTTACTTTGGAATGGCAGAAAAATACCACATAGTAGGTAGTTATGGTGGACACAAATGGCATAGGTTTGCGCTCAAGGTTTTTGGATGCACGAGAAGCATTCCCTCTGTACAAGGCTTTGTCTAGCAAGGTTGTTTGAAGCAAACACAAGTATAAACTGGTACAGCAAAACTTACACAAGAACATATTGCAAGCATTATAAGACTCTACACTGTCTTCCTTGTTGTTCAAACACTTTTACCAAGAAATATCTAGACCTTAGAGAGATCAATCATGCAAACCAAATTTCAACAAGCTCTACGTAGTTCTCCACTAATAGATTTAAACTACATGATGCAAGAGCTTAAACATGATCTACTTGAGAGCTCAAAACAATTGCCAAGTATCAAATTATTCAAGACAATATGAAGCATTTTTTGTTTCCAACCAAATATCAATAAGTGATGCGGCTTTCAGCTTTCGCCATGAACATTAAAAATAAAATGAAGAACACAAGTGTTCAAATGAAAAAGCGGAGCGTGTCTCTCCAACACAAGGATTGCTAGGATCCGAATTTATTCAAACATAAACGAAAATAAAACAAAAAGATGCTCCAAGTAAAGCACATAAGATGTGACAGAATTAAAATATAGTTTCACTAGAGGTGACCTGATAAGTCTTGATGAAGAAGGATGCCTTGGGCATCCCCAAGCTTAGAATTGAGTCTTCTTGAAATATGCAGGGATGAACCAGGAGCATCCCCAAGCTTAGACTTTTCACTCTTCTTGATCATATTATATCATCCTCCTCTCTTGATCCTTGAAAACTTCCTCCACACCAAACTCAAAGCAATCTTATTAGAGGGTTAGTGCATAATCAAAAATTCACATGTTTAGCAAGAACACAATCATTACCAACATTTCTGGACATTACCCAAGGCTACTGAAATTTAATGGAGCAAAGAAATCCACTCAAACACATTAAAAGAGGCAATGTGAAATAAAAGGCAGAATCTGTCAAAACAGAACAGTCCGTAAAGACGAATTTTTTAGAGGCACTTAACTTGCTCAGATCAGAAAACTCAAAACTACTGAAAGTTGCGTACATATCTAAGGATCACGCATGAATTTTTGCAGATTTTTTAGATTCTTATACAGAGAGAAAAACGCAAATTCGTGACAGCTAAAAATCTATTTCTGCGCAGAAATCCAAATCTAGCATGAACTTTCTATTAGAGACTTTACTTGGCACAACAATACATGAAAATAAAGATACAAAGGTATTGCTACAGTAGTAACAAGCACCTTGACTCAAATATAAAACAAAAATTGCAGAAATAAAATAATGGGTTGTCTCCCATAAGCGCTTTTCTTTAACGCCTAGGCGCAGAAAGTGAAAATCAAGTAATATCAAGAGAAGAAGCATCAACATCATAATTTGTTCTAATAATAGAATCAAAAGGCATCTTCATTCTCTTTCTAGGGAAGTGTTCCATACCTTTCTTAAGAGGGAATTGATACTTAATATTTCCTTCTTTCATATCAATAATAGCACCAACAGTTCGAAGAAGGGTCTTCCAAAACAATAGGACAAGATGCATTGCATTCAATATCCAAAACAACAAAATCAAGGGCACAAGGTTATTGTTAACCGTAATGTGAACATTGTCAATTCTCCCAAAGGTCTCTTTATAGAATTATCAGCAAGATTAACATCCAAATAACAATTTTTCCAAAGGTGGCAAGTCAAGCATATCATAAAGTTTCTTAGGCATAACAGAAATACTTGCACCAAGATCACATAAAGTATTACAATCAAAATCATTGACCTTCATTTTAATGATGGGCTCCCAACCATCTTCCAACTTCCTAGGGATAGAAGCTTCAAGTTTTAATTTCTCTTCCCTAGCTTTAATGAGAGCATTTGTAATATGGTTTGTAAAGGCTAAGTTTATAGCACTAGAATTAGGACTTCTAGCAAGTTTTTGTAAGAACTTAATAACTTCATAAATATGACAATTATCAAAATCAAAACCAATATGATCTACAGCATTCTGAAAAATTTCAGCACTTTTATCACAAACAGTTTCAGCAGTTTCAGGCAATTTTGCACACTTTGTAGTAGAATTAGAAACATTGCCAACACCAATTATTTTACCATTGATAGTAGGAGGTTTAGCAACATGTGAAGCATCAACATTACTAGTGGTGGTAATAGTCCAAACTTTAGCTATATTATTCTCTTTAGCAAGTTTTTCTTCTCTTTCCCACCTAGCATGCAATTCAGCCATCATTCTAATATTTTTATTAATGCGAACTTGGATAGCATTTGTTTTAGCAAATGACTTAGTATCTTTAACTTCATCAGGCATAACTTTCAGTTTCAAAAGATCAACATCAAGAGCAAGACTATCAACCTTAGAAGCAAGAACATCAATTTTACCAAACTTTTCTTCAACAGATTTGTTAAAAGCAGTTTGTGTACTAATAAATTCTTTAAGCATGACTTCAAGATCAGAGGGTACACTTCTACTATTGTTGTAAGAATTACCATAAGAATTACCATAACGATTACCACTATTAGAAGGATATGGCCTATAGTTGTTGTTACCAAATTATTCCTATAAGCATTGTTGTTGAAATTATTATTTTTAATGAAATTCACATCAACATGCTCTTCTTGAGCAACCAATGAAGCTAAAGGAACATTATTAGGATCAACATGAGATCTACCATTAACAAGCATAGACATAATAACATCAATCTTATCACCAAGGAAGAGGTTTCTTCAACAGAATTTGCCTTCTTACTTGAGGAGTTTTTTCAGTGTGCCATTCATAGTTGATCATCATATCAAGAAGCTTTTTGCTGACCCAAAGTGATGGACATAAAGTACCTCCAGCAGCTGAATCCAATAAGTTCCTTGAAGAAAATTCAATCCCGCATAAAAGGTTTGGATGATCATCCAAGTAGTTAGTCCATGGGTAGGGCAATTCTTTGCAAAGATTTCATTCTCCCCATGCTTGGGCAACATGTTCATTATCCAATTGCTTAAAATTCATAATGCTACTTCTCAAAGATATAATTTTAGCAAGAGGGATAATATTTTCTAATAAAAGCATATTTACATTTAGTCCATGAATCAATACTATTTTTAGGCAAAGATAGCAACCAATCTTTAGCTCTTCCTCTTAAGGAGAAAGGATTTCAGTTTTATAATATCACCATCTATATCCTTATACTTTGCATTTCACAAAGTTCAACAAAATTATTAAGATGGGCAACATCATCATCAGAACTAACACTTAAAATTGCTCTCATAACAAGATTTAGTAAAGGCATTTAATTTCATAAATTTTGCCGTAGTAGCAGGAGCAACAAAGTGCAATATTATTATTTGTGCTAGTGAAATCACACAACTTAGTATTCTCAGAGGAAATTTTAGCAATAATAAAAACAAACCGAATTAAGTAAAGTAAAACAAGTAACTATTTTTGTGTGTTTTTGATATAAAGAAAGCAAACAAGACAAATGAAATAAAATAAAGCAAGACAATAAACAAAAAGAGATTGGTGTGAGAGACTCCCCTTGCAAAGCGTGTCTTGATCTCCCCGCAACGGCGCCAGAAAAGTAGTCAGCTGCGTGTGGGAGTTAGAAATTCCTGGGGTGTAACGGCGCCAGCAAATGCCTTCCTTGTGACGAGAAAGGCCAACGTCCGTTGGGAACCCCAAGAGGAAGGTATGATGAGTACGGCAGCGAGGTTTTCCCTCAAGAAGAAACCAAGGTTATGAAACCAGTAGGGAGATGAAGGCCACTTGAAGGTTGTTGGTGGAGGAGGTATCGCGGCGCAACACCAGTGATTCCCGGGCGTCAACGTGGAACCCGCACAACACATCAAACTACTTTGTCCCAACTTAATGCTGAGGTTGTCAATCTCACCGGCTTGCTGAAACAAAGGATTAAACGATGTGGAGAATTATGTTTGCTTGCGTAAAACAACAGAGAACAATGATTTAGGTTGTATTTCATATGTAAAAGAAAGGACCGGGTCCAGCGCTCACTAGTGGTGTGTCTCTCCATAAATAAAAATAGTATGTTGGGTGAACAAATTACAATGCAATTGACAAATAGAGATGCACATACATATCATGATGACTAATATGAGATTTACTTAGAGCATTATAGATAAAGAACATAGACCGCCATCCAAGATGCATCTATGCCTGTAAGTCCACCTTCTGTTAGCATCCGCACTCCTTCAAAGATAAGTTGCAAAACAAATGCACAATTGCATTAAGTATTGTGCGAATAAACAATACAAATATCCTTAGACAAAGCATCGATGTTTTATCCCTAGTGGCAACAAAGACATCCACAACCTTAGGGGTTGATGTCACTCCCCTATTCAATGGAGACATGAACCCACTATCTCGCATAAATACTTTTCTGGAGTCACAAGTATCAACTTGGTCAGAGCCTCTACTAGCAACTGAGAGTATGCAAGAACATAGCAATACATATATGATAGATCAATAATCAACTTGACATAGTATTCATATTCATCGAGATCTCAACAAACACAACATGTAGCATTACAAATAGATGGATCTCGATCATGATAGGTGACATAGTATCCCCAACAGCCGCCGAAGATGGTACCCGTGTGGCTTCATCAAGGCCCAAGACTCTAAGAATAAGAAGATCGTAAGCCCATTTAGTGTTAAGGAAAGATAGATTGTATTAGGAAATATAGAGACTTGTAATCTTACTTGGGTTGGGTACGAAACCCTCCCGAACTCGTAACTTGTGTAGTTACTTAAACCCTGGCCCAATTTCTATATAAGGGGAAGTCAGGACAAGAAAGGATCGAATCTATTGTCAACAAACCCTAGTTTTCATAATCGCCGTAGTACTTTTTGGCTGAAACCTCGAGATCTACTTGCCCTACTTCCAAAGAAAAAACCCTAGTCTACAATCCGTAGGCATTGACAAATTAATCCTTTGTCAATTGGCGCCGTCTGTGGGAATTAGAGGTTGCAAGGAGCTGATCTCGATGGCACGTCCGGAATCGTCGACTTCATCAGCGGCAAGCAATGCGATGGATCGAGGTAATCGGGAAAAAACTGATCTAGTCGATTTTATTCCTCACCCGCCCTCCCGTTTGGATGCATGTGCCTATCTGGAGGAGCCCATCATCATGACATTCGAGAATTCCGATTTGGCGTCAATAAAGAAGGATCCTATCGTCCCGGGTTCCGATCTCGTTTAATTTGGATAAGCGATTCTTGCTTTTCATCGAGTGATGAGGAGTTTTCATCGCCACGCTTCATCGACACCAAGGCAAGCGGAAAGCTCGCCAAGATCTTCAGCGACACATCTTTCGAGTCGTCTGCCGGACTCCATTATAAGCAGCGACTCCGACAGCGTCGACAACTTCAACCTCATCGACAAATCTGCTGCCATTGGAAAGGTCTTCACCAATCTCTATGATGGTGTCACCAATCCGAAAAAATCAATACACAAAATATCATCGATCTATGCGATCGAAGAGACAAACCGAGCACAACCAGAGACGTCGGGAATTCGACGATTTGGGAAATCCATACGTTGATCCTTCTCTCATAAGAGGCCTAGGCACTAAATATGTTCAAGTCTTCACCTCATGAAGAGTTCAACTGCATAGGCCATGGGATAAAGGCCGCAAGAGCCATGGACTGGAATAACCAATGAACACAACCGCTATTGTGCAGGAGAATTACAAGCCTATCAATATAGACTTGCTCGTGTGAGTAGGGAGTCGGAAAAACAGACAGCATCCCCGAATAGAAGAAAAGAGGCAGCCTCCGCTATTACAAAAAGGCCGAGCGTAGCTCGGGCCGACAATCAGAACTTCAGAGATAGTCATAGATACGCTGAGGAGAGCAAGATCTCGGCTGCAAAATATACCTGAAGAAGAGAGAGGAAACATAATTCAAAAATCTCGATGTCCTTCATGACGATTGATACAAGGGGAAACATCATCCCGAAAACACCAGAAGCAGGATACATGGCAACACAAGCTTATATCCTCGCGTCCAGGCCACCCCCTGGGGACCCGAGAGAAGCATTGTTTAATATGGCAATGGCTGGAGTTGGAGTTATGGGAACATCGTTCGCAGCTATGCCTCCGAAAGGAACTCCTAGGCAAAATAGTCCACGACCCACCGCAGCGGTGCAAGATCCATTGAGAGCAAGTGGAGCAAGAGATACAACGGCTCAAGCAAGGGTGGATAGAGCGCGACAAGAAAGAAGAGAACATCAGCATTCACTAGAAGTTGCCGACGAAGATATGTGTGGGCTCCCGTGTTTTACGAGACGAGTTCGAAAGACTCGAGTCCCGTCAGGATACCCAAAAATTTCAAGAAATTCGACGGCCTCGCAGGATCCCGAGGATTGGCCCGCCGATTACCTCGAGATGGTGAAGTCGATAGAGGAACCAGAGCAACAGCCATGCAAAGCATCCAAATTCACTTGAGTGGAGCCTCGCGATCTTGGATAAAGAAACTTCCCCTAGGTTCCATCGACAGCCGGGATAGTTTTGAGGATATCTTCGTGAGGAATTTCCGATCCACCCGCAAGAAACATGCGTCATTGGAAGAGTTGAGGCCGTGTCTACAGAAACACGACGAATCAATGTGAGAAAATATATACGTAGGTGGAACACAGCTAAAAACCCCAAGAAATATATCTCGACGAGAAAGCTATAGACGCTGTCATTATGTGACCGACGGGAGATTTTGTCAAGACTTAGGAAGAACTAATCCTAAGACAATATCAACATTGATGGATAGCAAACAGAAGGGCAGATGGAGAAGATGCGAGATACAACAAGCGACATAGGATCGCCAGAAGAGGATCGTGGCCGAAATTTTCAAAATAGAAGGCGATTTTCTCGCGCTTTACAATAATGATGCTCCTGTGGCCACATATCGGCCGGTTTCCGAGGAAATCCCTGGAGGGAATAGTCGAGATGATTACCAAAGAAGCAATGAGCAACAAGGCGGCAATAGAGGTGATTTCATGAGCAGCAAAATAGTGGACCAAGGTTTCAAAGACCTTATGTGTCTCCCGAAGAAATGATGAACGGACCGTGTCAGATGCACTTTTATCTCGACAGCAACGGAAAGAGACAGTCAGGACATCTCCAAAAAGTCTGCCGCAATTTTCAAGCAATGTTGCGAGCCGCAGGAATTGCAAATGCCCAAGTAATGAACAGAAACCCTCAGGGGCCAAGGAGCGAGATCCACCTCCCACCTCCTCCCACAATTACGAACGAAAATCGGCATCAGCTCAGATTAGCGGCAGCACCACATCCACCTCCATATGTTGATCCCAACTCCAATGGTGTGGTGTCCGATGATTCATAAAGCTAGGCCATCTAACAGGCTTGGCTGCAATCTCGCTATATGTTCATGGCGTAGAAGATGCCCTCCAACACGCCAGTACCTAAATTGTCGACAAGACATTGGTTTCCACACCATGGATCACCGCAGGCAAGTTCCTCGACTGTGGCACCGCCGCACTTATCTTACCTACGAATCGCTGGTTTTGATGTGTCGAGAATTTTTATAGATGGTGGCAGCAGCACCTTAAACCTTATGTATGCAGAGGTATTTCAGGGAAGATGAACATATCCTCAAAAACTAAAACCAATCGGATACACGTTTCCATGGGATCACAATTGTAGAAGCCAAGTTATCCGGGCAGATCAATCCTTTCGATGTTCGCTTTGGGACCAGAGAATCACATGATAGAGAATCCGGAGTTTGAAGCCGTGGATTTCCCGCCGCAATATCACGCTTTGTTGGGATGACCAACATATGCCAGGTTTATGGCTGTACCTCATTACACGTACTTGTTATGGAGGTTGCCCCTGGACCTAAGTGACCAATCACAATTAAGGGAAGTTCGCGCTGGCCGATAAGTGCGACAAAGATTTTCATTGACTGTCGGAAACCTTCGGGATGCAAGCTGAATATATGGCGCCAAGGCTCATCGATGAGGATGTACCGCGACAAGGTGGAGGCCACTCAGTGGAACCAACATCCAATGACGTCAAGGATCCAAAAGAGTTGCAAATCCACCCGACAGACTCAAAGAAAACGACATCCATTGCAAGAAAATGGATCTCACATAGGAAAGCGCGTCACGAGTTCCTTCTCCGTGAGCACTGGAAAATATTTGCATGGTGTCCAGCCGACATGCCAGGAGTACCCAGGGAACTTGCCGAGCACCACCTCAACTTGAATCCTCTCGCGAGACCAATCAAACACTGCGCTGAACCCAGACGCAGCTATGTTATCGTAAATAGATCGACTCAAAGATGTCGGTTTTATTAAAGAGATACCTACTAAGCCACGTGGGTAGCTAACCTGAAAGTAGAAGAACATGAAAGTCCTTCGCATGTGTGTCGACTTTACGTGTCTCAATAAACACTATCCTAAGGATCACTTTCCCCTCCCAAGGATCGATCAAATCATCGAATCCACGGCAGGATCCGAACGTCTTTCCTTCTTGGACGCGTACTCTGGTTATAACCAAGATCAGATTAAAAGAAGATGATGAAGCGAAGACACCGTTCATAACACCTTACCGCGTGTTCGCCATAGAACAATGCCCTTTGGTTTGAAAACGCGGGAGCAACATATCGGCGGATGATGCAGAATGCCTTGCAACACAAATTGGAAAAAAATGTACAAGTCTATATCGATGATGTTCGTGATAACATCAAAAAAGGGGACAACACTGATCGAGAATTTAAATCTTCGACAACCTCGACAAGTTCTTCCTGAAGCTACCCGACAAAGTGCTCTCTTGGTGTTCCTGCGGGAGAACTTCGGTTCCTAGTATCAGGAAGAGGGATTGAAGCCAATCCAGGAGACGCCGCAGGGCATCGTAACTATGAGGAAGCCAACAAAATTGAAAGAAATACAACACCGACCGGGCTTAGCCTGGGCTTTAAGGCATTCGTCGCTAGGTCGAGAAAGCGCCACGCTTCTATGCATTGATCAAACAGGGGAGAAATTTCAATGGAACGAGGAAGTGTATAGAGCTTTCGAGAATCTCAAGCGCACAACTTCGACACCACCAATCTTGGTGGCGCCTAAAGAGAAAGAACCTCTCCTCTTATACATCGCAGCCACGCCTCTGTGGCCGCACAGCCTGTGGTCGAGAGAGAGGAAGGAAAGCTCAGTGCTGAGCGTATATTTCATCGCTGAAGTACTGTCGCCTTCAAAACAGCGGTACCCCAATACCAGGGTTGGCGACGGAGACATTTACATTTACAAAGAAGAGGACTGCGACACTATTTTTCGCGCACCCGATAATAGTGTTCAATGAAGCTCCTCTGTCAAACAGAAAACAACCCGAAAGCTACGGGTCGTGTCTCCCTTTTGGGGAATAGAGCTTTCCCTGGACATCACGTATGAAAAAGAGAAAAGCAATAAAGTCGCAAGTCCTACCGGATTTCATCGCAGAATGGATGGAGCGACAAAACACGTGGCCTCCGCATTTATCGAGAACCTGGACTATGAACTTTGATGGGTCCAAAGGTTAGAAGGCGCTGGAGCAGACGTGATACTAATATCACCGAAGGCGACAAATTGAAGTATGTCTTACGATGACGTTCCCAAACGCTGCCCAACAATAGCTGCATTATGAGGCTCTAGCATATGGTTTAAAGATGGGTGTCACAAACCCTGACTGAAAATCTTGGCCACTCCGCGCTGGTAGCACAACAAAGTAAAATCAACGTGATGCGCTCAACGAGAGTATGATAGCATACAAGGAGATGAGCAATGGAGCTAGAAAAGTCAAGCAGATGGATGCGAGGTAAACCACATCGGCAGGATGAGCAACGATGAAGTCGATGTTCTGCAAACATCGGTCGCAATGTCTCGCGATCCCTCTTGCGTGTTTTGGGAAGAAATAAGCGAGAGATCAACGAAGCCAATAAAAACAAAGAAGAAGGAGAAGGAAGAAAAACCCTCGAGTATCACCAAAGAATCATTGGAAGAAGAAGAAGAAGAAGAGGACATGAGCTAGTCATGATGATACAAATTCCATGGATGCAGGCGTACATATCATACATCCTAAGGAAAACAATACCCGACGATCCAGTTGAAGCAAGGCGAGTAATTAGACGATCTAAAGCTTTTACTGTGATCAAAGGGGAGTTGTACAAGCGAAGTATTTCGGGTGTGTTGCAGAGGTGTGTCACACCCTGAAGAAGGAAGAATCATCCTGAAAGATGTACACGAAGGAATATGCGGCAACCACGCGAGTAGTCGAGCTATCGCGGCCAATCTGCAAGGTGATTTATTGCTAACAGCACTGAGGACACGAAGGAAATAGTGCGAACTTGCGACGCGTGCCGAGATTCGACGCAAAACCCCACTCTCCTGCTAGCGAATCGATGACAATACCTTTAGCCTGGCCCTTTGCTCAATGGGGTCTCGAGATGGTGGGAAAATTACACACAAAGCTTCGCCAAGAGGATATGAGTATATGCTCGTGGCCGCGACAAATTTACCAAGTGGATAGAAGCAAAGCCGATAAATTCACCCGACGGACGGCAAGCAAGTTTGTGAAAAGCATTGTTTTTCGATTTGGAGTTCTTCATAGCATTACGGACAATGGCAGCAATTTCACATCCAAGGAGTTCAAAGCGTATTGCTAAGTGGGCATTAAATTGAGTTTGGCGTCTGTCGCACATCCAGACCAATGGTCAAGTTGAGAAAGCCAATGGCATCATCTCGCAATGGTATCACAGCTGCCTCACGGGACCATTGAAAAAGCTCTATGATACTTGGCCGCAGGAGCCGCCAAGTGTGTTGTGGAGTATTCGAACAACACCAAACACGGCGACGCAGAAGACGCCGTTTTTTCTGGTCCATGGAGCTGAAGCAGTATTAGCGATAGAAATAGAACATGATGCTCCAAGAGTCACAGAATATGATGAAGAAACTTCAAGAAGAGCTTTGGAGGACGATGTCGATGCACGATGAGGCTCGAGATGAAGTATTATCACAGTTCACCAAGTACCAGCACTGAAAAATTACCACAGTCGACGATTGCGACCGAGATCTTTTCAAGTTGGGGACTTGGTTTTACGACTCAATCAAAAAAGCCACGAAAAACTTGAGTCACCGTGGCTTGGACCTTACATCGTCACAGAGGTAATCGAAGTAGGAGCATACAGAATCAAGGACAAGAAGACGGGGATTGCTGAGCCAAATCCTTGGAACGTGGCGCAGCTCAGGCGTTTTTACGCTTAGAAGCCGAAATATAGTCTCCTTTGTAAACATACAATGTACCGAAACGCCCGCGAGTTTTCAGACGCACTTTTCCTTTTTCGTCGGGGCACCGAGTGGGGCCTGGAAAGGTTTTTAATGAGGCGTGCTCGCCGTGCTGCAATATAATAAAGATAGTGGAATTATATATCTTTTCGACAGGCTCGGGGGCTTCTACCCAGAAGATACAATATATATATATACACAATGCCGACAAATACAACTTGCAAAATATCTCGCCTTGGTATAAAGTACCTCGCCAAAATAAAAAGGTGTCGCCAAATAGTGGTCAACATAAAGCTCGGGGCTCGTGCCCGCAAAAATAGTACACAATATAATTTATCTTGCCTTGGGACAACCTCGCATTATAAAAAGAAAAAAACATCGCCATCAAAACGCCCGGGCTTGGCATTGAAAAACAAAAATATAGTGGCCTTACAACATAGATTATATTTATTACATACAAGACACAATCTTTGGAGCAACAAAACTTCAAGGGTTGCCAAGTATATTATCAATCGTCAACCGTTCATTAGTTATAGCGCGCGTGCTATGTTCAGCATAGCTGCCCTTCACGAAGAATTCGGCGTCCATCCGAAGAAGTTCATCCATCATATCTTCGGCAACAGGGGTCACAACGTCGTCATATTTGCTGAAGTTCTTCCTCCTTTTCGCCATCTTGGCCAGGCATTTTGGAACAACTTGACCCACGTCCAACTTCGGGTAGCAGATTTTATCATGATCATAGCAAACCTTGCGCCAACAGCTAATTGGCCCCAAAGCCGTGGATTCGAGGAGCATCCGAAATTTGTCCATTAAAGGTGAAGAGTCTCCGCATCTTATTACAGAGGAAACATGTTGCTAGGGACTAGAGACAAAGTCCTTGTACAAAAGCTTTCCAGATAATCGCTGACCCGAAGCGTGCTGATCCCGAAACTCCGACGATCCGCGAGTCCGTTCAGCGTGCCCCAAAAATTTGAACCATGATCACGTTAGCAAGCCCGAGAAGTGCATTACTCCAGCTTCACACATTCATTTTCTAGTAGCATCCAAGAAGGACCCTATTATTGCAAGAATCAGCGGGCAACAAGGAGACAAGCAAAAAAGAAAAACAAAGCATGACAAAGTTAATGAAGCACACCTGCCATATCCAAGCTAGCATC